>CM068493.1:1177874-1777874 GCA_034769265.1 Remorina albescens
TCCCTGCATCCCACACTCACAACAATAGCATACGTTAATGCCCGGGCCAGAAGTGGTCACCACATTCCCGGCAAACACAACCCAATCTTTAACCTCTTTACAGTGCGCATGATATACTTTGCAAGCAGGGGCCGAGGGTTTATCCATTATGAATGAGACCCATATTACTCCAGGCATTAGCAATGTATGAGCTGGGCTTTAGAAACACAAGGTCTGGGTTTTTTCTGCCTGCCTCGCTGCCACTCCTTCCTTTCCTCCCTTCCCGGCCACGTGCTGCCGCTCTCACACAGCTTCCGAACGGCCCGGCCAGAGTCCTGTCTGACAGCTCGTCCGGGCCGAGCCGAGCCCCTCCCATCCCGGCCAGCGGCATTTGAAAAGGCGGGGCTGAGCCCCCCGAGGCCGAAGCCCTCCACTCATCCTCCGGAGCAGGCTCGAACCCGGCCGTCCTAACTCAGCGCTTCTACTGCCTCTGTGATGGTATCTGATTTCTCAAAGCCAGCCGACTGAAACTTTAATGAAATGCAAGCATGAAGGGAGAAAAAACAACATCAAGGCAGAATATACTATTACATTATTCTTACCGTCCACATGGCTTACAGCTTTAATGCATTTTTCATAAATATGTCAGTTCACAGAGGCTTAATATGGATTGTTTTGCTTGTTGATGCTCATGTATACACTCGGTGTTTTGTGCGCCACGCAGGCAGATGCCAAACACACCACAATAGCATGTTACAGATATGTCCCCCAGCAGCACAGAGCTCAGACAGCTTCATTTCATCAAGCACAATTCCCTCCTCATCAGATCTAACGAACTAATCAATGAGGGCAGAGCTTACGAGGGAGCGGTAGTGATGACTAGAGCACCTTTACTGCTTACTTTTAGCATTCTGGCAGCGCACAGCGAGGTGGGAAGATGGAGGCCCGGCTCCCCAGGGCTGCAGCCCTCATCTCCACCTCCTCTCTTCATTCCCTACTGTGGGACAACGAGATTACAGCAGCCCCCGGGGAGAGCCCAGCTCCCGACAGGCAACACGGTCCCCTGCTGGCTGCCTATATGAGAAAGAGAGCGCACTTCAAAAACCTCCTCTCTGGCCCGAACACGGCCCGGCCCGGCAGAGATTACGTCTCACTTTTAAATGAACAAAACAACACGCCCAAGCCATTAACCTCTCATGTAGTCTCGCGGTGAATTATTAGAAAACTGCAATGTGATTACTGGCTTTGAATGACGTGATCGTGTGTCTTCAAAGGCCATTAAAGATTAGAAATGTACAGAATTCTATTAGCCACATGGTAAAATAGGAGCGCCGGTCTCATGTTGTCCCCGTGTCAAAAGGAAATTAACATAGTTTCAGCTGAGCTTCAGCCACAACAAATAGCGGAGGACAGGAAGAAGTGCGGTGAGCATCCGAGCGGCAAGAAGGCCTGGACAAGGCCTATTATGACAGGAAGCTCGACTCATCAGCCATTCAGGGCGCTGTAAGAGGAGACATAAATCAATGGTGTGCCAATTATGACACCACACTGAGCCGTGTGAGTGCAGGGAATTAGCCGCACAAATCTCAGTATCAGGTTCAGTTAGATGGGCTGCTCTGGAGTGGGGAGGGAACGCCAAAGAAACTCCACAGGGGGAGGACATGAGGAGGCAGAAGTAAAGGCTGAAATTTGAAGCTGCTCATTACAGTTGATAAAGAAATCAGCCAAATGCATTCCTGTTTATCTTGATTTGTACTTTTGCTGCCCATATAAATCGAGGCGCGCGTGGAAGGAAGGATGGAAGGAAGAAAGGAAGGAAAGGTGTTGGAAAGTCTTGATTGAACCAGTAAAGAGAAAGAAAGAAAAAAAAAAAAAAAGAGCATCAGAGGTAAAAGTGTAAGACTGCAGTCACTACCCATCAAGTCTGGTTCTCATATTTCACTCCCTCACACTGAAATTTCTCTCTTAAGAACATTAAACTTCACCTGACACCTCCCCCTCTTCACACACACACACACACACACACACACACACACAAATCCTGGCAGGGTGCAATCAGCCAGGCGTCTCGGCCGGTCTTGGGGAAGGATTATGGAGGACAGGTTAGAATAAGGCAGCAGTGTGCTCAGCTGGGCCTGAACACGACACCTCGACAGCACCGAGCACACAGCTGCATCCCAGAACTTAGATTCTGATTAAATGGAAACAGAACAGCCCATTAAAGTCATTAACATACATCTAGAGTATGCATAGAAGGGCGGGTGGTGTGTGTCTGTGTGTGTGTGTGTGTGCGCACCAAAGGGTGTGCATGCACAATAATGTAGCGCATATATTAAGAAAAGATCTGCAGATAGGACTTGAAAGAGCATAACTTGCAAAAGCTTATATATATTATTTATCAGTCAGACATCAAAAAGGAGACTTTGTAATGACCTTTTTTTTAATTCATATGCAAAAGGTAGTGCAGCAAAAAGGCACAGGAGGCAGCAGAACGTCGCACGGCCACGTCCATTTCACAGCTGCCTGTATGTTTAATGTCACACTGGATCATGAAGAATAAATTCTTCTTTTAATTTCTGTGCCGAAGACATGGTGGTTATGTGGCTTGTGCGGAAAGGTGGAGAAAAAAAAGACAGCGTGACTAATATGGGAATATTAAGTCAAAATTAGACAACAAACTCGAACCTATTGTCCAAAAAAAAAATCCTCATCTCTGCGTGGCTAATGGAATGATTTTTTAAAAATTATGACACTCCAAATGTCGGCTAGTATCGCTTGTGTTTCAATCGCACAAACCCAAATATGACACACCGGCTGTCTTTGTGCGTCTGATAACTCATCACCTCCCAGAGTTCACACACTCGGGAGCAGCAGGAGCCAGAGTGTCACTCCGGGCTGAGAGTTATTTGATACCCCCAGCGAGCCGCTCAGGTCACACTCCTCCACTGTGTGTGTCTTTGTGTGTCTGTCTGCGTGCGTTGGAGTCGTCAAACATCAAAGTTTGTTGCCTGTGATCCCTGCTGATTTTTCAGATTCCGTTCGCTGGCTGATAAATCATGAATGTTTTAATTGTACGCTGACCTTGATGAAATGAATGGACATCATTTATCAATTAGGAGTGCAATGGGGTGATGTAAGGAGAGAGCGTCTGCTGACAGAATTATTTTTCATCCTGTCTTTGGCTCTCCTCTCTGCTGTGCACCTTTAAAAAGGCCTCTCTCCGGTTGAAACGATCCTCATCTCTGCAGCGTTTTTTGATTTTTTCTTTTCCTTTATTATTGTTATTATCGTTACGATTTCTCCTCGCTCGTAAAAACCCTCCCCTCGGTACAATCCTCAGCTGTTTACTGAGTATAATTCAAAAGGAAAAAATAAAGAAGAAAGTGTTTTTAGCCAAAAAAAAAAAAAATGGATAGAGAGCCGGTATGACCGGCCTAATCTCTGCGTGGGTGCTTCAGTGTGCCTGCACAGTATGGCTTTTCATGACACGAACATCAAATCCCCAGAGAATACAGCTGCCGCGATGAGATGTGTTTTTATGGGGATTTAGGCTCTGGAAGAGAGATTTGAGTATTACCTATTGTTAAAAATGTGCAATGTTAGGAGAGCTGCGGCGGCGGTGGAGGATGGGGATATTAAACAGGCCTGTTAATGTTTTACACAGTGTTGCTGATGCTCCTGCAGACCTGTAAAGTCTTGACAGTAACTCTTGGTGTTGAGTGGTACGGGGTGGTGAGTGGGAGGTGCATAAAGGGAGATAATGCTGCTTTTTTCTGAGGGTTTTGAGGAGCTGACCCCCCCAATCATTCCACCACCACCTCGCTTTCTACCATCATCAGCCATTTCTTACTCAGAGCAGCGTAGCATGAGGAGGGACATCGTTTTTCATCCCTCATAAAAGGCTCTAACCAGCTAACAACAGACCGGCCTCAGACATCTTAATGCTGCCGGCGTTCTCTTCAAAGAGTCGGCTCGGGCCGGTTTCCTAACCTGGAGTGTCGCTCGGGCGGCGTGCGACCCGCCAGCCAGAATAGCCCGGTTCTGACCTTTCCAATGGCGGGGCCGCCGTCCTCAAACACCGGGCCCCAGATTGTTCGTCGCCCTCAGCCAGATGAGAGAGCCCGCTCATGTGTGAACGGCCCCCGACTGCCAGATCCGAATGCCCCGCAGGTCTGAGGGAACATTTTACAGCCTGTTTAACAGTAACTTCAAAAATCCCCCCTCCACAAAGAGATCCCTCAGACATCAGGCCTTGGTTGCTGATTGCCGCTGAACGTGGTGTTGATTAAAAAGTCAGCATTGTTCAGGCTTTCTTGTTTTCTCTTTCTTGTGGATCCTGGGAGTACAAACTGCTCGATAGGCTGCGTGTGAAAGTCTTCGGGCCTTGTGCCTGACGAGGGACCCGCGGTGAGAGAGAAAGGGGCCTGCCTGCCCAGCTTTTGGAATCCAATAAAGTGCTTTATTCCAGGGCTGGGGCCGACGTGAGGCTAATCTTTGATCTGAACTGGAAGCTGAGGGCTCCAGAGTGGGCCACGCTGCCCGATTATTTATGGGAACTTCAAAGGTTCGCTGATCACACTTGTGTGTCTTATCTAGCGAGCGAGAAACAGCCACAACAACAAAAAGTGACTTTGCGAGGAGACTGGAAATTCAGAGCACGGAGAGAAAGGTAGGGATAAAGACGTGAGCGTTTGAAATAGAAATGGGGGGCGGGGAGGGAGGGGGAGGGTTTTGCCGGGGCTCTGTGGGGAGATCTTCAGATTAGAAGTGATCAGGCCGATGTATATGGGCCATCTGCCTGGGAATGTGCCTCTGGCTCGGACCTGAGGAGGATAAGTGTAGCTCCTCCTTCCTCTGCGTTCCCATGGAGGTGAGGCCGCCGACGTCAGGAAACCCTCAACTCCCCTTTTATTCCTCTCTTTTTCTTTTTTTTTTTGTTGCCCTCCTTCCTTTTCGTCTCTCCCTCACTTCCTCTCCAGCTCCCCGCCCGCCCGCCCGCCAGCCCTCCTTCCTTCCACTATCACCGCCGCCACCTCCACATCACATCAGAAATGTGACTGGCCTCAAACTGCTGACTTGCTCACAGTCCATTGAGTTTCCTCTCCTTATCAAATTACAGCCACCTCAATAACCCACTCACTGCAGCACGCCGGAAGAAATGAGGTTTTCTCCACCGCCCGCCCCTGGCACTGTACTCTTTCCCTCGCTTTCTTCTCCTCTCACATTTTTCTTTCAAAAAAAAAAAAAAAAGAAAGAAAGAAAGAAACAGCAGACTGGGAGGTGGTGGTGGTGTTGGGGGCGACGGTGGTTGATGTTTAATGCTGCCGTACATTTTTCGAGCGGTGCGATCATAATGTTTCACACGAACATGTGCAAAACGGGGCAGAGCTGGCCCATCGGCTGAAACATTGCTGATTCGCAGACGTGGGCCGATGTCCAGATGGCAGCTGCCTTCCGGGAGAGATTTTTTTTTTTTTTTTTTTTTTTTTTTACTTCCACCCCAACAACTACTCTGTTTCTAGAAAAAGATCCACCCCCCACCCATCACAGGGCCTCTCTTGCCTTTTGAGCCATCGGTCATCCTTTCATCCGCCGTCCCCGCAACTCCACAAAGACAGAACTACCTCCGCTGTCTCTCAGCAGAGGGAATGACACAGTCCCATCACCCCCGCTATAGACACCTTCGATGAGAAAAAGCTTTGGCGGTGGTGGTGGTGGCGGCGGGCAGCGGACAGCGGGCGGGGGGAGGGGAGTCACCGAAACGGACCACGCAAGGTCATCCGTCTCATTTTGTGAGCGAAGCTGCAGTTATTACAAAGTCAAAATGAAAAGCCTCATCCCCAGGTCAGCTGTCTGACAGGTGATGGATGTCATTTAAGCTTCCCAGCAGCTGGTTACTGGTTCAGACACCAGAGTAAATAAGACTAAGGCAGGGAAGTTAAAAACACCTCTCCAGGCCCCAGATCCATTTTCTCCTGATATGACAAAGTCGCCTCCGAAGAGTAATTGATTCATTCTGAACGTCAGCAGCATTGATGGTGTTTTTTTTTTTTTTGTTGTTGTTGGTTTTTTTCTTTTTTTGAGGTCGTAATTGCCCGTGTGTTAATGAATGCAAATGAAAGTTCAAGATAAATTTACAGGAACTCCCTGTAACCCCCCCAACACACACACACACACACAGACACACACACACACACACACACACTACTCCTCCAGTATGAATTAACATCAATATTTATCTTAGTTCTATTATCCAATTCTTACCTCATTCACATGCTAATTGCTACAATTACCATTAAATAAGACCCCGGTTCAGAGGAAATAACCTGCTGCTGAGCACTTGAATCACTGACTCGTCACCTGTGTGTGCACACACACACACACACACACAGACACACACAATTCCACAGCAAGAGAGCAGGAGAGAGAAGAGAAGGAATTGCACACAAAATATACACAATATTATATGTATTTTTGGAAACCGGCTCGCTTCCCTGACACGAGAAGACAGCGGAATAACTGAATGGAAGAGCGGCCCAAATTGAGAATGAACGCTCATGTATAATGATTGGAGAGAAATCCGGGGAGGGTTAACATGAAAGCCCAGCAAAGTGCCAGCACCAGTTACCTGCGAAGCGGCGGCCGACATGCTCTGCCTTCACCTGTTTTATTGGAGACGACGCCCGCGTGTCAGTGACAGCGAATGTCCAAGTTGAGTGGGAGTAGATTAGATTAACTCCCCTGTGAAAGAGCCTTGTCTACTTCCATTGTGCATCCTGTCTAGTTGAAACGACGCAGGTACGCTGTGGCAATAAGCAGGTGCGCTGACATGGGAGTCGTGTTGGGAATATCGGCGCTGATTGGAAAACCTGTGGAGTATTCTTCAAACGCAAACACACACCTCACATGCAACTTCTGCCCCCACGGGCAAACGCCTTACGTGCAGATCAAGCCGGTAAGGGAGGAGGGGAAACTGGGCCGGGCATACGAACTGTACCACACTGCAACCACCGGATTCCACATTCGGTCCCTGAAGGGACAGAGGAGGTGCAGAAAACATCCATTTTGTTAATCGATAAGGTGGAAGACAGTGTGAAGGTGTTATTGAAAAAGGGAGTAGCGGCTGGAGAGACGACTGTGACCCAAACACCCCCCCGCCCCAATTGGATAAAGACAGAGAGCCCAGTTCTAACTGAGTTGTAAACTTCTATTGCCTTGAGGGCCACAGTCATACTCCGCTCATCGAATCAGCCTCTAACATCGGAGAGTGAATTCAGACCTTGTCAGAAGAAGAGCGGCCGGGCACACAGGAAGAGATCACAAACAATGCAAACTAAACAAGTCCAATCCAATTCTCCTCTCAAGAGCAATATGAACACCTTCGAAACTTTCACAGAAAGAAATTTATTGGAGCAATGCATGAAATAAAATGACCTTAGCGACTAATCCACAGATGCTTTCTTGATTTCTTTGTGGGATAAGAAAAGAAACATTTCCACACGCTCATACTGACGGCTAACCTGCCTCAAACAGAAATATGCATGAGGAGCCGTCGTGCCTTTTTGGCCTGGCCTCATGCGAGCACAGCACAATCAGGGGAGCTGATGACCTTTGCTGATGGCAGAATACCTCATTGCGAAGTTGTAAAGTAGCAGACACGCCACGCAAGATCTATTAGTTTGCTCTTTTATCTGTAATAATCCTGACAGAACAAGTAATACTCAGGCAAATTCTCTGCAACAACAAAACCACCAACAAAAAAAAAAGGAAAAATTAAATTAAAGGATGGAAAAAATGATCATAATCATTCAAAGCGATGTTCTGGGAAGGAGGAGGTCGAACGTGGAAATAAATTTGGTTTCGACAAATCGGCCGCCCTTGCATCGCTGAAATGAACGGAGGCCATGGAGTGGATGGATACCATGAAGCGCTGTCTGTCTTACGCACGCAAACCTCCCTCGTAAATTATCCTGAGCAATGTGGAATTTATGAGGCAGAGATATCTTACTGCCGGCCTATCATTTCCATGGCGCTGTCACCGTAATTCTCTCCAAAACTGCCGAAACCCCATAGATAAAAACGGCCACTGCAGATGCAGATGAAAAAGCAAGAAAAGGCAAAAACAAAGTGAAATAAGTGAGTGTGTGGGCTGAAGGGGGGGGGGGTTGAGTATCCACTACATCTGGGTAAAAGCAAGCAGGAAATATGGAAAAAAATAAATAAAGGAGAGGACAAGTGTGACGGTTAGAATTTGCCCTGTTTATGTTGCATGAAATCAAGCGTCTGTGGAATTTTTGGGCGAAATGGAAGATGAGTCAAATTGCCGCTTACATCTTCACCTCAGCTGGCGCGGCTCGTCGTCTCAACAATAGTGTGTGTCTGTTTGCGTGTGTGTGTGTTTGTGTGAAGAGCTCTTAGAGTGCTATCATAGAGTAGGTGGAGGACGGTGGAGTGTATCAGAGAGGGCAGTCCGCACATGCTGCCCTGTGAGATTGGATTCTCACCCATGAAATGTAAGCACACAGAAAAACGCTCTGCAGCAACAACCTCCAATTTACACAGCAATTTTCCACTCACTCGCGACAGAACTAAATCGCATTTGTCTCCCCTTGCCGTTGATACCACGCTGCCCTAGAATTTCATTCATATCCAGTTAATTAGCACTTCCTCGCTCGGCGCCAGAAAGAGCAATCATTGGACAAAATGTGCAGAGTAATTTATTACAGTTTATTATAGTTCATTGAGGAAGCCAGAATGTGTTGGATATTAGAATGATTACTTGTGTTTACGCTGATAGCAGGCTGTGTGACGGAAAGAGAAAGGGAGGAAAAAAATTATTTACTAAAAACAGCTGGACAGATAAATTAGGCCCTTTCTCTACATGACAGTATCTCCGACTGCGCTGTTTCAACATTTCTGGGTGAAAAGCGACGTCTCTCAAGCTTTACTCCCTCCTTTGAAAACGTTAATTGCTATTCATTACTTGCCATTGCTGAATGATAACAATGTTGGAGTTACAATTCTAAGTCATTAAATTAGAAGGGAAGGGGGCATGAATGGGGGGAGTGGGCAATGGAAAATCCTCATCCCCGCTTAGCCCTGACAGCTTAAAGGGCTTCGTCCAGAGAAGGAACAAACCAGCGATTTTTCTCGACTCCGGCGCGGAGCTCTCACCTGAACTTTGGTGGCCTATCTGGTCTTAGGTGTCCTGGATTCACGGGGGACGGGGTCCAGGTTTGACGTCTCAGTCAAGATTCACACTATTCTAAAAGCGTTGCGGTCCAAAGGTATGGAAACATGCAGGGTGGAGGGGCCACCATCAGAAGGGGAGGAGACTGTGACTGCGTCTTCAAAGTTGTGAAAACGGCGGCCGGGGGAAGAGGAGGACGACACAACGACACGACACTTGTGTCTGTGGACGCACAACAGCTAAGGCAGTGAAACGAATGTGGCTGATGTGAGATGAGCAGATCATAAAGGAGGATGTTAAGTGTGTTGTCGGTACTTTGTGTGTTTTTTTTTTAAATAAGTTGGATAGAGACGTTCCCTCTCTCGCAGCTCTCGGGTTCTCAGATCTGAAGCTTTTAAACATCATTGCAGAAAACAGCGTTGCTGTTCGGACCCCAGTGGTGCTAATGTGATGTTTGGGTTTTTTCTTTAAGATTGAGTATCATTAAGCTGAACCCCCCCCCCCCCACCCCCACCAGACCACCCCATCATCACTAATGCAGCACTCATCTCATCCAGCAGCTGCAGCAGCGTTAGACATAAACACGTCGGTGTAGAGCTGCTTGATCCGCCGATCTCTAACACACACAAACATGTTCCTTCATCAACCGGCCACGCCTGCATCTGTCTACACAACTACACACACACACACACACACACACTACACACAAGCCTGCAGAGGCTGTAATCTGTAATTTGTAAGTTCCATTTGTTTTTAACACACACCAAAGCAGTAGTCCTGTGGGACCTAATAAAACCTCATAAGCACATGGAAAGGAAGCCCGAGGCGCTGCTCTTTCCCACAGATCTCACCTTGATAGATGATTTTAGAAAAACACAGAGGCGTGCAGCACTAACAAAGTGCTGCGAGAAAATAAAAACAGCGATATTTAGACTCTCCATCTGAGGAGAGGAAAAGTGAGGAGGAAGAAGAGGAGGAGGAGGAGGAGGAGGATGGGGTGTTTCAGATTTGGGGTAAATTACAGATGCTTCTCTTCTTTCTTTACCCAAAGAGCAGCAGAGCGATCAGCGGGGTACCTGTTTGATTGCTGGTAAGGAAAGAGGATAAACTCTTTTTTGCCCCCCCCTCCTGCTCTCTCCTGCTGCTCATGCAACGCAGAGCTGAGATTAACTAAAACGAAGGCCTCGTTTTTATTTTGAAATCCATCCCATAATCATTTCTTTCACGGTATTAAAGGGAGTTGCCAGCGGAGATGTGCCGGGAATCACGGACATTACTTTATATTACTTTAGGTCTCTAAAAACGAACGTGCCGTAACTGGCAATCTCGGACCCCCCACCTATGCAATCTAGAAATAATAATAATAATAATAATAGTAAAAGGGCTCATTTAATTTGGAGAAACAAAAACAATTATGAATCTGCCTGGGTGGAGGTCATCTCCTCTCTGCGGTGCCTCGCCTCTCGGTCTGGTTTCAGAATACCTGTAGACTTTTTTTCAAGGAGAACTCGAAATCAATTTCAAGCCCCATTTAATTTTATACACCCGTACATGCTGACCCACAACAGCATAGTTCAAATATTGATCTTCTTTAGCGGGTGACCCAGCGTGCCTCTTAGTAGTCAAACACAATGTACAGTTGCATCCTTTAAAAAAAAGGTAATAATGAGATCAACAACAAAGAAAGAGGCAGGAAGAGTTGGATGGGTGGCGTGTTTTGAGAAGAGAGAAACTTGGTTCCCATGCAACATGCCCGCTGCTCCAATGAAGACAGATAATGACCTTTCGAAAAACAAAATTTCAGTTCAGTGTTTGCCTGGAGATATATTCGTCAGCAGCATCAACCTGTCTTCTTCTTCTTCTGCTGCTGGAGAAAACGGGCTTGCAGAGGAGCGGGGAGAAGCAGTAAGAACGCTTTGCTGTTCACCACTGCCATTAAGCCGCTGGTGATAAAAAGGTGCGGTGCTTTTAATGGCTTGTGATAGTTTTGTTTTGTTTTGTTTGTTTTTTTCCTTTCTCTTTGCTTCCACTTGTACGGCCACTCTGTTAACTCAGC
This sequence comes from Remorina albescens, assembly GCA_034769265.1. NCBI lineage: Eukaryota > Metazoa > Chordata > Actinopteri > Carangiformes > Echeneidae > Remorina > Remorina albescens. The sequence continues at coordinate 1,189,100 of CM068493.1, forward strand.
ACACAGGGTAATACGTCTCATTTGAAAGGATCCCGCCGAGAGGAGAATGCTTGAAGGACAGTATGAGAGTGACACTACATTATAAACATAATAATCACAGCTGGCTAAGATACTGCAGTAAAGAAATAATTGGACTCAAGCTGGTCTGGCTGCTTAAGCATTTTAGCGTGCCATTTGCAGAAATAGAAAACCTCAGGACAGATTATATTCTCAGGGGGGGAAAAGGGCTACAAACGGTTTCTACTGTGAGGTTATCCTCCTGTCTTTATCCTCCTGTAACTGAGTGCATGTGTGTGTGTGTGTGTGTGTGCGTACAAAGTAGGGAGAGTTCCTGCAGTGTAAAAGACGAGGGAGGTGTTGCGTCGTCCCACCTTGTCTTCCTCCCCATCTCACTCTCGGTCTCTGTTCGGTCTAAAGGAGCACTCAAGCGAATGAGGAGCAGAGATTTCCAAACCAAGTGGACGTTCCTGAGACGAATTAAATGGCCCGGGTGGGAAATAAGGCCACTGCAATGCAGAGCTGACAGCGGCGAGTGTCAGCAGGCCACTGGAACCAGCAGCCTCCATCTGAACCTGATCCTGCCCCAAATCAGCAGGAACGTCCAACACCAATGTTTTTTAAATACTGAAGACCAACCAGAAACTGGAGTCTGATATGTCAGAGTTTAGATCTTTTCACTTCCGGACTCCCAGTCATCATTCAAAAACTGTTTTTTTTTTTGTTTTTTTTTTTGGGGGGGGGGGTTGTTAATAAAAAAAAAAAAAAAAGGCTTTTGTGGAAAAATATTTTGCTAAAAGTGAAGCTGCAAAAATACTTTGTGATTCTCAGGCTGACAGAAAAGGAAAACGTCTCCTGCGGTGTCATATTTCCTCCGTTCTGCGTAATTGGCAGCAGTAAATGTTGAACACTGATGTTAATTAAAAGCTTCGTTAGAAATTTACCACCTTTAAAAAAAAAAAAAAGAGAGAGTTGGTAATTATTATGAGGTGAAGACATCTGCAACTGCAGCTTTTCTTTTCCAGGAGTGGAGTATATTAGCATCTGCAGCCCGGCGAATGCTAATTCACTGACACTGTAGGTCCACAGTATAGACAGCAGCACTCCGGGCTAACGCTCAACATTAATGACTGGAGGATATTTAGCATTATTGGCAAAATGTAAATATACGTTTATTGATGCGGCGCACAGCGGCGAGCATGTAAAGCCCTGTGAGCATCCTCCACCTACAGATGACAAGAATTCCTCTCAGGGAGACAAAATAAATAGACATATATAAGCTCAAATATGTACATTCACATTAAAATACAGCCAGACCCCCCCCCCCCGCCAAATCTCCTTACCCCCAAAAGCCAAACGGAAAGCCTTTGTTGGTGAGTAAATCTATTGTAGTGTTTGTGCCATTCTTCTATACAGGGAACAAATTTAATTTTGTTCCATTTACAAAGGTCTAGTGGAGTAAGACGGTGAGTAGCCTTAAGAAAAAAACACACACACACACAAGTCAGTCAGTGACTGTGAAGTCTCTGTGAAGAATAAGGCAGCACTCGCTCACGCACCAAATGAAATTTCAAAATAAACGACTGAGCTGTGATTTACAATTCTCCTCAGGGGCAGAGAAAAGTGAGAAAACATTTCAATCAGTCCCTCCCGCCTTTGTTATGCTGCTATGAATCAGCTGTTTAAGGGACAAAACAGCTGAAAGGCGGCGACAGAAAGACTGAATGATTTCACGCCAAAACATAGAACGTATTGAGAGGCATATTCCTGCGCCCATGAAATTAGGTTTTTAAGTTTTCCTTTTTATTTTTTTTTCCTGATTTGTGCCTGATTGAATCTGAGCGAATTGTTGCTCAGCTAAATTGTCTGAAAAGCAACAAAGTGGATGTTGCTTTGTGATATAACGGAAATATTTCAAACACAACTTCTATCTCTAATGACTCAACAGAGACAAATCAGTTGTGAAAACTGATCCGACAAAATGTCTGAATCATGAGATCGAGTTGGACTTGTTGCCCTAAAATACCAAAACCCCTTCCAACTGAGGCCGAAGCGCCAAATGAAAATATAAATGTCCCAAATGGCTGAAGTAATTCACTAAAACAGGCGCCATCTAGTTAAAATTTGTCCTCCAACCTGAGGAAGCAGTGAAGTTAATGAGGATTATTTTTAGCAGCGGATTGTTACACAGCGTTTCCTGCTGCTGGACAGTGTGCGAATGGACTGACTGACTGAATAAATTGGAGTCACCGTGTTTATGGTAATGAAGGAGCGCGTCACCCGTGTAGCTCAATGATGTGTTTTTAATCATCTTTGGACAACAGTGGCGCTCAGGACGGATCAGCTGGTTCACAACTGACGAATAAGAGAAATGTGGAACGTCCGCCAGTCTGCTCCTTTAAAGACCAGGAGGACACGTGAAGCGGAAGAGTCCAACAGCAGACCGAACAGAGATCCAGCTATTTCCCGTGAGGTGGCGGCACGGCGGGGGTGGCGGCGGTCTCTCTGAGCCCCATTTGAAGGCCGCGGGTCATTTCTCAAACTCATCTCCGAGGCTCCCACACAGGCCTAACGAGAGCCCATGTAGGGACAAAAACCTATTAGGCCTCCCCACTTACAGACAGCATCTCCATTTACAGCTGTCAATAGTACAGCTTGGCCTACAATAATTATCCCCCAGGAAGGAGCCGTCTCTGCTCTGTCCGCATTAGGCCGTCCCCGGGAGACCGCCAACCTGAATCCTTTCGATATCTAAAGTCCCCGTGAATAGCGGCGCTTTGGGAGGCTGGATCAAGGCCCCAAGTGAGGAGGGGATGGGGAAGGAGGGGGGAAGTGTGTGTTAGGAGTATTCCCAATCCTCTCCTCTCTGCATCCCTCGCCTTTAACCAGATGTATCGGTGCATGTGCGTGGAGAGAGAGAGCCAACGCCAAGCACAGTCGTAGAAAAGAGACGAGCATGAGTAGGAACAGTAGGAGGAGGAGGAGGAGGAGGAGGAGGCCGCTGAAACCAGAGAGCCCAGGCAATTCCTCCCAGGATCCACCGACATGAAAGGATCGCCTCTTCTAGGTGACCTAACCGTTTAGCACAATACCGAAGCCGTGTACAGTTAAAAGTGTGTGTGTGTGTGTGTGTGTGTGGGGGGGGGGGGGCCAGATTCAAAACAGCCTGACCAGAGAAGCCACAAAAAAATAAATCAATAAACGCAACAATAACAATAGACATCAGTGCAGCGGAATGCCATGATAGAAAATCCAATTACAAATCAAAGCGAGGCAATTTTAGCAAACCGGGGGGAGATCTCCGGATAAGTCCGAGGCGGAGATGTGACACGAAGACTGTAACAGCCGCGGCTTTTTTCCTTCTTTAGACATCAGTAACATCCTGCTTCTCACCCAACAGCCCCGTCTTAGATAATAGAGTTACGTTTACGAGCGGTGCCATATGCCCACCCAGTGCCTGGTAAATAGAAAATCCATGCGATGCCATGTTTTTATGGCTCTAAAGACAGCTATACTAACTACCACCAGCAAACCTGAGCCACCCCGTCAGCGTTGGCTCGTGCCATAAATATATTTATACTTTAATACGGGCCTACAGCGGCGAGCCTTGCATCCTGTAAAAAGCCTCCCCACACTGTAATTCATAACTCCCTCAATATCCAGCGCCATAACTCATGAAATGAGCCACTACAATACAAATTGACGGTAGAAGAAAAGTGACATCATCCTGCGGAAAGATGAAGCCGGCACCCCGTGTGGCGTAGAAACTCTCCCCCTGTCGATAGAGGGGTTGGATGGGGAAGGTGGGGGGTGGGGGGGGGCAGACGGGACGGCCCTTCAGCTGTGGTGTGATACCACCGCTTCTTCTTTTTTTTTTTTGGGGGGGGGGGGGGGGGGGGGTGTAATCAGAAGCCCACAGTTCTCCCACCACGCCGCAGGGAGTCTCTCCTTGTGTTAATGAAAACAAACATTTAGCTGGGATTTACACCGCAGCTGACTACAAAGAGCATCAAAGCAAACTGCCTGAGAACACACACCCAAACACTGCTGCACACAAATAAAAGCCAAGGTATGCTTTGCTAATCTTTTATGTAATAAACTCCTGTCTTCCTGTGATATCACGCGGCGCCATGTTCACACATAATAAGCAAAGCTGTTCGGAGCCTAACTTAATACAGTGTCTTATTTGAAATGCAAACAAACTGTGAGGCAAAAGGCTATCACCTCAATCTATTCCCCTTCTGTTCTCTGGCTGTCATCTCGCATGAGCCGACGCCGCAGCCCTGCACTGTGGAGAGGGGGAGGCAGGAGGAGAGCGGCGACGGCGGTGGCGGTGGTGGTGGGGGGATGGGGGGGGGGGGGGGGGGCGCAGGGCAGCATCCAGGAAGAATGGTTGATGTGGGAGAAAAAGGAAAAAGGATGGCGTGTGTGTGTTTTAGTGTGCCTTTGTGGGGAAGGGGGAAGACGTTGGTCACAGTTTGATTCAGAAGGTTGTCCCCCCCCCCCCCACCTAGCCATTTCTCTCACAGCACTGCAGGGTGAAGGTTTACCGCAAGAGAGAGAGAGAGCGAGAGAGAGGAAGGCAAAAAAAAAAGGAAAATGAACTAAATCTGCTGAAACATTAACGGGAATAGAAACAAAAAAGGGGGGGGGGGGGGGTAAGAGGAGTGGGAGGGGGGGATTCATGAAAATAGCACAGCAGAAGTTTCAACTGACTTTTAATAGGAACTTACTGTGGACATAAACACAAGACACGTGGCCAGGTACACACACACACACACACACACACACACACACACTTAAGAGGCTTACTGGCCTTCCGGAGGATTCGGTGGAACAGGGACGGAGTCGCAGGTAAACCCACCTAAACTTTGCTTAGTCACATTTCTACTTGAGGAAAGAAACTCAGAAAGCTTCTCACAAGTTGACGTAAGAACAGACGCGTAATGTGGTTGGAACGCGAAGTCACTGCTACATAAATTCCTACTGCACCTGAACTGATTGTTATTAACAATAAGTGTAGGCAATAAAGATGGAGGATAGATTTGCAAACCCTCGCCATTGCTGGCTGGCCGGCGAGGGTTTGCACGCTCTGGACAGATGGGAGGGAGGGAGGGTGAGGGACTATTATAATGATAGCATGAGCTGGGGGGGGGGTGTTGGGTTGATTTGGGGCAGGAGTTACCATCCATGTTATTTCACCCCCTCCATCACTGCAGTAACACACACACTGTTTACTGCAACACATGCTGCCGCTAGTAAATACAGAAGTGGACGTTCGGCCTCCATCACCCCCACCTGAACCCCCACCAACCCACCCAGCCAGCCTCCATCATCCCAGCACTCACAGCACTCCCGTCCCCAACTCGCTGAATTAAAACACGTGAATAATTCAGCAGCTAGACGGCCGCGCGGTCTCTTAAGAGTCACCTTGTTGTTGATTTTTCACCCTCGCTTCGGAAAATTGCAGTCTTCAGGTTTCACAAAACAAGAAGGATCAGTGACCGAGTCAATTTAAAAAAAGGAAGACGACCAAACACCGACCCCACACTTCAAAAAAAAAAAATATATATATATATATATACACATATATATCAATAAACAAATAAAGGGGAAATCAATGTTAATTTACAGAGATGTCTAATTATTAGTGCGGTCACTTGTTCGTTAGAAACGAGGATCTCACTCTGGGCCTTTTTGGACAAACAAGGAAAAGGTTTCAGTGTTTGAACCTTTTTAAATGAATAAAAAGGAATAAAATAACAAATGTGGGCTTTAAAAAAACAGAAATTCTCTAATTAACATTTTCAGCCAGTTTCAGAAAAACCAAAGTAAAACTGCACCGATATATTTCTCTCCTACGTTTGAAGAAGACTGAACTTTCAGAATTTAGAGGTGGAAATGATGACGGTGATTATTATTATCATCATTTTTTATTTGACTTGAAAGTGGTTTGTATAAACTGATCAGATCAGGAAACACCGGCTGGATTTAGATCCACACTGACGGAGAGTAAATAAGTGTTTCTGCATCTTTTCTTTAAATGAAGGAGGAGCTACACAAATAGTTAACATCCTTGTGCATTTAAGATAAAAAGCCACGAAGAAGAAAAAGAAGAAGAAAAAGAAGAAGAAGAAGAAGAAGAAGTGGACACACACACACACACACACACACACCTGGCATCTTATCTGTGCAGCAGAGGACTGGTGGAAGTATGAGCACAGCAAAGTGACCGAGAAAGCACATTTCCAAGCATAATGAGTCATGAGGCAGCTGATGTACACAAACACTGTGTGGACCCCCCCACCCCCGCCACGTCACTGTACAGTGGCTGCTTTAATTCCATTCAAACGGGAGAGAAGGCAGAAGGGAGGGGGGGGGCAAGAAATGATACGAGAGGAGACTTGAGAGGATGAGGATGGCAGGGTGAGGGGTCAGGGGTTTGGGGAGGGGGGGTGAAGATGTTGGGATGGAAGGAGTGGGGGGGGGGGGGCACAAAAGCTAGCGCGACGCTATCATGTCGAAGAGCGCGCGGAGGAATGAAAGGCACGGATGGAGAGAGAGAGAGAGAGAGAGAGAGAGATAGAGGAGGTTGGTGTTGGGGGGGTAGCAAAGCGAAGCCGGCATCGGTGAGTCTTACCTCGGGCAGGTAGAGGAAGGCGGGGGGGGGGACACTGGAGGGAGTGAGGTAGCATCCCGGAGCCGGAGAGCAGCAGGCAGCCGGAGTTGGCCATGGAGCTCAGCGTGGGGTGGCAGGACGCTTTGCGCATTTAGCAGGGAGATCCTTCCTCTACTCTTCTTTCTTCCTCTCTCTCTCTCTCTCTCTCTCTCTCTCTCTTTCTGGCTCGCTCTCTCTCTGTCTTTGCCCCCCCCCTCCTGCCTTTTAAATCTCCCTTTTTGCCGGATTTGGTCTCTATTGAAGATGGAGCAGGAAGGCGAGCGGCGCGCAGACAATGTGCATGTTCCACCTTTATCACTACTGCTCTCTCTCTCTCTCCTCCTCTGGCTCTCCTTTAGGTCTCTCTCTCGCTCTCTCTCCTTCTCTGGCTCTCCTTTAGGTCTCTCTCTCGCTCTCTCTCTCTCTCCGGCACGACTCTGTTTACTTTGAGTGCGATAAAAGCCAACATAAGCATCCAGACACAGAAGGGGGAGGTTCTGTGGAGGAGGAGGGGTTGTAGAGCCAGGGTTGGGTAGGTTGTTGGGGGGGGGTATAAAAGAGGTGGTGATGGTTGTAGCATTTGGGGAGGGGGTTGGGTTGGGTTGTGTTGTGTTGGGCTGGAAGGGGGGGGGGGGGGGGTTCACTGAAGTCCCCCGTGGATTCATACATCAAACGGGCCGGCTGAATAACAGAGGGGATGTGAATGACATTAGACCAGCTGATCCTGGGCATTAGCACCTCCTGGGACGCTGCATGCGGCCTTTTAATTGCGGCCCCCCCCACCCTGCAAGCACATACATGAACACACACACACACACACCCCCTCGGCGGCCAGTACCTCTGAGGTGTGTGTGTGTGTGTATTCAAGGACACATACACAGTACTGTGCAGTACGTATAGCAGATCTATCCACCAAGCTGGGGGGGGTATTAACAAAAGAGGCTGTTATTAGGCCCCGTCCTGACATCCTTCTTCATCTGCTCTTGCATCTACTGAGCTGTAAATATGCATCCATCCAAGCATGCTACGCTTTAGCACGCTAAACTGTACAAGAAAAGCAACTCCGAACTTCCTTTTAATGTATCTCCCTGATTGATTCTGTTTGATTCCGCTTTAAAAGCGGCAGGCGGAGAGAATGCACATGATGTATTCGTTACATCATGGCTGCCGGTTGGTTAGGGAGACTCCATTACCTTCAAATTGCAGGAAAACGCACAAAATTGATCTTAAATCTTCCTGAAAAGCCTTCACATCTCGGCAGAGATCAGTGGAAAGCGCGTCGTGTTCTGCGAGGTTTGTGTTTCTTTGTACGAAAATCGAGTCGAGATTTTATTTATGAAGCACAAATTTGCATCTCAGCGCTGTACAGTGTGTATGATATGTGATGCCCTGTATCTGGAGATATTTGAGCGTGATGCATGACGACCCGCCGCCAAAGAGGAGTGGGTCACTTAAGTTCAGGCTCGTGTTATCTGGCTCGTATTTCCAGATTCTGAGTTTCTGTCCACGTCTCAGATTGTCTTTAGCCATTCAAATAGATCTAGCTCATTGATGGCTTTCTTTCATTTTGTTAAAAAAGCAAAACAACAACAACAACAAAAACCACCCCAAAGAGGCTCTGTAGGCCGGAATAAAAACAGGGATGCTATCTTCCTGTGCCAGAATGGCAAGAGAGGAATGAGCCTGAAGCAGGTTAAAGTCAGTTTACGGCTCCAAATGTTTGTGTGGCTGTTTTTATTTTTAATATAATACTTATGTGATCGTTACCTTATTAGGTCTTTACAGTTAAAGTGACATTTGTATAAATTATATATATAAAAATATTTCCTGTATATAAATTAAAGAGGAAACTGAAAAAAAAAAAAAAGAGAAAAAATTTGTTTCATAGTCTTTGTGCAAGTGCAACTTAGAACTCTCACCTTCTAAGTTCGGTGCTTTGGCCACAATGACAATAACGATGGGGCCCCGCTGTGGGAGACACAGCACGACCACAGAGAGAATTAAGTCGCTCTGGGACACTCCCCCTGCAGATTAAATAATTCTGAGCGAGTGTCGGGGGGACGGCCGACCTGTAATTGCACATCCACACTTTGGCTTTCATGAACTCTGCAGAAAGAACACGGCAGATAAAGCATCCAGAATTTTAAACAGACATAGACTCTGCGAAGTCATGTCGTGTTGAAGTCTATGGGAAAATGTCCCTCCTCCTCCTCTCTGATGAGTTTATGGTCTCAGTCTCTAGTTTACAGTCTTCAACACAACATGATGTTCATTTTTTAAATGATGCTCCATTTAGAGGAAGGAGGGGAGGGGTTAGGGGGCGGGGCTAACGTGTGACTGACAGGCTGTACCACCCAATCAGGAAGGAGTACAAAGCAGGTCAACTCCACCTTCTCCTCCAAATATTGTTTTTTAAAAAAAAACAAAATGGTGTCATCCATATAACAAGCTGGAGAATGAAAATGAGCCGATGACGTCACGGTGTGTTGACCTTTGTTTGTTACAGACATGTGACGTGAATCCATCTTCCTGTCTTCCCCTCTATGTGTTTTTCTGTCTCTCGGTCTTTTGCTCTCCTTTTTCACTCTGTTAATAATTCAAATGAGCACTGCCAGATCACACTCCCTTCAAAGGGAGTTGCTGGAACATTCTCAACAGTGCTTTTTTCTTTTTGTCGTGTGAAATCAAAGCCCTCAAACGCGGTGGAGCTATCCTCAGTTACCTCCCTGCTCTGCTTTTCTGCCAATTAAAGACAAATCAACAACAAAAAATAACAAAAAGGTTTCCAGTTGATCACCAAAAGAAAAGAGAAATGAAAGTGATCCGAATGATCTTCATCATCCTCCTCATCATCAGTTTTGTCAGTGTCACCCCCTTTTTGTTTTCCTCTGTTTCCTCTTTGCGGCGCAATCACCACATCGCCGTGGCGGCTGTGTAATAATCAGCATAATCATTATTACCACAATCACCATCATCATCACTGTCACTGTCACGTCTGTCTTCTGAGCCCCGACTCAGCCTGCTACAGAACGGGATTTAGCCTCCGAGGCAGGACTTAAACATGTCTGATTGTCACTGAGTCTACGTGTGTGTGGATTTGTGCAGGTGGGTACGCGTTTGTGTTGCGCCTTGTTTGAGATTCAGCTGATTTGAGGCATTACAAGCTTTTAAATCCGGTTTTTAATCTCCTCTCCTCCACTAACACATCCGTCTTTGTTTATGAGACGAGGCTCCGGCGTGACAGAAGATGTAGAGTGGTTTGTCTTTTGAGTCCACTGTTATTTTAATGTGCTCCTCAAAAAAAGACAGAGAAAAGGTTGAAAGCAGCAGTTCCAGCAGTAAAAAGCCATCACATGCACTGGGAGCTCAGTCAGCAATAATCAAAGGCAATACAAGCAGCGACTAATGGGGCCCAAACGATTGGCGGTGCATTCCTGTTCTCCACTGTTTATCGTATGACCGCTGATCAATATGGCGCACTCGCACTAATCATCATAAGAGATGACTGTTTATTTCCCTCAACTCCCTTCACTCTGACAGCGGAGGAGGAAGAACTACTCAGATCCTTTACTTAAGTGAGAGTAGCAATAACAATGCACAATAATCCATTCGAACCAAAGTCCTCGACTCAGACGTGGAGGAGGCGGAGCCACAGGGGGGCGCCGATAAACCGTTAGGAACCTCAGTGTTGAGTCGCTATCTCACAAAAACGCAGGAGCTAGCTACGTGTTAGCCACCTCTGTGGTTAGCTTGTTGTTTATATGTGTCATTATTTATTTATTTATTTTGTTTATTTTTCATGCTGCAACCATTTGAGTCATATTAAATCCTGATAAATATTCAAATAGTTTGATAAATAAAAAAGAATTACATTTTATACATTAGTTAGTTTTTTGATATGTAAAATCTTAATGATGACTCAGAATACACACCGACTTCTTAGTCATTAACAGAATAAATTTCAGGTATTTTTCTGTAACCACGTGGGTTTTATCATGCAGCTCAAACTCATATTATTTCAGTACTCTGACACTCAAACTGCCTTTGACTGAGAAATCTTACGTGGATGAAGCTGAAACCCGCCAATCGTGGTTCTTTTGCTTGAATTCAACATCCTTTTTTTTTTCTAAACCATCTCTGGTGGGAAATGTTTCATTTAAAATGAAAATGTTACTAAATATATAGATGGTCATGTTTTAAAACGTTGAATAGCTCAGGTTGCTGAAATTCACATAAAGACACCGAGGACCGAGAATAAAGATGACTTTCATCTCCTCTGGATAAAAAAAGTAGAAGCAACTGGCAAGAACCCAAAGATGAGTAAATATACTGTGATCCTGCATTATGAACCTGAAAATGGACACAGCTCCCCATCAGGGCCACCAGAGTTTGAACAGCACAAACATGCAGGAGTGGGGATTATGCAATATTATGCTCAGATTCAAACTTTGCAAATATGTAAGAAAGTAAACATGGAAGTTGTTCTCCGTCATTAGTCCCAGCGTGGAGTCTAATGAGCCCATCTGAGCCACCGATGTGATCAAAAAAGGTTGGAGGAGAGATTGTAGCGTTCGGCCCCCCCCTCCCCTCCCCAACCCGCTCCACACAGCCAAGACCTCTGGAGATGCGTTCAGAGGAAAACAAAGCTGCAGTGTTCGGTGCTGGTGGACACTGTTGAGAAGCAGCGAGGTCTTTGGAGGGGCACCCTTGAAGTGCCCCTCTGACAGGCTTCCTCATTATCTGGCATCTCCAGAGTGCCAGCCAAGCCGCTGTGCAAGAGGGGGCACGAGGACGCCTGGATCAGCCAGCCCTGGGGGGAGTCAAAGAGGGGAGGGTTGTGCTCTCACTAAAGGTCCGCTGATTACATCTCGGGCCCGGAGCTTCAGGGGATCCCCGTTAATTAAAGGTTGTGTCATATCTGTTAGAGATAACAAACCTATGTAGCTCATCTTTAAATCAAGGAGTCCATTTCCAGACCCCCCCCCCCCCCCCCCCCCCCCCCCAACACTTTGATATCCGCACTTTCCGGCATCATGTCAGTTTCCAGCCTCGGTCTGCATTCAAGGCTGACCGGCTTTCGGCACCCAGAGGAAGGGGCTCCTGTTTAACCTGCCCTCACCCATCTCAGCGTGCCAGCGGTGTTGTGCAGGCATCGGGGATCCTTTGTCTGGAGGCATAATTAAAGCTCTCGTTCATTATTTCTTCACTTTGAGCGCAGATCTGAGTAATTAGGAGGCAGGGCCACAGGGAGGGAGGGGGGTGGGATGAGGGAGAAAGGGAGGGGGTTGGAGATTTCAGGGAAGCACGAGGACACACACACACACACAATCGCACGTCTGCAGTCATAAAAACCGAGAAGAAAGTGTGCCTGAAGACACACACAAGAGAGAGAGAGAGAGAGAGAGAGAGAGAGAAAAAAAAAAGCACTTGTTCAATCTTAGCACCAAATGAGCCGCATTCATCTCCCACCTATCTTTGGATGCCAATATCTTTGCACCGAGTGAAGCATGCTTTTTCTCCCCTCAAAGCTGTCATGTACTAATACATTGATTAAAAAATTTTGATTAAATGGACAGTTAAAGGAGGAACTGCAAGAGCGAGCCGCGATCCGTGCCCCGATTGGACGCCAGGAGAGGATGTGAGTCCTGGATTTTGCTGCGTTTGGAGCTAAGGCACTTGCTTCTCTAATGGATTTTGAAACAGAGCTTGGCTTTTATATGGTGTCATTCATCCTCATATGTTTTCGCCTGCCGCCGTCTCACAATCACTGCTTCTTTATGCAAACTAATGCACCCGGTGCTAAGATCAGCAGGTTGGCTCTGGCCATCGCTCACTGAGCCACGGCCAGATATTAGGACGTTTCAAAAGCTTCCACTGGAGGAGGCAGAGCAGAAGCCGAGGGGCACTGACTCTGCCTCCCACACCGTCATATATCAACCCCCACGTGCCACATCTACACCCGGAACACACACACATGCGTGCACACACTGAGCTACAGCTCCTCCTGCTGCTTTGACAAGAAAGGAAGGAAGGGGGGGTTGATGGAGCTTTATGGCGGTGACAGTCAACGTCAATACATCGAGCGCTTTACCTCCCTCTTTTCCAAAGGTCTGGCTTGCTCGCGGTTACAGCCGGGGGGGGGGGGGGGTATGTGTGTGTCAGTCCTGGGTGGTGGGTGGAAGGAAGGGGAAGGGGTTTGTCGAGGCTCAGTGGTGGAAGACAACAAACGGGGGCGATGGCTCACGCCCTGTTAGCCCTGTAGGCCGAGAGAGAGAGCTGACAGGGCAGAGGGACGGCCGAGCATGGAAATCACATCAGATCAATGATGAAAAATTCAGTGGTGGGCCAGAGTCGCTCGGAGGGACGCTGTCACATGGTGCATGTACGGGGACGCACGGGGAGAGGATAATGTGTCACACAGCAAATATGCATCTGGCCGGTCCGTCTCCTGGTGTCAGAGCGGCTGAAGGAAATAAGTACGTTTACAGTACTTCTCTTTGGTATTTAAATGAACAGTCATGACGTAAAAATCAAATCCGACGGTATGATATGAAAACGGTGTGTCGTAAAGCAGCACCAGCTCGGTTTTCTTTAAATACATTTCCACAGGAGTAATAAAGTAAGCTAACCTGCTGTGTCCCCGCAGTGTTAGACCAGGAGATCAAATACATTTTTTAAGATCCAAGCAAAAATAAACTCAACATGCTTCGCATGAAAATATATAAAGACCCACATCACATCTTCTTCAGTGAGTCATACTTTGATATATCAGGTTGAAATAAAATAAAATAAAATAACCACTGCTCTCTATCTGGTTATGTCGTCTGTCCGTTTTCAACTGACGACCCTTCTGAAGCCTTAAATCTTCATTTGTGCACGTTGTTGTTGATCTCGGGTCGTCTGTGTGTCCACTAATACTTCAAACTGTGTGTGTGTGTGTGTGTGGGCATGAATGGGCCGTACCGTCTACAGCAACTCTTTTTTTTTTTTTTTTATCAATTTTTATAACCAGCAGGTGCATGAAAACACACACACACACACACAACTAGGCTCTATTGTAATCTATGCTAAGTTTAGTACCAATCAATAAGTCAGGCCAGCGTTCTCAGATCTGGTCCTCAGGGTCCAGAGTGCTGCTGCTCCTCTCCTCTGCCACCTAGTTAATTGCATTCCCCCGTTGTCTTGGGCCTAAATCAGCCCCCCCTCTCAACACGCACACCGTCCCTACCAGGCGGGCGGCTGAAGAAAACCTGACAGGACGCGTCGCCTGACGGACGAGTTGCACATATCAGCTGCTCTTTATGGCCGAAATGTCCCACAATTCAAATCCATCCACAGCAATCATTCTCCGAATCTAACACTCTGGTGCATTTCAGGTTTCATTGACGTTCTGTACAAAGAAGCAAACCCCTAACCATAATGGCTGCAGCCCAAAGTGAAGTCAATTACATAGATCGGTGCAGTGACATAAAGTGTATTCCATTTGGGAGCAGATTGGTCACACCCAGTAATGTTCTCTTCCAGCAGGCATACCTTTGACCATTACTCTGAACAGGCAGTCGGGGAAACGCAGACCTATTTCCCACAACTGTGAACGCCGGCGTGTCTCCCAGAGGGGTCAGGGCTTCACGCTGCAGCGACAGCCGCGCTCTCATAGTTAGTGGCGGCAGGTGAGAAATGTTACGTCGATACTACGGGGCCGCAGAAACCTCCAGCTCGCACATATCAAATCAGAACGGAGCGCAGGAGACCGCCGCCGGGGGCCGCGAAGGTGTCAGGAAATGAGTGAATGTGTAGCTGTGTAGCTATTAGCATCAATAACACCTCAGCTGCTCCTGCTGGATGTGACTTTGTTGGATTTTGAAACATTATCGGCATCGTCTGAGTTTTTTGTAACCCGTCAGAGCGACCGTGGAAACAATCGGCGTTCGTGTTCGTCAAACAGACTGAATACAAAGCTGAAGAGCCTTAAACCTGAGTCCCATCTAATGACCATCAGGAGGCAACTCCACTGGCAGATTGTGTTGAATTCTATGGGAAAATGTCCCTCCTCCTCCTCAGTAAACGTTTTCCTGATGAGTTTATGGTCTCAGTCTCTAGTTTACAGTCTTCAACACAACATGATGTTCATTTTTTTAAATGATGTATCATGAATTGGGGGGGTGTGGCTACTGTGTGATTGACAGACTGTATCACCCAGCCAATCAGGCAAGAGTACAGAGCAGGTCAGATCCACCCCTCATTCTTCCGAATATGGTTTCTTCTGCTTTCAAAACACCGAGATGGACAAATTACAAACAGTTTTTTAAACTGATGGCTGACGGTGCTTTTATTTGACCAGGAAGTGGCAGCAGAGGAAAAACCATCTGGTATTTAGGTGACTATGGTCTCTAAGCTCACTGGAGACCAAGTGACGAAGGCAGGTCTTTCATCCTGCAGGACGAGATGAGGGGGATTTGCTAAAGATGACGTGTCACTCAGCCATACAGGAGGCCGAGCTCGGTCAGCTGACCCTGTCGATGATCCCTCGATCAAAATGGCTTCCATAAACCGTCTATTTCTGGCCAACGGAAGGAGAACGCCCTTTTTCTTTCAACCCTCACATTAAACATTCTTTTGGTTCCAGCCTCATGAATTTTACATTTTTCCGTGGGACAAGACAAACAGATTAAATAATTGATTGATTGATTAAGTGATTGGTTGTTTAAAAAGGCATTGACAGATTAATTGATCAAACAATCATTAGTCATCATTGCCTTCCTCCTCTTCCAGCATTTCATCACTAATAGAAGGAGCTCTACACTGACCAATCTGTCAGTCCATCCCCAAAATGTTCTGGAGACCGGCAGAATCTTAATGTTAAAACTGATCTCATCATTTAACCCTCCTATGAGCTTCGGGACATTTTTCAAGTCCAGACTGAGGACCAAAGGTGACGGAGCTCCTCCATCGGAGCCTGGAGGCTGTTGAATCAATGGCTTCCTCTCAAATACCATTTGTTCGAAAAAGGCTTTTCATAAATCTGACTGCTGAATGTTTTATGCAGCTTTTTTTTTTTTCTATCAGCGTCTTTTTTTTTTTTTTTGTAACGATGCCTGTTTGGTAAAAAGCCTTGTGTGTTTGGAGAAGTGTGTGCTTAAATAGAGGCTCTAAATATAAAGTGTGTGTGGGTGTGTTGCCTCTGTCCCACTCAGTATCTCTCTGGTGTGTCTCAGGCTGTAAATGCATTGTGTGTTTGTGCGTTTGTGTGTGTGTGTGCGCGCACACCTGCCAGCCTATAAAACCCTCCTGTGTAGCATGAAGCGCCCGGAGCATCTGCTGTTGTTACCTAAGATCCAACCCTGCCCTCTGACCACATCACCAGCAGCAAACAACAACGACCCCGCCACCTCCCCACGTTCCCTCCATTCCACCACCATCATAACGTAGCTTCGGGGACTCTCGCGCTGACACAGATTTTCCACGGACATCTGCCCCGGAACGATGGCGGCTCGAAGAGAAAGAGTTTAAGAAAATCCGCCCAAAGGAGGTGGAAGAAATGTGAGCGTAATATCTCTGAGTGGGAGTCACGAATGGAATATACTGAAGGGGGAACGCCGCGCCGTATTTTAAAGGACGCCAGGTTTTAACGTCGCCCCTTTTCAGGCTGTAATATCGGCGGCTCCGATGGAAAACGTTCAAGTATCAAAGTCGTATCTGCGAGAGAGAAACTCACAAACATACATATAGGCGAGAGCGATTGTTTTTCCCGGTCATGCATGTCCGTTGTGATCAGTCATGCTCATGTTGCTGTATTACTTCCTGTGATGCTCACTCGCTCTTTCCCTAATGCTTCTTCTTTTCTTTTTTTTCTCTTTTTACCCCCCCCCACATCCTCTAAATGCTATCTGTCAGTAGGTGTTGCAGGACTGATAGAGGCTCGTCTGTTGCCTTTCTCATTACAGCAGGAGAGACAAAAACCCGGTGAGCGCGGTAACCTTTCATGGAGACAGAGGGAGGGAGGCATCCACACAGAGCCGGCACCTCCGTCTACTTGACATAACCCTATTACCGCTTCCTTAATTTGTCCCGCCGTGACAACTCGCAGCCAAAGAAACGGTTAAAAGAATGAGTGAACAAAAGCTGCATTGCATTGGGGGGGGGTGTTGAGGGTTGAAGACAATGGGGAGGCAGAGCTGATGCATCAGCCATATTGGATCACATTATCTGGAGGTGGGCCCGACATACTCCGCTTAACTCATCGCTCTCTGATGCCGCTTCAAAAAAAATTATAAGACAGAAATCTTGTTGATCACCATTTTAAACTTTCTGCACATCTGAGCTGATCCTCTTAATCAAAAGATTTTCTCAACAGCTTCAAAAAGCTCCAAAACGGCAATAATGTTTTATTCCTTTTGGCCTCGTTTCCCCTTTAAGTGCGTCGACTTTTGTTCAATAACGTTGTAATAACGTTTCTTCGCTCATTTAATATTTACAAACCAGGTTGTGAAGGAGCCTTCAGCGCTTCCTCTTTGTTTCCTAAATCTGTTTGTACAAAATATGATCAAAGCGGCGCGCAGACCGAGTGTACCTCAACATGAAAATGGCAGCACCTCAGAAATAACTAAATGACTCGCAAAATGAGTAACAGCTTCAAAATGGCTGATAATAATAATAATAAAAGCCACTGAAGTACGAGCTCGGTGAAAGTGCCAGACACTCAGACAAATGTGACACTAAATCCTGCATTTGGCACATCCTAAGTAAACAAAAGTGTTGATAAAAGGAAGCCAAAGCAATCTTCTTTTGTACGCAAACATTTGCAACAACAACAGCAAAAAAAAAAAAAAAAAAAAGAGGGTCTTCTCTTTTTGTTTCTTCTTCTGTGCCAACACAACGTTTCAGCTCCGACACCTCAAGAGACGAGTCTCAACTCAAAGACAGACACGTTTCTGTGGAATATCACACAACTAATGAGCTGAAATGTTTCTAGCTCACCCACCGTTTAATAAAATCAGAGCAAATAAACAATTAGCAAACAGACGTATGCGTAGATCTGCTATTCTGACCTCTGGTGGGCGTTTGGACAGGAAGTGATGTCAGTGAACGGCGTTTTAAATTGTAAATCACTACGCTCTGATTCATATCGTGGTTGGATCAAGATTTAAGATGAGTTTATGGTCTTCAATACAACATTGTTTAAATGATGCACCCATTTAGAGGAAAACAGACCATAAACCAGCGGGGGAGACAGATTATGAGATTCCTGCTTTATTTGGCTTGAAGCAGTTTTCAAACATTCAGTCTTCAGACTTTATTTCACTGACGACACGTCTGGTATTCTTTAAAACTCCACATATGGACACGTTAGCGAGGTCTTTAACAGTTTCAGAACAACAATGGCTTAGATTTATCAACGTGTGAGGACACGCACACAACTTTGTTAGTAGAACACATTCAGTTTTGGTTTTGGTTTTCGGATTTGTTGAAAATAGAAAAAAAACAGAGAATTTAGGAAGAAGAATTTTGAATGGAGAGCGTTTACCTTTAACGGAGTAGCTCTACAGTCTGATACTCACACTTCCTCTCCAGCAGAAGAGGCGGATACGTCTTCCACTACAGTGTTTTATGTATCTAGCAGCAGCAACAGAGGTGTGCTATGAATTTTCATGAGGGGAAAAACAAAAACAAACAAACAAAATAATAACAATAATAATTTTAAAAAAAAGTGTAGCTGAATACTTAATAATGGCCTCTGTGGCTAAAGAGACACACAAAAAGACTTTTTGTGCTCCGGAGATAAATTCCTCCTCTTCGAGTCTGGACTCCGGTGAGCACCTGTTTTGCAAGTAGACTGTCATGTTTTGGAGAAGCACAAAGTAGGAAGAGTGTGTTTGGAGCGTACTGGTGGCAGTTGAATAATCCAGAGTTAACAAGAGACGGGGCTGGTTGGGCGGCCCTCGCGGTTCAGGCCGATCTCTCTCTGGCCTCTGATCTGGGCTGCAGCGGTGGCAGCCGTGGGTTCAACACCTGAGCTGTCTATGTAGAGAGATTAAAGGGCCCGTATCGATCCACACGAGCTCATGCATTTTGCATAAGGGAGACATTGTCAAAGAGGCGTCTCAGATTAAAAAAAAAATAGCAGAGGTAGAGTTCTGGAAAATATGCTGAACTCTGTGAAAAATCTTAATGTTGAAGTGTTATGCATGTAAACTCGCCTTTATATATTGAATTGCCCGTGAACTCTCATCGACCTGAGATATTAGATATTTTCATTTCTTCTCCCCATCACACCACCTCCGTCTTCTTTTTTTTTTTTTTTGCTCTTTTTGGTGGTTGAGGTTGTAATGTAAAGTCAGAATGTGAAAAACAAGCCTCCCACCCCCCCCCACCAAAAAAAAGAAAAAGAAAAACTGGCAGCCTGAGAGTGTCTAATGGCGGCAGTGAGTCCGTTGGCGAATTCTCAAGTAGAGTGTGAATTATTTAGGATGTGTGGCTGGTGTGCAGAGCATGAAGCCACCCCACCCAGGCACACTGGCCGAGAGGACTCAGTGTGCAACAAACACTCGCTCCGTCTGAGCTCTTTATTTCTCCTGATCGCCATCAGTTCTGGTGGAGTTAGAGATGGAGGGGCGACTTTCAGGACAGAGAGGGAAAAAACAGGAGAGTGGATTTTCAGAGCCGAGCGAGGAAAAAAAAAAGAAACGATTCGAAAGATTCCCTTCTCTGCTTTTGCACAAAACATTAATCTGCCAAATCAGAGCACAGAACTCACTTTGACCCATTTACAACTCCCATGATGCAACTGATTATTCATCATCAACATTTCATGCAGGTCATCATGCATGTTTAAAGGCACGCCACTGTACTGTACCGAAGCCCCCCCCAACTCCTCCAACACAGTCTAAGAGCTCCTTAGAGCCTCCTTATCCTGCAAGCACATGTCAATCTCACCTGAACGACCCCCGATAACAAGACAAAAGCAATCAATGTCTGATATTGGCCGGGTGGGAGAGTCAGGAGGGATGGGGGGGGGGGGGGGGGGGGGCGATAACGCAGACACTATCAGCGAACACCAACAAAGACGGAGATTTTCTGCGCGAGGATGATTAGAAATGCGGCGGCTGCTGTGACACGCTGATCTGCAGCAGTTAAACAGAAGCGGCTGTCATCGCTGGCAAATGATGACGCCGAGCAGCGATAGAGGAGATGGGATCTAGATGTGTGTGTGTGTGTGTGTGTGTGAGGATTAGAAGGGTTGTGTTGATGCAAAACACTGTGCACACACTGAATCAGGGCCACACAGATGGAAACACTCAGGTGAGTCACCGAAAAACAACAAACATACAAAACTGAACTGCAACTGTACGACATTCAACTTGTTCAGGCTTTTGAATGTTTAAACTCAGATTTGTTTGACTTAAGTTCAACTAAAATGAAGCAGATGAACACAAACTGCTCCAACTCACTGAGCAGGAGAAAGAAAGAGTCAATTCACTTCAGTCGTCAGACAGAAAACTGACGGCAGACACACGAGTATTTATATAACAGGTTATTTTGATGAATCAGTTAAAAGCAGGTCAGATAAAATGTGAGGAAGTATTAAATAATTACAACGCCGCCATCATTCATGAAAGGAAACATTCAATTTCATCAACATCTTATTTCTCCTTAAACTGCAGAATCAATCTGAAAGTGACTTCAGAGATAACCTGATCAGATCTGGATCAGTCTGACTCTCTGACTCCTTCTGTGTGTTTATCCGTCCATTCTCATCCTCCATCTTTGATAGTGACGTCTAGAGTCACGTCAATCAGATATTTAGAGCATCAGAGGCTTTGGAGCTGATTTTTCATCATTAATGAGCAGAACTCCTGATCAGATAAAGATAGAAACTTCAGATCAGTTTTAGAACAACCCAAACACATGAGAGGAACTTTCTAAGTTCAGCTTTTCTTTGGTTATCCTTCTTTAGGAGCTAATTGTACAACAACAGCCGAGGAGAAAACTGAGCAGTGTAAACATCTGCTGCATGAACACAACAATATAAATCCTACCAACTCAAATATTCAGCTGTTTGCAGAGAGAAATGATTAAATCTGCTCCTCACCACCAACTATAAACTCTCATTCCTCACATCTGTAAAGCTGAAATCAGGCTCATTGATAACCAGCCGTAAAACTAATTAATATCTCGCGCTTTGATTTGCAATTAACGTTTTCAGAAACAAATTCATGAGATAATATTCCATGATATCACCATGCTCACTATGTGGCAGCCATGAGAGCACACGCTGCACGTGCAGGTTGTTTGAGGGTAATTTTTCCTGCATCAAAAATCAAAAAAATCAAAGCATTTAAGTAGATTGCACACAAGCACGTCCTGGAAGCTTGATCTTACTAATCTACAAATGGCTTCTTGTTATTAAACCGCTAATTCAGAGGATTAAAGAATCCATGAGAACACAATCCCCTTTACTTCCTTTCCAGGGTATGCTGAAGGTGGCTTAAATATTAATTAAGCACAAGCACACACACACACATACAGAGATCCCACTGCAGAGCACCAAGTTTGAATATCTGGGAGTTTCCTTCTGTCTTTGTCTCAGTTTGTCAAACAGCTCCTCCTTTTTTTTCTCTCCTCTTTCTCTCTGTGACAAACACACAACCGTAGAGCACACAGACACACAAAAGCCTATTTTCATATCTTACTGATGAATTCCTTTCATTCCTATTTTAGGATGCTCAGTGCTGTCATCTCTGCTCTGTCCTCTCACATCAGCGCCAAATCCTTATTTGACTCCGCCTCTTTTTTTTTTTTTTTTTTTTTGCCACGCTGGTTCAGGATGAGGAAACAAACTCTCCGAGCTCGAGTGCGTCAGGAGGATTTTCACAGGCTTATGCAACCAAAAACCTGTTCGGGACGGCGTGTGATTTAGTTCGTGGCTGTTAAAAACTTTTTGCATTCAGATTATTTTCATTTGTGCTTCATAAACCAAACGTGTTATGTGGAGAATCTAATGTGAAGAGTTTGGAGAGGTTAAACTCCTCCGCTCCTCCCACCTCCATCTGAAAACACAATATTTCCACTTTGGAAAGAAGAAACAATCTAAATCATTTTTATTGTGCCATACCTCAAACATAAAAAAGTCTCCAGCTCAAACGCAGAAAAAAAAAAAGTGCTCATATTGTCCGCCAAGGGTACGTCAGCTCCTTCTGTAAATTGTTGGAGTCTCTTGCTTTCTGATTAATATCTTGTTTCAACATTTTTCAAACAGCAGCGATCTCATTTTTTGATTGAATCTGTTATATATAGCACATTACACATTATATATAGTGCATTAACACTGACTCTAATAATACATTTTGACATGCTTGTCTTGCTGAAGCTGCACAAACTGCTGATAACGTGGCTCCAACACGCCACGTCGTATTAAATGAAAAGTTAAATTATGAACCGATCTATTCCCGATTTTAACAACATCCTCTGACGACACATTATTTTAAGCGTTCCGGTTAAAAAGAGCGACATTATGAACATAAAACACCTCAAATTATTGTAATATCCGTACGAAAAGGAAAAAGTTCATCTCGCCCAATTCCTGCTGGTCTTAAAAATGGAGACAGTAAATTGACATCGAGTGTCAACCGTGTAAAAGTCAAAGAGTCAAATCTGCGTCGCAGCTCAGGGAGAGAGGGAAAAACTACTCGCAGCAGATCACATTACCTGCCTTTTTCACTGAAATAAGCAGTGTAATTTATCCTGACCTTTTTAGATTACTATGAATGTGCTGTCTGTGTAATTTTAACTGAAGTCCTCAGCAGCTTTTGCTGGTTTGGAAACCCGAGGAGAAGGCAGTGGCGGTGGCGGCCGCTGATGGGATCAGTGGGCTGAAGCCGCCAATGCGGCCCGTGATAGAACACCGAACAAACACAGGGAGGCCGCCTCAAACACGCATCCAGGAAAATCGCTTTATTCCATCATCATCATCGTCATCATCGCCACGAGAGCTTCATCTTCAGAGTCAGCGCTCCGGTTAGATGGATTCCTCACCTTCTTCCACTGACAGCTAATAACAAAAGTAGAAGCCTGTTTTAGCTTTGACAAGTGTTTCAGGATTAGAATTTAATTCCTAATGGGTTCTCTGGTAACGGTTTAATTCACTACCTATGTGATATCAATTCCATTATAATCTCATTAAGCTATTGCACACTGAGGTGATTTCGAATGAATGTGAAACAGCCAACCGTACGCTCCCCTCTAATTGAGCAATACTTTTTATTCATTATTATTGCCCATTATTAAATTAATGAACTTAATGGACTTATTTTCCAAATTGCAAAGACCCCTGGCAACATGTTTTTAATTCCATTAGCAGACATACTGAATTTAAAAAAAAAAAGAAAAAGGAAGCGAGAGAGAGAGAGAGAGAGAGAGAGAGAGAGAGAGAGAGAGAGAGAGAGATGCACAGAGGTGTGTGGGGCAATTAGCCTACTGCTGCGACAGATCATCAGTGGCACAGTTTCCCTCCTCTCACCGGCGGGGGTTTGTCCATCTCGTCCTGGATGTGAGGTGACAGCACTCACCTTCTCACCTTCACACACACACACACACACACACACACACACTTCACAAACTTCAAATGCCACGTCTCCGAACACGAGTGCTTCCTGTCTTTTAACCTCCAATCCGCGGCCCTCTGATATTAAGACACGCCGTGCATGACATGACAACACATCTGAATATTGTGTTGTAAGCCGAGCTAAAACACAAGCTGAATAATATATGGGATGGATTTTCTGAAATGGGATCTTTCAGTAACCAGAGGCCGCCACGTGAAAAATTTGCCCAGAAGATGAAAAGATCTGCATAAAGCGAACGGCCGATCGATACGTCTCAAACTAAAATGGCAAGTCTTGATAAGGTTATTGAATTTTCTTCTTAATTAAAAAAGCATACAACTCCGCTCTCTGTCAAACGCTGCGGCACTGATGCTGCTGCTGCTGATGATGATGAAGATGATGATGATGATGAGAGGAGGACCAGGAGCGTAGTCTTTTATTTATTTGTTGATTTGACATACAGGCCACAGTGTCGACACGTCATCAATCAGAGCGGCAGAGAGATCTCTCTCTGGTCGTGTGTCACATCTCGGGACGAAGATGACGTTCATACGGGTATTAATTCTGACTTCGTGTCACTCATCCGTCATTTTTCTCTCATGGAACAACACTTAAGTCCATTTAATGTTTTTCCTCAAGGTAAAGTAAAAATATCTGATATTTTCCTCCAAAAAAAAAAAAAAAACACTGACCTGCCCGGTGAATTATGTAACATACGAGACATTGCATCTGTTTTGTTTTTTTTGTTTTTTTGAAGTGCCTCACTCTTCTTCCATATTCTAGTCATGGAGTTGCATATTTTAAAAGAGCCGAGCCTGAGCTGTTCCTTGGCGGCGCAGAGCGAGCGCTGCATCGTATCACCGCCGACATCAGCGCAGAGAAAACTCTGCTCCCCGGAGAGGATGGTTTTACATTCAGCCGTCAACCTTTTGGTTGAAACTCATTTCACTCTGCGGTGTCTGAATGCGCTCTATATGTTCCTCTGCGGCGACCGCCATGTCATAGCACGGCATGTCGGAGCCACATTAAAGGGCCTTTTAAAGAAGGTTAGAGCACCTGAACAAAGCCGCCACCACAAAGCCACGGAGCACTGGGGCAGAACGGCCTCGCACAGCCTGAAGGACGCCGGGTAAACAGACAGGGCCGGCGCTGCTGCTCGCTGGGAGGTCCAAGCCAAGTTGTTGACAACTAAATAATGTCAGCTTCTATTTTTAGACGAGTGGAAGCGTCTCCTGGTGAAGCCTGTTTTAAATATTAATTCCTGCCTCCACTTCGCTGCAGCTCCGAGCACCTGGCAGGCAAACAGAGGGAAACTGTTTGCACGATTCATGAAACAGTTTTCAGAACTGTTTGTCCGAAGGTATAC
Source organism: Remorina albescens (assembly GCA_034769265.1). Classification (NCBI taxonomy): domain Eukaryota; kingdom Metazoa; phylum Chordata; class Actinopteri; order Carangiformes; family Echeneidae; genus Remorina; species Remorina albescens. Next base: position 1,213,722 of record CM068493.1, read on the forward strand.
GACGCACAGTGTGTGAGCTCCGACCTGCCCACTCTGTGGCCATTTTGTGAACGCTTCACTACTTTTCACCAGGCGGGAAATTCTGTATCTGTTCATAAGTTAAGTTATTACTCTCAAGGTTAAAACTAAAGAGTTGCAGCTTTTAATCCAACAATCACAACTATCAGGCGAACTGAGCTGAAGTTTGTAACCATATTAGGATCAGAAGGAGGATCTGACTCTCTCCTGATTGGCTGTTACTGTCTGTCAGCCACTCATTAGCCCCGCCCCCCAAACCCTCCCCTCCTTCCTCTAAATGGAGCATCATTTAAAAAATGAACATGATGTTGTGTTGAAGACTGTAAACTAGAGACTGAGACCATAAACTCATCAGGGAGGAGGAGGGACATTTTCCCATAGACTTCAATATAAGGGAGGAGGAGGGACATTTTCCCATAGACTTCAATATAACCTTAATGCAATTAGAAAGAATTCAGGTGTAAGCCTCTTGAGCGCTGACTTCACTTAACACATCCAAACAAACAGTCTCTGATGTGAAAACAGCCTTTTGCCCTCAAAATCTACCGACAGTGAAAAAGTTATCTGACGCTTTCTTTTCTTTTTATTTTGAATCTGTTTCTGTTTCAATCTGCTCGAGGAGAAGGCGGCCTGCGTTAGCGCCCAGCTCTGATGTGACAGATTTCTGTAACCCACTTTGAGCTCGGGTGTCCATTAGAGATTAAAACAGAAGAAAATAAAAACACAAGCAGAGTTGGTATTCTTTGGCCCCAGTCGTGTTACATCCTCTCACCTGTATTCATATAAATATATATATATATATATATGTCGGGGATAAAATGACAACTGTGGCACATTATGCTGCATTTTCACTGAGAATTATTTATCAGCAGAAGTTCAGTCATCTTTATGGACTGGCCCTTTGCTCGCTGCTGAATATTTCTGTTTCTAGTGGAAGCTTAAACAGGAGCTTTGACCGGCTCACACCGGGCACGGAAACAGACAGGAGCTACAAATATAGAGCAGATTATATAATTATCATGAAAACTACATGAGACCCAGCGAAGGACACACAAAAATGAAAAAAAAAAAGAAAACAACCCGACACCGACAGGAGTGTGCACGTGAGCGTGAACGCTCATAAACACACACACACACACACAGAGAAAGACAGACAACGGCTGACACAGCGAGAGGCAAAGCCTGACATGAGGTGAGATGAAGTAGCGTTTCTCATCATGTGCTGTGCCGGGCTGAGTCTGACCCGGAGGATGGAGGTAGGCCTGGGGCATGGCCTCAGGCCTGGGGAGGCGGTGGGGTGGGGGGGGGGGCTGGAGCCATGGCGGCCTCCGCTGAGACTTATAAAGTCCCAACCACAATTTACTGGGAAGACTCAAATTGCGGCGACCGGTGGCCGGCTGTCAGCGCCACTCTTATTTGCTTCATTCCCTTTGACACTGCCTCTCAATTAGGGTCATAAATTCCATGAAATCGGTCAATAACCTATAACACTAATGTCACTCTTCTGCCATTAATTTTACAGCCTGTGTGCCACACTGTTTCCTCACCCCCTGTGCGTGACAACTGGGGTTTATACTCCCCGGGATTGATTGAGAGGAGTATATAAGAAGCTCTGACTGCAGCTTTTGCAACCATAAAGATAAACACACATAAAAATATGAGATTACCAAGCAAACATGGCCGGATCAACCCGGCCCGACAGCAGAGTAATCCAGGTAGAAGACTGCGGTAAAATAACTCATTTAAATAAAGCCTTCTTCACTGAAACAACTTTTTTTTTTTTTGTTCTGTTTGCGCCGGAAGAAGCCAGCTCACATTAGTAAATGCTGACATTCGTAAAGGAGCGAGCTTTAAGTGCCCACGACATCCAAATGAAAGTCAGAAATATCTTTATTTCATTTCACTTCAGTGAACTCATTAGTTCTGCTTTTCTGAACACTCTCTTCCTCAGCATGAATTTCTAAATGTGATTTCCAGACCAAATCTCTGGTGATGGATGTTCAAGCTAAAATACTAAAAATACACTAATTTCTGTGAAAATGTGTAATTATATATGATTAGTTATAAATATAATTACATCCCATATATACAGTATTTATATACTGTTAAACATTTTAACTATTGTGTTTTAGTATTTTTACACTTCACACACACAAAAAAAGCCTTTTTCTTTTCTTTTGTGTGGATAAATATTTGAAATCACATTTAGGAATTCATGCTGAGGAGGACAACGTTCATAAATGAGAATTAAGGAGTTGAAATAAAACTATAAAGATACTTAAGACTTTGATTTGAGTGTTTGGCGAGTGATGGAGTTTGGACTCCAAATGCAAACTAACATTTAATGTCTATGATAGAATGATTTTTAAAAAATAAAATGATCTTTAAGAAGATAAAATATACTAAAAATACAATTTCTCTGTTCTCTGTGACTGTCCTGCTGTCGAAATGCTCATTCTTGCTGCAGGAACCTTTAAATCTCAGAAAGGCTTTTGTCAATGATATTACTGCATCCACCAAACCTCCTGCCAGCGGTATCTGCTCGTGGATTTTAAAGAGCACAACTTGATGAGTCTATTTGAACAAGTTGAGTCTAAAATTGTAAAAAATTGCACAAATTACATTTGTTGCTTTGAGAGGCAGGGCAGGAGTGGTTTTTCTTATCATGCGTGGCAGGTTGCCGGTGGATGTATCTCACAGGGGCTTCTCCTCCAATCTTTCTCCGTATGTGAGAGCTGACACTTCAGGGCATATCTGTGGCACAGGCGTGTTAGCGATGCACACACCTTCTGCCGCAAACGCTGCCGAGCAGGATGAAGGACTGCCATGAGAGACTCGCTGAGAGTTGCTGGCAGTGCAACAGGCTGACTGCAGAAAAAAAAAAAAAGTAAAATAAATAAGAACGCTGAAGATAATTACCAGCGTGTGGTGTTTGGCGCCGGAAAGAGCTCACTTAGACAAATACTTTTGTTCAAGTTCATTTTGAAGTGAAAGAGAGGAGAGGAAAGGGAAAGTCTGCAAATGAATGAGTGCTGAGAGAAGCTGTTTCTTTTCTTGGATCAGCTGAAGTGGGACATTTTTAGGCCAAAACGTTTAAATTGCCAAGAAAAAAATCCTTTTTTTTTTTTTTTTCCTGCTTCTCTCAGGGTTAAAATGACACACACTGTGATCCTGAGACACACTTCAGGTCCTGCTGTCGACGCTCAAATGATGTTTCTGTCTATTTTTAGGCTGAAGACGTCACGAAATTTTGTACCTTTACTCCACTTCCTTCGGGCTCGTCGGAGGAGCCGACGTTTGATTCTCCGGAGTCAGTAAAGATGTAAAATGTCTGCTTCGCTTTAGTCTGAAACATCATTCAACAAATGGCTCCGTGTGTGATTCACTCGTTGGTGGTTTGTTCACAAACAGACAATATCACCTCATGTTCTGGCAGGTTGGCCTGTGTGTGTTGGCACCTTTCCATCCTACCACTCCACCGGCTCCTCATTGTTTTGCAGCTCATGCGCGCTCCTTTACTCTCCACTTCTCCTGAAGAGAGAGCGAGGGGGAGGGCCCTTTAAACAACGCTGCAGCCGTTAATCATTAAATCGGATTTTTATTTTTTCGCCTCGTCTGGAATGGCTGGAGTTGAATTGATACGGAAGGAGGAGGAGGGGGGGGGGGGGGGGGGGGGCTCGACGGGGGCCGAGGCAAAATGGCCGCTCATAGTAACAGCTCACAAGCCCCTGGACAACCTGAGGCATGGCCATCCAATCCCACATCATTAAGGCTAGAGTCCTTTATTGTGTTGGAGGCATTAAATGGTGTGCTGGCTATAGCCCTGAAGTCACACTCCACTAGGAGAAAACAGCAGAAAAATAACGGCACAGCTGGATAATGACTTTTCCCTGGGAGGCTGACCATGTGTACAAAAGCGCTAATGATAGCAGGTGCAATAAGCGAGCGCAAGGCTTTTACTGCGTCCGGATCTATTTTCCTCTGCTAAACTCGCCAGTGATTTCCCCAGTGTAGGTGTCTTTCTGTAGTTTAAGAACCCCCCCACCCCTTCCTCCTCCCCCTGCCTCCCCACCATCGTCTCTCTCTCTCTCTCTCTCTCTGTATCTAATCTCTTTATCAGCTGTGTAGCTAATATCAAAGAGGACTGTGGTGTGAAAATCCTGCAAGTAAAACCTGCTGTCAGAGCCTAATCACAATTAGCCGGGCTGTAGACCCATTAGCCCCGAGGGGAAGAGACCAAAAGCTGACAGAATTATTGTGAAAGCTACTGATTGCTAATGAAGAGCACGAAGAGGGTGGGGCCTTTGGTGATAAAATACAAATAAAATACTCTTCCTGATCTGAATGGATTCTATATGTTGGCAGGATTACGCGATAAAACAGCCAGACGGGGTCGGATCTCAGATAACCCGTTTCCTGAGCACTCTGACGTTCTGCTTCCTTAGCTTTGTAGCTGAGCTCTTACATCAGCTGTGCTACAAAGGCATGTGTGCCTTCCAGATTATAAAACATTAAGCTGGAAGTTAATGACTGATTGCAACAGCCGTTACTGAAACTTGTAAGGAAAAGAGAGCAACAATGCAGACAAAACAACACCACGTGCCTGCGGTGGAATAAAAAAAAAAAAAAAAAAAAAAGCCTTTGAAAGAAGCCACTTGATGTCGAGCCCCAAAACTGTCCTGGCTGTCGGAGAAACTTGCCGGGGAGATAGAAATGTCTGAAGTTATTACAGCAGTCAGGTAAAGTGTGTGGAGACGCGGCCCCTGTAATGGGGGGCTGGAGAGTCGGCCAGCAACATCTAATGAAGGAGACTTGGGGAGTGCTAAAGAGTCTACGTGACACGACTCCTGATTCTCCCGTCTGAGGACACAGATCAATTAATACATTAACAAACGATTGCAAGAACTTCATCTTGCAATATGAAACCAGCGGGCTGATCAGCTCTGCCTTCTGCAGGCCGTCCTGCCGTGCATTTCAACATCCTCTGCAAACCTCTAATCTCTCAGCAGAGACCACATACATGCATTCTCAGCGCGCGGCCGTGCAGCGTAAAGTGCTTCGAGCTAAAACTAAAAACATTTTTAAAAATAAGGAAAGAAATAAAAGAAAAAGTAACCTACTGATACAATACAAGCAAAACAGCTCTGATTGAGCGTCTGCCTGAAGGGAATCCACTCCTGCTAATGACCACTGATCCACAGCCTCAGAGCGGCTCCTTCTGCCTTTTACACTCACTGTTGGTGAATGTCTTTTTTTTTTTTGCAGATAAAAATAAAGCATTAATGCAGGCCAAACACACCAACCATGTGAGCAGCCTGCGGCACACTTGAGCGCGTCGGTCGGGGGAAGTCTAACGTAAGCCATTGCTCCTCGCCATGCCATATATATCCAGTCTCCCCATTACCACCATCTCTGCTCGACAGCGAGGGCCCTGCACTGCTAAATTATTCATCACACTGAGGGGAGGACAGAAGCATGCATGGTTTCTCCACTCCATGCCTCTTCCCTTTTTCCTCTCTGTCTCTAATACAAAGGAACAGCCGGGTGGAGAGAATGATATACTGGCTGTCTCTCTGTCACTATATATGGCCATCGCAGGAGATCTGCCTCCACTTCCACCAATTACCATGCAGGAGTGGCGGTCAGGTTTGGGCCGGGCCCCGCCGTGGTAGACCAGACGGTCGCTGGCTCGCCCGCCGTTCATGTGTTGGTGGGTTGGGGAGTGAGGTGGGTGGCACTCAGGGGCCCCATGCATAACCCGGGACGTCTTTGTATACACATTCATCTATATCAGTGGGCAACAGGGAAATGTAAGCCAAAGGTAATTGCCCCGGATAAGAACATCTGCTTGGTGAATAAATATTCTAATTAGGGGAGCTTGCAGGTTCCCCAGACTGATGCACGACTGACAGGCATCCGGAGGGACCGCAGGTAATGCTCACCACCTGCAGTTCAAACAGGAGGCGGTCCCATCCTCCTCATGCAGCTAAACGCTGGCCGACCAACACACACACACTGTGTATACCAGAGAGGGGTGGTAAATCATTGATCATGCACCAGTTATGATGATGTCAGGAGTGACATGTAGAACGCAGCGTTCTCAGATTTTCACTTTTCACGCCGCAGAAAAAATGTGGCGTCTGCAGAAAAAGAAAAAAAAAACCAAACAAACACAAAAACATAAAACAGGAGAAGCTGAGAGGATTTTTATTCTATTTACCTCCGGCAGTACGGCCAAACTGGAAATTTCTAATATTTTATTTTTTCATTTGAAACGAGCTGCTCGTTCACACTTCCAGTCGAACGGTGATGTTACTGACCAACACAGAAGAAAAATGATTCTCACAACTTTTTTGGTTTAATCAAGGATCCATTTTAGTTTCCCAGACTGCTCTGCTCTCAATCTGCTTGTTGCCTTCGTTGGCGTGAATGGTAACACAATTACAACACAAGACGTTTTTGAGTTTCTGCTAAGATTAAAAGCGAAAGAACGTCTTAATATTTTAAATGTTTTCAATCGTCAGTAGATTATAGATTGATTTCTGACTGATCCTAAATCAGTCAAGTTTATTTTTCAAATCAAAAGCTTTCAAAGCCGATTCAAATCCAACGATAGTTTTTGTTGTCAACGGATGGAATATTTTCAGATTATTATACCTGTCGGTCATCATCAGAAAACGAATAAACAACAAATCCTCCCCTTTAAGAATAAGTTGAAATGAAAAAGTTTTGCCTGATTAACGATCTTTTAGCTAAACTGACTCATCAGCTCAGCACTTTAACATCATTAGGAATCACAGTGATTTTCATCCTTTTGTTCCTTTTTTAACCTGACGAGTCGTCTTCCTTCTGACTGGAGCTCAGCAGAATGCAAAACAGCAGAGAAGCTTCACTGTCTCACTGTGGATTTATTATTTTCCAGGCAAGAAGATGAACGTCTGGCTCCTGCGATCAGTCAGAAAACGAAGCGTCGCGACGCTTCGGCGTAGAAAAGACTATTTGGGAGTTTTACAGGTGAATGATAAAATAAGGAGTCATGTACTGAACCGACGCTCGGAGCGAAATAATAATGTTCTTCTCGTGTGAGTAAAACCTGAGCGTGGTTAAATATTTAACCGTTTCACCGCTGAGCCTGAAGGGACGTAAACTGCTTCACTCTGCTCAGCCTATACCTGTATTAGTGTGTGTGTGTGTGTGTGTGGTCATCGCCCCGAAAGGCTGGAGGCAGAATTAGTGATAAAACTGAAGGTGAAGAAACAAGGTGAACCTTTCAAAGAGCCCAGAGCGCGGCGGTGGCGGCGGAGACGCTCGCTCTCAATAAGCATCAACACCCAGGAGGCCTGCGTCGGAGCGACGGCTGAGGCCTCCCAACACTCTATTATTTTCTTTGAGTTATGACATAATTTGGGAACGCTACACGCTTCCTGTCACTTCCACTCTGCTTGGAAACAAAAAGAAAACTTTTCTCCTGCTTTGAATATGAGCTCATTTCTCCACTTAGAGTAACTTTGGCCCCAAAAACATCCGCTCTCTCTCCAGAAATCTGAGCTGCGGATCAATACGCAGCGCCGTTTCATTCATCGCATGCTTAACATGTTTTTGTTATTCATGTTTTACCCTCAAAAAAAAAAAATCTGGTTCAAGTAAAAAGTCATTTATAATGGAGCCATCCATGTAAAATAACTTCAAACTCCCACCCCTCCCCAAAAAATTGATGCTTTCTCCCTGGAAGTCTGAACTCACAATCAATAGCTGAACACACAAACACACTGCAGAACTCACATCTGTAACTGCATTACAACTGGGAATACGCGTTGCATTAGAAAATAATTTTGTGGGGATTAAAACGGTCTGCAATGTTGATTCGTAAGAAATGGGAGGAAAAAAAAAATAAAGAATGTAAATGCAGAGGCAGCGAGAGCTGGGCGGGTATTGTTGTGGTGAGACGACAAAACCAATCGGACTAATCACACATGATCTCAAACAGAATTAATCAGCAGCTTCAGTTAACAATCTGTACTCGTCTTCCTTCTGCGCTTTATGTCACTCCATTTATGAAAAAAAAAAAAGACAGGAGGAATTCGGCTGACTTGGATATGTGGGCAACAAAAACAACATCTCACACACACACACACATGAGAAACAAACACACAAACAAACAAAAAAAGGCATTTGAAACACAAACGCAGACAAGGAAATCAAAATGTGTCCCCAGAAGACCCCGAGCAGCTCATTTTCAGATCCCGGCGTTAAATTGGAGAGATGTGGTTTCAAATGACAGACATACTGCATGCTGGGTAGTTTTGACTGTCGGTGGAAGTTGAATAACAATACTTGTAAAGGTATTAGTGTGCGTAATGATCACACTCCGACATCCTCGCTCATTTAAAGGCTGAATAAATCCGACACGTACGTGCAGGCAGGCCTCTGTAGCATCTGGCTGCAGCATCCAGCCTCAATAAAACACATGGAAGTGGAAAACCATCAGCTCTGTTCATGCGTGTGGGAGGTACAGCACACACACACACACACACACACACACACATACTCACACTGCATTTGCTTGAAACACAATCCGACGCATATTCCACACACACACACACACACACACATCTATCTATCTATATAAATATGTATATGCACATGCAAACTCTCTGCAGTCGGAGCCGTAAGAGATCAACAGACTTGGCGGTCCGGTACTCACCCAAAAGTACATCATCATGGTGGAAGCGGGACGGGAGCGAGCAGGCGGGCAGACGAGAGCGGGGCCGAGCACTGGGACCAGTCCAGCCAGCGTGGGCGTCAAGAAGAGTCCGAGCGTTTGGACAGAGAGCTCTACTGATCCCTGTTCGACTGAGGCAGCCCTCCCTCTAAACTGTTCAATGGGGCTTGACTTGAGGCCCCCCCCCCCCCCCTCTTCACCACCACCACCACCACCACCAGCAGCAGTAGTAGCAGCAGCAGCAGCAGCAGCAGCAGCACTACCACCGCCACCGCCACCCAACACACACACACACACACAGACACACACACACACACACTCACACTCACTCTCTACAAGCAGCTTGTTCTTCAGTTAATTTTTAAAAGCGCCCCTTTTCCTTTCTCCTCTTCTTCTTCTGAGCCAACACAAGAAAGAGAGAAGGGGGATAAAAAAAAAAGGGCAGATGGGAAGAAGGGAAGCGAGCTGGGGAGGTGTTGTAACCTCTTTTTTCTTTTGACACTCTTCCACTCTACTTGCCTCTCCAGACCACTCACTTCCAGACTCTGCCTCTCTGTCTCTCTCTCTCTCCCTCTCTCCCTCCCTCCCTCTCTCCCTTGCTCTCTCTCTCCCCCCCCCCCCTCGTACCGCCTCTTGTTGGTGAATGTGAAATCAGTCGGTACGGCACCGAAGCTCAACTAGAGCAGCAGCAGCAGCAGCCTGCGCTTGACAGCTGCCTCCAGCGTTCCTCCACCGGAGCTGTGTTGCTCTGCATAGAGGAGTGAGCCGAACAAACCGGGATCCTGCAGACGGTACTGTAAAATTCAGCGTCCCGGGAAGGAGGGGGGGATGAGGGAGGGAGGGAGGCAAGAAGCTGGGAGTCGTGGTGGGGAGTGTGGGGGCGGGGGGGGTTGTGTTGATGATGATGATGATGATGATGATGCTGATAGTGGAGAACTAACACGTCGTTCCTCTTTCTTCTTCTCGCCGTCTCTGACTGAGACGTTGCACTGAAGTTGTGGCAGTTTTACTTCATTGAAGAGAAGAAGAAGAAGACGACAACACCGAAAGAAAAAAAAAAAAAAACAAACCAAAACCCTTAAACCTTAAAATATGCCACAGGCAATCGGGAGGCACAGCCTATTTTCTACTTGTTTTTTCTCCTTATAGCTGCTGAGCATTTTTCCTCTTTTTCCCCTCCACATTCAGGTTGGTGACCAGAGAGAGAACAGAAAAACCCTCTTTGTGGCAGATCATGAGCCAGATCAAGTTGGTGTGAAACACCTTTGTGTGCCAAGCTATATTACATTACATTCTTTAGTGTGTTTTCCATCTGGCGGCTGTAAAAGGTGGAGGGGTGGAGGGGGGGGGGGTGGGGGATGGTTGGCTATCTTCTAGACAGCACTGTAACAATAAGCCTGCCTCAGCAAATTTCAAAACACATCATCAATACATGACTGGGAGCTGGCGCTTTTAAATATTAACCCTGTGGTGGCCAGGGCGGGCTGCGGAGAGCTCCGGCGGTTTTGCGGCATCCTCCAGCGCCGGATCATCCAATAAAACAAGAGACGTCCTGGGGGATGAGCTAATTTGCTGTAGGATCCTAAAGAACATTTGCCAGCTATGGAGAACATCGGCGTAATGAACACACAGCAGATATATTCAGGTTACATTACCCCAGCGGTAATTGCCACATAAGGAGGGCGAGTTACATTTGCAGCTGGCTTTGAGCGAGAGGCCTCATTCGTATTACCAAACTGTCGTCCTAAATTGATCGGCCATTTTATTTCCCTCCCCTCGTTCTGAAGTGTAGACCGAACAAGCCGAAGAATCGCAATTAGCGATTTTGCAAATATTGTGATGTTTTATTTTAGAACGGTTTATTTTCAGGAACGAGTTCAGGGGACGCATCATAAAATTCCCCTCCTTTTCCTCACATCTCCATCTCATCACAATCCAGCCTTTCCATTACTGCACACACACACACAATCTCTTCCTGGTGGCATTACCATGCACATACATACATACAAGCCCCCCCATATCTTTCTACCACCAGAACCCAATGGATTTACATTAGCAATCACAGAGAGGGTAGCCGCCCCGTTCCTACATCAATCTCTGATGGGAAATAAAAATGAAATGCACTTCTCAGGCAACTCGGATTAAGGATCACGCTTTTATCAAATACTGAAGTCTATTTCAAGTCCTGCTCATAAATAACTGAGGGGGAGAGAGGGAGGGAAAGAAAAAGGATGGAGGGCAAAAAGAAGTAAAAAAGAAAAAAAAAAAAAACAGAGACTGGAGGGGAAGCAGCAGACAGGCGGGGGTGATGTGGATGTCGACAGAGAGCATCATGGTCTGAAGCTGAGGGCACTCGGGTTTGGAGGGATTAAGGAGGAAAGGTAGAAAATAAGAATTTGAGAGCATTTTAGAATCATATAATCCCCATGTCTCTTTTCTAGGAATCTCCTCCAATTAGAGATGAAAAATGGAGTTTGGGTCAAGATGGCGTTGCTCAGGGTGCAGACCTCGACCTTCCTGCTTCCCGTCTTCCTTATTTTTTTTTCCCTTCTCCCACGCTCCGCAGTGCTTACCGAGGATGCGAGTGGCTTTTCCGACCATTTAGATTTCCCACCATAGTCTAGACACTCCCCGGAGACTCTGCCATCCATTACAAAGATAGAGCTTTCAGAGAGATGAGGAAGTGAAGGCCTCACACAGAGCCGGTTCTGCCTAAAATGTCTGTCTGTCTCAGAAGCCTCGCTGGCTCAAAGTCTGTTGTCTTAATATTTCATGATGATCTCACCTCGCTGCTGTAGTGAACTGCCGCTCGCCGTCAAAGCTACACTCCGATCGTGTCACTGGGAGACTCCAGAGGAGTCCACTTCCTCCGACTTCTCACTCGTACCAGCCCCCTCTGACTCCCCCGTGGGGGTTGTGGGCTGTAGTTATGGTTAATTTGGCCTTTCGTCCTCAGTTATTGAACCCTCGTCCCTTCGCGGTCCGGCCTGGGCCTCTGCTGAAGACCGGCGGAGACTTCAGCTCCGTCCTGACTCCCTCATGTTAGTTTTCTTTAATCACACACTTCACTTTATGGAGTGACCCGTTTTACAACTTGCTGACGAGGATCCAGAGCTCCGCTGGTTTTATCTGCTGTCGTGGGCTCCACAGGTAGATATTGACATTTCAATGCTAAACGCAGGTCATCGTGAACGTGAGAATGTTTGAAACAAGGCAGGAAAACACGGAGCTCCGTCAGCTCCTTCACTTCTGTCTCCCTCTGAAGGACCGGGATTAGAAATGAGAACGTTTTTCATCGTGCATTTTGGTGTACTTTTATTCTGGTAATGGCAGGAAGTCGTTCCAATTGCTGCTGCTAAACACTTGCAGTTAAAACAAACCAAAAAAAGCTTTCCCTCCAAAAAAAAAAAAAAGTTAGTCGGCTGAAGGCAGTGACTGCTTCGCTGTGACATCACAAAGATCAGGAAGTCCTGACGGCTGGTTTTAAAGCTCACTTTCTGAAAACACACCTTTGATACTTTCACTGTATTAGTATAGAACCTGGATCTGATTTAGAATCAAAGACCACATGGAGGTCTCCCTTTAGACCACATGGGACCTTTAAAGGGTAAAAGCGCGTATGAGGTACTGGTAGCTTTTGCATGTTAGCTCTATTGGTTGTTATTCAGCATATTCAAATTTGACTGCTTGGAAGTAATAACAAGACAAATAAATACATAAAAGATTTCCATGTCCTCCAGAGTGTTTCCCTCTGATGGTTGGAAGGGCCATTCAGTCCTTCATGATGGGAAATTGTGCCGTACCATCAAGACGCCCTGACAGCCAATAAATATGCATAAAATAACAAGGAAAATACACAGCGTTCTTTATTTTATTTAACTCCAGCTTTCTGACATAGCCTGCATATTTAGCCCCCAAAAACGGTAATATTTTGCTTCCTGGGCCTGGAAGACATCATTAAACATCATTTGTAAGCATACATTAAACCATACACAGCAAATCGCCCATCTGCTGATTTTGGAGCTTAGCGTGTGTGAAACAATAAATCTATCGTATGGCGAAGGATCCCAGTAAAGAAACGCCCCTGCGCAGACATACGTGGAGTGTATTAAACCGCAGCCGTATGCACAGACTGTATGTAGTGTTAATAATGCAGTGTTTACATCTTGGCATCGAGCAGGCTCTGCTGGCCCAGGGCTGCAAACTGGCAGGGCTGTGCAGTAATTAGGGGCTGTGTGTTGGGGGTGCGAAGGCTTGCTGCATGTCATGCTGATACCACTGCAGGGCGGACCTGGCGTGTCGGCGGGAGGCGCGCAGAGGTGCTACACAAAGCTGCACCTTTCTGTCATGGGGGGCGCCGCACCTTTTGCTCAGCTGTTGCCCAGCAGTCTGAGTCGGGCCACAGAGGATGTAAACGCAGTCATAGCCTGTCTGCACAACATGTGTGTGTGTGTGTGTGTGGTCAGACACACCTTCATATGAACCCTTTATTCGTTACTGTGTTGGCGTCCTGCTGGAGTACAGGTCCAGGGACAGAACTCCTGATTCCACTGCAGCTTTTTTATGAAGGTGTTTGCAGGAACCGCCCTGATTACATCACAATGACATCATCAGCGTAAGACAAAGCCCTCAACCTACTTCAGCCTGCTCAGATCTGGATCAGCCTGTTTGCTGCTTTCCTTCTGTCAGTTTATTCATCCATTCTGGTGGACTGCTCCTTTAAGACGCCATACTGTGTTTCCTAAAAGCTACAAAGTGACTTTTGAACCGTGAAGTTTTGTTTTTTGTGTTCGTCATGAGAGCAGGTGGACTCTGATTTCTGTGTTGACTGTCACGTTTGACATCTTCACTGTTTAGTGGATCTCTGCAGGGTGACATTTGTGCCTGAGAGCTTGAGTTTTACCTTCATAAACACACACTGAGTATCATATCAAATATATATGTATATATTTCAGCGTACGGGGCTGCAGGAGAGTCCGTCACTTCGCCACATACAACACGAGCAAACTGGAATCGTCAGAGTCTCTGTTGCGTCTCCATTTGACATTAATTGATAATCAAACAAGCCTTCACATTACACATTTATGAGATCAGCTCAATTATCTATTCAATGTAACCCAATTGTGTGCAACTCTTGTGCACCAATCAACAGTAATTCCCGACTCACAAATGACAGCTACAACGACAGATTTAATCAATAATAAACATTGATGAAAACTTGCGACCCGCTCAGAAGGAGGGTAATTAACAGGAAGGAAAATTGCTATGTTGGATTCTTTTCTTTTCCGTTTTTAGGAAAAGCGCACTGCGTTACGTTAGAATCTCCCACTCCAGCAGCGCTGGGAGGAAACGGAAAACAAACACTCCTTTTCCCTTCGACAATTCAACACCACTTATCATCCAGCTCTTAATTAAAACCCTAGATTTTTTTTTTTTTTTTTTTTTTTTAAAGATGATGACAGAAAAATACATTTCAAGAATTACGTTTGGCCTTTTTCTAGTGCAAACTAAACACCAGGCAGCTCAGCTTCACCTGTTTAAGGCCCGCAGAAGATGCACCGTTGTTATGCCTCACATGGGACTCCCCCACATGAAGGCCGAGCACAGAAAACCTTTTAAGAAGCCTGATACGAAACAAGATGCTAAGATGCCTGGTCTTAAATCCACAGCAGATGACTGTCCCGTCCTGCACGCTGAGTCTGACTTAAACCAACACATGTCAACAGAGCAGGCATCAAATGCAGCCCATTAGAGACTTGTGGGAGTTCTGCACCTGAAGCTTGTTTGGCTTCAGCAGAACTGCACAAACTCTTCCGACAAAATGGAGGTAAGTGTGCACAGAGGGGCCCGCTGCTCTTACCAGTCTTGTAAAGAGGGGCACTCCCAAATGCCAGAGGTGATCGTTCAGCAGTCCGCTGTATACCACGTTCCCGAAGACAGCGATGCTTCCTGACTTACACAACGTGTTTCCTGCAGGGACACAAAGAAACAGAGCCTGGCGTCATTGAAACGGACAGGAAGCAGCGAGCGGCAAGACGCTCTGCTCCGGGAAAGAAAATAAAAGGCAAATTCAATCAAAGGAAATCATTGCACAGGAAGAGAAATAATAGAGAATGCAGCATCGATTGTTATAAATATTGATTTCGGAGGTTTATTGACCTTACACGTAATGACGAATACGGATAGGTAGCTTCTCTAGAATCAATAAAGTTGCACAACTGAGTGAGGCCAAACAACACAGTGTAAAAAAACTAAAGCGTGGTGAGAAACATCTGGTTAAAAACACACAAACATTGTAAACACGGAAGAGGATACGTTTTATTGTTGTGGGGTTTTTTCTATTTTTTTTTTTTATGCACTTGTGTTACAAGAGCAGCGAGAGCTTCTGCTGTGAAATTAGGATCTTAAACGTGTTTACACACAATGAACGCCGACGATCTGAGTGTTATGTGATTTGTAGTTTCTCGTGATTGAGAGTGAATCCCATCCAGCCGCCTGTATTCAGTGATGCTTATACAGCCAGAGCTGATGAAGTTTACCATCCAGGTTCGGCATATTACGCTTCCAACTCTCTCTTTCATGAGGCTTTGTGGTACATTTCAGGTCCAGGGTCGGTTCCATGTTAATTCAGAAGCTATGATGAAGGTCATGATCCAAATTAAGATTGTACCTATGCAAGCAGGAAGTTAGACTCAAACATGGCCGAAGAATCACCATCACAATAATAAGATGGTGGAGTCGAAGTGGAACAGAACGGAGAAGCTCCAGTTCCCCCGAAGAATAAATCCTATAGATCATCTTCGTTCACACTGACACACAAACAACACAAACACATCCAGTTTGAAATCTTCAAAACCTTCGAAACCTTCGATCCTGGTCCTTAAACTCCGGCTCATGGTGCCGGGACGTGCCTTATCCTGAAAGTGGGGAATGGGTGCTGGGTTGAATGGTAAATAACAGAGAAGGGCAGAATCTCCTTCTGCCCCACCACAACAAACCAGCCCAGCGTCCCTCTCTACAATCAGCAGAAACACACTCAGTCTTTCCTTCTTCCATCCATTCTAATCATAAACATGTAAATATCAACAGTGTCTGTGTGTCTTCCTGCCTCTCTCCTCTCTCACGTGTTGCCCCGTTTGGCTATTGTTAGACTTTTCCTCTCTTTGTCATGTCATCACATATTAAAGAGAGAGAGAGAGAGAGAAAAAAGCAAAGTTCCAGTTAAACTTTGACTCTTTGAGGCTTTTAATAAAACCAACAGCAGCCCGATCAGTGACAGACACACAACAACTGTGACACGCTGTCAGCGCCGTCCATCCTCTCAGAGACAACCTCAATTAGCTCGCTGCCAATAAACGGCCTTGACAAGCCGAAAAAAACAAAAACAAAACAAAAACAAAACAAAAACACACCACACATGCAAACATACAACACACATCCCCAAGAGGGTGATGTGCCGCACGCTGACGTCCCCATGTATGTGATGAATGCAGCTTATGGAGGAGGCACAGAAAACACAGGTCCCCATTGTAATTTCTGCACAAAGGAACGCTGCAAAGGCTCACCAGGGGTGGAGTGAAGCAGTGCTGACAAGCAGCACATGCATTATTTAAAAACAAAAGTAAAAAATGCCCATTAAAGTGTCAGTGGTGCTTTCGGCAGTGCTGGCTTGGGCGCGGTGTGCGTATTACTGTTATTAATGGGCCAGGCGTGGGGGGCATTGCTTCGGTGTGATTGCTCTGCTGCTGTTGCTATCTGCAGTTCAAGCCCCCCTCTTCGTTTTTTCGTTTCTTCTGAGTGTGTGTGTGTGAGAAAGAAAGAGAGAGGAAGAGGAAGAGATAAAGAGCGTGATACAGACAGAGATGGAGAGACACCGTAAGACCCCGAGTGCACAGTCAATGAGCTCCTACAGCTAATATCATTTCACATTATTGAATGCATATTAAGGCAGAGAGACCTTGTCGGAAGAAAAGAAGCACCAGAGCTTATATCAAATTCTGATCTGGCATCACAGACATGCCTTTAGAAAAAAAAAAGAAGAAGAAGTAGAAGAAAAAGAGGAAGAAGAAGAAGAAGAAGAAAATGCCGGGAATGTAGTCAGCATATTGGAAATAAGTGCACACCATTTTTTTCACCCCCTTTGCAGTTTAAGATCAAGGGCTATACATTACAGCGACTGACACAGCAGAATGAGGTCATTGTGCATGTTGTAATTACAGCTGGGTAAACACTCTCGCTTTCTGCTGCAACACTGGGAACACACCGAGCATGCAGAGCAAAAAAAAGGAGGTTGGACGGGGGGGGTGGGGGCTCACAGAGAGGATAATAAAGAAACAGCATCTGCAAATATTTAATGCTTCGCTGGGAATAAATAAATTGAACAAAACGATCATCAGTGTTTGTTATGATCAATTCCACAGCACAGGGCAGTGCATTAAAATCAATGCTCGCGGGGTGTCGTTAACCGCTGGACGGCGGAGTGGACAAACAGAGACGCATCCCTGACCTATCGCTTCTCCAGTTTGTTCTGCCGTTAATGGTGTTTACGTGCAATCAAAGTTTTTTATTATATTTTATTTTTTTCCCATATTTGCATGTGGAAAATGTCACGTAGAGGAGACAGCTTCATTTTTCCCTCCTCCGAGCTGCAGAGACGGAGCCTTTTTATTTATTCATTATTTTATATTTGGTTATAAAAATGGATTCAACTTCGCTGCAGCAGCTGCGTTTCTCTTCAAACCCAAACTGATGGCATGTTGCTTATTGGTTCATGATGAACTTACTTTTTTTTTTTTTTTTTTTTTAAGGCCGTTCTCAGCAGTTGGGTGTTCTCTCATCTGCAGACTCGACAGTATTGAGTCCAACCTCTGATTAATTATTAATTGTGTAATTAAAGTGTGTGCGTGTGTGGCTTGTGGAGGAATGCAACTTGCTGTTCACTTTGTATTATCTACCTTTAAATATATTCTGAAATTAGCATCTCAGAATATATTCAAATTAATTCAAACCTAAATCCTCAGGTGTTTACAACAAGGAGGAAAGCTTCTTTTGTTTTTTTGTTTTTTTATTAAGTGAGTGATGCCTACTTGAGTCTGGCTCATTTTTCCTTTGGCCGCAAGTCAGAGCTTTTTTATTTTTTAATTTTATTATTATTTTTTTTTTTATCTGAGAGTTTGGACTAATGTAGATTTCAAGGATGATGCTGCAACCAATATTTCAGGATTTAATGCTTAGAAAATGATTCTAAATGCCAAGATCCAACCTCAAACGTCACAGTTGTGCAGACTTCTCTAAAGAGGCATTCATTACGTCTGCATGACAAACGGTGCAAATCAACAAAATGCATCGTCATGCATCCGTCTGTATGAGAGTTGGCGTCGCCAAACTAGAAAGAATGGAGGAGATCGCTGCAAGTGTGGAGAGAAAAAACTAAATTAAAATGATTTCAGCTGAAACAGTTTATCAGAGATGGAGGCAGATGTGTTTCTGTCACTGAAAATTGATAAATGTAGAGATTTTTGTGCATTTGGCCAGTAAATGTTCCAATTGTTTGATTAAAAGACAAAATGAACTAGTATGAGCATAAGTTTCTCTGATCAGACTATAAAAACAAAGATAAGAGCCTTAATGACTGTTAAAGGTGTTGTTGTTTGGAAGACAATTATTTATTAAGTCTAAAAATAATCATACATGATGAATTTTGATAAATTAAAAAACATTGAACTTATTTTGTGATTTCTTTTTAAAAAAAGCTGGAGAAGCTTTCAGCAATAGAATTTTTGATTTTTTTTTTTTATAGATTTCTTACATAATTATTGATGGAAATAATTTCAGCTGTGGAAATAAAATAAATAGAAAAACAGTTTGGAGTCTTTTAAAGAAACAGAAATCGTGTGTGTGTGTGTGTGTCTGTTGGAGGCGGGTCGCTTTAAGAAGAATTCAAACTCCAGAACAGTTCATTTCTACCAAAGAGGCAAATTGCTGCAATGCAATAAGGGAAAACAACACTTTTAATAATTCAGGCTCTGAGACCATGAGGTGGGGGGGGGCGTGTTGAGGTGGATGGTGGTGGCAGTAGTAGTAGTAGTAGTAGTAGTGGTGGTGGTGGTGGTGGTGGTGGTGGAGGTGGTGACATGGGGGGCCGGGAAGACGTCTTAAAGTACCGCAGAATGGCTCATTTAGCTCCTGCTACGCATTATTAAAGTTGTATCGAACCCCCTCCTGGGTCTTTCCCAAAGTTTTTTTTTTTTTTTTCATTTTCCTTTCCTCTTTCCCCAAAAGCCTGCGAGGTATCCAATAACAGCTACCAACATTTATAAACGACAGAGTATCCTGCACCTTAGAGGAAGAGGTAAACAATGGTGTAGCTCTTAATCTCTCTCTCCCCCCTCCCACCACCACCTCCTCCGTTCACGAGTCCCCCAGTCTGAAATTTGTCAGCGCTTTATCCTGTTTGAACTGTAATACCGAGCTCTCGCTGTCCAGATTATTTTCTGCCTGAGCTAAACCCACGATGCATAAAAAATGTGGGGAATGAACCTTGTATGGAATCAAATTGAGTAATAAAATCGTATTCGCAGTGGCACTGATGGACGCATGATGGTACCGTTAAGGACGTGTTCAAAGGTACCGTAAATTGCCTCAGAGCCTGATGGCAAAGAGATTGAATATGAATAATAATAAAAAATACTAAAAATGCAGAGACAGAAGAGAAATGGGAAAACGTAGATGTTCCTATTTATTTCTTCTTTTTTTTTTTGCTATCCAGGGAAAATAACAATAAATCAGCACACACAACAGGTCAATCTGGCCGGCATCACTGTTCATTATCTTTAGAAAACAACCAGCAGATGATATTAACCCCTGAACTTCCAGTTTTCTCGCGTCTGATTTCCTAAATGAGCATCTTTTGGAAAAAAATCATTTTAATCTGCGCTCCTGATGGCATCATCCATATTCCGTATCATCTCATTCCAGCTCCTAATTGAAGCCTCATGATGTTTACACTGAGTGAAATATTCCAGTCTGAGCCGCATCATCTCGTCTAACGGAAACTTTCCACATGGCTCTATGAACATTTCCGAAATATCCAGCCGGACGTGTTTGATATCTTTGGAAGGTAGGTTACTGTTTATTTTGGCTTCACCAGACGAACCCGCGATAACGCTAATTTGATGTTTGGGAGATTCTGCGTCCGCTGAGTGAAACTAAACACCCTTCAAGTTCTCACATACACAGTGGTGGTCAACTGCTGAACTAGACTGTTTTTCTTTGTGAAAACTTGACATTTCAGAGATACCATACAAGGCTTTCAGCCGGCGGCAACAAATTATAATTATTATAATTTATGATTACTGCTTACATTGCACAATACAATGAAAAAAAAAAAAGGAAAAGTAAAAGCCTATTAAAGTGTCCATTTAGGATATATTCACCATAAACTGCTAGCAGAGATCCTAAATCAAAGCCCACTGCGCTGGAAGAGACACCAAGAAGGAAGACAAGAGGTCAGGAGAGAGAGGAGAGCGCTGGCTGTCAGGCCCGTTGTGATTGGCTGCTATATTGGTCTTTTATGAGAAATCAAATACGGTCCAGTCGGCGCTCAGCCACGACGTGATGGATGTCAAACGGTCGGACTGATTACATATTTACTCTGCGACGTGACGCCGCTTCCTGATGCGACACGTTGCTCAAATTTCAGATAAATGATCATATTTTTATAGAGTCGATACAAAACGTGATGGATGAACAGCCACGATTCGATGATGATAACGTCACGTCTCAGTTGGGTTCAGGAAAAGATCGTGATTTGTACATCCTCATTTCTAGCTGACTGCCTTCAACCTGCTGCTTTAGAGTTGTTGTTTGTTAAAAGTTAAGATGCATTAATGGAGGACATTCACACAGTGACAGAATTATCCGTGTGCGGGTTAAATCTGGGTTTGATTCCACTGAAGCGTCTGAAAGGCGGCATTTCAGTTGACAGGAATAAAGTTAGTGAAGTTTATAACTACCGGCTCCATAAATTCACCGACATCCCAGAACATCAAAGCAGCAGCCAGTCGGTCGTCCACGCAGCCAAAATCAGAAACCTCCCCCCCTAAAAAAATAAAAAAGGAGAGCTTCTTCGTGTCTGTCTGACGCTCTTCCTGCTTCGTCCATCCAAGCCGACTAAACACGGACCCTGTTTTCATCAAAGATATGGAAATTAGCCACATTGCTAAGTGGATTCCTCCTTTTTTTATTTTGCTGCAGAGCCTCAGGGCAGATTAGGGCCACTTCCTATCCACAGCATGTAGAAATGTATACACACCTACATACAGTAGAGCGCCGCACTGCATTACTATTCTCTCTTTATCGCTGCTCTCTCTGTCTCTCATTACTATTCTCTCCTTTATTCTCGGTGGTCTCCTCTCTCTCATAACACGGCCCTGCTTTAATAGATCGGTTGTTGAATTTACAGTGAAAATAATGTACATTTCTCTGCAGTAATTAAATTATTATGAGCAAAAAATGGAGACGAGGGGGCGCTAATAAAAATCAAAACCCAGCACAGAGACACAGAGGAAATGATCTTTGACCTCAGAAAAACATTGTTTTTCCTTGATTGCATGACGTGTGCTATCTGACCAAATGTGTGTGGACGCCTCGACCGCCTTGCGCTGGAGTTCTTTTTGCTTTTTTGTTTTTGAAGGGAGAGCTTAATTCCTCATCACATAATATCTGTGGCAGTGACCCCTCCCTCCGAGGAGCGGGAAAAAATAGTGTCAGTGATTCAAAACCCTCTACTGCCGCCATGACTGAGAGATCCAGATTATGAGCTGGATCTGAACCAGAATGTTTTGTTTTTTTTTAAACATTAAGATTGTTTGGAATCTTCAGATTATCATTTTGGGATTGAGAATATTGGGAAACTATCGCCCCATCCTTCCGGCGGGTTGATAATAATTTTTTTTTTTTTTTGGTGTTAAATATTTCATGAGCTAAACCAAAGATGGTGACGGCTCTTAATCGGAAAACGAAGCCAACACAAAGTGAAGGTTCTCCGGCCGACTTCACGGAGGCTGTAATGTGACGGCGCACATAAAGAAACCTACTTCCCAGGTCTTTATCTGTCTCTCTTTAACTTGCTTCCCTTCATCCGATGTTCTGTCTCTTTAAGAAAAGGCTCCTTTCGCTCTCTTCAATCATCCCTCATTAGCGCAGCGCCATGTTCACTTTCGAGTAATAAGTCTCTGGCGCTGGGCGCCATTTACCCGCCACTGGCCTGGACTCTAAGAACCAGGTGGGCTGGTGGGGCAACTGGTATAATGACTGGGAAAGTTGTGTTCTTTCTCCTTTGAGAAGCAGCAGAGATGACAGAGGGAGGGGTGACTGCGCTCTCATCACCATCATTATAATAGTAATTATTATTATTGGTGTAAGAAAAGTGTGTTGTTGCTGTCGCGGAAAATCCGACTAAAAACAGCAACCCTATTTGCTACAGTCATTTCCATTCCTTCTTATCATTATCTCTTCATTATCATTATCACCATTACGATCGGTCACGGCAGTATTATCCTAATTGTTCTCAGCAACATACTGCAGCTAATGGCAACCTCAAGATGCAGAGATAAGGGGGGGTTGGCAATGCAGGAGGTGATGGGGGGGGGGTTAATGCAGAAATGAATAATGCAGAGACAAAACGAACAATGAGAAGAAAAAAAAAGAGAAATGTCTGAACTGCCCATTTTTTGAAAATATTCTGCAGACACAAGCGAGAGGATAGAAACCAAAAGCTGTTTTGATGTTTCAAGTCTGTATGTGCGTTGGCAACAAGCGAGGGCCTCAGGATTCTATCAGATTATTGATTGTTACCAACGCTTGAGTCCTGCTTTACCACCCTTATAAACAATCCCTCTGTCGAGCACACTACAGGGTAACAAATGATTTTATTTCATAGATTTTTGGATTTGACTGATGAATTATTCATTGATGTTCTACCCTTGGTGCGAGGGGATGGTGGGAGAGCGGGTGTTGAAAAGGAAAAGGACAAAGAAATAAAAATAACCCCCAAATGTTTCACGCACGAGCTCGTACACATGAACCATTTCTCCTCCAAAAGGTCCTTTTTTGTGTGTGTGTGTTTTTTCCAGTAACCTACATCAGCTCTGCTTTGTCAACATCAGCTGAGTGAAAACTCCCAGGGGCCGACAAATCTCCTGTAATCTGCCAGACCCCCCCTCTCCATGTCCGGTGTTGTTGTTTTTCCTGTATCCGTCTAAGTGTTATTGAGTCTGCAAACCCAGAAAAATTGTTATCAATTTGGATCCAGTCCAGCACCGGTGAAACACACGGAGCCTGTGGAATTACAGCGGCTTCAGCGGCGCACGCTCCGGGCCCAGATGTTTGGGATAATGTGACAGTAAAAGTACGAAGAAAGATGGTTACAAGCGGTAAAATGTCACCGTTTATATTTTGTGATGCTTTCTGTTTTGTAAAGTGTTTAACTGTGGAGGTCAATTGCTGCTCCCAGATTTGTTTGCGTAGAGGCGTGCGTGTCGCCCGCCACAGGTGGATCACATCGGTAAAAATCCCGTACCTGGGAAATACTGGACTGCAGCAGCAGCGGGGAGTCTATGAAATATAAAAGCAGATCAATCCACGCTTTGCAGGCGGACGGGGTTAAACTCAAGAGAAGAAAACCAAAACTTGACAATGCCGTTTGCTGATTTTCCAACAACACTTCTTCTGCTGCTTCTGCTGCTCGTACAATAAAAATACATAAAACAATGCAGCTTCTTTGTGCGCGCAACAGCACCAGCTGGAGCTGCACCGAAATTAACTTTAATGCCATTCCCTCTAGAGTGAGAGACAGAGGCCAAACAATGTATCCGTGCTAGTTAACTTCCTGAAAAATAGCCAAAATCACCGGGGATGATGACTGTTGCATTGCATCTGACATTTGTGTTGTATCCAGTGTCGGACCGAGGCGCTCTCAATTGCACCCTGGAGGATGGAGCTTGCTAACTGAAGAGAAACCAGGTCAACTGATCGGGGAATGGTGTTGTTATCTTTATATGTGCATGCTGCAGATACGTTGGCACAGCTCGCGCCGTTTTACAAAGCAATCAGGGCCAGTTATCGACGCACGAGTAGCCGGGCTAAACTACAGTAATCTACTCCAGGTTTACTAATGAATCACCATTTAGGGACACGGCTCAGAGTCTGCATCAGAGTGAGCGTGGGTGAGGAGGGTTTACAAGTGCAAGAGCCGGGCGTCATGGACTTGACATCCCATCATGACTGGAGGGAGGGGTTGTTGGGGGGGGCTTGCTGGCAATGCAGAGTCTGTTTGTTGTGCATCCATCAACCCCGGTGTCCTGCCCAGGAGCCGATCGATAGCCAACACAAAAGCTCATTGATGACAGACAGCTCTTGACCAAACATATAGCATTTTTCCTGTCTAGTATAGCAATAATCTCCAAGGTCACCTTGAGTCATTCAACGGGGGCCGCCAGGACCGTGAGGAGCTCATAGCAAGCCTTCTCTGTGTCTTTTCATACGAGGTTGGTGGTGGTGAAAGAAAGGAAGAAAAAAAAAAAAGGTCTGATGCATTTTAAGTCAGTGCTGAAAGCTCTTGGCACATTGTTAGGCAGCTGTACACAAGGAGAATGAAAGCAGACATACTTGACAAGTGGTGGGGCTGCCATGACATGTCACTGACTGACAGCTGAACCCCCCAAGGACACATGACTAATCAGATACTTAATGGTGTAATGGAAAGCCAAATGAGTGGACAGTGTTGGTCAGCTCGGATCAAAGAAAAACTGCAGTTAATATTTCAGGACTGTTTGCGCGCTGAAGTCTTAACGCTGCGTCTCCCTCCCGCAAAAACGAGTTTGTGTGACAGCTGAGGAGATGGACAGCCACACACACACTCAGACTACAGGTGTGTTAGGGCACAGACTTGGAGTTATAATAGGAGGGCCAGGCTCCCCCCCCCAGGCCATCCTGCCAGCTGGCTGGACTGAGTGTGAGTGATGCTCGAGCGAGGCAGCCCCATTAGAGAAGTGCTGGTGGTGAGTGCAGGATAGCTCAGGTAATTAAAGCCAAACCAAAGCAGGCAGGCGAGGCGGGGGCTCCCAGATTTATGTGGCTGAGTAATGCACATACTGAAGTCAGCTCGCCATCCAAAGGCCTCCCTCACTTACAAACAGTCTCAAGAGGCATTAGCTTCCTCACCACTCTGATGCAGCCTATTACTCCCCCTCTCTCCTCCTCGCTCTCTCTCTCCATCTTGCGCTTCATTTAACGGTTTTGTTTTGGATCCCTGCCTCGCTCTGTGACTCCGTCAGATAAAACATCCAGATCTCTGACGATTAAGAGTAGATTTAGATGTTCTCGGCCCACATTCACTAAAACCTTCATTACTGCTGCCACTACAGAGACCGCCATAACACGCTGGGTGCTGCTGTTGCCGGACAAAAGTTAGCTACCTCGAGTAACAATAATAAAAAAGGAGTTTGTGAGAGGAAAAAGCTGAAGGAAAGCTGTGCAAACATGCAGTTAAATTTTTACTGCAAAATGGCTGTTTGGTTCTATATGGGATTGCCCCCCCCCCCCCCCGTGACCCTGGAATAAAGAAAATGCAAAGAGCTTAAGAGAATTTCAGCTAGATAAAATTATTCTTAAGTAACCTTTTGTAGGATTGTTAACATCTTTAGAGTCCGATTTTAACATTTATAATAAAGAGGTCTTTTTGGGCTGATGTTTTTAAGCCTCTGTTAATAGCTAGGGAGGTAGGGACATTTTCCCATAGACTTCAGTACAGTCCCCGCCTCGTGATGGTTATTAGAACGCAGTTTGTCCACTTCTATAAACATTATCTAATCAGTTAACCTTCTGATCTCCATTCTGATTAAAGAGATGCAGACATGACGGATGGTTATTAGACACACTGCTGGTCTTAGTGTGAATGTCTTCTTTATTCTCTTGTCATTGTGGGGAGGAAAAAAAAAAAGTAAGTTCTGCGCCTTCAAGTACAGCGGTGGTGTTTGTAACAGCTCGTCACATCCTTCTGACACCCATTAACATGATGTTAAATAACTGCGGGAGTGATAGCAGCGGCGGAGGAACAGTTCCGAAGTCGACACTGTCAGGAAACTGTCAGAGTAAAATCTCAGAGATGAAGCTCTCAGAGGAAACCGACCACACTTGGCATTGAGGTTTTTGGTCGATCACACCTGTCAGCCTGCACGTCAGCCGCTGATGTGGGCCCTTGTTAGCCGACTGATGATGTGAATAGCTTCACGGTGCCCTGTCTGCCAGGCGGCCGGACGTGGATCAAGTTATTTCTGACCATAACTTAACCCTACACCCGCTGATCAGATATGCCGGGGCCGAATCGGCTCACCTGCTCAAACAGAGAGCTGAGATCATGAGTTCTCCAGTAAATCCAATCCCATCTCCACAGATGGAAAGACAGCAGCAGACACACGGACGTATCAGATGGACAATGCTTAGATTGTCAAACAGAAAAACAGATCAGCGCCAGAGAATGAGAGACGGGCAGCTGAGTCCTCTGGGGGGAGAGCCAAAAAAAAAAAAAAAAAAAGCCAGATGGGCAGACAAGCATAGGGTAAATCATGGAGAAGCTCCTCAATGCTGGAGCAGTATGGAAAATGGCAGCACAGGTTGGGAAGAGTTAGCCGCAGTGTGCAGCGGCTAGCATTATCAAGGCTGACAGCCAGACAAGCCGTTTATAAGGAGAGGAAAAAAAGCATCAAGGAAATCCTGCTCTTGTCTATCCCCAATTGAATTACTGCCATGATCCAAAGATGGGAGGGGTGAGGTCGGGTGAGGGGGGTGGGGGGGTGGATAATATTCTTTGACGCTCCAAAGGGGCCGCTCCAAATGCTCACAGAAAATGTATATCCATACAGCGCGTCCCTCAGGGCTCACATCTCACAACTTTGCCCATCTATTTTTATTTGTTCCCTGTGCTTCTAGTTAAAGCAGTGCTGCAGCCCACAAAATGGACGGGGGGGGGGTGCAACAAGACGCACTGCTGGGAGTGAGGGGGGTGGTAGATCGCATGACCCCCGCGGTGTTGTTGGAATACTAATGTCACATAAAGTTCCCTGGCAAAATACCCAAGAACAAAGTGCAGAGGGGAGTGTTGCAGAGAAAACACACACACACATAGACACGGCAGAGCTCGGGCAGATGTGCACGCGCGCCAGTTGCGCACGAGCTTCCGGAAAAGACGGAGGGGAAGTCACAGGAAGTGGAAGAGGGAAGGTCGAACCCTCAAGACGACAAAGAACGGGAGGAGAAAACCTGGTCCAGTTCCATCCAGTTTAGCAAAACACACACTAATCACTCTTTAACGAAGTGTGACATGCCGAGTCAGTGACCACGCTGAACTCAACATGATGCAAACCCCCCCCCCCCCCACCCCCCCACCTCTCACAGGCCAGATGCTGTTTGTCAACCATTTGCATCAGTGCTCGTCTTCAGCAGGCGGCCGGTCAGACCGAGCGAGCGAGCGAGCTCAACAGAATTCATTCAGAGGCAAAAACTGGAGGTGAATGCGGCTGACCTGCGCTGAAGTCGTCATGTGGACGGCTAACTTTGTGAGCAGGCACGACTACGGCAAGTAAGGTGGGTCAAAAATCCACTTTAAAGGGACAGTTGTGGTTGTTTGCGGTAGTCAAACAGGATGAAACACATCCTGCAGTATATTTACATCAGTTTAGAGAAAAAGAAATAACCTCCTGATTGATTGTTGGATTATGACCGGACAAGAGCAGACCGGTGGGTGACATCACGGCGGGTTCGCATTGCTATTGGCCGTCGGTCCTGGACATGAACCGTCTGCTGCGGCGTTGTTCCCGGGGATCAATGGGAATCAATCATTAAAGCTACTAAAATAAAACCCACGTTGGTCGGTTCAGCGCGTTCGTCCTGGCAGCCATCTTTTTATAACGTTGCAACGTAAGATTCCACTAAACACCAGAACGCAGGTGTTCGGCCTCTCAGGGAGACTGATGCCGCAGTAGAAATTGTTGTATTGCCGCCGATGTCTTTCCCTCAGTTGTCAGTGAGCAGGAAATAGGAAATGATGCATAAGTACGGAGGATTTACTGTCACATACAGTACGGCTGTCACCGTACAGAGCTGCATCACGATGATATACGTCCACAATCCTCCATTTCTACTCAATGTCTTTATAACTCTGCATTAACCCAAATCCCCAGGTGGCTCTGGGAGGTATCAGTGGGTGGTGGGGGGAGCTGAAGGTGGAGGTATTTCCTCAGTCACACCTGCCTATTTCGCTGGCTGCACAACTGAATGGCACTTCCAGCCGCCCCCAGACGTCTTGGTGAAGATCATTTTCTTGACAAAATGCTCGAGTCGGGAAGCTCTCCCGCTATATTTCTCTAAAGCACCTGTACATAAGTGTGTTTTCTTTGGGCAAAAGGATCCCACACAACTGTGATTATTACCCTCTCATTCTCACTCAGCACCTCAGCTGGGATCAGGAGGTGACGCAGTTTGACACATAGAAGAAAAACTGGACGGTTTAAAATTGTGATTTGTTGAATTCGAGATAAAACAACACGACGCCACTAAAATACAGCTAATGCTCTTTTAAATCTACGTTTCAGGATGTCTGGAAATGGGATATAAACACGTGACCGTTCTGCAGCCATTAACGCGACCAATTCATTAATCAGGAGACGCCATTTGGATTGAGCCAACTGAGCACATGCTGCTCGACTAATCCCATACATTTCTGTGCACCACCTCATTTGACCATTATCGTCCGAGGTTGTGACCAAAATTAGATGCAGGCTGGCTAATTATCTGACAGTCGGCAGCTAATTATCTGACTGTAGCAAGACAAAGAGGCAGGAGAGGGAGCGAGCAGCCTCCTACCACCTCTCACAAACCAGCAAACTAGTCAACTGCAAGACTTATGATAGAGACCACAGCGAGGGTGGAGATCAGGATGAGTGATTCCATTTAAGATCTGAAGCAGGTTCCTCCAGAGGAGCGGAGCGAAACTGAAGCTGAATGTAAAAACTCAGCCAGACGCCGCAAAACGCCATCCTGACAATGAGCCAGGGAAAAAAAATAAAAATAAAAATCATGAAGCGTGATGCTTGGCCTGATTTTCATCTGATGAAAATTATTTCCATCATTCACCTGACGGCGGGAGGACTCCACAGACAGAGGCAGCAGACCGTAACACACACTGTGTAGTCAGTCAGCCAAACAAATGACTGGAAGATCGCGCGTAATAGCAAATTAGCACCGGTGCTACTTCCCGGGGATCAAATGTGGTTCAGCCTTTTTGTTTGGCAGAGATTCATGGTGAGATATCGGCGTTGACGTCGGAGGAGGAGGAGGAAGAGGAGTAACACAGCGATGGAAGACAACTCCTGAAGGTCAGAGGTCACGAAGAGAAACCAGGCTCAGATACGCTAATTACCCATGAGGCTACGCCCAGCCGGCTGCTCACATCCAGGGGATGAGCTTCACAGCTTCACTGCACAAATCACACACACCAGCACGTCTTCACTTTGCCAGAATCAAACACATAATCAAACTAAAATCAGAAAGTTTTCTATTGACCAAAAACACAGAACAGTGTCACTTTAATCTCTGATGATGAGCTCTTTTTTTTTTCCTTCACAAAAACAATTAATGAGTTAATTAAAGGAAGTGACTCAAATAATTATATGTAATTCCCAAACTTTTCTCCTGAACAAACGACATTTTTAATTGCATATTAGAGAATATATATT
This sequence comes from Remorina albescens, assembly GCA_034769265.1. NCBI lineage: Eukaryota > Metazoa > Chordata > Actinopteri > Carangiformes > Echeneidae > Remorina > Remorina albescens. Next base: position 1,243,257 of record CM068493.1, read on the forward strand.
ATGTAATCAATCAATAAGCTCATGTAGAGAAACAACAACGTATTAAATAGGTTGGATATGATTTAAAGGTATATTACATAACTTCCCCGGGGCTAGACGTGCAGGATCAGAAGGATTTTCTGTTGGGATGAAAGAGTTTTCAGTTTTGAATTGCTCTGGTTTCAAATGTGGCAAATGTGTCGAACTACTTAAATTTTTTTTAATAAGTCAATATACTTTGATATGAAGGAAACTTAAGAAAGTTAGAAAATTAATCCGTCAGTGCTTTTTATCCATTGTTTTGTGTAGAAATACAGCCATTATCGGTCCTGCTGCCCTTTCTGCTTTAGAATTGGGAGAAATTGCAAACTTTCCCACTAGTAGTGGTACAAATCTAACAATTTGTCTTTCCCCCCTCGGTAGGTGCACCACACTCATCCGTCAGGTCATGTATCTATCCTGGATAACCCTTTGCCTCGGCTCTCGCCGCGCATGACCCGGAAGTGCTCTGACAGGAAGCGCCGAGCAGGCGCAGGTTGCCGGCGGGCTCTTCTGCCCGGCTTTCGGTAAACATTCGGCGTGTTTGTGTGAGCGATGGGCACGTCGTTTGTTTTGCTAATGGGTGTTTTTCTCCTTCACACTCCGCGGGGAGTGCTATCTAATGAGCCGCCCACCCGCGCTTTCCCTCCTGCAGCCCCTGTGCCCTGAGTGTGCGGCTTTAACCCTGGTGCAGAGGAGGATGGATCACAGGGGCTGGGGCTGCAAACACACACATGCACACGCCGAAGGAGGAGACGTACATTCAGCTAAAGTCAACTAAACACACATGCAGCGGGGAAGAGGGAGACTGACCTAAATATGTGCTTTATGGAATATGTTACACATTTTTAAATATTGATCAGCAAACGCACACACACACACACACACACATCGACGTGAAAATAACATGTACGTATTCCCCAGCTACTGCACAGAAATCTTTGCTAACACATGTGGACACTCGCAGACCGACGAGAATGCGGTAGCTCAGCTGTACCGCTCTCTAATGCACCAGAGAGGATGTTAAATATACATGTGAACCCACGAAGCCGGGGCATGGGCTCCTTGGTAGCGTATCACACGGCGGGGTTGGGGGTGCGGGGGATGTCACGCGAGGCTGTAGATGATGAAGGAGGTGCAGCGATCAAAGCTTCAGCCTGCATGTAAGGGTGCATGTTTATGTGTTTCCATAACGTCATCCGGCTGACTGGTCGGGTAACGCGCTCCGGCTATTTCACTGCCAGATGCTGGATTGCTGGATGTTGTTCGAAGTAGAACATGAGTTTAAAAAGAAAGTGTATTCAGGACGAGTGTCTCTGTCAGCCGTCCACTGGTATCAGCGTCCGTAACGCTGCTGGCTGCACCAAAGACAGCTGATATATTTTTTTTCACGTATCAACCAGTTTATCCAACCTCAGCAACCACAGATGGATGTTCAGATATCTGATACCTACGATGACGAGGCGTGCTGCGTGGCTGGTTTAGTTTTCAGAAAACATGGTGATTTGGTTCAACGTCATCTCTGCACCTCAACTTTTATGTACCTGGACCGTCTCAGGTTTTGGCCCAGCGTTCCCTCTGATTACATCACTGCTGTTTTTCCTCCAACTATCAAATCATAATATGAGCAAATCCCCCAAAAACAGCCGTTTGCAAAAAGGAAAAATTCACAATAAACAAACAATAAACAGTTCAGTTCTGGTGATGTGATTTGTTTTCCTGCTTCTGATTGTTATCGCGTGTAGCTCGCTGGCACAAAAGCGGCTGATAAGGACGAATGTGTTACCAAATAACAGTATTTCGGTGTGATCGCAGTCGGCGATGCAGGGAGGGAAAAGCATCACGCGTGTCCAATGTGTCACTGTACACAATTTTTAGCTCGTTGCCGTTCTGGCCCACACGTAGCCTGTTTCATTGTTTGCTTTAAATTCAACAGTTCTGGCTCCTGAGATCTACAGCAGTTAAAAAAAAACAAAACTAAACAAAACATGTTTCACGACGAAAGCAAGCCAACGCCGATACCGACGCTTCACTTTCCCTGCTGTCCGTAACATGACCGGAAACATGTTCCACGTATGACGGCTTATAGATGCCGCCGCCTCAGGCAGAGGTTTTGATGTGTGTGCCGTGCTATATTCAAATTAGTGTGACATCATATAAAATGCATTTAGATTTGCTAACCATCTGGAGGCAGGCGGAAACAGGTGTTCTTCGAGAGTGGAGGCGTCCCTCAACCCAAATCTCAGCATCGATGAGAAAACACATCAATAGTGAGCAGCACATCGCGGCGCAACATTCCTAAACTCACACAAGTGGAAATAATCCGTCTCTGACACACAAACGCCTGCTGAAGTACATGTTTGCTTTTTCCCTTTTAAAAATGGGAATATGAAGTTTTATAGTTCAGCCAGGATATACTGGCTCCTCCCTCTTTTTAGGAATAATCTCAGAGGATAAAATAAAAGGCGTCAACGCCAAAAAGACACCCGTGTTTGATATGAATGATAAATTGCAGTCCTACAGTTATTTCAGCTGTGTGAGAATAGATCATCCCACTCAGTTCGCCTCCCAGGGCGTCTATATTCATATGTCAGATGATGAACACTGCCAAAGCCATCACGGCTGAGGCGGTGCAGACAGACAGGGGCAAAGTGCTGTGGGTAAGAAGAAGAGGGAACAGCTTTCCTGGGAGCGCTGAGGGTATATGGGCCTTCTGCAAAACAGCAGCACAAAGGAAGAAGCTAACTTTTTCTTTTTTTTTTCTTTTTTTTTTGGACCATATGCTCCTGTTCCGCACAGGAGCTCGGCTGAATGGGATATAAGGTCCAGAGACACCGCTGGTCCAAGCCGAGCAGGTGTGTAGCCGAAGCTCGCAATCACATTCCTGAGCTCGCGCGCAGACACACACACACACACACACACACATTAAATGCGGCTGTTTACACTCTGCGGAGTCGTAACACAACAACTCTTAATGTAGCAGCTGCCCAGATTGGCCATCTTGAGCCACGAAGCCGCATATTTACACTGTTAAGCAATTTTCAGTCAGTAAAATGAAAGTTTTATGACGATGAGAGAACATTTGCCGGTAAATATAAGGGGCCTGTTGGCGCTGCTGCTTTTACCTGTGGAGGTATGCAGTCTGGTCCACCCCGAGGGCTTCCCAGACCTTTTCCAACTATTGGAAACTGCAACTTCTACTGAAAGCTTCCAAGTCCTGACAACTGAAATATATAAAAATGGCAGTGGTCCACATCTGACGCCAAGACAATACAGAAGCCAAATAATTCCTACTTTTTATGACACAATACGAGAGAAGAATTTAAGTTCAATATTTAAAACACTATATATTTTTATGATTCCATCTTTTCACCACAACCCATCTGCAGGCCCCGTCCAAAAGTCGGGCAGCACTGCTCCCAACAGGACGAGTGGACGGGAATCTAAGTTGGTCAACATTTGTCTTAATGTAGATCAGACAGTCCATCTTTTATTATTTCGATGATGACTCGACCATCTTCACTGATTCAACAGCTCCACTTGCTCACAAGAACAATCAATCCAACGCCTTAATGAAGTTTATTGAGCCAACCGATGCTCTAAAGAAGACGAACCCTTTCCTCTATAGTCACAACAGAAGCTTTTGCTCTCGCACCGTCCTCGGGCCACACTTTGAAGCTCGTAAAAAAACGTTTCCAGTGGAAATGGGCAGAAACGAGCAGGATTTGAATTCCTTCAGGGATAAACCTTTGATATTAAAAAACTAGCCCCACAGAAACACTTTAGGAGTAGTCACATGCTTGATGAAGTCGTAATACAAGTTACAACACTTTCTTGGATACCGTTTGACACAAATTTGCTGTTGGAGCTGTTAAGCTTTTCGGGGCACCTTTCCAAGTTCGTACTATTTACCTACGAACCTAACCCACGTTCCTAAAACAAGGCAAAAAAGAAAAGTATATAATAATACCATAAATCAATTCATTGAGGAAGAATCGGCAGTAAATAAGAAGTTCACTGGATGTGAACAAGCTGCAGCTGAGATACAACTGGATGCAAGAAGAACGGAGAGAACGGCGCTGTGTCAATTCAAAGCAAAGCCTGCGGCGATGTGCACGATAAAATACCTGTAAAAAACACACACACACACACACACACACACACACATCAGTTAATGCTTCCCTCCCCTTATTTCTACAGAGGATCCAGTATTAGAGAAACCCTGGCCTGCTGGCAGCCCTATCCATCATCGCACCACGCCACACAGACAACAGAGCACACCCTCACACAGCCCACATTCCCACATTTGCATTTGACCACCTTCATTAAATTCAGCAGAGGTAGGACTAATTTAGACTCTCGACGGCGACTTGATCTATCCATCAAAACTTTTTTTTTCTCCCCCAACGATTGTCCTCTAATAGAATTAAAAGTAAAGGTCGCGTAGTGTATTAGTTTGCTGATTGAGTTAGTTACTTCATCCCTGTTGTTCTTCAGCTCCAGGTGACATCTTTATAATCAGGAAACAGATTTTTCTCTTTGCTGGGACGTGAAACTGGCGGCTGGAGGATGTAAAATACGCCAGATCATTTCCTTATTTTATCACCAAATAACTCTCCACCTTCTTTTTTCTACTTCTGACCTTGAGCTGGGAAAAAAAAAGTTGTTATGAAGCCTCACGGTTCATCCAAACAATCCTAATCCGCCAAATCTTAACAGCTACCGAGCTCAGATATCCTAAGAGGCACCCCGTGTTAACTTTAAAGCCCACCTGTCGATGAAGACTGTGTGATACAACTGAAAACATTTCTAGGAAGACTTCAAACTGTTTTTCAGAAAACAACATTTAGGCCACAAGTCGATACACACTACTGCCATCAAATATTTTGCAATCTAACAAGTAAAAGTGTTTCCAAGAAACATCTAATTGCTCCCGATGCACGTAGCAGGTTCATTAAATATGATTTTTTTCATTCAAGATTAAAGATTCAAGATGCCTTTATTGTCATTCCACAATAAATACCAGACAGGCACAAAGAGGAACCAAATTTGGTTTCCACTGGTTCCACGAAAAAAAAAGACTAATTAAGTACAATAAAATAAAACACTCCCGAAAAGAACCGTGGGTACAGACATAACCATACATAAACACCTGGATGTGCAGGTTGCAAGATTTGTGACTATAAAACACTGAACAGAACTGTAAATGGAGCCTCCTTGTTGTCGGTTGTGTGTTTGTGTGGGAGTTCAAAGGTCTTTGTGCTTTTGCGGAACCTGGATGTTCTGCTCCGGTCCCGTCTGCCTGAGGGCAGTCCGTGGTTAGGGGAGTGGAGTCTAATGATTTTGGTGGCTTCTGACAGGTAACGGCTGTGGCCACTGAACTTGATGTGTGTGAGGGGAGCGCTGATGACCTTCTCAGCGGCCTTCACCACCCTCTGCAGGGCCTTCCGGTCTGAAGCGGTGCAGCTCTCATACCAGATGGAGATGCAGTTCCACCGGGAAACTCCGGTTTCCTCCCACCGTCCAAAGACATCATGTTTGGGTTCATTGGCGACTCTAAACTGAGTGGTTGTTGGTCTCTGTCTGTCTCTGTGGTGGACTGGAGACCTGTCCAGGGTGACCCCGCCCTCACAGAGTGAGCTGGGATTGGCTCCAGAACCCCCCGTCACCCAGAGACGGATTAGAGGTAGAAGATGAATGAATGGATGAATTATTGTAACGATGTCATTGTGTGGCCCCCCAGAGGAGTCGTCGTCACCTTAGTAAGGGCTCATCGGGATTCAAATTATTTCACTGACGGATTTCTTAAATTTGACTCTTTTTCTTTTTGCTTTGTTTTGGTTTTACTATATCAACATTTCTCTGCATTTCTTCATGTTAAATGAATCTGTCTTTCTGATTAAATGTATTCCATGAAGTGTCCTGCCTGAGGTGAAGTTTTCTGCTTCAATCTGTCATAATTTATATGAAAAAAAGTGGATTGAGAGTCAGCTGCAGACTGCATATAGGAGAGAACCGGAGGAGGACAGTAACCTTGTGGCACTGCTGTCAGATGACCTGATGATCTCCTGCTATATTGTACGCTGCCTCTGCCTGCTTGTTTCTTGTACTAGGTGGTGCACGCCGGCGCCAACCTTTCCCAGCTCGGGGCGATGTGAACACAGTCGCGCCGAACAGAGGCCAGAACTTTTGGTGCACATGCAGTGAGCGAGTATTTTCACTCCTTTGTTGGCCTCTGGCCTGTCTGACTCCTGACTGCTGCTCAGACCAGGTTCTGTAGAAAGAATGTGAAGCGCTGGAACAAATGAGAAGTCTCCTTTTGCCCCCCCCCCCCCCAAAAAAAAAAAAAAAACCAACCCTGCTTCAGTCTACTGTGTACGCAGTCTGCAGAGGAATTCACAACGCCGGTTCACAAGCTCACACATGCTGAGCTCCGAGGCTGTTGTCCAAATCTCTTCAATCCTTTCCACCGTATATCACCAACTGCAGGTAAAAGGTGCAACCTTGAACAGTATTTTAAAGCAGGAACTGTTATCTGGTAATTATTATTATATAAGCTGAGAGAGTTTGCTGTCACATATCACCAACGCCATGCTTCTACTCATAAAGGGCTGCAACAGGGTGAGAGGAAGACAAATCTAAACTACAAAGAGAAAGCGATAAAATAATCAATAGTAAATAAAAAAAAAAAGAGCTCAGGCCATAAATAAATAATGATAAGTAAATATTAAGAATGAGCTCCTGTGGATACTATAAAGCGGGAAATGTGTGCCTTCTCTCCAGTGTGTCAATCACACATCCTACTGAGCGCAGGAATAATTTCATTTCCGTTCCTCGGGGGGAAACAGAAATCAAGTTGCTCACTGACAGCGGGCAGCGTCTCGAGCTGTTCAATATCTGAGCACGAGCCGGACGAGCTGTGAGCTTTTCAGCGAGAGCTCTGCAGCCTCGCAGCCATTACAGGCGGTGAAAAATGACAATCAGATAAAGAGGAAAGCCGAGGTTCTTTTCTTTTAAGGGAGAAAAGAAAGTTGACCTTACATACAGATGTCCTCATCAGCGGTATCTCTGTTGGAAGTGAGGCTCAGGCAGATTCGCTCTTCTATTGATTTCATCCCCATCTTTTGGCGATAAGAGGTCGTTGCTGCTGTGTTTTCTGTTTCCAGTGACGTCCAATCAAACTGTGTGTCTGCGTTGGGAAATTTGTGTTTTTGTTGGTCGACACGGATCTTATCTCGGCCGAGGCTAACCACCTCATTCTGTTTACAGGGATGTAAAGTCTGGGATCTGGATGAGATCGGCCGTATCATTATAACCCAGCAGAACAGCATCCGAAGCTGCTGCCATGGTAACCAGATAATCAACGTTACTCACTTCACTTGTCGGTGGTCATAATGTTACAGCTGATCCGTGTCAGGTCAAGTTTAGCAGTTTTCCTTTTAAGGTGCGGAAGATCTTCTGACATGCAAGAATACTTTAAATTAACAAGTCAGCTATTTTAATTAATGCTCTTTCAAAAAAAAAAATAAAAAAAAATTATTAATTATAATAGTTTGAGCTCTGCAGTGCAGCTGTTCCTGGCTGTGATTTTGGTTGTTAAAGCACAAGCCCATGACAGTAAAAGATAAAGACATAACTGCTCCGCACAGCAAAGTTAGATGTGCATACAGTATCCACCTCAGACTGAAATGCAAGAGTGAAAGCAAAAGGGAATAAGACAAGGTCGCTGGCTGACTTATCACCTGTCTCATTACTTGAAACAGCGGCTGTCAGCAACTGAGCATCTTCCTCCTGGTCCAGTACATACCCGTACTCCAGCAGAAAGGAAATCAGCGGAACGGGGACGCTAACTGGTCTTCTTTGAGATCAGCGTGAGGACAGGGCTGAACTCTGAAAGGATGCGCCATAGAAAACAGCGTTTTTGACGATGCTGAGGACACACTGCACATTAGCAAGTAGCAACACAGCAATGATGAGATATAAGTGAAAGCCAATTATCTCAGCGGGGTGCGTATTAGCGCACCGACGAGCTGCTCGGCCTTTGAAAGTTCTGTCAAGGTTAAAAAACAATGTTTCAACCTTTAGCTCGCTGGAAGAATGTGAAAGAAAACAAAAGGAGTTCAACAGGGAGGTGCGGAGAATGCCAAAGAAGAAAAAAAAAGAAAGTGTCTGAAAGAGAAAGATGAGGGAGAGGGAAGGACAGACAGAGTCGGGGAGCGAGGAGGAGAAAACACAAAAGTGTGGCCCTCCTGGGTTGGATGCTGACACCGGTGAGGGATTACTGAGGGGAGGAGCGCGGCCATATGGCTGCATGGCAAAGTGGAACCCAGGGGGAGGCAGCGGGCCCATTAGCTTGCACGGGGCCCTCCATCGCTTCCTCTGCACTGCGGTTTGTGGGACGCACAGGAACATTGACAATGACATCAGGCTCTCCCACCTCTGTGTTGTGCTCCCGGATCCCCATCTGACACCGCCGGCAAAAGGCCAGGAGGAGAAAAATCACCTGCTCCGCCCCGCGAGCGCAGAGTTACTTATGCCACTCAATAATGACCCGGGGACTGCCGCAAAAAACAACAAGCGCCGCGGTCACGGGGAAGGCTGAGACCGAAAGCGCTCACCCGACGCTTAGTGTCGCTGGCCTCTTTCGAACAACAGAGGAGAGAGTCATAATAGCACCACGTTTCACACCAAAAGCGCCACTGTCGTTAAATCAATAAGTCATTACCTTTAATGGGATAAGCACTTTGAAAACTAATTGAAAACAGCTCCATTTACTCCAGCCAGGCCCTTAATGCAAACAATACTGTTGTTGCAGCGAAAAAAAACAAACAAACAAACAAAAAAACAGAAGCAAAGACGGAGACAAACACGGCCGGGGATGTGGTGTCTAATAATGTGGGCAATTGTTTCACTTTGTGATGCGCTCCTTTTGAAAACCAATACGCCCGTTTGACCTTCGTCACACGTCAGACGGGAATGAAGGCGTCGCATCATGACGGGGGGGGGGGGGGGGGTGCCACGAGGCGGCAAATGTTTGACATTTCAGAAGTTTAGGAGAAAGAACGGATCTGAAACTTTTTACTTAGCAAGGTAATATGATTAAGCCTGAGTGGTTCTTAAGTGATTTGTTTTCCCAGATTTCCCCAAACAGACTAATCTCTCCGAACACACACACACACACACACATTTACAAATAAAACCAAAAAAAAAAAAAAAAAAAAAAACACAACCAAACTAAACGTGTCAACCATTTGACCGTTTCACTGGTGCTCCACGCTGCAATTGAGCAAGTAGTGAGCGTCAAAAAATGTGTTGTGGCAGGTTTGGAGGGTATTGATTTATATTAGAGAAAATGACTGTGCATTCAATTCCAATCAAAAGCCTCCGTGGCAGGCAGCCAGTTCTGTTACTGGGTGAAAGACACTGTATTAAATGTAAAGCAAATTGAATGCGCAAAGCCAAATATAAACCTTGGCACGCTTTGCTCAATCCGAAATGGATTCTTATCAACACGGTTTCTAAGGAGGACACATCAGCGAGGTTTTTATCATATGATAAAAAAAAAAAAAAGAGATTTTAGATATGGTTTCTTTAGACTATCGACAGCAGCTCGGAGAAAGACTCTTAAAGCAGCCAGAAGTGTGAAATACAAAGCCATGACAGCACAATCCTCAAACAATCAATGCTCATTTAACAGAATAGAATATGTAAATAAAATAAAATATGCTCTTTTTTTTTCAAAATTGATGCGACCCAAACGGAGGTATGGCTGGCACATCCAACCGACACCCCTGAAATGGATTGATTTAAGTACAGACTGCCCTCAGTGGTGTGTACAGTTTGTGATAACTGAGTTAAGCCATTAGGCCGGTGCAGGAAGAGATGATCGTGCTGACAGGCCAAGCTGAAAGATTAGTTAACAGGTGCCCCCCCCCCCAACATGAAACCAGCATGAAACCAACATGCATATGTACGCAAAAACTCATTCTATCTCTCTCTGCTTTTTTTTTGTACACTTGGAAGAATGACATGCCCACATAAATGGGTGAATAAAAGAACGGGGGCACCATCTGGTTTATCCCGGTGCTAATGGAGCAACTCAATTACGCTTTGACTTTCAGTGACTGACCGGGACGGCGCACTAATGCCGGTTTGAGCTGTTTGTGTTTAACTCCGGACACCGAGTGGACACGCTGGAGTGCTGGAAGGCAGAAAAAGGAAAATAAATAAAGAAGTAAATAAAACTTCGAGGGATTCCTGCAGGGGCTCCAACAATGTGTCACTAGCGGCCTTCGGGCCAGGTACCACTTCCTGTTCTTTTGGCGCTCTTCAGGAATCAGACAAAATGGAGGGAAGGTGTTGGGTGGCGGCGGAGGAGGAGAGGGCGTTCTCTCACTTGTTGTTCTATCCTTGAACGAGGTGCTCAAGCTAAATTGGCTGCACAAATGGCTAATGTGTATAATGGAATTGAGAGTTGCCCCGTATAAGGGTGTCTGCTAAGCAAATAAATAATTTAATGCAAATCCCAGCATCGTGCCTCCTGCCAATTAAGCTAACCTGTTTTAGCTGTAAGTGATTTTATTACATTAGCATGCCGTAGCTCTGACTGCATTAGGGAGGGTTTAATCAGTCTGTAATCAAATTAGAGCATAAGACAGAAGGAGGAAGTGCCGCGCTTCCACAAAGCACCTTGCATGCACACCTGCAGGTCTCAGCTGAGAGAAATCTATATTTTAAATGCTATTTATACATATGTAGTGTACACCATCATGAGGCGTGAAAGCATAAGCTTTGACACCTTGGAGCACACAAGCCATTAGCCAATAGCTTCCCCGTTGTGTAAGTGCAGCAGATTTGTGCGTCGGCCTTCGTGCCAGAAACCAAACCGTGGTTCGTTTACATGATTTGTCGTGTTGTTGTTGTTTGATTCTGGTGACGAGAAGCAAAAGACAAATCGACTGAAGGGACGCTCTTTTTTTTTTGTTCTGTTTTTCCAACACAACGTGTGTGTGTGTGTGTGTGTGTATGGCTAACTACATGTCATCTCGTCCCCTGCTGATGTGCGCTGTCACATCCAATAAAGCGTCACCAACAGGCTAATTGCATTAGCAGTGTGTTTAACGTGACGTCGTCCGCATCTCCTCATTGCTGCTGACCAGAGGTAAAAAAAAAAAAAAAGAACAAAACAAAAAAAGGATGGGATTCACAGGTGATCCGTGGCTACTTTGCACGCAGCGTTTCAGAGTGTTCACAGTGAGGTAGCTGCTGTGCTTAAGCTGTCAAGGAGCATCCTGGCAAAGCCTGACAAATCTGCCTCAGTCAGAGTGAGCGCTCAGGAGGCGCTGCCAAAACTGATACCCTCATTGCCTCCTTTTCCAGCTTTTGTTTTTCCTTTTGCTTATTGTGGGGGCGGGGTATAAGAGTGAAAGTTGGGGCGGGCAGCAACGTGAGAAATGTGTTTGCCCCGAAGGCAAAGTGCAGAGAGGAGTCTTTAAAGCCGCTCGGAGCTGACAGATGACAGACGCCGTCTCACATCCGGGAGATCTGCTGAAGTTCAATCGTGATCACCTTCCTCGCTGTCATTCTTCCATCAGGATAAATAAACAGACAGCCGATTCCAGGCCAATTAAATGTGCACAAACATACGTGTCCATCTAAGTCTTTTTCCACACAATGAAAAAAAAAAAAGAAAAAAAAGAAATGCTAAATCACTGTGAGTGCCTGGAAGGGAGCGAGCTGTAAGTGGCCCGCCTCCTCTCACAGCTCAGGTTGATCCTTTCTTTTCCAGGAGAGTAGGGGGAACTCGCATCTTGATGTGCTTATCATCTGGTGCCAGGGATGTGTGTGTAAAGTTCATCCTTTTGGCCTAATTAACTGATGCCGCCTCTGTCAGCCTGCAACAGCACAGCCGCTAATGAGGCTCATTACAGGTGAGACAATAAGAGAGTTTTCCACACCCTGACATATCTGATGACATTTCCTACACCAACACACAGCCAAGTAATGAAGACGGGCCGACGGGAAGGGTGAAGGAGCGGGAAGAAACCAACCGGCCCGACTTGAGCCAAATGGACACCGATGTGGAAGATAAGCTGGGTACCGTCTCCGAGTCAGACGGGTACTACAGGCAGGCAGGTGATGTAACGTGATCTTACGTTTTTGGTTTTTGTTTTTTGTTTTTTGTTTTTTTTTTTTACCAGAGAACACAATCTGCACCAGCAGCCCTCTGTGGTAAATTATGGCCTTGCAGTTTGAGAAGTCATTGATGGGAATGGCTGGGCAGTAGTAGAAGAGGAGGAGGAGGAGGAGGAGGGGAGTGAGGGGAGGGGAAAAAAAAGAAAATCAATCGGAAGCGTCTCAATTAATCTGGCGAGTGGCGGATTGATTGCAGCCCTAAACTGGGTAAACAGGATTGTCTATTTAAGGGCCATGATCCCTTAATCATCACTTTAGCTCAAATAGACCAGGATCGCCACATCTGCTGGCCTGGCCTGATGCAGATGCCAGAGCTTCGCCTTTCAACTTCAGCCTACCCCCCCCCCCCCCCGTTTGCTCCCCCCTCACCTGTGATGGACGGACAAGGCGCATGTGGCCTGGAGCGCTCTCGCCCCCAAATTGCCAACGTGGGACCGCTGATCCGAATGGTCCAACCTGAACCCTGACCAATGCACAAGCTGGGGTCCCCCCCCCCCCCCCTTTCAGTGGTTTGTGGCTGATAGCAGGATTGAATACAAAACACGGTATTATGGCTCACTCAGCTCACCATGAAAAACATATTATCAATCTGCAAGCGAGGGAGGATAGAGGAGGAGGAAGCATTACTGGTGTGTTGTGGTGGGGAGGGAGGGGGAAGGGGGGTGCATCCACATGCACATATGTGAGCCTGTAGCAAAAGCCCAGGCTCTCGCAGCATAACATGAATTACAATGGCGGGATGTTTTACGGCGGGATGCAGCGTGGAGGGGAACTGAGGGTGCAGACATACAGCTCTGAGAAGATGGCTGAGGCCAGATGAATGGTACACCTCACTCTGAGTGCAGTCATCACCATACGGGAATATCACTGTATCTCCTCCTCCCCCCTCTCTCTCTTATTGTCTGGAGTGCCAGAGTTGCCCGGGCTCCATTCTCTAGAGCCTGATTGAAGAGGCTCTCCTCTCCTCCTCACTGGTTTGATTTACTTAGGCTATCTGTGGGAATTGGACTGGAAGCTTCCTTATTAAGAGGAGACTGTCTGAAGGGTTCCACTGACTGATTGGGCAATTGAAGGCAAGGCACGTGAGATACAACAGCTATCGCTATCCACCACAACACACACACAAACGCATACAAACACCCCAGTGGTTTATGTATGAGGTCTAGCAGGCACATGTCTGTCACAATTCTTGTTGCCAGCTTCAGCCCAGTAAACCGGACGGATCTATCTCTATAAAAGGCCCTTAAATCGCTCCCCGGTGGTGACTAGCTCGCATTCGGCGGCTGCTCCCACACAACCTGTACACGCACCGACACGCTTGTGAAGAAACAGCCGAACAAAGCTGAGATCAAAATCCTGTGGCTGAGGATGGAAACACAAAAACCTGCCCTGCCTGTGTGGCACTGAATGTAATGACAGCTCATCATTTACATTTTAGACACACACACTCTCCACCCTCTTCCTTCCTAAACACTCTCACATGGCGAGCAACAGAGGCTCAAAGAAGAGGAACGATGCTGGAGGGAAGCTGAGCGAGAGAGATTCACCCAGCCCCGCGGTCGCACGGGTGAGCCGGCGTGAATGCAAAATGCAACGAATCGCGTTCGCCTTTCATCGGAGAGACAAAATAAAAAATAAAGCAAGAGAAGAAGAAATCTGGTTACGGAAGGGTGGCGGGGAGCCGGAGCAAATGCATTCATCAAATTATCCCTGCCCATTGACGGCTGTCTGTGCCCGGAGGCCCGTCCTCTCCCGTATGCGCTGACTACATTTTGCGCCAGAGACACCTCTTAAACAAAACTCCTTCCTTTTCCGCTCCACACCGCCGGCCGACGTCTCGAACGCACGATTCACCAGACCTGCTCGGTGACCTCAATTTGCTTCCGTCTCTGTATCTGTAATAGCCCATCTGTTTCTTCCCACTCATAAGCAAAGTGGCGTGGTCACAATCTAATATCTTGGCGCTTCTTTTCGACACAACAGATAGATATGGACTGCGGCGGTGACTGTGATTGTGTTTTCGATGATTCTCAGAAAGCAATAGACCTATAAATAAAAATTCTAAGTGGTTCAGACGTGATGCTCTCGGCGGCTAATGAAATGAGAGTGACATATTGTGAGGTGCATGAGATTGCGGACAAGCGCTGCAGAATTCCTGACTTCCTCTGATGTTTTCCGTGATGCTTTGCTGAAAAGACAAACAGCAGCTTATCATCCATCTGTGGCGTGACAGAGCAGGGCTCGGGTGCATTCATATTCAGCCATATATGCTGCATAAAGATTAGCCTTCATCTTAATCAATTCTGTAAATTATTTCATCATTCAGGGGAAATCACATCAGTACAGCCTGGATATCTTTTTTTTTTTTTTTTTTCCTGCAGGTCGCTTACCATTCTGCATGCACAATGTGTGTGTGTTATGAATATTTATACTTTTTGCTGATGAATAATGTTGTCTGTTTATCCCAATGAAAAGGGTTGTAATAATCAAACAAAATTACCATTTATGACAGTTATGGTTTCCTCCTAAGACCGTGTGCATTATTAATTAGCGCCCATTGATTGCTCGGTCCAAAAGAAGGTGAAGCGGGTAATTCCATAAGCGCCATAGTGTGGATTGGTCCGTTAGCTCGGGCTCTGGTTCCACCTCTCTTCCTCACTCCATCTCATCCTCCATTTGTGCCTTTCGTCAGTGCACCCAGGGCAGGGTCTTTCCTGTAATTCCATTACTGCACGCTATGATGGCATCCCATCATCCCACAGGACAACTTAGGGACCACTTAGAGACTTGTGCACGTTTAGCTGCGTTAGAGTAATGCTGCCAACTGGGCAACAAGCGCTATCTATCACTACCTAACAAACAGCGACTCCTGCTCCAGTTTAAAAGACACTAGTGGAGACGAAAAGGAGCGAAAAATACATCAAGGCGGGAAGAAAACCGAATAAAAGCAGCATCGACTCGGCAAATTTGCAGAAACGTGAGACAACACGTCAAACGGCTGATGACAAATGACAGCAGATGCACAATGAAGCACAATGCATGAGGAGAAGGAGACAGCTGAGGACGCACAACACTACGTGGAGATAAAGCACAAAGACACATAACATGAATTAGTGAACAACATCAAACATGACCTGACTGCACATGTAGCGACACAGTAAAGCCACGTGATGACGTGACACGGTGACGCCTGACTGGTGGCCTTCGCCTGCCGGTGACGGATCTCGGTTGTCATGGTTACAATAATAAAGGGTTTTAGGGAAACGACAGTGATTTGGATACTTCCTCAGCGTTAGACGATAACTGTTGTCATGGTGAGCGGTTTTTACTGCCGCCTCACAGCGGGGCGACCTGCAAACCACAGCAAACAAACTGCGGGTTTCTGGTGGGAATCGAACGGCGCTCTCGTGTTGATGCGACCTCCTCCTTTACCCTACGCTCCTGTCATCACTAGATGTGGCCTGACAGCAGAAGCTAACGATGAGGTCATATGAACTGTAACGAACAAAATGAATGCATTTCATTTGTCTGAGCAGCATAAATAAATACGTACAGTTTGGAAACATTTTTCATCAGAAGCGGTTCTTTTGTTTCACCTATTGTCGTATTTTTGAAAGAATGGGTTTGTGCGAGCGGTCGTGGTGTTTGTGAGCAGAGCCGCAGCAGAGCTGAGCAGAGCTGAGCACCTATCAGAGCATTATGGTTTATTTTAGTGCCGTGATGGTGCAGTGGATTAGTGTGACCACAACAGACTCTGTGATGGGCTGAGGAAGTGCTTTTCCTCCACACGAGGCTCACTGCTCCACTCAACAGATTAGCAGCCTTTGTTACACAAGTGGTGTTTTCTGAGAAGGGACAGCAGAAGGAACGCACACACACACACACACACACACAAACACACTCAGCAAAGCTCAGTGGATCAGGCCCAGATCTTATCACCAGGCCACTTTAGACTACTCCTTCCTCCCTCCGTTTCGCCGGCTCGGACCGAGCCCCCATTGTTTTGGTCCTCGTTTCCATGCCCACGCCGAAGGAGGTAAACCTGGCTGCAGGAGAAGGAGGAGGAGGGAGGGAGGGGGTCAAGCGTGGGCTCACCCAATAAACCCGCCTCCCCCTAATCACCCTTCTTTCATTCCTTCCTTCCTTCCTTCCATCCCTCCATCTCCGAGCTGGAGTGCATAAATCTGCCCCTCTTGACAGTTGCAATCAACAAGGGCCGTAGTGAACCATGCGTAATGGGCGGTTAAGACAGGGGCGTAGGGGAGCGGCAGAATTTACGGCAACAATTATAGCCCCCATACAACGACATGCCTGGGGGCGGGGAACTGCTCGGGAAGGGGCGGGGTGGCGGTGGGTTAAAGTGAGACCCCAGGTATGCCCACCCCCACACTAACAGCAGCCTCCGTGGTAATACGTTCAGAATTCTAGCAGAGCAATGCGAGCCGAGGAAAAATAACATGTGAGGAAAAGACATGGATTGTCTCTTTCAGTTGACGCTCCCACTGCCAAAAAAAAAAAACAAAAAAAAACCCAAAACAAAACAAAACACAAGTGACACGAGGAAAATGTGATGATATTTCAAAAGAGCAGGAAGCTTTTCACATATTTGCCCGACCTACTCCGCTTATTCATGTATCCGCGGCCCTCTCTGCAGCCATCCATAACAAATGGCACTATACACCATTGGACACGACCCGCGGATACGCCTGTGTGTGTGTGTGTGTGTGTGCGTGCACGTGTGTTACCGACGGATGCTTTTAACGATCAGTCATTTTAATCAACACATGTGACCTTTTA
Organism: Remorina albescens; assembly: GCA_034769265.1. Lineage (NCBI taxonomy): Eukaryota > Metazoa > Chordata > Actinopteri > Carangiformes > Echeneidae > Remorina > Remorina albescens. The sequence continues at coordinate 1,260,267 of CM068493.1, forward strand.
AAAGCCATTATGACAAACAGATCAGCCACGAAAGCCAGTGACCTGGTGTGTGGCCCCGGGACGTCAGGCCACAGCTTCCCAACATGACCCCTCCCCCCTCCTGCCATCTCACACACACACACACACACACACACAAATCCAATCCCAGGGACAAAAGTGAAACCATAACACTGCACTCTACTGACCAACGGATTCGTATTTAGGATAAAACATACATCATGAATCTTTTCTTTTTTTTGTGTGTCTTTTGCATTTGAATGGAATCAGCTCCTGAATGTCTGAATACACTGACGAGGAACGTTAATTGGACTTACCTTTATCTTATCATCTTTCATTGCTCAGGCGTCAACTGAAGGTAAAGTGAAATAAAATACCTTCTAATTAGCGATTCAAAGAGTAAATTCATTTCGTTTCCATGAGTGGAGAAACTAACAATATCAACATTCAATTTCTAATCCAATTTTTCTGCACTACTTATTGAATTACCCGTCTGCGCGGGGAAGGAATGGGTGGTGGTGGTGGTGGTGTTGGTGGTGGAGATAAACACTTGGTCATTAGTTCTAAACAAGGACTGAGATTCATTAGGATTCACGAGAAAAGGGGGGGTGAAAGAAAGTTTAGATAAACTTTAGGGGAGAAAAGAGAAATTGTAATTAGACATGAAAAATATTCCCAATAATCAAATCACATTTTGTACTCGGGGCTTTGAAATTAAATTAACTGAGTTCATATACTGGTGTATGTCTCAGCCACTTTCTTCACTCTAAAATGTGTTGCCGGAACACCAATCCCCGGAGAACAGATAGGAATCTAATTAACTAAGATCAATATTACTCAGAATTTTCTCTCTGTCTTTCCAGCTCTTCAGCTACCAGTGTCTCCTTTGTCTGCCAGTCTGAGACTCACACCAGCTTTATTTCTGCAAAATGTGTTCAGGTCAACAACGTGTTGGATCGCTCCCTCCGTCGGGGGACACGCCGGCTCCAGACGCAGCCCTGCCTTGCTCTCAGCAAACAGGGTGAGCGATAGAAAATGTCTTCTGGCTTTTTAAATATAATCCACCATGTGTGGTTTCTTTCTTCTTCTTCTTGTGGGCAGATGAAATGGGATAACACTTTTTCAACCATATGGGTAAACAGACAAAGAGAGTGATGACTGAACTGGCTGGATCCCAGCAGAGCACCCCTTTTTACAGGGAAGAAGCCAAAATGTGCTGATTCAGACGAAAGAAGTGAGATTTGGTGCAGGGAGAATAAGATCCCACAGCCATATGCCGCGTATAGATCAGCGGTTGGCCTTTTCCCTCTCACGACAGTTCAGATTAATTACGATCATCACGTCCCGAGTCTGGGCCCCATAAATCACACTGACTTTAAAATAATGTAGTAAAATAATATTCCATATATGGCATGGCTAAAAACTCAACGTCGTTATCACCTATCTTCAGCGGCGAGGTGAAGGGGGGGGGGGGGGGATTAGATAAAATGTGTGACTCCTTATAAAATCTTTTCTCTACACTGGAGTGTAAATAATTACATTTCTGGTAAACGGCTGGAGGTTGAGAGCCGCTCGCAGCAGGACCACGGAGCAGGGCGGGAATGTAAAGTTCAAGTAAAGTGTAAAAAATGTGTGTGTGTGTGTGTGGGGGGGGGGAGAGACACGTGAGGCGCACAGAGCCGTCATAAACGTAAATCCACGCTCAGGAAATCAACAAGGCTGTCTGTCCACAAGATAAGTTTGAGCCGTCTGTATCCCAACTGGACACAAATCCTCTCAGTCATAAATCTGCAAAGGGAGAGAGGGACAGCCCCTCAATCAAGAATCAGCTCCTGTCAACAACAACATCCCCCCCCCCCCCCCCCCCACCCCTCCACCCCTCCACACTCCCCAGGTGAGCACTTACATTCTATGTATATTACTGCCTGTGCAAATACCGCCCCAACCACCCTCCTGTATTACCCCACAGCAGGTTAATCCGCTGTGATCGGTTTTTGCTGCAGGATGTGAACGCTGACACTTTATTGTCCCAACAGAAGACGCGGCTCCGTTTCCAACTTTGAAGGATATTTAAGTTTTGAGAAATTCCATAAATATTTACAGCGAGATGGACTTCCTGCACGTTCGTGCCGATTCCTGCTGTTTTAAGGACGTTGTGTTCGACGGCCTCGCTTCCAGAAAGAAGTCTGCTTTGAATTTTTGAGAGGATATATTCCCTCTCCTGTGGACACGCACAAATTTGCAATTAATCGGATGACCCTAAACCAACTGGCGTGCAATGAATCTGGGGCCTTTGAGGCACTTGAGGGTCTCGGGCTGCAGACAGCGGTCGCTTCGTCGTTTAGCCGGGAACTCGGTCTTAGATGAAAGGGCAACAGTCCCCGTCTGACCTGCTCCACTTCCTGTCGCTGTCATCGAATGTGAGATTCAGGTAACGTCTTTCTTATTTATTTTTTTAAATTTACAAAAATGTAAATGAGAATCACATGACAGACTTCATTAGGCCTGGAGTGTTTATTAGGATTGTGTGTGTGTGTGTGTGTGTTTTTTGTTGTTTTTTTTTGTCCTCTGACAGATGCTCGGGCTTCTTCTCCAGCAGAGACGACATAATACATACAACGCTACCAACAGGAAATGTTTGCTGTCTGCTTCATTTCAAACAAACCAAGGCCGCTTGGGGAAAACAAAATGTAAGCGATGTCTGTTTGTGTTTGTGTATGTAGTGTACACAGGCCCAACACAATATTACATAATGTCTTCCTTGCAAATAACGCCATCTGAAATGCGATCCGGCGCGTCGCACGCATGCATGTCGCCGTGTGAATAAAACCCGAACTGATTGGAAGCGAGTGAAGGGAGGAGTTTTACATCTGTGTCCGCTATAAAAATGCCGCAGCGCCTCACAAAGTCGTCATTCTTCCGTATTGATTGTTACTTTTTAGGAGGAAAAGGATTAAAAAAAAAAAATAAAAAAAAAAAGAAGGAGAAGAAGGAGGACGCTGTTTATTGATTCATGCTCTGAGATTAAGTGTCATTCATTTTCAGCTGCACACAAACGGAGGCGTTAAGCACAAGTATCACAGACTTTTCCTTGTCCTGAGCTGTCGCACCAGGGGGGGCTGTAAAAAACTGATTAGTCATCGTTTCACTCATGATGAGATTCTAACACTTCATTTGATGGCAGAGAAAAAAAAAAAAAAAAAAAGGTGGGGGGTAAAAAACAAGTGGTCTAGATTCCTTCCTTCCTTCCTTCCCCAGAGCTCCTCATCTTCTTTTCCATCCTCCTGGGATTTTATAGTTTGGACTCTCAGTCTTAAACAAGGGAGGTTAAAAAAAAAAAAAAAGATTCTGGTTTAACATAAACACCCACGTGTTCTTCTCACCGTCTGTAATTCTCCTAAGTAACTCACACAAAAGATAAAAGCACGAGGCATCAAACAGCGCCGTCAGAAGAGCCCGCGGCCATGCCGGGTTTGTTCCAGGCCATTGTTCTGAGAAAGACATTCTTTATTTCTGGAGTACAATCTTCACTACCTCCCCCTCCTCCCCCTCCTCCCCCTCCTGCTCACTGCCACCGGCCTTCCTCTGCACCTCTTAACCAACTCTCCCTCTTCACGGGGAGTCTGAGCAGTTCTGTGCACTCAGCACATTTTGGCGCAGTGGATATTTGAAATGTCAGGACATTTACTCTGCTTATGTGTGGTAGATCTGAACCTCCATACCGCCAGGCACATTCCTCACCCGGCCACATGTATTATTCATGGCGGGATGCATACGGGGGGCCAGTGTACTTCACTTTGTCAACGTTCTGTAAACACATGCACTAAATTATTGAGGTGTCTAAAGGAAGGCCTGTTGCTCGGGCCGGTCGGGCCCGGCGCCATGACAGGTTGGATGGGCAGTAACGAGGGAGCTGTGTAAGCACCTGAGATGAACATTAAAAATGTACGAATCGCCCACCAGCTCCCTCCGGCCAGGATCTTTTCCCGCCACCCATAACTTCGGCCCCCGCCGCCTCAAACAACCCCGACAAGATACACCTGCCAGTTCGCTCCTGTCACCTGTCTTCGGCGCATCACTGTCACCTCCGTCAGCCGGGGGATGGAAAAAGGCAACTGTCACTCCTTCGCCACCAGCTGAGAGAGATTCTGATGCTGCCGGATCATCGCGCCGATGCCGCAAACATCCGGTGCGACCGGCAACCGTAAAAGAAACAAAGATATGGCTTTTCTTACGGTATGTAATCCAATAGATAGTAATTTCCTGATGCTCTAATTGGCCTCAGGGGGAGTTTTGTCTTCATCATTTATGAGGAGACCCAGAGGACCTTAGCTTTATTGGATTTATGACAGGAGTGAGAGAAAAGATACTAAAGGTATAATTTGTTAACAGTTATTTTTGATTGAGCTGTGTACGCAAGCTGCCTCCTCTCAGACGTCCCCCATTTCTGTGGAGTCAGTCGTCCTCAACTAAGAGAAACAACAAGGAGGACGTTAAAACTCATCATGACAGCCAATTAAACTGATGAATTAGAGGCCCCCCTCAGATCTAATATCTATTTTTGGTAGACGTCGATCTGGTTCTCATCGAATCCTGGTTCTGATTGTTGGCGACCCGCCAAAAAAAAGAAAAAAGTTAGAAATGTCAAAACTGCTTTTTGATCCCTTTATGAAAGGAAGGAAGAGCATTATAAAGATTTTCCAGAAGTTTTAATATTCTGTTTGTTTGTTTTTACTGGAGTTCGACGTGCTACATCATCCTGACAACGACCGGGGACGTTATCATGTTAGACAGACTTGCTCCCGTGAAATTGTTGCTGCGCTGTGATTAGATTAGATTTCTGTGCTCAGCCGCACTTTGGAGCTCCAGCATCAGTCTGCCATTTTGCCAACACTATATATATACAATATGTGTTTCGATGCGTGCAGAACCGATGATGCAGAAGAAAAAACAGCCAAAACAAAGCATTTTAGAGAGATCAATCAAAAAGTGCTTTTTCTCAACAAATGACCAATTCTAATGCCTGACCTGAGCGGTCACACTAACACCTTTGCCGTGGTCACCATTTGTTAAAATGGAAACACTGAATGTTAAACCAATAAGATCGATATCTCAGCTGCTACCTTCATGACTTCAAGTTGGATTTACATGTTCAGAGAATTTTGCTTTCTAGAAGTTAGCTTTTAACAAAAATAATAATAATACAATCTCCGCAAACAATGGTGGCAGCTTGTGTTAACATTAATAGAACAACAGCACAATCAGACCCGGGTGACTCGGTGGTGCAGTGGTAAAACAGTTGCAGGTGCGAACCCCGGGTCTGTTTAGCATGCACGCCTCCCACAGTCTGAAGCCATGCATGTTTAGGTTAAACTAAAATTACCTGTCGGTGTGAGCGTGAGTGGATGGTTGTTTGTCTCTGTGTCTCGGCTCTGTGATGGACTGGCGACCTGTTCGGGGTGGACCCCGCCCCCGCCCAGTGTCAGCTGGGATTGGCTCCAGCCCCCCAGTGACCCTGCATGGATAAGCGGTATAGATAATGGATGGATGGACAATCAGACCACACCTGAACCTCTCTCACTGACAATATCTGCAACACTTGCTGAACTCAGTCCCCAAAGGTCAGCCCCAGTGGCCCCCGGTACGTGTGCCTGAGGACCAAAAGGCAAAAGGCAAGGCAATTAAAAACAACACACACACACATACACACACGTCTCCTCCCCCTAAAGAGTGAGCTTGATCTTCAACACCGTGGTAGGTGGAGGTCTGTGAGATGCGCTGTTCAGATCTGAAACACAATAACCGCCGACAGTTTGACCCCCCCACCACCATTAAGAGGCTCTGTTTTGTAAAAGGACGGCTGTCATAATTTACCCGTTTTTAAGTTGCAGTTGAGTACTTCTCCACATCCATCTTGGCACACATTAGAATTTCAAAAGCATCTGTGAATCAGGGCTGGAGACTGCCTGAGATGATTGCAGTGGTTTTCTATAGTCTCTTGTGGCGCTCTCCCTGACCCCAAGTCTGTAATCTATATTTTCAGAATAATACGGAGAAGCAGGGATGTTCAAGGGCATAACCCTCTAATCTACTCTACTTGCCATGTTCTTGGAATGCCCACAACTGCTCTTCAGCTTGGAGAAATAAAAGCTGCCTGCTATAACTTGCTTCAGTTTTCTGCAACACTTTAGTTGTCGCAGCAAATGATTTAAGAGCAAAAAAACAAAAAACACAACAACCCCAAAACAAAAAAGAGGTAGCAGGTGCAAATATGTTAGTTGTATCCTGCAATTAATGCTCTTTGTGAGGAGGTAAAACACGCACCCTCCACATGACAGCAGCAAAAACAAGCCGAGAGGCGGACCAACACAGAGCATATGCTCCTTCCACGATGATCAGTGACCTCGCAGGCTCGCAACACAGCGCTAAATGAGCAACTTTCCTCTGCGGAGTAGTCAATAACCACACAGCCACAATGATCGTGTCAGCGTCCAGCCTGGCCAACATCCCCCGTAATTAATTAGTTCATGTCTCCTCTGCTCAGAGAGAGGGAGACAGCACCAGGCATATGTACTCATCCATTACATGTGCTATCCGGGGGTCAGCCCCCCCCCCCACGGGTGAGTCAGCCTGAAGCGTCTGCAGACTTTAACCCATTTTAGAAAATTGCCTTTTCGGGTTTAAAAAAATTGAGCCTCTCGGCCGGCGTGTCAGTCAAAGACAATTTGATTAATATCAATCAGCGTTTAGAGACACAGGATCCATACTGGGGGGGGGGGCAAAATGTCCAGAAGCAGCACCAGCCGGCCAAGACGGAGCCTCCGGGCTCCAGGTTGGTTGGACTGGGGCGGTCTCAGGCTCCTGCTTCTCCATCTCTGTCTCCGTATTTTTCTGCTTCGTTTTCAACTCCAATCAGTCCTGCCTGTCCCCACATCGCCATCCTGTCATCACCGCCAACCCCAGTCCCACCGCCCCAGCACAATTGCCAACCTGCCCCCCCCCGACAATCACCACAACCTCTTGTGAAAGTCTCATATCACCCCATGTGAAAAACAAGCCCTATCTCTGGGTGGGGAGGGAATCAATCTCTGCCCGCTCTGTGGAATCCCTGACCGTCAGATACCATGAGGAGGAAGAGGAGGAGGAGGCGACGAGGGGCGGGGGAGGAAGAGGAAAGCAGTGGGGGAGGGTTATTCAGCACATCAGTCTTCCCTTCAGTCACATGCTGCCTTTTTGACTCTGTGCTGAGTCAGGATAAACACTAAAGACAAAAGCCGACGCCCCCCCCACCCCCACCCTCCAATCACAGAGCATTCCCTTTATCGATTCCCACGGCGGCCGCCCTCCACGTCCGAGCGAGGTGGAGGAGCGCAGCACATCTGTATCAATCTGTGTCCTCCTGTACGTCTGCGCCGTCTGCGTGGGAAGGCGTTTTAATCGCGGCCCGCAAATCAGATTAATGGACGAATCTCATAAACGTCTCGAAGTCACGAGCAGAAATTTTTTGCCAACTCAGGACTTCGATGGGAAATGAAGAATTAGAGTGGAGAGGAGAAAAATGAGCTGGATGAGGTCCCCCTTTTTTTCAGAATTAAAACCATCTGCAATATCCCACTGATGATTTCATTATCAGGGAACCAAGATGTCATCCATTTTGAGCACAGGATGTCAGAAGTTTTCGGGGACCGGATTGCGGGCGGCTTCGTAAAAATTCGGAGCATCTGCTGCCAGAACTAGTCACAGTCGTTAAGACAGACAAGACAGGTCTCATAAAATATTCATGCTTTAAATTTTCTCTCCGCAAAGTGAGCCTTCTTACGTTTAATTTTTAATGAGCATTAAATATCCTCAACAAAAACTAATTGGCATACCCTTTAACTAGCAGGGTTGAGATTACACAGTGATTGAGTTCACCAACGAGTCGAAATAAACCTGCGTGCGGCCGCTAATAAAACCTCAGTGTCAACAACCCTGCCGGGAGTCAGACGGGAGGGAGACAAAAAGCGGTGAGAGGAAATTTACTGTAAAAAAAAAAACAAAACTAAACAAAACAAAATAAAACTCAACAACAACAACAACAGCAACAACACACCTCCGGTTTTCATTATGCTTTAAATGGCTGCGCCCAACGCTGGGAGGGTGGCAAACTTTCATAACAAATATAGATTGGTTATTTTCTTGCTCTCTTTTGACATTGTCACACAGCTGGGATAATATTGATGGCGAAATTATTCTGTTTATTAAGTAATCTTTGCGAGGCAGAGTTTCAATCGCGCGGCCGGTTCGGCGGGCGACCAAAGTGGCACTTTGCGGGCACATTGAACCGTGTCACCGCTAAGCGAGGCTGACAGATCGGGAGATGAAAGTCTTGTCATTCATTTGCCGGTGACAACCTGTGTATGCTAATGTCCAGACGTCTTTAGCTCAGGAAGAGGACGACAGTTCTGCTGAGCTGATGGGAGGTGGAGGGGACAAAGGGTCCCAACCTGAGACTCGTAAAAATGGGAGACGCTCTGCATCACCAAACTGAAACTAACAACAAGAAGATTCTCCGTCGCATCTTCTTCTCTTTTCTGGATTTTACTGTCATTTTCTCTTTTATGTGTCCTGAAAGGCGCTTAGAAATAAAATGTATTATTATTAGTTTAGCCAAATTGTGTGTTTGTTTTTTTCGGGGTATCTTTAGCGCTATTCAGTTAAATGTTGTCGAACATGAAGCTGAAGTTGGTTTTTAGTTCGTCTTTGAGCATCGTGTGATATTTTCCCAAGCAGTCGTCTCATCTGCTACACAAACTGCATCTTGTGATTGTTTGTCGCTGTCCATAATTCAAATCCACAAACTTGGTAATAAAATATATATGCTTCCACAGCCTGAGCAGAAATGGTTTGTGTGAACCACACTATCATTTCAGAGAGAGGGAGAGCCGGCGTTGGAGCTGCAGCCCGCCACGGTAAACATGTGTTTGTTCAACAAAACACAACATGTAAAAAGACCAACAGCAGCTGCTCATCACAACAGACACACACCGATGTTGACACTGAAGCAGTGAGACCGGCGGGATCTTTTAAGCCAACGTCTTAAAAATGTAACTCAAACTAGTTCCATGTGTCTGCTGAATGGAACAATAACACAAAACGCAGGTTTACAGTCAAACACAAAGAGTGTGCAGCCCCTGAACTGTTGTGCGTCATCAATACACCTTTTTAAACGTGTCACAATAAAGCGATTTTCACGGATTAAATTCTGTACATTTCAGAGAGTTCAGAAACGTATTAACTCTGAACACGAACCGGCTCATTTTGTGTGAACTGAACTTTCAGCTCTCGTGGACGCTGCTGTTATTTTTTTTTTAGCTCCTAACATTTCACATCATCTTGAAATAAACAAGGCTATGCTGAAATCTCCAATGTACCGTTAAAGTCTGGATGATGTGAAACATTCAATACAGCCGCCTCCAGCCAAGGTCTAGTGCCCGTCACCTGGCAACCGAGCCAAATACTAAATTCTTCAAATGCTACACATCAATAGAATTAGCCTTTGAGCGGTATTGACACACAGTTAGCTTTTCAAGTATTCACAGGGGCTATTTAGAGGGCAATAATTGCATAGTATGGATGGACCTCCGTTTGTTCAATGAATCCATCGAGCGGACTGATGTGTTGGGCTGGTGATGTATTCTGTGATTAATGCAAAACCTACCATGTATGCTTTCCAGAGGTCAGAGGACTCGACTTCGTACTGAGCAAAACATTTTGGCGTAATGTGTTCAGACTGTGTTGTTCATTAGACGTCTGATTTAAAAAAAAAAAAAAAAAAAGATAATTATTTTTTAGATGCACGTCGACACTTTGAGTCGATGCAGATGGCCGTCGTTTCTCTCCTTCCTGTGATCCGACTTCACTTTGGCCCTCAAGTTATCACCAGAACACGATGGCGGCGGCGGTTACGAGGAGAGCTCCGTGCATCTCCCTTTGACCGAATCAACGCCGCTTTTCTCCGACTGTAACTGTTCTCCAATTACGGGCTCAGATCGACCCCATTAATAAAAGAGTCCATTTGATCCGGCGAACCCCGTTCGTGTTTTGGCTCGGAGCTACTGTGTGTTGATGTGATCAGATGTATCGAGGCAGGCACCTGACATGCTGGTGTTACTTTCACAGCAGCTGTCACTGCGGCCTGTCAGTGATTGACTTGCACCAGATCTGCTTTCAGATTAATATTTCATCTCTCACTTAATAGAAAAACAGATGTTCTGCAGCCATGTACACTGGGAAATAAGCTGGTGGTAATGTATGCATTAGTTACAGCCAGCTAACTAAATTTAGAATGAAATATGCATCTGACAGATGCCTCACAATCAAGTTCCAAAAGCCTATAATGGGATATCGACAGATTTCATTTATGCAGGGCAGACTGACCTCATTGGGGGAACTAATAAAACTTTTGGTACATTCAACCGGAAAGATGCCCTGGCTGTATTTCAGTCTTAGGCAGCTCTCTGGGTGCCCTTTAAAGCATTGACCTCTCCACAGAGTGAGGGCTCCTATGTGATTAATACTGCTGGGCGTTTATTGGCACGCAAGGCACTTTTACCAATAGGTCACCTGCCTGACCTCAGCGCGAGTGTTGAGATCGAAACCGGGTGGACAGGAAACTATATGGCTTGGAGTGGTAACAGCAGGCAAAACACTAAAAAGGCATCTCAAACTCATAACCATCCCACTCATGTAAAGCTATTTGGGCACGCACACACACATACATACATACATACATACACATCCTTAGTCTCTATCACTTTCACCAAGACCCACCCACACAACACATACAGCCCAGGGCATAAAAGGTTTCTGCGGCCAGAACACAAACAAACTCATTTGTAACCTGCCATGACACACTCCAACACACACACACACGCTCTCACAAAGCCACACACACACGTGAGTGTGTGCACAACAGACAAGCAAAGTAACATTATCCCTATGTGCAGCTAGATGGATCAGACTGTTTATCAGAGACTCTCCACCAGCACACTGTAAGAGGGATCATAATGTCAGCCATCGATCGGCCGGCCGATCAATACAGATACCTTTTCAGATACCTATTGATGCAATTTAACAGGAATATTAGTCCAAGCTCAGGTAAATGCCAGGAGTTCTACTAAACAGTGTTTCTAGCTCATAATTGGACTGAAAGGTGCCTGAATGAGACTGGGCGGTTACACACAGTTAACTTGAGTGAGCTGAAATGGTGCTCCAGTGTGGAGAGAAAAAAATAAAAAAAAATAAAAAAGCTTTTTTTTTTTTTTTTTTTTTTATCAGGTCAACAAGCTTCTTAAAATAGGATACGATTTGTCTTAGAAAAAGCAGGATAGATGGAGCATCAGAGTGAGAATAACAAGCAATCGTGAAATGGCGATGCAACACAACAGCATATGCACACTCCGGTTTATCAGCAGTAAATAGCCAGTGCCATGTTCCCATGCTCCTTAATCATACTGATGCACTCACACAAATACACAATAACGCACAGGCACACACACACATTTTTCTTCCTCTATCTTCCACAAGCAGTTCAAAACGTGCACGTGCAACACACATGCACTCATTCGCACATATTTTCCGAGACCAAAGGAAGAGCTGACTGCAACATTTTTCTCCACTTCAAAAAAGTAGCCGGTGTCAAAATGATAAATGAGGGATCATGAGGGAGAGCGTGCATACTTACATTAGACTGCACAAGAGCTTCACGAGCTGCAGCGGCGTGGACGAGCGCTGCTTTCAGATGGTTTGGGCACGCTTTAGGCGGTCGTTAGTACACAGAAGGAGCCGGCATGCAAATTACATGCCACGACAGTGATTAGCAATGTAAAATTACTATCAACAGAACAATAACATTTCCAACACAACGGGTGTGTGGGGTGTGTGACCTGACATTATGAGCGGCTGGATGTGGATGTGGATGTGGGGGGGGGTCTGTTGTGTTCCTTATACAGGTGCTGGCTGGTAAAAGGTTGATTGCTAATTTCCCGGAGGTGAATGCAGCTCACAGATGTGTGTGGAGAACATCTGATAGGCCTTCAGACTGCTGATGCAGGGCGGTGTGGGGATATTTTCAAACATCATTTATAACATCATTTCGGCATCAGTTACAAAATGGCGGTGGGGAAGATTGATGGGAGGCGAGGGCTGGTTAATATGCGTGATTGGAATGATACGCCAACCGTGCTGTTTGTTGTCGCAAGAGTGACGGCACGTAGACTGAAAAAAGACACGCTGCCGGATTTACAGGATCAACATTCATTCCAATAAAGCAGATATTGGCATGTAAGCACTTCTGTCTGGGATTTCTGATGAGTCTTTTCAGTTTTATTTCAACTAAAATTCTTTTTTGCATCTCCATTTTAGGGTCTTCAATAAAAAAAATGGCTACTTGGCTGACTGTCACTTCTTAAAATTTAAAAGTCCACGCTAGAACATTATGATGCCATGGTGAAAGTGACCTTTGACCTCTTGTACTTAGGATCATTTTAACAGTTCATCCTAGCAGATATTTGGGTGAAATTCGGTCATTATTAGCATATAAATGTTTGAGTTATGGCTTGAAACAAGTTTTGTGAGGTCACAGCGACTGTGACCTTTGACCTATGACCATCAGATTCAAATGGGTCAAACGGGACATTTTTAATTAAAGTCCCTCCAGGTGTTTCTGAGTTACCAGGTTCAGAGCTCAACTGCTGGAGCGTGGAATAAGCTAAGTGGTTTGTATTTGAGGAACATTATGATGTCACGGTGAAGTTTACCTTCGACCATTTGGACATAAAACCCCTCCATCTTTTTATCCCTGGAGATATTTCAGTGATATCTTGTCATAATTAGCATATTAATGCTTGAATTATGGCCTGAGAGATGTTTTATGATCTCACGGTGACCGTGACCTTTGAACTTTAAATCTTAATCAGTTCCAATCAATCAAACTGGACATTTTTGCTGGATGTAATTAAAGTCCCTCCAGGTGTTTCTGAGATACCGGCTCATGGACGGATGGACGGATGGACAACCCAGAAAAAAAAAAAAAAAAAAAAACCCTCAATGGCTCCGTCTCTGCCTGTTGATAGGCTGAAGGTATAAAAAGCATCAGAGGGTTCGACGGCGACGTTTCTGTCTGTAGCTTCACTTCGCTCCAGATAACAAAAGAAAAGGAAAGCCCTTCCAAAGTTACTGCACAGCACACCCTTGGATCAATTACAATGTAATTACAATAGCAGACAGAAATACAACCTGGGTCTGTGCTCTGTCTGCACTGATAACTGATAGATAAGCATCTGAGGGATGGCTGAGAGAAGCACCTGGCCAGAAACACATCTCAATGCTGTCAATAAATTACTCTGCTGGGACCGTTCTTTCCCGGGTAAGGCTACACGATCGGCGGGCACCAGCCACATCCCAACCTCCTGCGCAGTCCATCTAGCTGTCCGCTGGGAAAGGGAAAGGGGAAATGGGGCGGGCGGGAGCAGCAGTTTCGGATACTGCGGTAGAGAAAAAGGCCCTTTCCTTTCCGCTATACTCCCCCCCACCCTTCGCCCCATGCCGCCGTGCTCGTGCCTCCTCCATAAGCCCTTTGGTAACCCTGCAAATCAGTGCAATTTCAAACACTCTGATCAACCCTTTGCTTATCTAGAAACACTCACAGCTAAAATGTGTGACACTTATGCAGATGTGCCAGAGATCGGCAGCAAAAAAAAAAAAAAGGATGAGCGGAGGAGCAAAATTCGCTGCAGAGAGTGTACAAAGACAAAGAGATCAGCGATAAGACAGAGAAGTGCACCCATATCGACTGCTGTCAGTTAGAAGCATGTTAAGGAGTGTATTAAGGATTAGAGGGGATTAGTCATATCAGATCACTAGAGGGTTATCAGTGGTCGCAGCTCCACAACGAGGAGCTCCCGGCTGCTCTGAAACAAGCACCACATCGTCCCTGTATAAGTCTTAATATTAACCCATTAAGCCAGACGATTTATGAGTTTGGAAAAACAATTAAGCCTGTGATTTTTATTAGGAGCTTGATTGAGTGCCTCCTCCCCGGTGTCTTGACACTACCAAAGTTTCCCCCTCCAGAGAGCAGAGGCCCGCTCAAAATATTACCGTGATTTAAGATGCAAAACCAACACACATTAAAACGGCTCAGAGCTTATTCCATGTGCGCTTCCACACAAAACCAATTTAGTTTCCATTGATCGCTTTTCAAGCAATTAGATTTCCATTGATGGAAAAAGTAGAGGCTGCTTGTATAAGACGGGGAGGGTCAGTGGTTAGGTGCTGTGATTTGCACGTTTATTCAGGCCGTTTGACCAGCTCCTCTAACCCCTGACAGATCCCTGGCTCCTTCCCCTCTACCCCTTCCACGTCCCTACCTTCCGGACAACAAATAATTCACCCGGCATGAAAAAATGCCTGGCGTCAGATTATATATCCGTCTTTATTTCCGATATTGCCTCTTTGTTTCTGCAAACTTGGCTGATTTTCTAAATTGTGGAGTATTGACTGTTTCAGAGCCTGACCAAGCGAGTCTGATGTAACACATTGGAGGTAATGATATCCCAGCGACGGGGAGAGGCAGTGGCTGGGGCAGCACTGGACGATGGCCAGGCCCTGTAACCATTAGTCTCCTCAGAAGCCGGCGTCTCTTCTGTTCCAGCACAACGGGGCATTGCCATCAGCACAAAGGGTAACCCAACTCAACCGGTGAAACCACCAGAACCCCTCCCATGTGCCCGCCAGAGACAGGAAGGCCATCAGGACCCGTTTCCCCTCATGGAGCCAAGGTCATTCCTCGTCTTTCTGCAACATGCTTAATCCCCACCTGTCACGCAGCTGAGGGTTTTCAAAAAGTGAACGAATCCATATTCAAAATACGCTGTAAAGGTGAAAGGGTGAAAAGTAGATTCAAGGTATAAAACAGGAACACTGAATGCCATTAATGTGAAAGTAGGGGAGTAATTCCTGCCGCGCTCCCAGAGGAAATCCACCTTTCGCCAAAGCCGGGGGATTTTGACAAATGCCTTTCTCAACACCAGCAAAGGAGACAAATGTTACATTTAAACAGAAATACTTAATTTCCGCTTTTGGTGACTTGCAGCAGATATCATTAATCAACAGAGGCCTACCACGCTCAGTGAGCCTGCTAAGAACCAGATGATCGCCCTCTTCCACTCAATCCATCAACTATGATTGGAGAAAGAAAAGGTTCAAAAATTTTGAGTTGCACCCACGCAGGAAGAGTAATTACCCTCGTGCCAGTCGCTGAGGTGTTCTGGTGACACCTCGGCCCTCTGTTTATCATGCACCAGATTACTCATGGGGTTGTCAGCTCGGCATGACAGAGCCGGCGCCTCCACCTATGTTCCCCTCGCTCGCTGCTACCGGAGGGAGACAAACATGACGTACGAGCGTCCCCAACTTTTAACGAGCAAACTTATCTCGGGATCCGCCAAACATAATACCCTTCGTGTTTTTTTTTTGGAAAATCTAAACATACTGAGATCCAAAATTTTGAGGGATGGCATCGCTGCCCCGTACTTAAAGACTGATCTGTTGATTTTTGCCATTATTTTTGCGCTGACACGTCAACCAGTTGCCTCGCCTTTGGGGTATTACTCACTGTCTGCTTTATGATAATATGCAATGAAACAGTTTTTTTTTTTTTTAAGGTGCTATGTGCAGCATTTTGGACATTAATGCATCACTGTCAAATTAATTGTGATGCATTTGTTTAC
Organism: Remorina albescens; assembly: GCA_034769265.1. Lineage (NCBI taxonomy): Eukaryota > Metazoa > Chordata > Actinopteri > Carangiformes > Echeneidae > Remorina > Remorina albescens. The sequence continues at coordinate 1,276,037 of CM068493.1, forward strand.
CTCACTTGTGAACAAATGGGACTATTATAGCCTCTAGATCACACCGTGAAAAGTGTTTCTGGCTTCTGTAAGTTAGTGCCGCGTCACTTCCGGGCTTTTCTTATAGGAAGATAAGAAATTAGGAAAGAGCAGTTTATTAATCAAACTTTTTTAGGCTTTGCACCAAAAGAAAACTTCTAAAAGCAGCAGGTTTGTATTTTTGAGAACGTACTGGCTGTAGCATGACAAACAGCAAACTGATTTGCTAGTATTCATTTTGACAATTGGTGATAATTTCATTGAACGGTTCTGTAATCAGTGTCACCAAGATGGATTTATCGAGACAAAAGATAAACATAGAAGAAGTTTGGTGGAGGTAAAGTCCTGTTGCATGTGTGCATGTCCAAAGGTGATCTCTTAAGGATTCTTATTGTAGGCTTCGCCAAAATACTTTTTATCAGCAGAGGTTAACATGATTTAATGACTCTGATACAAATTTGTGTTGTTTCCTGCTGCAACAAGACTCTAATCACATTACGGTAAATTAAGTCCACATAAGACCAGGACTGGAGACTAACGAGCTGCTGATTATGCACCAGATTTTATCTGAGTAAAAACAGTCTTAGTTAAACTACAATCCCCACAAAAAGGCAACTTTTCCATTTTTTGAATACAGCATTGACCTGCTTCCTCATGTCTGAAATAAACAAAAATAAATTCCACTTTTAGTGAGTAAAAATCTAAAATAATTAGGTCTTCACACAGAGTAAAATGCCGCTTTCAGACAGGATCAGACCACCAATTTTCTCAGCGATTGCCTTGTTTATTTCCGGCAATTACACCAATTTCTTAAAAATAAGGTGGTAATGTTTTATTGATGTTAAAATGCTACATGCAGCGTTGTTAATTATTATTTTTTTTTAAACTAAGTGGATTGATTTATTTTTTTGTATAAAGAAAACAAAAACAGGAAAAGATACTTCTCTAAACATCAAAAATCACCAAACTTGCATTTTAAACTGTGACATGAGGAGAGCCGGACGTGCAGAGGCAATAAGAGTAAAGCAAACAGGCTGCTGCCTTTGCACCACTGCTTCTTGCCTCCCTAGTGATACATGCCAGAGATAACAGCTTAATTTCAACCTCAGCACTTTTACTGCACTGTCCAAGGCGGTCACTGCATCGATGTATCAATGTACCGCCATGCTAGTCACTCTCCACTGCGACAACTCACAATTTTTCCATGATGGAAGCTTTCAGAGAGGTGCCACGGTTTAAGCCTGCACACGAGCCGCCCTCCTCTGATGGCCTCGGTCTTTGGAGACTCTGCCGGCTGTTTGTTTCTCGGATAACAGGTCACAGGGCAGACTTTTGATTGAATCCCCCCACACTGTTGACGAGTAAAAGGGGGCAGACTCGTTCTTGATTTTTTTTTTTTTTGCTGCAGAGAGCTGCTTCCTTCCCTGTGCGAAACATTTCCTCCCTTCGGTTTGAAAAGCAGGTGCAGGAACTACTTCAACAGTCTCAAAGAGGAAAAGAAAAAGAAAAGAGATTTTTTATCTGAAGAGCCCAGAGTCCAGTAAATCATGTTAGAGGAAGACAAGAAGGCTTCAGTTGTTTTTCACATTTGATGAACAAGATCAGATCTACAGGATGATATGGGATGATGTATTATGGACTTCAGAGTAACGCGTTCCAAAGAAAGAGATTCACGTTAGAAAACAGACTGCTTTCTTTCTCTTCAAACTGATTCAATATTTGCAAAATAAAAAAAGAAGAAAGTGCAAAAACAAGCAAATACTTCCGTTTAAGGGCCACACTGGTGCTAATCATTTGAAGCGCCTCATTGTCCTCAGAGAGGATTTATAAAGAGATAATACTAAAATGACTCTGCTGAGAGTTGACATGTCAGCTCTCAAATCACACATTTCATAAACATTTGTGTGTGTGTGTGTGTGTGTGTATGTTTGTTTGTTTGGGGTTTTTTTTGCTAAGTTTAATAGCTAAATTGTTTTTGTTATAAGCCGTAGCCTGACAAACAAGCGGTACTTGAACCAAGACTATTCTCAAAGCAATTAACGCTTAAATTTAAAATGTGCTAAGATAGATTACATTCATTGCAAATCCTCCGTCAATTTGCATTCATTCTCCTGCTCCTAGCGTAGCGGGAGATGCTGCACGTCGTAGGGGGATTTCCTGAGGCTCTTCAGAGCGTTGACCCCACGTGGCGCCGGGGGCAAGGCGACCACGCCGGACTGTTATTAACACTGACGTAAAAACAGAAAAAAAAAAAAAGTTGGGAAGCGGGGGTGAACTGCGGCTGCTCTGGGCGCCGAGGACACCGAAGGATCTGGTTCACCAGAGGAGATCCACCTTGTCGGGGCGTCACGGTGTGAAAGCAGCCACATTACACATCGCCTCCATCTGTGGGGGGTCACGGAGGGCAGCGTTTAAAAGGGCAAACATGAGTGGAATGGAGAATATGCCATGTAGCACTTCTCTCTATACCCCTGTTGGGGGGAAGAAAAAAAAAAAAAGCTTAAAGCTGTCTGGATTGTTGAGGTGACGTTCTTCATGGGGCCCTCAAACACACCAACATGTAACTGGAGTCTTTCCTGCTTTTCTGTTGCCTTCCCTCCGGCGTTATGACAGCACATCGTCTCTGTTAGCTCACGCATCTCACACATGAGTAATGATCCTGCAACTTAAAAGCAACACAGCTCTCCTCCACTTTCACATACGTGCATGCACGGCTCCTGTTATCCATGGGGAAGGAGAAATGAAATGTGCTTTTTATCATGTGTCATGAAGAACCCCTCCACTCTCTTCCACGTTGAACCTCTCGTCAAAAAAATATTGCCAAATGTTGTAATTACGTGCCGGGTATCTGCGCCTTACATGGCTGGAGGCCGGCAGCAGTCCTGATATTCCAGCTTTATCATATTTTAGTTTTATTTGAGGACGGTGGCGGTGCCGTGCCTCCAGTCAGCCATAATTGAAATGAGGGAAGGAAGATGTAGAGGCTGTGTGCCCCACTCCTTGTAATCAAGCCCTTAGTCCTGTGTGCTTTGCCATTTTTCAAAGTGAAATATCCTCGCAATCTTTATAGTAATACGCAGCGAGTCCTCTTCATGCCTTAGCCCATGGGTAATTAGGCATGAAGAAGTGTACTTTTTACATGCGAGGGCCATGCATTAGGAGTGCTGAGGCCACAAAGTAGGCCCCGCACGCTGCGAGTCTGCTGGAAGCATTCAATTAAATTCATGATCACATACATAACAACATACGGCTGCTTTGTAACTAATTTATTATTCTTCATGTTGCAGGCGTGACATCAGTATTCAACCGGCGATGCTCTCTGTTCTGGGCGGGTTGTGTGTGCGCTCGGAGGTGAGTGGTGAAAAAAGTGAAGCCGGGGGGAGTGATGGAGAAGTTGATGTATGATCCCTGGTGGCTGAGCTTGTTTGAAGCGTGGAGCTGGGCAGGTGATTCGGAGGCGCCGGCTCTTTAAACAGCGTAATGAGCCAGATAGGACGCCGCGCCACGCCACGCCACGCCACACCACACCGCGCCGCGCCACCCCCCCTCACCTCCCCTTCCTACCGTCAACACCAACAATCCAAACAGTTGAAGGACATCATTTATCAAGAGTCAACAAAAGAAATGTTTTAGCGTTTTCTCAAAATGTTTTTTCTTTCTTCTCTTTGTTTTTCGTCATTTTCTCAAATCTCCACATGTCCAGAATCAGCTGATTCTATCTGTGGCTCAGAAAAGATTCTGTTCTCTGTAATAGGAACTACTCTGTGTAAAGCAGAAAAACCAAAGAAAAGTTCCTCTCATGTGTTTGGGTTGTTCTAAAGCTGATCTGAAGTTTCTATCTTTATCTGATCAGGAGTTCTGCTCATTAATGATGAAACATCAGCTCTAAATATCTGACTCAGAAACATACAGGACTGATCCAGAGACACTGATTGGCTGTGACATCACCCACCGGAACCAATAGGAGCGTCCGACGTAGAGACGTGACTCCAGACATCACCATCAAAGATGGAGGATGATGATGGACGGATAAACAGAGCTTTGGTTTTGAGGTACAGTCTCATTCACAACCAGCTCTGATGAATCAGCAGTTTTTGTTTCTGGAGATCAGGCCTCTCTTCGGTCCACATGTGTCAATAGGTATGTGTGTTATTTTCAGGGGTCTGCTGGGTGTGTCTGCCCTCTAATGGCCAAAAAAAAAGACAAAAAATAATTTCTTAATAATGTGATGCAATGCACATATTAAGATATTAAGATGATATTAATGCAAATATGCAACATAGTGGACTTAAAATAAGAGACAACTTAAGGCTCGTTAAACATGTTGTCTCTCCAGGAGTGACAGACTGTCGCAACAGTCATGAAATATTCTTTTTGTGTTCGAGGGTTCGACTCTGAAGGGTTTGTTTCACGTCTTATCAGCCTGCCTCTCCTGCAGGTTCCATGCAGGGTTGGTGTCCTCGGCTCGGCCTCACACGCTCCGGCAGCACTGCTCTCTTTGTAATGCTGTACGAATGCAGCACAGCGCTCACACTCCACCACCACAATCACAAAGTCTGAAGACACTCCCACAGGTACGCACACACACTCAGAGAGGGGGAGAGGTGTTGGCGTGGCGTGGGTATAAAGTGTGACAAACAAAAAGTTAGTGCAGATGCTAAATGTGTTTACATGGAAAAAAAAAAAAAAAAAGGATGAAACCGGTCCAAACGCACAATTTAATGTGTGTCTATTTACAGACATATTTTTTGTGAAGCTGAACATAACGCTGCAGCCGCAGCTGAAGGAAGAAACAAAGACGGGGGGGGGTGCAGAGAGAGAGAGAGAGAGAGAGATGGGCTGCGAGCCTTCTGTGCAGCTCTTTCGTTGCTGCTGATAATATATAAATGCATGCACACATGGATGCTGCTCGTAAATGAATAAACACATACATCAATTTCAAAATCCAACACATTTGAATTTCAAATGCAGCGGCGCCCCCCCAACCCCCTTTTTTTTTTTCTTCTTCTTCTTCCCTCCTCTTTCTTTATGATATGTCTCATTTCTCTTGTGCAGATATAAAAGGAGAGGGGTTGAGGGGGAAAAATTAGAGGGGTGGGAGAGAAACAAATGCTGTATGGAATTTGAGATTATGTATTTGGTTGGTGTGGTTTCCCGTCCTGCTTAAATCAAAAGGCAGGGGGGCCGCGTAGCCCTCGGCTTGTTGCTGGTGACAGTTTCAGTGTTTCTAGACTTCTCTCCTCCCCCTTTTCAACGACAGTCCTGAATTGAGAAGCGGGGTGGAACGGGGTGTGGGCTTCTGGCGGAGGGTGAATTAAATAGTCACTCTCTCTCTCTCTCTCTCTCTTTTTTTTTTTTTTCAGTGGCGTTTAAAATCAATTCATTCAGTGGACTGCTGACACAGCCCGGCCCAGAGAGCCCAGGATTTATGGCTCCCTCTAATGGGCATGCTCTGAACCAAAGCCCTGCCGTCAGCACAATTCTGCCAGCCACCCGTCCGCCCCGCTCCCTCACTCCATCTAGCTTTTAAAGATGCAGGCACCCCTCCTCTTCCTCCTTCCTCCCTCTGCTCCTCCTCCTCTTCCTCCCTCCCCCCCATCACCCTCTGGCAGCGGCGCGGGGCCCTCGGAAAACACACACAGGGCCCCAGAAATGTCTAATTCTCGGGCCTTTACCGCAACATACCTACTACACTATACGACAACTTGATTTATTTATTTTATAACATTTGTTTTTGCCTTAAATGCTTTCTTTTAGCGTCGCTTCAGCGTTTAATATCGAGGGAATTTCTTTGGCCTCTTTCACAGGAAGCTTTTCTAACAAGTGTTGTCTCCCACAGCAGTGAATAACGTCTATTAATAGGGATCTATTAATATATGCAGTCGGAGCATAGGCAGAACAGGAACTACACCATATCATACTGTCAACTCTAATTTCAAAATATAAACATTCAACCAGCTTTTTAGTACGTGGGCAGACATTTGCAGCGAAAGATTTTCCATTAAGTGTTGTTATCAGTGAAATCTGGGAGGAGATTTTCTTTCAAGTGGAGCTCTCCGGAGCAGTATATAATATCTCCCTGATTATTTACCATAACTGCAGAGGGTTTTGTTTTTTTCCTGAAGGGGAGAGAGAGAGGGAGGGAGAGACGGCCTCGCTATGAAACACAGATTTAATGTGTCTGTTAGCGCTGTGGACGTACATTTTGATGTTTGGATGTTTTCCAGTGATCATTCAAATCAGGGCAAAGCTTTGCGAACAAGTGGTGCTTCCCAGAGCAGTGTATAATATCTCCCCTGTCCATTACTCCGTTTGACTGGTGGTGCTTCCTAAGGTCTTCTGAGTGTATATATATGTATTCATATATTCATAACCAAGTCTGGTGTCACAGGATCTGAAACAATTTATGGCGCAAGAGGAAAAAAAAAAACAAAAAACACTGTGATTGAAAACTCCCGCCTATGAACTCGGGTGTAAAGATATATAAAAAGGATCATGGCCTGAATTGCGATGACAACATGAAGTCACTCCTGGGCAACACGTGATCTGAGCAAGCCGACGAGTGTCTGCGTGTGAGTGTGTGCGTTTCCTGCGTTGTGGTTACGGCGGTGCTGTGCGCTGTAACGCTTGACCCCTGTTATATCCTCAGGCAAGCTGGTAATTTGCAGACAAATACGGACCTTTGCTTCAGCCCCGGAGACTCCAACGTACATCCTTCTCCATATTCCAGCTCTGCTATGCAGCCTGTCAAGGCATTATAGGCCCCGAATTAGCCTCCCATTACAGCAAGGCTCCGGCTCCCCCCTAAAGTTAACCATAACTGACCATTTGGCGTGGCTTCATTATAGAGCCATGCATGTAAAATCGAGTCATGGTCTCCGGCCGTCACATCCAATTTCAAAATACAATCCCCCAACCAACCCCCAGAATCTCCATCTTTCTCTCTTACTTAAGTTCAAGCTTCTCCTTGTTTCATAAAATATGATCTGATTAAAATAGATTACACACCTTGTTAGCGGAGCATTTCATATTTGATACAGCGGCGCTTTAAGACAGGCAACCTCCGCCGTGATTCTGAGAGATTGTGGCCTTGTTCTCTGGCCTATTTGTTTAATAAGCTCTGCAACATCAGTGGGCCTTTTAAGTGAACACACTCCCCTGGAGCAAAGGCAAAGATCAATACTCACACCTGTTTAAAAAAAAAAAAAGAAAGAAGAAAGAACTGAATTAAAAAAAGAGAGAGAGGGATGATGGCCAAGGATTTTCTCCTTCGAAGGAATAAAAAGCGAATTAATCAGCAACAATCCTACTGTATGAGAGAGAATCCAAAACAGGAAGCGGCTTTTATGTGCCGACCTGTAGCGAGTCGCTACGGGTCAGCTGTGAAATATTCAGCACCGATTAGTCCAGTGCAGCTTAAACCAAAGCTCCTCCGCCGTCTCCATCATGAAGAGACTGGGCTATGCAAATGGGATATAATAAACAGAACGAAGAAAGGCAGAGTCTTCGAGGGTAAACGAGTTCATTATAATCCTCACCTCATCTGCTGACTGGATGGAAGACTCCTCGTGTAATAGCTGATGGAAGGAGGGAGCTTTTCTACTGTATTGAGGGAGCTCAGATGTGGGGGGGAATAATACCGGTCATATCGCCTTAAAATGAAAATAATACCCCCCGTTTACCGTGAACAGAGTCCATGTGAGAGAGGAAAATGTAATACTATGCTTGAGGAATGTAATTATCATTTAGCGAGTGTGTGAGCTGTGTTTGACAGGGCCTGAACTACATGAAAAACTCATTTTCATTTTTCTTATTATATCATGATTATATCAACATTCTTAACCAGCGGCCACAGCAGCAGCAAATTATTGCAAATTAGCCCCATATTGCCAGTTTTTAGTAGAGGCAAATGAACAAGCACTAGAACTCCAGTGTTTATTCCATAAATCAGCCGAACGCTGCACCTGTTGAGAATGTAAACAGCCGAGCCGTTTTGATGAAAGTCTTTCATTAAAACATTTGAGAGCACTTTCTCTTTCTCTTTCTCTTCCTTTGTCTTTTTTGTTTACCCGCCCTGTTTTCTTCTCGGCGTTAAGTTCCTCCTACACCCGCTGCAGCCGGAGGTCCAACGGGCAGTGACAGGGGAGACATAACACCCACCAGCTATACGTGGGGGCACGGGAGGTCCATCATTACCAAAGCCACAGTGGTGATCACGGCAATAATATAGAACTATAACTGAGCAATTAGACTAATGGAAAACGTCCCTATTTCTCCCGGTGTGCTGCGGCGAGACACGCCACGTGCCCCGCGGGCCCCCCCTGGAGATGAGGCTGGAGATGTGAAGTGGAGAGGAAGTAATGGCGGAGGCCCATTGATCCTCACGGCCACCTGCTATATGGCTCCGTGGAGGACGGGCGGGGAGGCAGAGGGCTCCATCTGGGGAGAGATCACGTCAGCTCCTGGGCTCTCAGGCATATGGATAAGAGTCTTTCTCTAGTCTTCCGCTACTTAACCAGCGCACATTAGCACAATATGGCCGGATAGGGGAGAGTAAGGCGCGCATACATACAGGTTTTTATGACAGCGAGGGCGCGTCAACGGGCGAGAGGGCGTGAAGCCGTTTTCCTCAAACTATGGGGCGTCTGTCTTCTCATGTGAGGACAGCTGGGAACGACGGGGACGCTCAAAGAAGCGCGGCGACGTGTCGCAGAGTCCACCTTAACGGACGAGACCGCCGACCGTCTTTAAATGGGTGATGACCTTTAGAAGTCGACCGCCCAATCAGGAGACAGTACTGAGCCCTCACTCCTCCTCAGCTCCAATAATAGCTTCTACCGGCCTCAAAAAAACCAACATGGCCGAAAGAGAGAACCTAAAGCTTCAATAGGTAATAACAAAAATAACAGAACAGACAGACTCACAAACAATCATTTTCTAATAGTTTCTGAAGAAAGTGACAGAAAATCTCATCCAGACGTCTGTTCTATAGATCAGTCCCAAACCTGAATGTTTAGTTTTGTCCAGATACGGATACAGGACACAGGATACGAGACATTAGTCAAGACAATATCTCTATTTGATAGTGATGGATATAAACATCAGAGAAGATATAATAGTCCAAAGATCAGTGCTGTACTTCTCATTTCAGGAGCGGCTGCAGGTAAGTGATCTTTCTGTGGCTCTCATTACAGCTGATCAGATATTTTTCAGAGTTTCAAATTGGAAATGAAGTTGTTTGAATTTTCACCAAAGATTCGTGTTACAGAAAGGAGCAAAAAGAAAATGCGTCATTCCCCTCAGAGTTGATGTAAAAGCAGTTAATGACGGAGAGTCATGAAGAGAAATGATTTAAGCGGACGGATTATCAGCCGGCTCAAATCAGATATTTTAATTTCAAGCTTTAGCTCAGGCGGTGTGAGCAGAAACCTTTCCACCATGGCCGAAGTAAAGCACACCTGAGGGAGGACCGGTTGTAAGTTCAGGCTCAGACAGGCAGACGGGGGCCTTCTGTGGCCAACACGCAGACATGGGGGGGGTTAAAGGGTGTTTGCTGAGAGACTCACCTGCCCAGCTGGGGGTCTCCATGTACAGGTAAAGCCGGTTGGGCTGAAGCTGGGTCTCTCGACTCGCTGCTGCTGCCACAGGTGCTGACGAACCCTGCAGAAAAAAATAAAAACACAAAGCTGCTGTTGAAAGGCAGTTTGTGGTAGACAGATGACCAGAGTGTGTGTGTGTGTGTGAGAACAATTTAATTGTAAAAACAATATACAATAACTTGGATAATTGAGCAGCTCTTGTCAGAAAAGGACTTTACTAATGTGCCGCTCCAAATGCAACAACCTCGCTGCAACAACAACACATGACCCACACCCACTGCACGTTTTTTTGCCCAAGTTGTGCGGCCGTTGTCGTGCAGCGGGTGGCTTTTCTGCTGACTTGTGTGTCTCTGCAGGCTTCGGGTTGGCTCCGGCCCAGAACCCCAGCCGGTGAACCGCAGAGAACGCGCATTGATTTCGTCCCAGCAGAAATCCCTTCTCCCAGTACCCGCCTCCCTACCCGCCCCGCACCTGATTAAGCATTTGCAGGGAGCCATGCCAACACAATTTGTCATTTATCAGAAGTAATTAAAAGCAATTTCTTTTCTCTTGTTGATTGGGAATTGACTAATTGTTGAGTCTGTGAAAAAGGGGGAATAAATAAAACAGGGAAGGATGAATTTTACATAAACTCAGAGGAAAACATAAATGCTGCAAAATGAGGGCCAGACATCTGGCTCTGTGATTTCTCTCTACATGATTATGACTGCAAAACTGAAACAGTTGTTTAGTGCATTCTGATATACAGCCCATAGGCAGTAAATAATATATTAGAAACAGCATATTGACTAGCTGACTTAAAAGGGTGTTTTCATTTCATGTTGTGTGAACACTAGAGTGGGAGGAAAATACAAACACTGGTTGGTTAGTTGTTAACAGAAAATGAAAAACGCTGCTCCCACATGTGCCAAAAGAGATATTTGAGCCGGTAAATACGGACGTCTCAGTCTGAGTGGAGAAAACAACACGACGGGAGAAGGTACGGCGAGGAGACGGAGACGAGCGGAAGCCATCCTACAGCAGAGGTTACAGTAGGTCCGGCCAAAGAAACCAACCAGTACCGTTCCAACATTATCGGTAAGAACCTCTGAATGCACCATTACCTTCTATAAGGCCAGAATGAAATGTCAGAATTGATTCGAGAGGGGAGGGTTGAGATATAAGTGGGCAGCTAAGGTGGCCATTTTGTTTCAGTGGTCTTTTATTTGGTGTCCCTAGATCTTTAGCAGACTGCAAAAAAAAAAAAAAAAGAGCTGGAAGAACATGAAGGAGGTGTGGGTGGCCATCACGGGCATCTCCAGTGACAGCATGTGAAATAAAAACAGGAAAAAAAACCAAAAACAAAACACAACAACAACACGCACACAATAAAGACAGAAAACGAACCGCACGGAAACGCCAGAGGAGCCGTTTAAATTTCCCACCACTTTGTAAGTAACTTTAGCTGTACAAATACCTGGCTCTGCAGTGAGCGGATGAAAAAAAAAAAAAAAGGAAATAATAAAATAATAATAAAAAAAAAAAAAAATTCCAGCCAACAATTTATTCTCTGCCAACAAATGGAGCCGTTGCTTCAGTGAGACGATTTGAATATCCCTTTGAAGGCTGCAGATGGACAAGCAATACTATCATTGCCTGGGAACACAGAAATAATTGGGCAACAGTGGGAGAAGCCTACATTCACGTCTCTGCTGAGACAGAGCCCTGCTTTGAAATTCTAATTGAACCTCTCACTCTCCTGCCTTTTGTTTTCATTCCCATTCATCATAAAAAAACTCAATTACTTATGTTCCCTAACATGTATGGTTATTAATGTTCTAATTATGCTTCTCCTCTCTAATCTTTTGCCTCGCAATTTGGTTGATATATGTCTGAAGAACGCGGCGAGTCCCCTGGAAGTGAGAGCCGAATTAGGAATGTATGTGCAATAACACACCTTCTCTTGGGGGCCATCTGACGAAGAGAGGGAGCTTGTCATAGTTTGTCTATACATGGGGATTTATGCCAGCTCAGTGAGCGCGTGTTATTATATACCGTCTTCGTTTCGACACGCATTTCCAAGCAGAAAGTTGACTAATCAGCCCGCGCTCGCAAACGGAACAGATCCAGCCGGAGGAAGTTGACGAGAAGAGCCAAAAAGGAAACAAACACCACATAATAAAAAAAAATAAAAATAAAAACACAGAGCAAACTACCTCTGGCCAGCTCTTCTTATTCTTCTTGTGAAAGGCTATAGGTATGACAGCTTTAGAGGTATGAAATAATGTCGGTGAGAGCCTTGAGGAGCCCCTGCAGAGAGGCTGAGAGGGTCCTGTACTGCCTCAAGCAATGAGTGTTCTTCAAGGCTTTTCCTCAGAGCACTTTTACAAGAGCACAAATTAGGTGTAAGGAATGCCTGTGTCGGCAGGCGCACCCAGCCGGCACACGGTGAACTAGAAGAAATTTTTTTTTTTTTATTTATTTAAAAAAAAAAAAAAAAAAAAAAAAGGAGGCAGAAACTTGAATGACAGTGAAGAAACGGAGGGCGTCATAAAGTGCAGAAAATAAGCTCTCACTTTCAAACGTTTACAGCGGCTCAAATATCTGATGATACCTCTCATAGCTTTTAATCTTTAATGTGAAAAATTAATCATCCCATTCATTATTTTAATAGCTGTCATTTTTCTCTCCCCAAAGTGATGATTTATAACCATTAAGCCCTGCGTAGGCTTGTGTGAGAGGGATTTATCGTAATGTTTGCACCAGGTAGCCTCCAACCATATTTCATTACTCTGACAAGCCATTAAAATGCCCTGGTGATTAAACAACAGCTCTGAGGTCAGTGTGTATGTCTGTTTCTTTACCCATGCAGGAGCGGAGAACCCGTAGCCTAACAAAGCTCTCTCCCTCACCCTCCCACCTCGCCCCAAAGTTCCCTGCAGACTGCCCATCGCAGTTATGGATCTTTATCTGTTGTGCTGTGCGATGGCGACCGGGGCTCGTGACGCACATGCACAGACGTTAACGTGAAATAAAGTTGAGAATGGGGCCATTAGCCCCCTTTTTTCCCCTCCTCCTCTGAGCTTTGGCACCGTGATAACTGCGCACTTAAGAGGAAAAACTCTGGCCTCAGATACTCTCATGTCCATCCATCTGCGGTGTTCGCCGTCTCCCCGGAGTTATTCTCTGATCATGTGTCGCCGTTTGTGCCTCTGCTCCGCACACTTGTCTCTTTCTCCTTTTCTACTCTTTCTCCTATTGATTTCCTCCCAATCCCATCATGCAGGGGGCGTGTTGACAACATCGGCGGGGGTTGAAGGGCGCTGTCATCACCGGTTGTAAAAAGAAGTCCGATTGTATTGAAGTCTATGTGAAAACGTCCCTCCTTCTCCCTTTGATTTATTAGCTCTATAAACGTTTTCCTAATGAGTTTATGGTCTCAGTCTGTAATTTCAAGTCTTCTACAATACAGCACGATGCTCATTTTTTAATTGATGGCCCCCATTTAGAGGAAAATAGACCATTGACAGACTGAACCACAAACCCTTCCTGGCGATCAGGATTAAATACAGAGCATGTCAGACCCGGCCCTCTGTCCTCCTGGTTTATTCTGCATTCAAATGCAGTTCCGACTGGGCCTGAACGCATCGTCAGTGGACGCAAACGGAAACTGTTAACGTCCTAGAGAGCAGGCAGGATGCTGGGCTCTCAGTCTGCGGCGCCTGGACCCTTAAAGTTACAAAATTCACCACATTTAAAGACTGCAAGTGCTTGACATTTGAGTACATTGGTGGTGTATCAGAATGTAACGCAGCCCTGAAAAAATGCAAAGAAAAGACAGCGAGCGAGGTTCTCTAAGACGGCGGAAAAAAACCAAAGAAATCGGATGTCTGCACTCGGAGACACAAGAATTGTGGGTGTAAAAGTGTGAAACGTCGGATCTTTATTTATGAAGGGCAACAGTTAGGAATGTTTGTGTTGAAACGGACAGATGTCGCCTGAGAGATAGCGGGAGAAACAGCAGCCTGCAACACAAAATGGATTCCCAATTCAATCCCAGAGGAGGCGAGCTGAATGAACAGCAGGCCGGGGAGCTGGGGGAGGATTTAACTCCCCCCTGCATGTATGTTCATGTCTAATGTCCTGGGTCCAATGGGCCGGATTGATCACCGATGCCACATCTGACAGTGACTGACAGCGTCTGTAATTGCTGTGTTTGCTTTGGGAGAAGAGCAAACTACCATGGAGGGACTGCGAGGAACATGCAGCCATTCCTCAATCACCCGCAACTCCAGCTCTGGATATTAAATCATACTGCACAATGGCCATGGTCAGCCTGAATGCCTGAGTGTTGTGAGCTCCTTGATTAATGGATATGATCGGTGTCTGTTGTGGCCTGGTCATGAAAGGAAAGAAAAAAAAAAAAAATAATAATGATGATACCTGCTGTGGATCCTGATTGGAGTTCACACACAAACCCCCAGTCAGATATTATGGTCAAGTTCATTTCCCCACGCAGCACGACAAGGGATGGACACCAAATGGTCCAATTAAAGGTCCCATCTAGTTTAAAAATAGACCTCCACGTCTAGGTTCTTTATTAATACAGTGAAATTATCGAATGCTCACAACCCGGATTCAGAAACTGGGCCTTAAAACCAGCCGTCAGGACTTCTGTAACTTTGTGATGTCACGAGAGAGGCTCGGAGGCTTCAAAATAAAAGACAGATACCTGTTCACTATTCTGTCATTGGATCATGACCTTAAAAGAAAGTTCAATAGATATGAAAAACACAGTGGTTTGGTATCTACATATATATCATACACCTTTTCAAACGAAAGCCAAAGGTCAGAGGAGGAGGAGGCATTTAAATTACTTATATAAGAATCAAATGTTTTGTTTACAAAAGCATAATCAAGCTTTGAATATCATGAGTGACTGATGCGATTTGGCCTCTTACAGTTTTTTCATCGTGTCTCTGTGATCATTTAACGCAGCAGCAGGTTTATCAGCTAAATGTTCTTATTACTAACCGGGACTGTGGTGGAGTAAATGTACAGTATTTCCCTCTGTAGCTGTAAAGCACAAAGAAAAAATGAAAACACTTTGCAGTGAGTAACTTTCTATCAGTGGCAGTCAGGAGGGGTAAAAGCATATTAAACAGCTTTAGCATCTATAGGCAGAGAGAGAGAGAGAGAGAGATGGGATTTCAGTCTGTGCCAGAGACTAAAAATCTCTGTGTTGTTAACATTTACAGCCCCGGCTCCCCGAGGGAGAGCAGCGATCATCAGCGAGAAAAGAAAATCACCCTCATAGATTTGAAAACTAGGACATCTACTGTAGGCCGCGATTTCTACACTTCCTTCTCTCTCTTTCTCTCTCTCTGCTGGCGTTTGGATCTGCTGTGGACGGATGTCGTGTTCGAAACGCCGCGCTGGGCCGCTTCCGCTCGCCGGGACGATCCAAACGGTTGTCACCGAGACAGAACGAAAAAGCTGCTGAGGGAAATTAGCCTCCTTAATGTGTCAAACGTCTCGTGTTTGTTGTGTCTCCGATCAACACACACACAAAAAGAAATAGTGCTTGTAATAGATACTCAAAAAAAAAAAAAAAAATTCCCAGCATTAAAAAGTTAATTACCACAGCAAATAGAACAAAGTGATAAACAGGGGATGATGCTATTTCTGCAGATGACTGTCGTTTCCTTCGTCCTGAAAAATAATATTTAGTATCCAGCTGTACTTCTGGATGCAAGAGGACGAGGAAGGAGGGGAGGAGGACGAGGAGGAGATGGCGAGGGGAGGGGGGGTACTTATAATTCTGAATATTTTTTCTGCAACTTAGCAAGTTTTTCATCTATCAGCAAGGCACATTAAATCCCAGCTGGTCAGATGCTAGACGCCTGATGCTCGGCTTTAGACATGAAACAAACTACTGGCGAAATGAAAGAAGTTCTCAGAGCTGTGGAAATTCGACTCCTACAAGAGTCTATTAAAAATACATGTTCAAATGAATCTTGGTGGTGATGACAAGTTTTACCGTATTCTTCTTGAACTTTTAATGTACCCGGCCGTGGCTTCAAGGGGGGAAATTAAATATTAAGGCTATTATCTGAGCTGTTCCCAATATTATCAAGCTTCAGATATTTATATAGTGCAGCGATAATTATGTTATATAAGCTGGGTTTCATTTTTGAGCCAACATAATGATCTGGAGGTGGCCGGTTTGTAGTTTTACAATATAAAAATGAATAACCTAATTCATATATTCGCTGCAGTAAACCCAACAAGATTATGTAAATTCATCATTGCGGTCCGAGGTGGATATTGTACATGTAAATATATCGATCATTTCTGGCTGCAGGGAACTGGATTTTCTTTTTTAATGGAGTGAATGTGAGGAGTGCTTTAGTATTTTGGCAGAGGGCAGCACACACTCAACGCCATTTTGGGCGTCGGGTTAAAAAAAAACAGCAAACGAAGAGTGACAAATTATCTGCTCTGATTGAGAAGAATCACTGTAAATCTGGTGCTACCTAACCCAGATCACCACTGTTTACCCACCGGTGAGACAGTAAATAGTCTGGCTGACATTTGCGGGAGGTTAGTGTGCTCAGAGAGCAAAGTGGAAGTGGAGGCTCAGATGAATTTGTCTGACAAATGCTCCTGGAGTATGTGTTGTCGACTGCGCTTCGGTGAGGCCCTGGACTGGGATTTGAGTCTGACTGAAGCCAAGCAAAGCATGCCAGATCACTAATTGCACAATTTAAAACCAAAGTCCCTGGCAGCTTGTCGTTTGAAATGGAGAGAAGAGCCATTAATCAGTGAGCTCAACATAGATCTGTGCGGCTCTCCACTGAGGAACCCAGACGTACGTGGCTGAATCTCAGTGTCAACAGCCAAGGCAAAGACAAAGTGATTGGCTGGCAGCTGCCGCTCGCCGTAATCGAGACGTAAGTGTTATGATCCGACACATGTATGTGATTGGATGATTGAATCGCTGCTGCGTGAAACGTTGGTGCGGTGACAGTGATTTTATTTTCCTCTAATCGTTCGTATATGAGGAGGCAACTGTTGCTCACGGTTGGTGGTGATGAAGTTGCCGCAGCTGTCTGATGCCTCCTAAAGGCATCGCACAACTGTCAGACCGTTACACAATTTGGGCTGTAATTTTATGGTGTTTTTTTTTTTGCTGTCCTGTCCGGCCAGTAATGGCTGCTGTCTTGTCTGCACTTTATTTTTGACGGTGAATTTTCAAATTGCAAATCATTAATGAATTAATGAATGCTACGTTTTTATATCTTTTCTATAAAGCGCTTTGGATTGCCCTCATGGATCAAATGTGCTAAACCAATAAAGCTGTCTGCCTCCCGACACGTTGAAGTGAAGCCTTAAACCTGCATTCTATCTAATGAGCATCAGGTTCTGTTGAAGTCGATGGGAAAATGTGATTTATTAGCTCGATAATTGTTTTTGTGGTCTCAGTCTCTAGTTTAAAGTCTTCAATTTCAACTTTATCTTCATATTTTAAATGTGCATGTTGTTTGTATAAAAATGAAAGCGGCACATGTTTAAAACAAGATGTGAGATCCAGTGATTTTTTTTTTTTTTTTTTAATCAAGAGAGAATTCAGACTCTCTTTATTATCTTTTAATTTCCAGAAATTTTCAGAGCCGGCGAGAAAACTCGTCTTTAATTAAAAACAGATCTGAGGACTCTTCATAAAAAAGAGCCGCAATAAAACAGACAGCCTTCAGTCTTCACAATGTCATAAAGCACTCTATACGTTTTGCTGCTGGTACCATGTAACTCTATGGGGCTTTAAATTCTCCATTTCCTGTTACAGCTTTGTTACAGGTTCAGGCAATTCTCCACTGGCTATTGGGAGGAGCTGTAAACATTATTACTATCGAGGCCGAGCTGTATTTTGGTGAGAACATTAGCGAGGAGGAAACTTACTCATTGCCCCAGTGACGTGAAGCTGAGGTGGAATTTTTTTTTATTTTCATTATTTTGTCTCGGGCCTAAAGAGAGAATACAGACACACACCATCAGGGAGACAGATGGAGGCATGGGTGTAACTGGAGACACACAAACACACAATCGCACACTCCCTCTCACGCAGTTGCATGAAGAAGGAAGAAGATGAAGACGAAGAAGAAGAAGAAGAAGAAAAAGAGAAGGAAAAAAAAAAAGCTGCCCTGAAGTCAATTTTACACTCAAGCAACATCCGTCTCTGATCTGGGAGCATTCCTGCAACGGCGGCACAACAAGAGCAATGCAGCACCGAGGGCCATGAATTAAAAAGTCAATATGTAAAACCATAGAGGGACGCCATTTTGAAAAAGCGTTCCATCAATGGAAATCATATTAACATGATAAAGGGCAGATTGGGAGGCGAGGGCATTGATTCAGATGCTGCTCCGCGGCCCCGCCTTGTCCACCTGAAACATGTTAATGAATCGTGCCGCAAAAGAAAAGCAAGAGGCGGGGGCAGCTTGATGGAAGCGCAGTGCGTGTGTGGGTGGAGGGCGTTGGTGGTGATGGGAGGGGCTTTAAAGCAACAGGAGGCGGTTTGGGAGGCCGTGGTCACATCAGTAAGAATCTCAGTGCCTCACGTCTGGCAGAGGACGAAGTCTGGACGAGGGTCAGATAGGTGGCCGACTTGCGGAGGAGGTTTTTTTTTTAGGTGGGGGGGGTGCAATTTAGGAGTGGATCCAATTAGAGTGAAGCTTGCGAGAGAAAGATGGAGTACCATAACACCACCCACAGACCCAAAGTGCAAGAGCAGAGAGAGCAGAGGATTCACCCCCTGTTGACCATGACTACAGACACACTGCCTGGGGGAGGGAGCAACCAAGGCTTCACATGTGCACGCACACAGGCACACAAACACACACACACAAATGCAGAGAGAGAGAGTGACATGAAAGCAACAAGGCAGCGCTGCCAGGCCAAACAGATGAATTACTTATCAAAGACGCACAGAGCAGACCGGCTATGAGGCTGCAACACAGACAGCTGGGGCATTATCAATTCACCTTCAATTAGCTGTCCTTGGCACTGCCTGCCAACAGGACCTGGAGTATCAGTACATTCACAACACATAGACTCATTTGACAAAAAAAAAAAACACCAAAATGCCGAGGATCAGGTGGATCCTTTTGAGGAATTCAATTAAAATGGTCTTGAAATTACACGCACAAAAAAAAAGGAAATGAAATGAAATGAAAAGAAAAACACAGACGGATGAAAGCAGAGGGTTTATTTTCAATGCCATTGGAGGCGAAGAAGAAGAAGAAGAGGAAGAGGAGGAGAAGGAGGAGGGAGGGGCGGAGTGGAGTGGAGGGGAGGTTAAAGAAAAAGCGCTCCTTCCCTAGAGTCTGATGGCACAGCACCTTTGTTAAATATGAACTAATTAAGTGGAAAAATGAAAGTGTTTCATCTTCATTAGTATCAGACAATAGGACTATGAAACATAATTGAGAGTAGTTCCACTTTAATAGAATGAACAGAAGTCATTTGGTATTGAAATGTGCGGGGTGATTTAGCCAAAAGAAAGTGTATTATTAGATTTAATAGAATACCTACACATGATCAATGCTCGGAGCACAGGTGGTAGTTTGTCTCTGGTTCTTCAAACGATTAAGCCGACGGAATAATGGCGAGCCGGATTCACGTAGCTCCAGCATTGATTACAGGGAGCAGCCCATTTTTCACAGAACGGCGCTCCACACACCATTTATTAAGCCTTCACACGTGTGGCGTAAAAAAAACAAACGGCGAGCGCAGACCGGATTCGGTGAAGGTTGGGCGCAGTGGGAGGAGGAGGATGATGATGATGATGATGAAGGCCGACAATCACCAGCAACACAAGTTTCAGCTCAGCTCAAAGTTTCCGTAACCAGCAGAGCAAAGCGGGACACAAATACAACTCCTCAGATTTACTGATTATCGAGCGATAATCTCCTGATGTAGGAAAGTCACGCAACATCACCTGTTTACGTGGTACGTCATCGCCTGTCAACGTTCGAGTCAACGACACAACGTGGGGGCGATGGGGATGGAGTCCTTGATTTTTGCAGGCAAGTAAAAAAAAAAACAAAAAACAACTTTATTTGCAGTGCTGACTCGATAAAACTGTCACAAGGTTGACAGCACGCCGTTGTCTTCATTGTTATTGTTTTCTGTAGCTCTCTCATCAGAAACGAGGCAACAGCATGTCCACATACTTATGGCCACAAAGTTACAGCATAAGCATGCAAAGCCCTGGGATACGGCGACTGCACCGCAGGAATGATAGAGTCTTAACTCATGCAACATGTGAAACCTGCCGCCCCCCCCCTCAAAAAAAGACACAGTGACACGGTCATCTTTTAAAAACATGAGCGCATCACAGAGCTCGGCCATATTGAGACGGCTGTCTTGAGAAACAGTGTGTCTTTATCACTTCAAAGGCTGACATCCCCCCGGCGTCTCGGGGAAGCCGTGACTGGCACTCGTACAGCCCTCTTTCTGCTGTATTTGTCCAATCTTAGAAAGCCCAGAGTCAGGAAACACAAGGTCTTTTCAAAGTTAGTCAACAGGCCTTTGAAGCGCAGCCAACGGAGTCAGCAACCCGGCGACAAGGTGCCGAGCCATTATCATTCAATAGACAGGCGGGATTTTGCATATTTAACAGGAAATTTCACTTTGCTTTTTTGACATGGGGCATTATGCATCCTCTGTACATAAAATCCATCAGCACCTTGCCAATTTTGTTTGTGCTTTTTCCCATTTCGCTGGGGAAATGTGTTTCTCTTGCAACGCACGCTACATTTCAAAACATGCACTGGAATTAAATTATATGTCTGTTTGGACAAACAAATTGGACCGCGGGTTCAAGGTAAAAAACGTTTTACTCGTTTATTTATTTATTTCGTTAGCTTGTTTGTTTTAGTGCTGATACAACCTCATGGGTGAAAAGGCCTTAAATTGGGCCATTTGCTATCTTTGCTTGTTTGGAAAAGAAAGTAATGGCGCGTTCAGATCAGCTTCCTCACAAAGAAGAGGCCAAAGGCAGAAACATCTGAGTTAAAAAACACATTTTTGTCTTCACGTTTCATAATCTCTCCAGATGTTTGTGGTCTTTGTGTCACAAATCATTTTCCTGGTTCTGTACAAACAGGCCAGATATTTGTTTTTATCGTATCCAGGACTTTGCTGTCAGTTCTGAGAAGACACATATTTTCAGACGAAGCCTTTTGCAGTAGGAGGCTGCACTTTATGTGAATATATTCCATATTATATTTATATCTGCTGACAGTCGCATCAGCTCATGCTCAAAAGAAAAAGATTAAAATTAACACAAAATCAACGTCAGCTGCTGTCAAACTAGCTGAGATTGGATTCTGCTACCTGACATTCAACCAAGCATCAACATTTAATGGCATTGCAGGAGAAGAAAAGGAAGCGAAGCCAATAATGTCCTGGACGTAGAACAGACAGAGCTACATGAAGGTGACCCTGATGTTTGCAGAGTCACCTGCAGAACACACAGCCGCTTCTCTGAAACACACTCCGTGTCGATCCCGACTCTGGATGCGGCACGTCAAAGCCGTGCGACTGCTCTTGATGGTGGAGCTCTCCTCCTCTGGGATTTGTGTGAAATGAAGGCTTGAAGTGCATCGAACAGCACAGATTGATGGTGTTTAACAGCATCTGTTTAAGAGTGAGGAATCTCCTTCTTATGAGCTATTCATTATTTTAAAATCGTCGGCATAAACCCGGCAGCAAAATGCACAAAAACACACTGTTGGCGTTTATGACTTGGACTTGAGGGCACCATCCCGTCTCTCCGGTGTCTCTGTGAGCTTTGGTCGTCCCTCAGCAGACTCGGCACATACAGCCACCGCCGCGTCCTCGCCCGCTGGGATTTGCTCCGATGACCTAGCTCGAGTGCATCCACTCCTAATGAGCGGCAGCCGGTGGCCCATCTTCTCGTGTGGGCCGTCAGCTGTCTGTCCCCTGGTAGAAGGATGCGGGGAGAGCACCCAGCAACCCCGAAGCCCCCCAGAAGGGCAACTTCACAGGACGGGGTCCCACGGTGAGCTGCTAATGATCCATATGATGGCCTGGGCCAGCCATTGTTTGGGCTACATTACCCAGAGTGGGACAAACAATCGTTCGCGGTGTCACTTGATAATGGCCCAAAAAGCAAATCTCACAGACCTTCATTCTTCACAAGGGTAATTAATTCGCCACTGTGCCGGGATGCTTCGCCTCTTCCAGCTCCTCCCGCGCTGCCCCCGCTATACTCTCCCAAAGATTTCCAATTGTTTTGCAGACAATGGTTTCAGAAGGCAGTAAAAGAGCATTGATCAGTGGAGCTATTTGCAAATACCCGTCTCCATACAGAGAAATGCATCTTACTGTGTTGCGTTAAGCAATTCCACATTTTAATGGGTGGAGTATTGATGGTTGATGCCAAAAGAGTATAGTATTGACACGCTCAAACACATCCACAATGAGGTCTGGAGGGGATAGCACCAGCTCAGCACAATAAATAAAGCAAGGGGTATCAAACTGAGGAGGAGGAATTGCGTAACACTGCACAGCCCTCATAAAAAAGTTACTATAATGTGTGTCATGATTGACTTTTATGATCAATGCTGCTGTTCATCCAAAAGTCCACAGCAGCAGAACTCTCAATAAGCAAGTCGGATCCATACTTCTCATGCTGGACTACGTGGTAATTACAATTGCCGATTAGCTACATGTGCATTATTGGATGTAATTAGGTGTTGATTAAAATTGGAACATTACTAGCTACAGCTCCAATGAGAGTGATAATGGCAGGGCCAAAGATCGGACATACATCTGCATTCATCATTTAAAGAAACACGGGATACATAACAGAAAGCGTTCGCTTCCCGCATTTCTATATTAGCAATAAATCTCTGGCTCGGAGAGAAATGAATGATCTTTCGATGAAACATGGACAGCACGAGACAAGACAAATGTCCGTGCTTACATCAGATGTTCCCCGATACGAAACAATCCAACCACACCAATAAAGCAATCAATGCTAACCTAATCTCCGCAGCCTCAGCGGCACTTGCTTGCCATTTCTTAGCCCCAAAATGAAGAGGAAAAGAGAGCCTGAAAGGCATAAATAAATAAACCTCAAACCACTCCTGCTCTAACGCTGCCACTGAGGACGAGGGAGCACAAACAAGCCGTCGCACATCTACGACGGCGCGCACAAAGCTCATTTTGGAGGAGCGCGGCTTTATTCGGGCACAGAGGTGAATTACTAACGCAGTCACTTTCAAATTTGGTTAAAAGAGAGAGATGGAGGAGGAAGAGATGAGGGAAGGGAGGCCGAGGATGAGTCATCTCTGGCGCTCTGGTTGCCCACACTCCTCATGCAGCAGGCCGATGCGGGGGGGGGGGGGGCATCCCTCCCCCCCTTTAAAGGCAGAGTAGACTGAAGCCGGCCGAGTCAAAGGTGCTTTGGGGGGGATAAGCTGGGCACTGTGTCTCAAATGGGGACACTCGAGTGGGTAAAGCCTGCCTTAAAGAGGGCTACGCCTTCAGCCTTAACCCCCCCCCACTGCGACTTTTCATACCTCCATCCAAGCAGAACTAAGGGCGCTGCTCCCTGAGATACAAAAAGGGACAAAATCACTCTTTCACACTTCCACACTCCCATCTCTGCATACCCCCCCCCCCCATGTGTGCAGGAGTGTACGTCCTGTACAGCACAGTAACAGACCCACACACACACACACACACACACACACACTGTTAAGCACAAGACTGCTCCCTTCTGGTCATAGCTTGCGGCTGCACGTCAAACCCCCCCCCTCCGCCCCCGCCTCTGCAGGCCCATCTTCACATCAGGAGCCAAAACGTGGCCGAATATAATCCAGATGCAGTTATAATTTCACTAATGCTCACTCAAATGTCAATGGGGTCCAGTGACAAAGGATTCTTAATCCCTCATATATATTTAGCCCCCACAGGCAGAGGAGAGGCGGAGCTGCATGAGGGGGCATACATTACACACAACTTGTCTCTGGCCTTAATGGGGGTGTTCAGTGAATTCAGCTGATATTTAAATCAGCCGGCCGATCTAAGGAGGAGGATGATGAGCGTATCGAACTATTGAACTTTCCCTCATCCACCTGTCCACGCTCGGAGGGATCCTGCACGGGTAAACTCAGACGAGTCGTCGCCGAGCCAAAGGCTGCCCCGCACAAAACACACCCATCCCATCAGCCTAAATCACCTAAGTGGGGCAAGAAAGAGACAAAAGCCCTCCCCCCTATCCGCCGCCCCGTCCCCTAAGTGAGATGCTGTAGTTTCACTCTATTTGCCCAAATTGTACCCCGCTGTCGTTGGGCCGCCTTGTCCTCCTGAAGTGATGAATCAAAAGTGAAGGGCTAAAACTGCTGTAATTTTACTTTTTCTCCCCCCCCCTGTCTCTTTCTGCCGTTAAAATCTGGGAAAAGCTGAAACCTGACGACGTATTTCAGAAACTGTTGGGCTGCAAGTTTTTTACCTCTGCGCCCAATGTTCTCAGAAATCCATTAGAAATCAGCATTTCTGCCCTCTCATATGTAATATACATCCAGCTGATTCTTCATCTCATCAGTCTGATGGGAACTACTTTCTTTGTTTTCTTCTTTTGCGGCGTCGAATTAGAAAAATCCGGCTCTACGGCAGAATGACCAATATCAGATTAAACCCCTTTAGAGTTTTTAGGACAACAGTCAACATGAGTTATACAGAAGTGTCAAGATTTCATCTAATTCACCAAAAAGAGGATCAACACTTTCACTTGTTGCTGAAACCGGAGAAATCACTTTGGTAATATGAGGTGAGATTAAAAAACTATGATGACTGACAGTCTGTGATTTAGTTTTTCTTTTATTTCTGCTCATAAATCGGCTCGGTGCTTGCTCTTGTCAGAACACACAGGGGCCCGTTGTTCCCCTCCAGCAGTGGCCCTCATCAGAAGGGACAGCTCCTGCAGTTGTGGCACCAATAATTACTTGACTTCATGTCATAATCAAATCCCTTTAATAATGGGAACAATTCAGCGATTGCCTGGCGTAATCAAATTAGCCAGAGTCTTTTTGGATTTTCAATTATCTCCAGTCGGCGGAGCACTTTATCCAGGGCGCTGCTGGCTCCGGCTCTGACTCGGAGCTCTGTGCAGCACTGGGGCTGACAGCAGCAGCCTCACAATTACAATGAGGCCGGGCTAATGTGATGACAAGATCGCCTGCCCGCCTTACTTAGCCTTTCATTTGTGCCGGGTCTCCTCTGTGTCCGGGCTCTTATCATCGTGTCCGTGTACCTGCTCGGCGCTGAGCGGCGGAACACACCGCCACCTCTGTTTACCGACTCTTTATGTGGAGGCTGAGCGGCGTTAAAGCTGCGCCTCCACCATTTACTCTTTTACGCTTTGCAGAGAAAAGGTTTACTGAGCAGGTCTGCGGGCTGCTCTGATTCATACGGCTTCCCAAACGCACACATGAAGGCTGTTTGCCACCAGCTTTGAAGCAAAGTGGAGCTTTTGACACTGGCAGCCACCGGTGGGGGCAACACCACCAGCCGGGGAGTTTGAAACTTAGCGTGTAGTGCTAAAAGCCGTGTGGTGGCTGGGCTGAGCTTAGCGGTTTGGTTCAGAGGCAAAAAGAGGATGATGTGAAAATCTGCCAGGGTTTGAATGTACTTTCGCCTTCAGAGGAGCTTCGTCTAAACCGGCATGGAGTCAGATATTAGCTGGATCTTCATGGGGAGCATCACTGTGCATTCCTTCTCTGCAGTGAACAGCCCCATTGGTCGTCCGTCAGCAGGTTATTATGACCTCACCGTTTGGCTTTGTTGCTAGGCGACACGGTGGTCATATGGACGGATGGGTCAACGAAACACGACGCAAAAATGTTAAGACTGTTTTCTTTAAACCAAACTGAGAAGCGTCACTATGTTTCTGAATCATATCACTTCCTCCCTTCATCTTCTTCTCTAACTCAGGAAGGTGAGTGGGATCAGTTTAATTAACTATTTATAAATGTGTGTTATCACCGTATTGGAAATAACTACACACCCGATCATTTCTTCTCTACTCTGGTTCTGATTCCTTTAATGTGGCAGAGAAACACTCTCAAACACTCAGAGATCAAATGAATTAGCTCCAGTTTGACGTGACCTTTGATCCCCTTCACTGATTTACTATTGAAACTAAAGTTTTAAAACACAAAAAGACTTCAAACTAAAAACCATCAGATCTCCGGGGCGTCCTCAGAGACATGAGACAACGCCGCTGCAGTAAAATGAGCACAGGCGGCAAACGGCGCCCGTTTTCTTGTGTCGACTTATGATAAAATTCATGTTCACCTGGAAATATTCTCTGCCGAGACTCGTGCATGTTCAATAAATTTCACCTTGAATGATGGACAGATAGAGGGGCCCCTGTAAACAACATATCGATGCAGATAAATAAAATTTCTCTTTGGCATGAGGCGCACGTTTATCCAACTCTCACTTTTTGCAGACAAACTTAGAAAATGACTGACAGAGCGTCGGGAAAAAGGCAGTTTAACAGCGACACCTATTTTCATAGTTCCTCCAAAGCCTGAGAAACTTTCGGCGGTGGACATCGTGTCCTCGCACAGATGAGGTCTGTGACACAGTTTATGATGAGCGAGTGATGATCTCTCAATTTTCAATGAGAAAGCAGAACACAAAGGGTTTTTTTCTTTCTCCTCAGGCACAGGCTCCATTTAAAGCGTTAAAGGACATATATGTTTTGAAACTTGGTGGCAGACACAGATAGCAGCACCATCAGAAGGAGTGGGCTTTTTTGTTTTTTTTTTAACTGTGTGGGGTTATTTTGGACCAGATCACCGAGTGAACTTTCATGCTTTTTTTTTTTTTTTTTTGTATTTGAAGAAAGAAAAATGTGCCACACTCCGGCAGTCACGACAGTGAGACTGTGCAGTCGGTCTGCAGGCCGAGACTAAACAAAACCAACAATGTGTCGGCCCCCTTCACTTTGCATCTGTTCCCACAGAGGACGATCCTTTTTAAACCGAGTTCACAGTCGCAATAAATTAAAAGAAAGAGTCATTTCATCCCAGAGCTGCTGTTTTCAGGCATCCAGTTTGTAATTTTGGTTTTGCTATGACACCGTTTCCATTTTCCCATCGTCTTCAATACAATCTGACCTTTTTTTTTGTTGTTGGTTTTTTGTCAACCAGTGGAGTCGCCTCCAAAAGAGCCCCCCCCCCCCCCCCCCCCCCCCCCACACCAACTGGGAAAAGGACCCCTGATGGTGCTACATTCTGCAATAACAACTACAAACTCCTTTAAACGCTGCACAGTGTTGCTGTGTGTGTGTGTGTGTCTGTGTGCGCTCATGGTAATGGAGGAACATGTCACCAGTGCAACAGTGTGTATCGCTGACGAGTTTTTAATAGTTTTTGGACAACAATGGAGCTCTGGCACGGAGGAATAACAAACATCAAACAGAAAACATTTGTTAGGGGGATAAATTCATTGTTGGTTTAGAGCTTTTCACAGCGTTTGTTGACAGTAAAAGAAAAGAAAAAAGTAAATAATAGAATAAAAAAGAAAAAGGGAGAAGGAGCATTGGTTGACTTTAAACTACAGTATCTTGTCACCCTCCTCGATGAGCCTGAATTGAGTGTTTGTGGAGGGAAGCGCCAAAAGGCACGGAGCACTATTCATTCTCTTCCAAAACCTGCAAAGTGAAGATTCCCAGCAGCTGCTTTCAGTCGCAGGCCTTCACATGAAAAAAGACCAACAACGATCAAATATTTCCATAATTTAAACATTACATTTTAATCACGTCGCCTTGTGGAAGGACAAATAGATAAGTATAGGCGTCTCCTTATTTACTGTAAATGTTCCTCCTCTCCTTTTACTCATTGACAGCTTGACTGAAGTGATTACTCACCCTGTTGAGGCCCCCCCCCCCCCCCCCCCGCCTGTCTTGAATATTCTCCATTTGAATATCATTCCATAATCAACACCACATGTTGTTGCTTGTCTGTGTTTATACGAGTGATTTGCATTCAAATCATATTTCTCCCCTTTTTTCTCCCAGCGTGCTCGAATGCAGATGCTCCAGAGGTAGCCGGGAAAAGGTTGTGTTTGTGTGCCAAATATACTGTAGGAATAAATAAACACTTTATCAGGCCACGAAGGGAGAGGGGAGGTTGGTGGTGGTGGTGGTGGTGGTGGTGGTGGTGGGGGGGGCCTATGTACGGGGGAGGAGCAGGACGGAAAAAAGGAGGGGAAAAAGACTCCATTGTCCTCTTTCGAACGAGCAGTGTGAGAAGTGATAATTAACCGGTAATTAATTTGGTGGTCTTTATCTCAGAGCAATGTGTGCTCTGTGAAAGATTAGGGGAGCTTTTTAATAAGCAGCATAGAGTTTGATTCTGCTTATTTCCGCCTGCAACAAATAAGCCCGTGTTTGTTTATTCCAGACAGGCAGCTGGCAGAGAGCTGCTGATACATTCACAGGAAGGCTCCCCCCCCCCCTTCACTCTCTGTCTGCTGCTGGAGCTGCACGAAGAGGAGGAGGAAGAGGAGGAAGAAGAGTTGGAGGAAGAGGAGGAGGAGGAAGAAGAGTTGGAGGAAGAGGAGGAGGAAGAGGAAGAGGAGGAGGAGGAAGAAGAGTTGGAGGAAGAGGAGGAGGAAGAGGAGGAGGAAGAGAAAGAGGAGGAGGAGGAAGAAGAGTTGGAGGAAGAGGAGGAGTCCTGCATCCTTGTGCACGTGATGCTCTGCTGACATCAGACTGCCACCCATAATGACAGAATTGTATTTATTTACAGAATTTGTTTATTTTGGGTTTAAAAACAAAAATTGTGAACCTGCAATCATTTTGAATATCGACTTAAAAAAAAAAAAAAATTTCTCGTTAACCTGTTCGACGTAAATAGTATGATAATGTTCATATATCTGAGAGCGTACAGCGCTGTGGAGTTGCTCCGTCGGGCTCAGGGAGGTGGTGACGGACATTTTTCACTTGATTCTGACATTTAATCAAGAAAAGTATAGAGAATGAAATTAACAGCAGCTCTGATGAAACTGACACGATCCTCTGAGCCATGAACAGAAAAGATGTGAGCTTTTGTTTTGTTCAGAAACACAGCTGACCTATAAAATCATACTGTAGTTATAAGTACCAATAAAAATATTAGGCTGGTTTATTTAAGGCTCAACACACTGACTGAACACGTTAACTGCTCTGAGTCATTTCCTGCTGACAGTCAGCATTTACAGGAGAAGGGGATAAGAAAAGGAAGGATACGTGATAATCTGATTATTTCATCATTACATCCTTTGCTATATGAAATCACACAAAGTGAACGCTGTGTTCAATTACTCTAAAATAATAATAAACAAAAACGCAAACATAAGCAAGAAAGTAAAGAAATGAGATAAATAACAAATTCCTTCACATACCAGAGCTGCTGTTTTTGTTTTCCAGTCAAAGCAAATCCAAAGCACTGCTGCCATCTACTGGTGTCCGACAACAGAGCAGCTGAGCGAGGAGGCCGGTGAGTCAGAGCTGAGACCTGATGGGATCAGATCTCCACCCGGAGCTGAGCCGTCCCAACGTGACTGGATGATTCCTAATGAGTGTTTGATAATTATATTTAAATGGATGACTCACAAGAGCAAACAGTGAAACTATTTCATCCACGTCTTTGAGTTGAAAACTCTCCACACTCCAAATTCCTTCAGTGAAAAATCTGCTGCTGACACACACACACACACACACACAAAAAGAAAAAGCGGAGCAGCATCCGGGTCTTCAGTCTACGCTGCAGTCCCACCTGCTTCCACCAGATGTCCCCGTGCAGACAGAAATGCCACGGGTCTCGCCACTCCTCTGTCCTCAGCCGACCTCTCCTGAAACTGCAGCAAACCACCCAGCGCGCCCACCGCCCCCACCGCTTCTCCAAAAAAGAAGAAAAAATAAACCCCTCCGCCTGCCAATACCCATCACCGCCCGCCTACATCCTCAACGGAGGAGAGTCGCCACGCCGCCACGCCGAACCCTGCAGAGGAACCAGATTCAGCCGGTTAAACAGGAGTTAAATCCTCCTGAGAAGCTGAAAACCGTCTCCCGGTTTATATTTAGCGTGCACGCACTCATAGGAAGCGCACCCAGTGAGAAGCTATGTCTGAAATGTCACACAGACCAACAGCACTTCCTACTGTATCGTCCTTCACCGGATGACCTAAATCAATTGTCAGCCCACACGACGGGGTGAGTGCCCCCTACTGGAGCTTGACCTTAACACTCCTTGTCTGCTGCTCGAAAAAAAAAAGGGGGGGGGGGGGCAGAGAACGGCGCAAAATATATACACACACACACACACACACACAAAAAAAAAAGAAAGTAAAAGATTAAATTAGACGGCTCGCAAACACAGCCGGGCTGTGAATAATGAATAGGAGACGTTCTAAACAATAGGAGCCCCGGTGGCCGTTGTGCAGCTGTTCGGATGGCTCCCAGCATGCACTTCACTCCTGGGCAGTCCGTTCCTTTATACCCTCTAATACAGTAGCACACAGAGGCCGCACCTGCTGTTCCTGTGGCTGCCCCGGGCTGTCCGAAAGCAACGCCGCACAGCCAATAAAAGAAATATGAGCTGGATGAAGCAGGAGAGCAAACACACAACCACGAACACACACACACACACACACACACTATGAAGAATGAGGATATACGAGCACACAAAATCCAACTCTATTTGTCTCAGCTGCCCCCCTCCCTCCGTCTCCATCCTCTCCCTCTGCTCCCTCTCTTCATCTCCCCACGGCAGAACTGACTAAAAGTAATTATACATGTTTAATAACTTCAAGGACTATAAAAACCGCTGTCGGGGGGCGAGGAGGTCCAGTTTAACGACGGTGATAAAAATGAGGGTAAGGAAGAGGGGGCAGAGGGAGGGAGGGAGGTGGTGTGGGGGGGGGGGTGACAGTAAGAGAATGAGCTTGTGAGAGGAATCGAGGCCTCGGAAGCATCCTGGGAATTACGCCGCATGAAAAGTAGTTCAGGCCCGCTCCGACTCTGCCAGCATTAGCAGAGCTGAGTGGCTTCTCGTCGGAGACCAGGGGTCCATGGCGATACCCACAATCCCCCTCTGCTCTGCCTGTCTGCCAGCCAGCAGAGCTCGGAATACGCCGTGCCCGCGTTCCGTCGGGAGCGTTGTCTTTAAAAGTCAAACAGACAACGGTGAGGAGGGAAGACCCGTTTCAAAGGCGCTGAAGTGAAGCAAATCTCTTGTAGCTCCCATCCTGATGGAGTCAGACGCTCGTGGGCCGGGCTTTTATTAGTTTGAATTCTGGGAGTGTGGGATTGACGAGACAAAGCTGTGCTGTCTGCTGTGTGAGAACACGGGGCGGTGGAGGAGACATAGGGCTTTTTTTTTTTTTTGCCATAGACGCCGAGTGATCCCGGGGTTAGCTCTGAAATTCTCTGACTGCAGCTCTGCCTGTTTGGTGTGCAGCACAGCATGAAAATCCTCCCAATAACCTCCTGTTCACTCATTCCCACAGCAGCCCGGACACAGAGGAGGCACGCCGTGTTTCGGGGGGGAAAAGAAACTCAAGTAGCTCATCTACATTTACTGACCTTGGCTGGATTATATTTTACAGCTTTCGTGTTGTTGTTACTGTAACTTCTCCATCACTGAATTATTGGAAAAAGTCTATAGTTTTGTTTTGTTTTTTTTCTTTCTTTTCTCAGCCTGCTCTGAATGTACGGTGGTATTCCTTTGCAGTTCACTGTGAGCAGGAACAGAAGGTCTGCTGGGTTCACGCTGCCTCGGCTCTTCTTCGCCCCGGGCCTGAGCGTTTTGCAGTTACGTATTCTTTCCTGATTTCCTGACCTTGTCCAGGTCCAGGTGAGTGCAGACGGGCTCCATCGACCCAGAAGTCCGGCAGGTCCGCTTGGCCCGGGCCGTGCGGAGGCGCCCGCTGCCCCGCTGAGGGCGTGGGCGAGGAGTGTGAGGGACACGGGGAGGAGGCGGAGGAAGAGAGGACATTCCTTGGCCTCAGGTGAAACTGGGCGCAGTGCCGCAGTGCCGGACGCACACTGAGAGCAGGAATATATAAACACACTGAGCTGCAAGCTGCACCCGCTGACACACTCACACACAGACTGAGTCAGGAAAAACATGCATAAGATCTGCTCGGATGTACACATACGAATGATATTCACAACAAATCTGTATGTAAACATCACGGCTGAAATACAAATACACAACCATACAGGTCGCTCCCGTATTTATATCACAAACACACTGTTGGGCATTACAACACACTGCCATCCTCCTTGTGCTACTTCTGGTAACAACAGCCAAGAAAGAGAGAAGCCAGGGATCAGGCCTCTGCGCCTGCCAACACAACTCACCAACACCCCCCCCCCCTCCCCACACCCTTCAGGACCATACTGCCCCTCAGATAAACCCACTCAGCTGCAGCAGCAAAGCACAAAGAGGATGTGGGAAGACTGTGGCCGGTGTCCCAAAACAGAGTGGACACACTAACACGAAGAAATATTTTGCTGATACGAACACATGGAGGCCGAGAAAAGAAGAAAACGTAGGTGCAAAGTTGCACATTGACATCCAATATGAGCTCGGAAAAAAGAGAGCCAAGAAGTGTTTTCAATACTTCCTCCAGATTTTCTATTTTTGTTGGTGTGGAAAAGCCTCTGAAACAGAAGTTGGGCCATCTCAGGACACAGAAAATCCTCCCTCAGTAATAAAGGAGCTAACGCTGCAGCTCCACTAATCAATCCTCACAGAAACCACCAGTCAAAGGACCGCCTGAACTCTTCAGCCTCCTCTAAATCTGGATTTTTTTTATTTATTTTTTATGTGTGTCTGGTCGGTTCTGTCCAACAACAGCAGACAGCTGTTCGTAGAAAAATAACAACCGTTTGCAAACATGTTCGTCATCACAAATTTAGAAGTTGGGCTGCGCATCTTTCTGCTTTTTGGGAAAAATAAAAATTGCAGCGTCAACGTTAATAAAATAAAATAATAATAGTTTAAAAAAAACCAAAAACACAATAATATTCATCATCAGGTGGAGATCCAGAGATTTCATTTCCAGCCTGAAGTCCTGGATGGAATTTGACGATCACATGAGTGACTCCCGGTCGGGGATCGTTATCGTGTCTGCTGTTAATAAGAAAGAAACAACTCCTTTTCCTGACCTGGGGTCAGTTAACCTTATCTTACACTAAGAACTTCTCATTGCTATATCACTCTTCCATTAACCATACATGTCTTCATTTATGATGAAGCTGGTTTAGATTCTATTTCAAGACTCTGACATCATTCATACATGTGCAGAACTGAGGAATTCCGTTTCACTACAACTATAAATATTCTGTCAAACAAACAACACAATTCTTCATCACATTAGGTGCAGAGCACGCAGTCAGGATCAGATCTGACTCATAATAAAAGTCCAGCAGCGAGCCAACACAGAAAGAGAGGAAGACCGGCGCACCGACACAAACAGCCTCGTACCCGCAGAGTGACAGAGGAGAGGGATCTGTCGCGGAGACGTTGCCTTGGCCTCAGAAGATGGCTTCCCCTCCAGAGCCACAGGAGACAGGAGACTCAGTGCTGGCTGGCTTCGGGTTAGCTCCATTTGGCAACCAGCAGGCCGAGCTGGCCCCGACGCACTCACAGATGAGCGTGGAAGAAAAAGGTGATGATGTGTGCGCGCCGGCAAAGCCAGTGGAGTCATTATGAGGATCCATCATGACTTATTATCACCATAACTGATCATATTGTACACACGCATGGTTGTACTGTTCTTGGATGACAGCCTCTTATTTTCTCAGCACAAGCGCTGATAGAAATGAGAGGATTGTTGTTTGCCGCCACCGCCACCGCCGCCGCCGCCGCCCCCACAGCACCCGAACCCCGGCCCGATCATGAGATACATGCAGTAAAGCTGCACGCCTGCTTGTTTGATGACAATGACCTCCCCGACTCAGCCGCCTGTTTTCAGGGAGCTTTCAGGAAGTGTCTTTTTGACAGGCCGACACGCCGCCGCGCCTCGTCCCGAAACACAATTCCAATCAGAGCTTCATTCAGATAGCGCCATTCAGAAAACAGGAACAATGGAATAACTGAAGTCTATCATGTTCTGCCATGTAAAACAACCTTTGGGCTAATTGTTCCCAATTAGGTGGCTGACACAAAGGGAGGCTGACAGGCTCACAGGTGCCTGTCTGGCTGACGGTCTCTCAGAGGGGTATATCCTCGCTGCTTTAGCTTTGTTAGCTTCACAGGGCTCTCGACGCCTCTCTGCACATCAAACCGAAACCTGAGCAAAAAAAAAAAAAACCCAAAAAAACAGAGGAGGTGTGATTTATAATGAAACAAAAAGAGGAGGGAGTGGGAAGGCAGCCAGGACTTCTTTCTGTCTCTTTATTATTTTTTTATTTTTATTTTTTTCCAGAACATGTTGATAGAGCAGAGTGAATTATTCAGGGTGGAAGTCTGACTCTCACTTGGGATGCAGCTAAAATGTGCAGCACATTTGCTTCAGGGCTCAGTAAAAGTTTGCGGTGGACAGGGAGCGAGGAAGTAACTCGGCTGAAAAACCGTGCACACACTCTGACAGTGAACACAACTGACAGACTCAACTATGTGTGGACTTAAATCAAATATCAACCAGGAAGGAGTTTACAGCTCACTCCGGTTCTTCCTCCTGAGGGGTTTAGGATGGATGATCTGCTGGGGGTCCAAGGATCCAAATCATCTTTTGACCCCCCCCATTCCAACCTGACCACTGTCACATCCAAAGGAAACTCTGTACTGCCTGGACTTGTGTAGTGACGGCTGATCCGCCTTTGACTGCACTTTAACGCTCGTTTCAATATGAAAATATTATTTTTAAAAAGTTGATAAATGTTAATGCAGCCTTGTTTTCCACTGAGCGGGTAGAAAAACGAACCCGTAGGTCGTCTGTCAGCCGGTTACGACGACCTCACAGTTGGGTATCGTTGCTAGGCAACATCGCGTGGTTGATGCCGCGAGCGAAGGGAAACGTGTTTTTATAGCAGCTCACAGAGCGGCCAAGTCCACGTCAGGACGAGGTTATGTGATAGGTCGCAGGGAGAGCTGTGTTCGATTCCCATGTGGGGGGGGAGCAGGTTTACCGTTTGTAACAATGACGAGGCTTCGGGTCAGAGTTAAGGTTCCATACCACGTCTCAGCAGCTGATATAGTCCCTTTTAAGATTTTCCCAGCTTGGGATCAATAATGTAAATCTATCTACATACAGTGGACTCACAGTATCCCATAATGCATCATGAAATGTCAGAGTATGATCTCAGTAGACATGAGGGATTTCCAAAACTGAATTGCATCCGGTCACACGTGGAGTTTTCAAACTTAAGTTGTTTCACCTGAACAGCAGCCAGACTTCGATCCTTTATTCTTTGTATATTTCTTCACGACGTGATGAATAAGAGAGGTGAACGAAATAGACAAGTGTTGAATATTTGGCTTTTTAAAAGCCGGAGCGGTGGAGCTCTCCTCCTTTTCCTGTCTTCAAAAAAAGAAAACTTCCAGCTCCCAATTTCAATATTGACTTGACATGATGAGACCTTCCCCTTGAATCTGCTCAGGAGACACAAACCGGCGCCATTCATCACTAAAGTGAAGATATAAAACGAAGGCTGACATCTAAATGATTCTGCCCACCGCCCAATATTTCACAGGAGGCCTCCAAATATGAGTGTTGACATTTAA
The DNA here is from genome assembly GCA_034769265.1 of Remorina albescens. NCBI lineage: Eukaryota > Metazoa > Chordata > Actinopteri > Carangiformes > Echeneidae > Remorina > Remorina albescens. Next base: position 1,311,453 of record CM068493.1, read on the forward strand.
ATGAACATTCTCATCTATGTGAAGGTCTAAATTCATCAATGCAAAAATCTCCCCAAAAAATAAAATAAAATAAAACAGGAGGAATCCCCCTCCGACACACACACACACACACACAAAGACACACACACAGTGACATACATCTGTCACTTTCATGAAGGGAGACCTCCTGATGACCTGGCCCCTGTAAAGACGTGTCACTGCTCGCCGATTCACTGCAGGCTTCCTGAATCTGAACCTCATCCACCACCAATGCCGCCGCTTTCATCCGACATGGTTGCAGGCGGCTTGTGTGTGTGTTGTGTGGGGGGGTGGACGCACAATACAGGCAGCTTCGCAGGGACATGTGACAGAAAACAGAGACGCAGAGATATAACAACTCCTGCTCTGTGGCAGCGTTAACAGAGATACACATCATCCCTCTGCTGCAATAAAAAAATAAAATAAAAAACAAACCCTGCAGCAAAATCTCAGGTGTTGAGTTTGATTTAACGAGGCCAGTGAGTTACTCCTACTACACAGGAAATGATGAAATCTCCTGACAATGTCATTCATGATGCACAGAGACGGAGCAACAAGGAGCAACTGGAGAGCAACACGCTGGGGAAGATTAACAGAGCGTGAAAAAAATGAAATAAAAAACAGAAAAATCATCCGCTGTTTGGATTGGAAATGATACAAGCTGCTTATATCATCCAGCTTATTCAAACTCTCTTTGAGATTTCAATCAAGCCTTTTATTATTACTGTCATTGTGTACTTTTTTCTTTTTTGTTCTGACTCCGGTACGAAAGAGCAGGTTTCCTTTTATAAGTCACAAAGTGAGTCACAATAAGAGACGCCACCTTTTTTGCTCCTCGTCACAGATAAACACACCTGGGGGGGGGGAGACAGGTCGCTTCGAGTGATACAACACTTGATGATGTCCAGATTATAGACACACGATATCATCGCATTTGTTGCATGCTACGAACACGTGCAGCTTTAAAATGTTAAGATCAGCAATTAATCAGTTAATAAATAAAGATTTTCTTTTATTCAATCAAACTGAACATTTTCAAATCATGACAGTTAATATTAATATGATGAATATATTGTATAAATGGTCACCTGTGCACTACGTATACTTCAAGTATCCAAACTTTTTCATTTTAATTATCAAAACGTGCGCCCTGATGACGCTGCTGCCGATCCACCAGATGTCGGATTTGATCTTCAGTCCACGTTTAAAAGTTCATAAATAAAGATTATCTTTGTTTTTAATACTTCACTGTCGTCACTGCCTGAAAACAAACATCAATATGTAAACCACAGCAGCTCCTTCTGCTGACTCACTTGTGTTTTTTATGGCCTTTTCTATCATCTTGTTCTAATTCTCCACATTTTTCTTTGGGCTGTTTTAGAGTCATTAGCTTCTGTGAATGTGGAACAAAACGACAACATGGTGCCGTATTTATTTATTTTTTTTTACTTATTAAAGCAGCTATTCCAGTAAAAAAAGAAATAACAGCTGAAGTCATAATTGACCATCTGTTTACACTTTAACCTAAAAAATAAGAGTTCAGCGTTTGTCCACATCTGTTTTTTAACATTTATAAACAGTAACATGATCTAATTGGCGTTAATCAGTCTGAGTATAACTAACCACCAATAAGTGCAGGCTGGTGAATGAACATCATTTCTGCACATGATGACACTTGAAATGTGATTTTAATATGAAATATTCATAAATTACAGCTGATAAATTTGTGGATTTGAAGTGTAGCTCAACAACAAGCAGTAAAGTTGTGGAGCTTTTTTTTTTAATCAAACACGAATGACCGTTTGAACCGACACACAATAACTCATTAAATGCTTGAAATACTAAAAGTAATGCAGGAAACTGAAAGCAGAAATCAATCTGAACTTCCCGTGCAAGGAAGGGGAACAGAAAAATATACAGCCGGAGCTGCAGGAGCAGCTCAGCCAGACGCACACACACACACATCAATCGACCACATATCAACACCCACTGTGGCCTCCCGCCTGCTTATGAGAATGTGTCACCTCTCGTGGCACCCGGAGCAGATAGCAGGAGGCTGAACCAGAGTGTTTAACTTGGGCTCCGGAGAATGGCTGTAGGTCACCAGTGTATCATCTCCCCACTGCACACACAAACACACACACACACACACAGACAGACACACACACAGGGGCTGCCAGGTGGCTTTTATTTGACTTTAATGTGGAGAAATATTAGATTTTTCCTGGGCAGACTAAATCCTTCCCCTGGGCTCCCAGATAGCCCTGAAAAAGCGTCCACAGAAGACGGGTCAATAAGAGCCCCGATCCCAAATCTCCTTAAACTCGCTCTTTATTCATGAATATGTGCTGAAACAATCTTTTGGAGGTATTAGGGAGTTTGTGAACAGAGAACAGGTCTCTTTAATCCACTTTACTTAATACTTTGGGACAGAAATTTAAACATGCTCACTGCTGCACTTTAAGCCCATAAAGAGGACGGATGATGCTCCACCTTTGGCCGGTCCGGCCGCGGAGGCGACATTTTTACTTTTTTTTTTTTTTAATTACTGCAGAAGTAATGAGACGACCTCCTGTAGGTGTAATTACTGCAAAACAGACGAGGCGCAGTGATTTGGAGCTTTTTCCACATAAAGAGGATATTGTTATTCTAAGTTTTATTCAACGGCATTAATTTTACTGCAGGAGATAAACGTTTAAATGATCCTTTTGCCTTTTCGCTGCTCTCGTCCACGCCGAGGACCGGAGTCGGTTTCCCCGTTCAACACAGCTGCCGGGCTGAAATCGATTCCTTCCTGCTGTTTTCTGAGCTAAACTCTCAGGATTTAGGCGTAAACTGCGGAGGAGGTTGCCAATCTTCTCGTTGATGAGTTTTAGTGTCAAAATAATGAATGTGCCTGTTTTGTTTTTTTTCCTTCCAGGTTAATCAGAGCAGTCACAGGTTCTGTTCTATTAGAGAACCGTTATTACCATTCAATCAAACGCAGAGCCGTCAGCAGCACAGGGGAACGGAAAGGAAACGTGGAACAGGAATAGTAAAGAAAATAAACAGATCCAGACCTGAAATAATGAAGCGGTTCGGCTGCGTCTGTCGCACACTGATTAAACACAACAGCGATCCGAACTGCAACCAGATCAGGGAGGCAGCTCCACACAGGAAGAGTCACATAAACTCCAGTCACCAGAAACAATCAGCTTTCGTTAGGAAAATGAGAAACACATCACAGCGTCGATGGTGATTGACTGACAAGCTCTAACCGGGAAAAAGAAGAAGAAGAAGAAGAAATATCAGTTCAACTACAACAACAGACTTTAATTTAAAACTGCACTCGTCGATATTCTCACACCAGAAATAGATGAAACGAGTCGAGCGTCAACAGATTCTCAGATTCTCCCTTCAGCATCTTTTACAGCTTTGTTTTGGTTTTAGGAATGAGTGAGAGTTGGCCTCCGTGTAGAAAACTGCCTTAAACCCGCTTTGTGTTGAAGTCTATGGGAAAATGTCCCTCCTCCTCCTCAGTAAACGTTCTCCTGATGAGTTTATGGTCTCAGTCTCTAGTTTCTTCTTCAATACAACATGATGGATCCTCAAAATTTGGTTTCTACTGGTTTAAAAAACAAAAAACAAAACACACACACGCACACACGCACACACAACATGGCCAACCCCAAATTCACAACTGACCCTTTAAAACAGCAGCTGACATCCGGAGAACAACAATGACGCCGTTGACATAAACAAACAGATTCACTGCTTCAGTTTCATAATTTGTTAATCGATGACGGACTTTAACAAACAATAACCAAACGACTGAGTGAATGCAGCTTTAGGCTGTAAACGACGTAGTTGGTAATACACAACGTGTCGTTAGTTTGCGGTCAGGTTAACTCACAGTCAACACACACCACTTCCACTGTGTTGTGTGTTTTTGACGGATGAAAGCTCAGACTGCGTCGCACATGTCTCTTTACTAACTGCTCATCGCCGGCCCATCCCCCACCAAACAAACAACTCAGCCTGTGTGCAGGCCATGGACGGCCATATTGGCGCCGTGGAGCGTTAATTAATCTGGAGTGTGTCGACACACGGCTTCCTGATGTACGCACCGTGACGGAGGTGTGAGTGTGTGTGTGTGTGTGTGTGTGTGTGTGTGTCAATGTGATGCACACACACCTAAACGCACATGAAGTGTTTGCACTGCATGACCTCATAAGGCGGAAGCCCCGCCCCTTTTCCTCTCATACTCTCTCTCTGTCTCTCTCCCTCAGCTCTGTGCGTCTTTCCTGGTGTTCTACACTCATAATAAAAAGCTCCGTCCTGCTCCTACACACTCCTCCTCCTCCTCCACAAGTTCTCCTAATGAGATAAATTAGCGCCTTGCAACAGATGCATGGAATATACACTAATGGCCACCATCTGTCACTCATCTCAGGGAGATGGAGTGAGAACGCGGCGCTAAATCCGATCACAAGCCCCTGGCAGAGCCCCACCACGGTGAGGAGGAGGAGGAGGGAGGAAGACAAAAAAGAAAAAGGGTGAGATGAACAGCACAGTACAGAGTGAGGAGGGGGTGGCAGCGTGGGGGTTTCAGGTGCAGACCAGACCGCGGTGCAGCGCGCTAAGTGGTGGAGAGGCGTTGGAAGCTGCAGTACAGCAGGTTAGAACTGACGGTGATTCAGCACACAAGATTTTTTAGAAGTGTCCAAAAGGGGGTTTGTTCAACTCCCCGCGGTCAACCATAACAAAAACTACAAAAGGCGCCATTCTTTTTTTTTCTATCACGGCGTTCCTCTTCTGAAGTGAAGAGTTTGGATTTCCAGCTCATTTTTCTTACGGTTGATTTATTTACACTTTTCCTTTGACAGATTCGTGTTAGATGGGGGTTTATTTTGCTTAAGATGGGATCAGCAACAGACCTAATGAAGCAGACACAGAAAAATTCATCTTTAAAAACGGCAGAGAGGGAAAAACGCTGACAAACAGACTTTGAGCTGCTGCTCACCGATTTAAAATGTCGTCTCTTCGGCTTTTTTTGTTTTTCTATAATCAGGTTATTTCTGTTATTGATCAATTAGATCTTTTAATACGAAGATTACACGGGTTTAATGGCAGACCTTGAGATACAAACTCAGAGGAGAGTGAACATTTCAAGACAAAATCCCCTCCTGAGGTGACGAGCAAAGCCTCTTTGTGGTAGATCAGCATCATTTCCAGTATGAACTGGGCCTTGGAGCTGGTTTCCAGTACACTCATCGTTTTGAGGGATTTCAAACTTTTGTATTATTTGTGGTTGTTTTCTGTAACTTCTGGATGAATGAATGAACTTTGACTCGCTGACCTGACGTTGCTTGCAGTAAAAAATATATATGTATAAAAGTTGTATTCAAATCAACCAATTACATGTGAAAACCTGATATTTCTATAACAAGAATAAAACTTCACTGTGGCGTTAGAAAATTCGACTGGACTTCATAGGAACTTTTTAATAATGCAAATGACCATTTTGAGTTTGCAGCTCGCAGGGAGAGCAGCACGGCTTTGCACTTCAGTTCAATGTCAGAATGAGCAAGGAGGAAATTGTGTGCGAGAGAAGACTTAAGCACCTCTGTGAAGGGCTTAAGTAGCAGTCGGAATTGCACCATTTATGCATAAGGTACCTAAAAAAAAAAAAAAAAAAAAAAAGAAAGCCTCAACGTCAACTCTCACTCTGGGATCCATCAGAGATATTCTAATAGAGCTTCCCTCTTGACGGCCGGTAATTCCCTCAGCAGCCGTTCGCCTTCAGAGTGGCGAGCTGCCGCAGAGCAGACGGACGTTCTGACAACCTGCTGCGGCTGTACCTGCAGCAGGGAAAAAAAAAAAAAAAAAAAAAAGTCAGCTTTTCATATCTAATGTCGCCGTGACGCTTCCTGTGTGCAAAATAGCCACAAATCCATTAATGGAATGTAATCAGACAATGATGCATTCTGGGTCTCTGCCACGGCCGCGCCGGGCGTTTAGCACGAAGCTCCTGATGAAAGTGAGAGGAAACAATGAGGAACAAAGAAGGTGATGGGGAGGCAGAGCGAGCGACGCATCTCAGGAACCGGGAGAAATGAATCACCTGCGGCGTGGCCCTGCACAGCTTCCATGAGAACAAATGGACTAAAGCCACATACAATTAATCACTATTTGCATGGAGTTGAGTTGGCTGTAATTCTTTCTTAACTGGTTTAACTAATGACAACGAGTGGAAATTAATTACTTAATTAATTAAACAGTAGGGGCCGGTGATGGAGGAAAAAAAAAAAAGTTTTACAAGACTTTAAAAGAGGATTTAACAAAGTGAGAAAGCTAATATCGCAAAATAATGAAAAAAAAGCTAAATATTTTGTCTCTTCATCACAGTGGGAGTTTACTGCTGCAGCAATTACATTAAATATTAATGTAATTAAAGGGAAAGTTTGAATTAAGAGCCTGAAACATCTACTAAATTGGAGGTTTCTATATTGGACCGTGCTGATCCCTATAAACTTCCAAATCCAGCAACGGCATCAACATTTGCACTGAAGGCTTCACATAAAACCTAACTGGCCTCATAAAAGTGGTGTCAAACGCAGCTGACCTCTCGTAAAAAAAAAAAAAAAAAAAAAAGCACTGATGAAATTCTCATTCAAAACTATAAATGGCATCTGTGGAGGAAAAAATGAAACGCTGTTCATCACGGAGACGAGCCGCAGCGCTTTAGTGCATATTTTACAGTCAGATACGTCGACCCCAGCGACACATCTGACAGCAGCAGCACAAATCCGATGCAACCTTGAACGTCAGGATGACACAAAAAGCAATTTAAAACATGCACGTTTTGACTTTTTGTATGCTGCATTTGATTAAGACCTGAACAGGTTGCAGCAGCTTTTTCATAAACCCATCACAGAGTCTGTTTTCAAGTCTCAGGGACTTCGACAGCCGCCGAGGTAAAACTCTTACGACCGGCTTTCCCTCCTAAAGCTGCGTCTTAGTTTCAGTCAATCAACTCAGTGATTCAACGCCACCCAAATCGTCGTCTTCTCTTCAACTTCAACTTAACTGTGGTTTCCATAACAACAAGAACGCCACGGGGGGGGAACTGCATCAGGGGTTCAGAGGGTCGGCCATCGAAGGTTGACCCAAATCATCATCCGTCTTCTCCTAAAACTAGCCGAGTCGTAATCGCGGCGGCATGTTTTATTGTTATAAACGTGACAACCAAGGTGTGACACGCCTCCCACAGGTATGGGTTGGAAAAAAAAAAAAAAAGAGAATAGAGCTAAAAACGCAGACGATGGCTCGATCAGTCGGGACAAAAGGGAGTTATTGATCAGTAGCCTTGGCTAACCAACTTCAGGAGACGCTCCTTGTTGTGATATAAAAACGGTTTGGGAGCGTCTGGCCGGTCGAACGGCGCTCGCAGCTGCTGCCGAGTGAAGAATCATTCAGTGAGCATTAATGAAATAAAAAGCGGCCGGCTCAGGAGACTGCAGCTTTTTATTGAGCAGATTTTCCTGAGCTTAACAAAGCATCAGTCTGTCTTTTTCTCAGGCTGATTAGAAGGTTTGGTACGCAGCCACGTCCTTTCAACACACTCTTTCATTTTGTTTTGTGATTGGTTGCTGATTAGTTGGATGTAATTGGATTTTTTTTTTTTTTGTTCCTATCTTCCTTTTCTTCTTTTGTCTCTTTAAAGTCCTCGGAGACTCGCGCGTGATAAAGGGCTGCGGAGACAAACGACCTTGAACTTTAACTTGAACTTTGTCCGCCTCTCTGTCTCGTCCCTGTCGTCCTTTTCCCTCCATCTCTCGCTCCATCTTACTCATCCTCATTTACAAGGCCCAGGCTGCAGAGCTCCAACAATCCATTAGCTCGGCGAGGACGTTGAGGAGATCCATGCAAATAAGTATGAAATTACACTGTAATCAGTCATGTAAATCGCACCGGTTCTCAATCTGGGCATCATCATTTCTTTGTGCGTGTTTAGAAAATGGCATGTGGAGGCGACGGGTGAGAGCGGGAGAGGAAAAGACAATAAAAAATAAAGAATTTGACAAGAATGAGGATGAAAGACACTCAAAAAAAAAAAAAAAAAAAGCTTTGATTCCATATTCAAAACTGAACTCATTTCTCCTGTTGGATTCAGTTTTTAAAAAATTCATACAGTGATGAGTAATGCGAGACTTCCAGAGCAGAAGCATTCTGCATGCTCTTTGATTCGGAGGAGGGAAGGAGTCTGATGAGACGGCGGGATGAACGAGCTCGTCTCTATGAGCTTTGTTCACGGCAGAGCGGCGACGGTGTGGCGGCGTAACGTACGGGAGAAAATCATCGACTGGGGAAAGTTTTCACGTCGCACAGAAAAACTTTCTGACCGTGAGAGAAGGCCGAAATTGTTTCTTTTACTTCTGAGAAAACTATTCAATTAACAAGGAAAAGTTTAATCCCATTAGAGTGGTGGAGTAGTTTAGCAGCTCTCTCAGGTTTCCTGTCAGCTGACAATAAAAATCCGAACATCAAATACAGCACACTCATCCGTCTCGGCAGAAAAAGGAACATCAAGTACCGTCGTGGAGAGATGAGGATGGAGGTGACAAAGAATGACAATGGCTCTGCGTTATGTTCCTTTTTTTAATAAATAAAAAGACAGAAATCAATTAATGTCTATCTGTTAAGGCCAACAATAGCAATGTACCTGGAAAAGGTGGAAGGGGAAATAAATCAAATAAATCCTCAAACTGCAGAGGCCGCTGAGACGGCTGCAACATTAGCAGGCGAAGCTCTGCAGTGGATTTCAGTGTGTGTTGCTGCTGCGGCGTCTTTATGGAGGTTTTAAAAACTCAGACTCACAGAACATAAACATAAACCGAGCGGCGTTTTTGGCCGCAGCCTCGTATATCTATTTATTTCCTGCAGCGCACGGCTGGCTGCGTGTTGTCGCATTGTTTAACGCGTGCAACACGCAGCCAGACGCTTCGCAAATAAATGATCATCATTGACTCCGTGTGGACATAATGAGATAAACTCCTCCGTCATTATCTGATAAATCAGTGTAAATATAAATATATCATGTGGTAAGTAACCAGACGGGAGTTTGACTGTTTCTTCCTTAATCCAGTAAAAACCTGACAAATGAAGCCACTGTAACACAAATCCATTAAAAAGCCAACACTGCCATAAAGCAGTTGTACTCACTGATTTGTAAAATTGCACAAGATGGCATCATATGAGCAGGGATATTAAAAAGAGAGAGCTGTGAAAGAGTGTAAAAGCAATATGATAAAATAAATGTCTGATGGTATATATCTTTATATCCACATATAGCCCACTCCACCCACAGCCTGACACCGAGCCTGAGTTTGTGCACAGAGCTGTGAAGAAAAACATCTAGAGGAGTCATCTGGGTACATACTAGTTAGATGTAGAGACAGGAAGTACTTGTCAGGATGAGTTTGTTGAGACTTTTGTCTGTTCATCGGATTAAATAATAAAGAGATAAAAGAGCATCGGCGCTGGCTTTTTCACCAGCGAGCAGAAAAAGGAAAGACACTCGAGGTTCGACGGAGACGTCTGGACTGCTGTTAAATAAGTTCTTAAACAAAAAAAAATGTGATTTTCCCTAACAGGCGGCGGTTTGGGTTCCCGTCGGCGGACTCTGATGGATCTGATGGGAGTCAGTTACAGAATCACCTTCACATGCTCGTCCATGTGCCTCCCTTCGACCGCCGCGAGCTGCGTCTCGGGTGTGCGATTGCTTGTATATAGATGTGCAAGTGTGTTAGTGTATGCATGTCGACAAGCGAGGGGTGGGGGAGGGGGAGAGTGAAAGCCGAGCACGAGAGGAGCAGCGAGATGAGGGCTCAGGATTTTGGCTCAAATACAATTTGTGGAGGAGTCACTCAATGAGCTGACAGCCGTCAGTGTATCCTGGTGGGTGGGGGGGGGCAGCCAATGTGGTCAAACACACACACACACACACACACACAACAGACACAAACACAGACAGAGATTCCATCAGCACCGGGAAGCTCAAACAGACAGATGGGCTAATTCGTGACTGACTGTGTGTTATGAAACATTATCTCTGTGTCAGTGAAATCAAAATAACATTTTGGGCGTAAAAACGTGGAGCTCGTAACTGCCAGGACAACACCACATGGCCGTGATAGATGCACGCCGACCGTGATGCTTGGCCTCAGAAAAAAAAAAAAAACTAAACAAAAAAAAATGCTTTGTTGCTAAACTGCTGCAAACGCTATTTATTGAGTCATCTGGGGTGAACCGCGTGCAGCCGTATATGTTTGCCAATCGCATTCCCACCTGCCAGCACCAAATTAAGCCATCGAATCAATTTCAAGAGTCTGGAGGAAAATGAAGGCCATTATAGGCATTGAATTTTATTTGCTCTCTATTCAAAATTAAAGGCTATTGACAGACGGCTTTGTTTTGTTTTCTTTCAACCACTCCACCGCGGCGAGAGTGGGGATAGGTGGCTGCGGTTGCATTTTAATGCCCTGCCCCTTTAATGGCCGGCTACGGAGCCACTTTATAATCCCCCTCGCTGGGGATTTGTGTATGCGGGGAGTGTATTGTAGCTAACTGAACCTGGCTCACTGCTCTCCGCGGATGTTTTGTTGTCAAATAATGGGAGAGTGATGGGGTCCTACCCCGCTGCGAGCAGCAGCAAAGATTAGACAGATCTTCACACTGGACGATTGGTGAAATTTATCACTGTCACTGGGTGCCAATCCACTTTTTTATTTTCTCTCTCTCTCTCTCATGGCCCACCCACCTAGACTGTTTGTGGTGGTTTCTCATTTGGAACCTGCAAACCAGTTGTCATGTGTACTTTCCACTCCAATAGTGATAGCTTTAAGCAGCGCCTCAAAAATCACCCTCTGCTTCATGCTCCCTGCACAAATGCTCATTGCATTCTGTCTGACGTGCATGGGGAAATTTGTATCGGTGTGGACGGACGTGCGCGTGTCATGACATTACAGAGCGAAGTGATGAATCTGGAAAAGGAATGAAAACATACTTCTTCGTGGATGTGACAGGTTAGCAAACACAACAGTTTCTCTCTTTATCTTAATTCGTCCAGAATCACTAACATAAGAAATGGAAATATTTAAATTCTTGTTGCACATCCTCTATTCTTTAAACACGCCTTTAATCTCCAGGTCTGAGGTTTAGTCTCCATATCAGCTGGGGCACTTTGTGAATGTGACTATCCAGAAAGAAAACCAGACTTCATTTAAAGGCGGCGGTCTTAATGTTTGCGTGTGTTCAAACTGGTCTGCGGTAAAGCAGCATCGAGCAGGAGGGAGGATGTTTTTTATTTCAGTGAGTTCAGAGGCCGTGTTTCTCATCCAGGCAGATTTTGATCCCTTTTTTGAAGCGCTGCTGGAATTAGCATGCAGAAGAGAGCGCTGAAAGGTGCTCCAGCCCTTTACTCCCTCCCCCCTTCCCCTCTCCCTTTCTTTGCCTCTCCTCTTCCTCAGGTAAAAGTAATGGATTGTAGTTGGCTCTGGCCTCCATCCTGTCGCGTCACGCCTGCTAGCCAGCCAGCCAGCCGGGCCGGGCGGCGGCGGCGGCGGCGGTGGCGGCGGGGGGCTGGGGGTGTGGGGGGAGCCCAGAGCTGTAGGCTCTGTTATTTAGCGTCCATTCCTCCACAGTCACACTCGCTAACTCTGAGGCCAGCTGTCCAAGCACACCAGGCCTCAAGGATGACAGCACGCCTTAACCGAGAGGTGACATCCCCCTCCACGTTCTTTAACGGACTGCCATCTCGGGCCGGCGTGTTTGAATATCAATGCATAAAAAAAAAAAAAAGAAAAAAAGGATCCTTTACTGCAGCCAGACTAAAAATAAAAAAGTCGCAGATTAAAACCAACAACGAAAAGAATCTGCTCCAACTTTCTTCTGGCAGAAGGTGAGAACAGAAATCATTTTCCTTATGTGCATTAATGTTGAAGGCTCTTCTTTTCCCCCTGAAGGACAGACGTGTGCTGTTTCGTTGGCGCCACAGCCGGTCGTCACGCCGAAGACGCTCAAACCGAAAACGGACGTGACGTTTTCCAGTCGGCTCTTCCGATCGATCGCTTCCTGTCCGTCGACTGCGGTTCGTTTTTTTAGCCTCTTTTAGTTTTTTCAACCCATAGCAGCGTCTCTGTGACAACCGAGGAGATGACTGCGTATCTTCCTTTATCACCATGGTTACTGTAGCATCGACCACTGCTTGGTTAGGTTGAGGAAAAGATGGTGATTTTGCTTAAATTAAGTTCTTCCCTGACATTAGCCGATTTTTGTTGTCATGGTTACAGTAGTAACAGTAAAAGTCACTGATTGTATTGAAGTCTATGGGAAAATGTCCTTCCTCCTCCCTGATTTATCAGCTCAGTAAACGAACTGCATGAGGTCATAAGACGTCAGGGCTGTGAGTCTTTGTGCAAAAGCTGATATTAGCCTGAAACCCCAAACTGACTTTACTAAAAACACATCAGCATCCACTTTGACATGAATGTCAACCTGCACACATCTGGAAACGTGGTGGAGCAAAGGTCGTAGCGGTGTAATGCGACCTGACAGTCAGCCAGCGCTCACGCCGTGGCGGGCCGAGTCGATGTGCAAGTCGGTGCGAACGCTGACGCACAATCAGTGCAGGAGTCTCGTCACGGAGCTGACAGCTGTCTGTGAGTCCTGGTGGGGGGGACGCCTGAGCCGCGGTGCTTAATAAATATGTGCTGCCATCAGCTCCAGATCCACACACACACACACACAGACACACAAAAGTATTATCCTTCTGCAATACCGGCAAACTACATCCAATCAGAAAGTCTAACTTTGTCCAAGTCATGATGATGAGTCACGGCGGGTCGAAGGCCAATTGGCAGCACCGTCAGCTGTGAAGCAGGTTGGGCACACAACAAGTAACACAACAATTCCGAAGAGGACAAACCATCCGCACACACATTTACAAGGGCATCAATCACAAAAAAATTATTGCAAAATGATTTAATACCTTATGGGGGACGAGTTTAGAAAATGAGGACAACATCTGCCAAAAACAAGCCGAATCAACAAAGAGGAAGAGCCGACACACATCAGCCCGGTGACAAACACTGCTAATTGGAATGCCATTAAGATCCTTCTGCATATGAATGTTTGCCGTGGTCTAAGTACTTTTCCATTTATTGATAATTTTAGTAAATATGACCTGTACAATGTGTTTTTCCTTCCTCAGCTGCATCGGTGAAAGCAAAGCAACTGAAATAAATCTCTGACACACGGAGAGAATACAAAGAGCCGGCACCCCAACTTTTCTTTCATGTGTGGAGGTTTGCAGCATCTTAACGAAGGGTGCAGTTTAATTTTATATAAACACACGACCAGTCAAAAGTTTGGACACACTTTCTTATTCAAATGAATCGGAAGTGTGTCCAAACTTTTGACTGGTAGTGTGTGTGTGTATATATACATATATCTATATATATATATATATATATATATATATATATATATATATATATCGGGTGGAGAAAAAAATGTGGAGTAAAAACTCAAAACAACAACAAAAACATAAATAAAAATATGGACTAGCATTCAGAAGATATAACTGTACTTTCTGGTTGTTTCTGGTTAACAACACAAACACGCTGTTAATCAGCGTGTTTGTGTTGTTAACCAGAAAAAAGCACATGAAATGTGGATGTGGGGCCCTGAAGGGGATAATTGTGTTCTGAGAAAAATAACATGAAGAAACTCAGGTTCGATTCCCTCAGACGAAGTGAACTCGTTGGCGGCGTCGTGGCTGCTGCAGCTCGGTGACACGTCGCTGCTCTTAATTAACAATAAAACACTTTGTCACTTCCTGCGACTTCACATCATTAATACACAATAAGTACAAATATTAGAGAAAGACTTTTAAAATGAACTGCAGACATTTCTGGTGATTTTCGTTGATGGCTTTTTCACTTTAAATGCTTCGTTTTAATGAGAGTGGTGGCAGCTCTGTTACATCCATCTATTATCTGTCTGAGCAGGTTGAGGCTGAGACTCAGATTAAAAGATATTGTACTGCACAAAAACACAAAGAGGCTAACAAAGTGTTGATGCTTCTTTAATTTCTCTCAGCTCGTGGTTCCAAATGTGAACTCTCCTTTCATGGGAGTGAGTCCCAGCTCAGGATTTCTCTGTTTTACAGTTGATTTGAAGATTTTACTGATCACTTTAAAAACAAGTCAAGGCTGCACGTTACATAACAGAACTACTGAGCTCATATGAGCCATGACGCCGCCTTCACCTGTAACACATCACTGAGACACAAAACAAGAAGAGTCACGCTCACTGTCACAACACAACCCCCAAAAATCAGGCTTTGAAATACCAACAACGATGATGCTGATGACAGAACAGATTTGACACAAACGTTTCCACACCCAAAACTCGTCTCCAACCTCAAAATTTTCTTCAGCAAAGGGAGAAGAGATCCTGCGAGTGTCACTTTGTCACATGGTTTTCATTTTGTGCGTTTATTATTGTTTTAGCACAGGAAACCCGTCCTGTTTTCCAGACTCCTGTCTGGTGTAGTGAAGTGAAACAAGCGGCGTCTCTGCTCACTTAAGGTGACAAACAGAAGCGCAGTCCATTAGAACAGCTTGCGCAGACATATTCCTGCATTAACAAATGTAATCGTGTCGAGCGGCACATGTACTTTTTCATTTCCACAGTCACACAGCTGCAGTCATGTCATAAGACAAAATGAATTTGAAGAGCTCGCTGTGTGTATCTGCCTTCCACGCTGCCTTAACTTCTGTTCTGCCTCCTCACTGCCGGGAGAATTAAACCTCACTGTGCAGTAACGGCAAAAGTGAAAACAGCCCTCGTTAAACGTGATAAAATAAAAAAAAAAAAGTGCTAAAAACCATGTTTGGAAAAACTGCATTGCACGTGTCGTTCAACAAGATGCATTAGTTCAGGTAGCAATTTGTCTCTGCAAGCTGTTTTTAATGGGTTTTTGGAGCCGAGGACTTCCGGAAAGAGACGGCAAACGTGCATTAGACGAGACAGTATGAGCTCTGAACTGGGACATTAGTGGGTTTTGATGTTTCCTGGGCAATAATGGCGAGAGACAAACAGAAAGCATCATCTCATAAACAACAGGAAGCGAGATTCTGCACCCGAAGGGAGCTGGCGTCGCGTCTTTAGAGGCCGCTGTCTGTGAGGAAGCACCGCGGGTCGTCCTGCTGCGTTAAAACCGTACAAGTGAATGTGGACTCCGGGTTCCTGAAACGGGTTCCAGTTTTATGGTTCGTTGTGTTCTGAGAAAGTCAAGATGGCCTCAAAACCAATGGGTGACGTCGCGGAGAGTTTCCAAGCAAACTGCTGGAGTTCACAGGAATTAGGAAGGAGTTATGTAACAGATGCAGACTAGCTGGGGTTAAAAAGGACAAGTCCTCCACGCTGTGACCCCCCCCCCCCTCCATCTGGACCTGAAATTCTTCCTTTGTCCAAAAATCTGTCACACGGTCATTTCTCCGGCTTTTTTTATTTTTTTTTAAACTTGCCCGATACGCAGCAATGACAGTCATCTCAGAATGTCATCTAACAGAACAATTAACAGAGCAGCAAAAATGTGAGGTCAGATATAATTAACATATGTGCCGCTCAGCTATAATTGCTCAAGTCTAAAGTGAGTAATTAAATCATTCAGAGCGAGCCATGCAGACAATGACTGATTTGAGTTTTTCAGATGCGAGACAGTGGCGGCGGCGGCGGCGGCGGGGAGGAGGAAGCCGCTTCACTTTGCTGCTCTCCGTCGTGCCGCCTGCTGGGACACATGTGACGCAGAAGGAAAGGAGCGGCTTTTTTTTTTTTTTTTTTTGTCTGGTAGGGGTGAAGGTGTTGTGGGGGGCGGGGTCAGGTGGTATTAACGGTCTATATTTCACAGGTGTCAGCGGGCAATTGTCCCCGTTCGGTCCTCTGGGTGTCGTTTGTTAAATGAAGGGGATGTTTAAGGTGGAAACACAGACCGGCTCTAAAAGAAAGATTAGACTTCGTTACAGGATGAAAAATTACATTTGAACCTTTCATACAAAATCCAGACTCTGGGGTTCCATTAACGTCACGTCAGGATAACATACTGTTTACCCAGCATGCTTCAGGCCCAGGAGGATTTGTTTCAGTCACGTTTCAGTCACATGAAGCTCGATATTATCAAGATAATCCAACATCAACTATATTTATGATTATGATCGGTCCCAAACTGGGAAATGCCTGAAAATATTAAGTTGAATTTGCATCCTTCTTGTCTTTTTTGAATTTTCTTAGTCAGCTTTATGTAGCAGCGACCTGCGATCTGGAGGGAATAATAAAGAAAATAATGGTCCGAGGAGCCCAGGAAATAATGATGTCAGGAAAAAAGTCTGTGCAGGCCTTGTGTGGAAAAGTTTTTCGGTTTTCTAGACACTATTAGAAAACGGTCCACACTGGGAAGAGCTGGCCCCTAATTTGGAAAAGTTTGACACCTTTATTTTTGGAGCGATGGAAGGTACTTTTTCGACAAATAGGTCGACCTAAGAAGGAGAAGGTTATCTCATATGAAAGAATAAATCTGAACTCTGACCATCTCCGCTGATTTATTTCTGACTCTGCAGCTCTGTAGCAGTTAAACTAGTTGGCGACGGGGTTCAGACTTCTGGCCCAGACCTGGACCTGCAGGGTTCTGATCTGTGCAGCATCGGCATTCATGCCTAAACTCAGTCCGTCTCACTACTTATGATTCAGAAAGGAACCGAAATAAAGAAGCTTCCTTTTTTCAAACGACGCCGGAAGGATTACGGTTTGCCTTAAAATAACCACCTGAGGGACGTGGAATAAGAAGCAGGCAGATGTCTGCCGCATCCAGGGTCCAGTGTTTTGTTCAACGTCACACTAATTCCTCCTCTGCTCCTCGCTGACCACAGTCACTCCGGCAGCGTTTCTGTTGCCTCTTATCAGGTGACTGTGAAAATGGAAGTTTGAAGCAGAGAACGAACGCTTTTTAAACGTTCCCTTTGAGCAGCACCGGCTGCACAGCCTATGTGTAGTCGCTGCATCGCCCTGTTTCACCAGGATGCTCGCACGAATTCTGCTGCTGCTTCCTCCCGACGTGACCGAGCACATTTCCATTCATGAATTTGGGGAGCTTGGGAACTGAAACTCTTCCGTCCACCAAACTTACATATCTTTGGGGCCCATGAGCAGAAACCGGAGCACCCAGGGGGAAACCCACACAGGCATGAGGAGAGACCACTGCAGCATCTCACGGAGGAGGAGGAGGGCGAAGGAGGGGGGAGACCGAGTCCTTCCTGAGGATTTGCTTCTGTCAAATGAAGGAAGGCGTTGGCAACTTTTGACATTATGTTCTCAGTGGACCAAGGACGAGGTCAGGAGCAGTGAATCATCCTTTCCTTCTTTTTTTTTGCCTCCTTTCTTTTTCAGCGGGTGAAACTCGGCTGCATTGAGCCGTGCTACTGAATGTCTCCCTTTCACCCCGTCTGAGTTACTGAGTTACTGAGGCCTTCCTCAGCAAATTCAAAACACTTTGCGTGCGCGCCACTCTTGACATTTAAAATCATATGAAAATGAAAATGGATCCCAATTAGAGCAGCATGAAGCAGAAGAAGGCCCTCTTGGTTCTCTTAGTAACAAGCTGGTTTAAACACCCCCCCCCACACTGATGAAATGCCTTGAAAATTGACCTTCTCTGTAATAAAAGCAGCCTTTAGCGGCCTCAGATTAACTTATTTTGATAGTCAACTGCATTAAAACGTGTACGTAAAAATAAAGGAAGAAAAAGGTGCGTAGCTGCCCAGTTGTCCCCCCCCTCTCCCTCCTCGCTTTGCATTTCAAAGTTGCACATTCTGAGCAAAGAAACATGACATTAAGCGCCAGGTATTTGTGTAAATCTCAGGAGCGGAAGACGCTAATAACCGCTTCAAGACAGGTGATCGTCGGAGGGTTGACACTGCGCTATGGAATAATGTGAGTACATCCTACAGAGCTGCTGACACAAACACAGCAGCGGTCTAACAGGCTAATGCAAATGGGGGAGGGGGGGGGGTAAGAAAGAAAGAGAGGAAAGTATGCTATATTTAAACTTGAGGGTGCCGAGGCAGGGATGTCGGTCGGATCACCTGTTGAAGAGCATTTATTTCAAAGAGGGGAACAAAGGTCAGCGTCCTTGCTGGAGCTTTGATTGGCAGGCGGGGGAGTGCGATGCTCGCAGCAGCGGCCCAGCGGAGCAGCCAACGGTGGCGTGTGGTTTGGCTGGGCCACATTTCTGACTCAGTGCTGACTAACTGAGTGTGTCTGCTGACAGTGTGTCTGACTGATAGGATCACCCCAGGAGGCTTTTCCGGGGCCCTTACAAAGTGTCTCTGATAGGTCGGGCCTGCGAGCGCCACCACCAGGGTCCATCCGCAAATCAAAAAAGCCCCGATAATGTACGCCGCAATCACAGAGCGAGTTGGTACATTTTTCAGCAGAGTGACCACAGAGGAGGAGGAGCTCGCCGTAAAATTCGAGACGGCAAAAGGAGAAGAGGGGCGGACGGTGGAGGGAAAAAATAGTCGAGTGTGACCTCTGCTCCGCACCGAAAAATCCCGCTCTCAGAAGCCAAGGACTCGTATGAAAGAACAACAATAACACGCCATTATGAGATGTAACATTTTGCAACGACCTGCGTTTCCAGGGGGAAATTTGAAAGAAAAGCAATTTCACATTAAACTATCTGACACAATGCAGGTCTGTGGAGTAGAAGAGCAGTCGGGGGGGAGCGGAGGGGAGGCAGATAGCGCAGCGCGAGTGTGTGTGTGTGTGTGTGTGTGAATGGTTGGAGGGATGGTGATGGTGGTGGTGGTGGGGGCGGCGTGTTCAGGAGCTTCCTAACAGCCATTGGCCAACTGGAGCGAGACACACATCCCCTCTGCCGAGTTAAAAGGGATGGAGTGGATGAAATTTCAAAGCCTCCCCTGCAGACACACACTCTGCTTTGCACACATCAGCATTGAGATGTTCACATATTCGACTCCGCCGTTCCAGCCCGGCTTCCTCTCCCCGCACGCCGCCAGTTATCAGACCTGGTTCTGCTGCGTTTTTTAATGAAGAAACCGAACCCAGAAAAAACAAAAAACTGCCCCCTCGCGTGCAAAATCAGAGTGAAACTCCTCCCACGTGTCCAATCGTCCCTTTTTATTTCCCTCCAATGATGCTCAGAACTGCCCTTAATTAAAAACACCGTCTCCGAGTCGTATATTTCCCATGATTACTTGCTGCAGGCGGTGCAAGAGAGCTGAAAGTCACCGTGAGATAAGAAGGAAGAGTGGCAGACGTTCATCTATTAAATTCCATTCACTTATTATGACCAACAATGGCGTCCTGATTAACTGGCACATTGACATCATTATAAGAGACATTCCGAGAGCGTCAACACACAAAGACCAACTCTGCTGCCCTTGTACACACAATATGGAGCCCTCGGAGCTGCGGCGTGCTCATCTCTCCCTCCTCCGCTTTTATTTCCCTGACTTGACAGCCTTGATTTGACCATCGGCTTCCTTTTCTTTACGAGCGTCTCTCAGACTGAACATCTGCACGGCCGCGTCGCAGCGGCATGTGCCATAAAACTGGTGCGGCAGTTCGATTCCGACCGACTAAATCATCTGATCATTGCGACATCACCCTTTTTTTGTTGTTATTATTATTTAATTGTTTTTTTGTTTTTTTTTTCTTTTACTCTTATTATTATTATTTATTTTTGTTGGCAACATCTTTGTTGCTAAGCAGTCGTTGCTGTGGTGATTTTGCACTGCGCTTCCCAGAGATCACAAGTCAGTTTAAGAGTGTGGCCGGTACTATATGACGTCTTCCTTAGTGAACTGGATGAAAGGGAACTTCACACTGTTATCTATGCACATCGTGTTCATCAAAGGACTGAAGCT
This sequence comes from Remorina albescens, assembly GCA_034769265.1. Classification (NCBI taxonomy): domain Eukaryota; kingdom Metazoa; phylum Chordata; class Actinopteri; order Carangiformes; family Echeneidae; genus Remorina; species Remorina albescens. The sequence goes on from CM068493.1 coordinate 1,331,462, forward strand.
CATCTGCAAAAAGCCACGAAACAAAGAGAACAAAACAACAAAAACAAACAAACAAAAGAAGGAAAAAAAAAAGGAGATGGATTCATGGAAACTGCTTCACTTGCTGACATCTCAAAGCTTTTCTTCTTCCTGACCGGAGATCTCTAACATCAGAGGGAGTCAGGTTTACCTATCGACTGGTTTAGCACCACCCCCCCACCACCACCACCACCACCACCCCACAGTCCTCCACTGGTATATCTACTCAAACGCACCTCCAGAATCACTGTCACCCTCGCTGAGTAATTACAGCGATTAATGCATGGACTGAGCTCGCCTCTGGCTCTGGACACTCTATCAAGACGCATATGGTAATGGATGAAAGCACATTGTTAATAGAGAATCCATAGTGTCTAAACCTGGGAAAACAATCAAAAACACATATACCTTTTTGATCTAGACTGACTTTACCCACAATCCTCTTGGGGGAGATCGTTTACCGGCCTAGGAACAAGGCAGAGAAAGCAGTCAGGTTCTTCTCTGCCCTTGTCGTTGCGCTCACGCTGACCTCTAAAAATGGACAACAAAGATCATATCACGAAACCAATACTTGCGCCAACGGCCTTTGCACAAATTGATTTAGCCACCCAGAACTCACTCCCATCTCAATGAGGTGGCAGGATGCTCACAGCATATATCACTGTCACGCAAGCACCCTCTAGTGAAATGTGATTTTTATCTTTATGAGCTTTTTTTTTTTTATTTTTTATTATTCTCTTTCTCTTCCTCCCCTCCCCTTTCAGCTACGGCGTCGAGCCGGTTGTGATAAGTAATGAGAAATAAAGGGCCGGCGCATTACGCTAATACAGGTGCTCTCGGCGCATATGGGTGCTATCACACAGGGAGAATGACATTGTTGTGGTCCTGCGCATTTGAAAGCGGCTGGCGAGGCAGCGGGGGGGCCCCCGTGGTGTATGGCTCATAGATCACTAATGTGTGGGTGAGAGTTGTCACCAGCCAGCGCCTGGCTGTGAAGCACAACATAGTTTATGGCACACAACTGCCAGACGTAAGCATGAATCGTGGCCCAGGCAACAATGAGGAAAAGCGCACTAAAAATAGACGATAAGCTCTCTTTTTTTTTTTGTGTGTCTGTATTCCTTTTTGGTGTGCTCTCGCCCCAGAAACAATGGCAGCTTTTGATTTTTGTCCAACCTCTTCTTAAAAGAAGCATGTGTATCATGTCTAACTGGTCCTGTAGTAAAACGATGTGGATAAATACGGCCCAGAGGCCCACGCTAACCTGAAACGCACCCCTCGGTGAAGGCTGGAAAGACACGATAAATGTTGCACTTTCAAGTGTGTTAAATGCACGAAGAGAGAGTCTGGGCTTTCTCCCTTTCCAACTGACAACCTCTGTTACACAGTTAATTACAGCCAAGTGCAACACAGCGCTGTGTCAATTATCATGTGCTTTAGCTCTCTCCCAATGGATATTTTTACTGCCTGGGTTTCACTGCTAAAGTTTCTACCTTCTTTTATTGCTATTCTGCCCAGGTCTCAGGGCTGAATTACATTCGGCAGACAGAGCTGTAAAAACAGAAGGGATTTAAGGATTCAGATTGGTGGAGGGTAACCTAATCTTCTGTAATTGGGGGAATGGTTCTCATTTATATCAGCCTACTTTAGAAAGCAAGCTCATCGGCAGGCTGCTATCATCCCGGGCATTTTACTCCGACTATTCATTTTCTTAAAGGCCAGGGAGAGGGAGGTCGGAAGCCGCGGCTCGGAAATGCACACGTTCAAGCCCAATCGCCGTTAATCGACGCTCGTAGTTAGAGGGTCACATCAACATACATACGGAGCACAATGTAAACGCTGCTCGAAGATCCCTCATGTGCTGGTTTTTGCCTGAGCCGCCATGCTGCTCGAGTGCTGTGAAATAACACATTCTGGGCTGCGTCGTCTCAAAATGGAACTAAAATGGTAATCCTGTGCCAGGCGAAGCGTTCTCGCCTCGCCAGATGCTTAGTTCTGAAATTTGCCTAATTGCCACGCTCAGATCAATCCCTTTTACTCTGCCAAACGAATCTGCCAAAGTGTGTTTGCAAGCATTTTTTTGTTGGTGTTTTAATTTTTGTTGTTGTTGTTGTTGTTGTGTTTTTTGTGTGTGTGTGTGCGTGGTGGCCCAATATGTTTTTTCTTCTTACAAAGATTTGTTTTTTGTGGCAAACCCGGAAAAAGGCCTGAGAGAGGTTTTGTTTTGTTTTTTTTTGGTCCATTTCTGCTCAGTTGGGTGCGTGTCCACCCCTGCTGCCCTGCGTGCCCATTAGCCATGGCGTTGCAATGAGGGCACTGGGCCTGTTCATCTTAGTGCCCGCCCACACACACACACACACACACACACACACACACACACACACAGCACATGGCTCAGACACATGCTGTGGGTGTACTAGATGTGGCCCTTTGATCAAAGGGCAGTGTGTGGGAATGGACAGTGACTTACTGACCTACACACATTTAATACACGTATCTACATATGGAGATGCATAAGAGGTCATCTGTGATGGTGCATCAGTCTGTGGCAACATGTGTTACTCGCTGAACAAACACCAAGCCTTTAATGATACACGCACACACACACACACGCACAATAAATGCTGAATGGGAAAAGCTCATTTGCACAGCTGCTCATTAAAATGAAGTGCGTGTCATGAATGGCACAAACACACATATGCTCTGCACAGTTTGGTGAAGGGTTGCACCGACACACACATCCATCTGTGATTCATCTCCCATCCGGAGACACACACACACACACACACACACACAGATACATGCATACACAAACGCAGCTTATCATGACAACCGACTGCATGATGGGAAAAAGTCGTTGCTCCAAAAATAAAAATAAAAAAAATAAAATAAAATAGGGTGTGAAAGACTGAGGAGAGGACCCTGTGTGTGTGTGTGTGTGTGTGTGTGTATAAAAATGAAAAGTGATGGATGAATCAGAAGTTTAGTCAACAGAGGAAACCTCGGTTCCAGCTGCCCGGCTGCCTGATGAGCCACTCTGTGCTTGTCAACAACATCCCCTATCATTCTCGCACAACTATCTACTCACAAACCAAGACCCGCCCCCTTCATTCCTCCAGCAATTCCGCCATCCTCCAAGAGAAACACCTCCGAAAGCAGAGCGGGCTGCTCGCGGCGGCAGCAGAGAGCTCGTTCCCCCATCCCCATCGTCTCTCTCTTCCCTCTCCCCTCCCCTCTTCCCTTCCCCTCTCATCCTCTCTATTCCTGTGCATCTTCTCGCAATCTCTTTTTTTCCCTCCCTTCCCGCGCTGCTGTTGCTGCTTATGCTGCCGCCGCCGCCGCCGCTGCTGCTGCTCCTGCGTTTGGCACGGCGGATGAAAACATTAAAGAGGAAAAAGAATAAAAAAAGAGAGGGAGAGAGACAGAGAGAGAGAGAGAGAGAGAGAGAGAGAGAGAAAGAGGAGAGACCGACATTGGGAAGGCTGGAGGGGCCAAATTAGCATGAGAATACTCACAGTTGTTGTTGTTAGAGGAGCGCAGGGATGGGAGCGCGGCACCGGTCCCTCCGTCAGATACAACCTGCACACACAAGATTGAAGAGGGAAAAAAAAGAAAACTAGGCTGTGAGAGCAGCAAAGAGAGAGGGGAGAGGAGGAGGAGAGAAGAGCAGGACAAGGAGGAGGAGGAGGAGGAGAAGAAGAAGAAGAGGGAGGAGGGAGCAGAGCATCTAATGCAAGCACCGACAGGAGCCCAAATAAAGAAATAAAGGATTTCTCAGGGAATGTGTATGTGTGTGTTATTATGTAGGAGGTGGGGAGGAGGGAGAGATGGAGGAGGGAGGGAGGAATGGGAGGGGGGGTGTCTTTGGTAAATATAAAGCACACAGACACACACAAGCGCTTGCATGTGGGGTTGCACTTGGGTGCGCAACTACATCTGACAGGTCTGATGTGCAGTCCACCTACCTCCTTATCGCTACCTCACTCTCCCTCTCTCTCTCTCTCTCTCTCTCTATTGCTCACACCGTTGCCAGAGATTCAGCCGCTACGGCGATGAGGGCAATACGGTACAGGAAGAGGGAGGGCACCATCAACATCTCCCCTCCCTCCCCCTTCCCCTCCTGCACCGCCCACGCCACGCCATGCCATGCCACCCGGCCCCGGCTCCGCCCCCACCATCCTCACCTCCAGCTACACCTCGAAATGTACAGAGAACGAGAACGCTTCAATTGAATGAAAGCAATCCCAGCGGCATTGAGGCAATTATAGAGGCTGCTGGCACTGTTTTCTGCCTTTTTTGTTCCTCCCCTCCCTCCGTCCTTGTTTTCTCACTCCCTCTCTATCTCTCTTTTACTTCCTCCGTGCTCCTGACATACGCCACTATCAAGGTAGCTTCTGTCACTTCTGCCGTGTTTCCGTAAGATCACTTCTCTGTCGGCCTTCGTATAGACTCTGGCCTCCGGTCGCTGCTTCAACCCCTCACGGGAAAAATAAAGCTCCTCCAAAAACCCTCACGATCACCTCCGCCTCCCGCGGCCCTGCCCGACAGCCCCTCTCTGCTGCAGCAGCTACCGAAAGGTAAAATATATTAATCCTCCTGGCCTTATCGGGTCTTGCAAGGCTAGCGCAGCATGGCACGGCACGGCACGGCGGCAAGCAACACGAATGATTGAGGAGAAACTTTAACAACTGTCTTTTTGGGCCTGACGTGTTTGCTGCATGCTGCTCTTCTGTTTTGTTTTTTTTTTTGCCTTCCTTTTTTAAAAATCTAGCAGAATAAATATCACCAAAAAAAGAAAAAAAGGGAATTGTAAGTCAAACACCTCAGCCTCTAATCAGGTAGCCTCCCCCCACCAACCTCCTTCCCCTTCCACCCCCGCACATTGCATCCCTCCAGCCACTACTGCACTTTATCTCCCCTCAATTAACATCTTCTGAGCGAGCATCTATTATCTTAACCACACAGAGCAGAGAGGTCCTCCGAGGACACGCCTTGGAGGACGGCTGAGCTGTGGACAGAGGGCTCCCAGCCCTGCTGCCGCCGCCGCTTCAATTCACAGGCCTAATTAAAGCCCAAGTCAGACATGACAAACTGCGAGCAGAGGTGCTACAGAAACAAACACCGACAGAGAAGCTTTTTTTTTTTTTTTGCCTGCGCGAGTGCGTGTAGCCTGGAGGATTCTTCTTTGTGAGGATTATCTGCCAGAAAACAGACACGTTCACGTCAACGTCATGACAACATCATCTAAATCTCCTCTGACTGTTTGCGCAGTTTGATCGTGTTTATTTTCTACCTCCTGTATCGGCATTGCCACCGTGTCATAGCATCCGCTATAAATCATTCTCCATACGAAGGCGAGGCAGAGACAATGCCACCTCGCTTTAGGCTCAAGGATTCCTATAAAACACAGTAGTGATGCAGCCGGCTGCCGTTGCGCTTATATAGGGCTAATTCCTGTTTGGTATAATGCCCCCTCTGCTCTGTTTCATCTGTTTGGCTGCCCTCACCAACTTCAATTTCACCCTATGAAGCCATCAAACCATCCATTAAGCCATCAGGCTGCCCTCTTTGTCCTTGCCCCCCTGTCCGAAAACAGTGAGAGCTGGTGTTGCATCCCCCCGCACTCCGAACGCCAAGGTGGCCCGGCGATTTGGCCGGACCCGCCGCTAACTTTGGCTGGAGCCGGACTATTAAGAGTATTCTATTACTGTTGGGTTAACCTGTCACGCTTGGCTGTGGCTCTCTTTATTGTCTGGCTGCTCTGAAAGGGCAGGGGATAAAACTCCATCAGCGGGACAAACGACCACACATGCCGCCATTCATCAGACGAGTGGGGTTTCCCCACGGATTCCCCTTCCTCATGGACGCCAGCCACAGCAGCCTTGGTAACGTCTTTGCTTGCCGCCTCCCCCCTTTCCTTCAAAATATTAGTTTCTGGAGGCCAATCTCCTAAAGGTTTCCCTCCTTAATCATGACTCAGGGAACAGCGGCGCTATCAGGGCTGAAAGAGCCAACGTATTGACTAAGATCAGGTAGCGTGGCGGCGGGCAGCGTGGGGAAGTGATTAAGAAGGCAGACCAGTGATCAGCGGATGACAGGGGTCAATCCCCTGTTGGGCAATTGGGTAGTGGCCACGGGCGAGGTACTTAGCCCCCACGCACCAGTGAGACACTCAACACTGCGAGTGTTTAAAATGTCAAATTCAACTTCACCCTTTGCCAAGGTTCAAAGCAAGGAGATGACAGCGAACGCTTTGGTTATTAAAAAATTCATATCGTAATGAAACAGCCGTGTTCCATCTTCACACATCCCCCTCCAGCAAACACGCCGCTCCTTTTTTCATGGGATCCATCAAGGGAGGGCCACAATTAAGTGACTAATTTGATTAGGAGATAATGTGAGTCCCACTTAATGGAAAGGACAGACTTCACAACACAGGCAGATTAGTTTGGTGGATGCCTGCTTATTAATTAAGACAGCCTTCCTTGCCCATATTAAGTCAAATGCACAGATGCAGTGTTAATAGGTCAGGGGTAAACCCAAGTAAGACAAATGGAAATAGGTGTGTGTTTAAAAAAAAACAAAAAAAAAAAAAAACCGGTAATGCTTGATGATGAAAATTGAAAAGGCCCACGAAACATTTTAATTAAGTTTAAGTAACTTCTTAAAAAAAAACAAACAAACAAACATTTGGGGATCCACTCACATTATTTACCTCTTCATCCTGTGATAGGTTGCTGGGATTGCTGCTGAAGTACTACTCATCTGGAATTTCACTGTGCTCGGTGCTGCAGCGCGGCTTCCACTGCGTGTCATTGCACACCATAGCAACAGCAAGTCATTATACTTGTTGAAATTACCGCTCTTGCTGCCATTCAGGTTTTTTTTTTTTTTTTATCTCTGATACTACATAAGCCGTTCACAAGAACTCTTCCTTTTCATATATTCATTTGATCTGCAAGCTGAAGCTGCCACAACTTGCTCTCCTTTCCTTCAAAGAATTTGATGTAAACACTTGATGAATAATTTAGCCATAAACTAATTTAATACTGGAGCAAAAAGCAAATAAATAGGGACTATTTTCTCCTCTGTAGTCTGTGATTAGGGCTGAATTTCTGTTTTAACATGAAGTATGAAACACGCAGATGACAGAAACAACTCAGTTCAGAAATCATTTTCTCTCTGCCATGTGATATGATATTTCTCTTTCTGATGTCCGACAGATTTTGATTGTAGCTTATGTCCTGCACGCCCTGACGGCTGCCCACTGCACACTGACAATCAGCCAGATGGATCTCCGGTGCGACAATTTCTGAGTTCCCATAGGAAGGAAGCTAAAAACTGCAACCGAAAGCATGAGAGATTAAGGTATTTGCGGCAAGTCCTTGAGTTTGTGCTCTGCGTCTGACTGGCTGCGGTCCTCTGTCATTCCAGGCACACCACACACTCCCAAGTGCTCTATTTACGATGGCCGAATCCCTGCTGCGTGGAGCGGGAAGGGTATAATCTCCCAGCGGTATTCTGGGTGGTGAATCTGCCGGCGTTGCCTGTGCATACCAATGGCAACCTCACCTCTGTGTAAGGAGTTATAATGTATAAAGGGAAAAAAAAAAAAAAAGCTACCACCATGCGTCAAGATGTTGGAGAGAGGAAATGGGGGTGTCTGGAAACCCCCAGTGGAGAAATAAATTCACATCACTCCCATCAACACGAGCGGCGGCGGTGTTACTCCGAACACCTGCCTCTGTGCAGTCACACTGGGCCGGATTCAATCAAGCGACCTTGTAAAACACTCACAACCATGTTGTGTTCACGCGCATCGCAGGATCGTGTCGGCGCACAACAACATGGTGGAGTTTCACTTGACGGGCGGACCCCTCCCTGCAAAGTGAGAGGTGAAGGAGGACGAGGGTTAAACTGCTGTGAAAGGTATCAACTTTGGATTATACGTATGAAAGTGAGCGAACGTGCCCACGTCGCTTTGAAAATCTGTTTGGAAAGAGTGGATGCCCCCCCCCCCCACTGTCAAGCACATATAGTTACCATATATATGCCATGTATGAACACCCCAGAGAGAGGGAGCTTAATGAAGCCACGTGAGGGGGCTTGTGTCTGCAGCGCGAGGTGTCAGGTGACTTCCCTGCCGGCTAAATGTGCGTCTCATTGGTATGTGCGGCGCGACGAGGCCTTGGCTCTCTTCTGATTATGATGTCTGCGGAAAGCCGGGCCAGCCCAGGGTGAGAGCCGAGCTGACAGGGCTGAGGTGGATGGAAGATTCAGAGAGCCTCTGTTCTCTCACCAGGGGATCCCCCACATCATTTAGCGCCTCATGCAGATCGCTGCTAGTGGCAACATAGCCCTCTGGGCCCGGGGAATTAATGTACCAAGCAATGGCAGAAGTGATTTATTAAAATAACACACCCTGATGAGAGGAGCGAGGAGCCGGGGTTGCTCCTTCCCCTGCTCGTCCCCGTATGCTGCACGGGGAGGAAATGGAATCATATAGGTGCTGCTACAGCAGAAGGCATCGGAGGAGAGACTGAGAGCAAAGTGGACAGCCACTACACAAATTGTGCGACAGTCCTCGCTGTCATTGCTTATTTATTTACCCTCTTTCCATTTGAGTCAGGCCTTGTATTAAATTGATCCCTCCTGCCGCGTTTTGCCTTGTTGAACAAGTGCAAAGCCCCGTTAAGTGTCTGTGAAAGGCTGGTGATTGTGTTTGCGGCGCCCCGGGTGCGCCGCAGCCGTCCGCTCCCCTCTATCTCCCCCGGACAGACGGGATTAGAAGCTGGGAGAGGGGCTGAATGACCCTCTAGAGTGGAGGAGGGAGGTGGCGGGGGGGGGATAGAGAGAGACAGGCAGCGAGCAGCAAATACACACCGTGAAATACAAATGTTGTGTGTTTGTGCGAGCGCGCTGCACACGCCGCTGCACACAGTCTGCAAAAACTGTATGAGGTCGAGCTCAGATTCCTCCCAAATAGATGCATGAGAGGCTCAGCTGCATGCAGACGCACACATGCACACAGTCGCTACTGTAGCACGTAGCTGATGAGATGAAAACATCTGCCGCGTTGCCAAACATCTGCTCTTTAATAGCTCAAATCTTAGCTCTGATATTTTATAATTTTTTCATTAAAACCAATTGAGATTGGTGTAAATTATCCGCCGACATCCTCCCCGAGCTCTGCGGTGGAGTGGGCCACTTTGTCGACTGAATGAAAGAGTTGATGTAGATTCCTGCTACAAATGCTGATGCTTATGCACAGTCAGGCATGGAGTTGTACACAGGATGGTTTATATTTACATACATTTACATCTTAGACGCCGAGCCGACACTCTCATCCCGAGTGGCCCGTTGTAACTGAGAAGGGGGGGGGGGGGGGGGGGGTTATTTCAAATGACCCGGTTGTGCTTCAGGCGTCCGACAAGGAGTGTAAAAGGTTAAAACACGATTTGCGAGATGAAAGAATAAAAGGAATGATGTGTAAAAGAGACCGAGCAGGAAAAGGAACAGGCACACTGTATTTTTTTTGGGGTGGGGGGTTACTGGTAAAATCAGGTGCAAATGCAGCGTGACTGAGGCAGGAGGCTGGGATTTGAAGTGTTCCTCCTGGAGGAAAAATGGATGCCCGGAAAAGTAACTGCGCTCTACATCTGAGATCCCCGAGAACCTGCAGCACACATTTCCCAGCCTGCTCCATCTGATCCACAAAGCCCCGAGGGAATGTTACTGCAACCCCCCCCCCCACCACCACCACCACCACCACCACCACCATCACCACCACCCCCTCCCTACCCTGTCAAAGCAATGGAGCAGCACCCATTCATATCAAGGAGCACACTTTGAATCCATTCAGATCAGATGATTACGATGCCGGGCACCTTCCTCGACGGGGCAGATAAGTGGAGAGGCTCCATTCGACATTTACATCTCATACACCTCATCAAACACCGGCTCTTTGTAGTCATGTGTTACATTTGAATAAAGCAAAGTTAGAATTTTTAAGCAGCGTGAAAATTCATCAAACCTCCCGGCCGCTGAGCCCCTTGTCTCTCCTAGCAAATAACTCTTGGTTACCTTATTCAAACTGAAAGTGGCAGGGCTCAAATCAAATCAAGTCAAATCAAATTGTGCTCGGATGAAAAAGTGAGGAGTGGGGAAGGAGAGTGGGAGGGAGGGGGGGCATTTTCAAGTTCTTTCTACCTTTTTAATAGCTCAGGATGGAAATTTTCTAAATAATGCAGCTGAATTTGCACAAAGCCGTCTTTAAAGCAGGAGCTGTTTTACTGAAGACGAAAGCCAAGTGGTGAGGAAGGTAAGCAAGTAAGTGAAGAGAATACAGAGATCTGCAAGAGTTTTATACATGTAGCGCTCAATACCGTGACCTTTCATTGTATAATTGTGTCACTGGATGTCCGATATAAAAAATATATAAGAAAAACACAAGTGTTTATCAGACGGCCTGAATGGGAGGGACTAACAAAAGGAGCTCAGGCTGCAGAAACACAGAGCGAGCACTGATGGGAAAAATAAAGATGACGTGCCATCGCGTTGCAAAACCGCATTCCGCATGATGAACGGATCCAAGATGGAAAAAAAGAAATAAATAAAAATAGCCGAACGCAGACAAAGGAGGACGAGGGAGGCAGACTAACAGAGAGAGAGAGAGAGAGAGAGAGCGGGAAGGGAACCTCGATTCATGTCGGCTTCCTCTGCCTTCAGCTTGAACTTTCGTGGCAAAGAGGAAATAAAATAACAATGGGTTACCATAGCAATAACAGTGGCACACATAACTAAGTAATATGAAAGATGGGGAGCGCCTCGGAGGGGGTGGGGGGCGCTGGAGCTTTTATCTGTCAGCCGCAATCCTCCATCATCAAAGCTCTTCTCCACTTTCGGTGCCAAGACTGAAAGACACCAGTGGATCATTAGTCTCCGGTGAAGAAGACAGTCATTTATCCATGTTTTTTTTTTTTTTTTTTGTTCCGCAAAAGTTGAGAGGAAAAGCGGGTTCATGTGGCTAAGAAGGAGAGAAGAAGGTGAGGAGAAAGAGAAAAAAGAAACAGAAGGAGGGAGTCAACTTCTCTGGGCACTAACCCGGCTCCCTTTGGGCTACCTGTGCAGGTATCAAGCCTGCGGTCTGACGGGCGTCGCTCTGTGAAGCTGCAGCCCTTTGCAGCACATCAATACGCTGAACTTTTCCTGCCGAGTACCTGAGCTCTCCGGCGTGACCCGCTCCTCCTTTATCTATTCTGTTTAAAGATACTAGTTGCGGGAGAAGGAGCTTGATTACCTCCTGGGACGACCCGGCTCCTCTTCAAGTTTGCCAAGTGAGAAAGTCTTCAGAAGTTTGTTGACAGATCTCCGCTGCGGCGGGAAGGGAACGGTGGACACGGTAACCTTGGCTCTCCGAAGGACAAACGTAGAGTTTTTAAAAGATCAAGTAGGGTGGGGTGTCGGATATGGAGGAGACAGGCAGGAACAGGATGGTACCGGGAGCTCAGGTATGTATTCAAGGTGAATACATATCGTACTATAAGCAGAGCTGTTTGATCATGCTAAAGAGGCGTCCCTTGACTTCCTTTCATATAAAAAGCCGAACAAGTTAAAGAGAAGACAGGCTGCTCACTAAAATCACCCACGTGTTCACATTTAAACTCCTCTGTTGCATTTTCTACAAGGGAAAAAACTGGAGCTGAACAATTCATCAAAACGTAATCGAAAAAAATTACAACGGGGCCGAGAGCAAACTCCTGCAAAAACATTGCAGGGGCTGTAATTTCGCAGCTGTCTGCATTTATATTCTCCAGATGTAAAGTATGAGGTTTGTTTGGTACAGGAGCCAACATAAAATAAAATAAAATAAAAAAAAAAAAAAGCAAAACAATCATTCCAGCTGAAATCATATCGCACCCAAAAATCTATAAGGTGCAGAACTTTGCATAATTCAGGCCCGTACCTGTACAGTCCAACAAGGATGCTCCATAATGCAAGAACACAGTATCTGTAAGGTCTGTGAAGGCCTCTGTCAATATTTGTCGAAAGCAAAAGGGGAAATATGCATCGGGTGACAAAACTAACTTTAGCCACATTGGCTTTGAGAGCGGAGTGTATTTGGAGAAGATGATGAAAGAAGCCTTTATTTCTTGGATGCATGAATCACCTATTGAACGAGCTGACATTTATTTAGCGTCCGGAGTAAATCCGGTCAAGTCTCTGTAACGTATCAGCAAAAGTTTAGAACGAAAGGAATGTTTCTGGTTTTTTTTTTTTTTTTTTTTTTACAATCCAGTTGTTGTTTTCACAGGGAAAGACGAAAGCAGATAAAAAAAAAACAAAAAAAAAACGGCTGCAAACAATTTGTTGTTTGAGTAACTCAGCCGCGAAGGAATATATTGCCATACGTCTCGTCAGGATCACATGTCAGGAGTCCAACGGTAAAGTTGGAGAACACGCCGTTTCCGTCTGTAATCCGCACGCGGTTGTTGATGCGGAAACGTTTGTCAATATTTTCTAACCTCAAAAAAAAAAAAAGACATAAAAAATGCATGAAGCATCTGTTACAAAGGTGAACAATTTGGCATTCAGGCGGTTCAGCAGTGAGACTGCAGTGTATTTGGACAAGATGATGAATATACCATACATCTAGTCAGGCCTGTATAATGGATCCATGTGTCAGGGTGTGACTTGGAGGTGTTTCCTGAGGAGTTGCTGTGTCTCCTGGCCTTTATGGGAGCCAGTTCTGTGTGTGTCAGTGTGTGTGCTGCCTGGCTTTGTAGCTGCCGGGCTCCACAGGTACACAGGCCATCGATCACACGGCGCGGCCATTATACACTGGCAGGGGCGGAGGTGGATAATGCTCCCACCGCTGCCACCGCCGGGGACCGGACTGCTCGCGGGTCAAGCGTTTGGCTGGCCAGTGGTAATCAAGCCGACAGCGGGCTGCCTGTCCACATGACAGATAACGTCACTAACGCTCATCTGTACACACAGGCACGCAAATAGACCCACTCTACCCGGCCTCACCCGGCCTCACCCACCCCCACTGGGCCAAAGAAACATATGTAGGGAGCAGCAGAGGCTGGGATTCAACAACAGAGAGACAGAGAAGTGATCCTGAAGGATAAAACCAATGGGAATTAAGTTTTGTTTTTTTTTAAGTTCCTCTCATGTGTTTGTGTTGTTCTAGAGCTGATCTGAAGTTTCTATCTTTATCTGATCAGGAGTTCTGCTCATTAATGATGAAGAATCAGCTCCAAAGCCTCTAATGCTCTAAATATCTGACTAAGAAACATACAGGACTGATCCACAGACTCTGATTGGCTGTGACATCACCCACCGGAGCCAATAGGAGCGTCCAACATAGAGACGTGACTCTATCAAAGATGGAAAATGAGAATGGACGGATAAACACACAGAAGGAGTCAGAGAGTCAGACTGATCCAGATCTGAACTAACTTGTTTCAGATCTTCGTCCAACTCAAACCATCACAGAGCAATAACACGTGATTTCTGGAAGCGTCTGTGGGCTTAACAGGGTTAGCCAGCTGCTGGTGATTCAGAAGAAAATGCACTTCCTGCTAATAACCAAGTTGTATGTAATTCAAGTGCAGTAGCTCAGCAGTTTTGTGTTTTTAATAGTTTCTGGACAAAAATAAATCTCTCCCTCTCTCCCTCTTTAGGGGATTTGTTTATAAAGTTAAAAAAAAAAAAAAAAAGATAAAATAACAGCAGCCTTATCCCTTAAAGCTGCTGTATGAGATATTTCTGCAATAATGCACTAACCTCATTAACTTCAAACCAGGAAATGAGGCAGAAACAAAGAGGAGCGTTCTACCCCTAATTGTGAGACCAGCTGAGGAGCTGAAGATTCAAAAACGGCTGCGTTAAATATAAAACAGCAGCGAGCTCGTGGAGAAGTGATGGCTCCACCTGTTCGACGGCTGCACCCCTAAAACACACAGTGTGGATGCAATAAAGAGAAAGTTTTGTATTTTTTATTTTACTTATTTTTTTTTTTAGAAAACAGCATGAACATCCAACAGCCGTTTGTTGTCGTCACGTCCGTCTATCTACACCGACAACACGGCGAAACAAAAGCAGGTGAGCTCGGCAGCACCTCTAATTTAAGCCAGACAATATTTGCAAAATTTTCTCATTTGGGGAAAGTAGCAAATGTTCATGCAAGCGTCACGTCGCTGTCGACTCGCAGTCAAAACATCTGCTGCTTGAGCTTCCAAATGGCAGGTGGAAGACCGAGCGAAAGGAGGCGGCTGAGAGACAGACAGGGAAGGAGACAGAAATAGAGGAGAACAGATAAAGAGAGGGGAGAGGATGTGGTGGGGAAGCGGAGCGTAGTAGAGCCAGCCGCTGGGACTGTGAGGAATGAGCTGGCTGTGCTATAGGAAGCCTTAATGAGCATTCCCTCTAAACCCTGGAGAGTCTCTCTACAGCTCTCGCCCAATCTCTCTTTTCTCCCAGCCAACGAGATGCAGACACACAAAGCTGGTTTGCACCGCGGCGTGTTCCGCGCACAGACCCGTACAGAACACAGACAGGGCCGACGTGGACTCAAACGTGCACGTGGTGTGTTTTTTTTTTTTTTTTTTAATGGCGCCTGCTGGATTTGTCCGGTTAAAACTCGCCGTCGCCTCTGCAGGGAGGCAACAACACTAACAGGCTCCATGACACAGTTCGAACTGCTCCTGCACACACAACTCCAATATCTTGCTCTATTTCAATTGCGTGGCATTAAATCTGTACAGTGCAGTCAGTGTGGATCCTAATAAACCAATAAACACCTCTGAAGCGGAGGGAGACGTGCGGCAGCCGCGCTCAGATAATGACCATTTTATGCATTAGTAAAACACCTGTGGTAATAATGGCTTCCTACTGTAGGTCCGTATTTTCTTCTCTCCGCAGACTAATGTGCCCTTCATTCTCTCTGGCTTATTACCCCTCCCAGCTGTAGTTATGGACAGGGGGGACATGACAAAGGTACCCTTGTAAGTGCCTGTGTGTAAAAGCCTCAGGTTTTATTCCCACCCGCCTTAAAAAACAGCTCCTTTATTTTTCCCCGGGAAATGGCTGAATGACAAGGTATCCGCCGATCCTGAATTATGGCTCCGCGTGTGTGGGCCTGAAAAATGGAAAAATGATGAACAACGGGACCAAAAAAAAAAAAAATTCAGGGGTGAACAAGTTGCCGAGGCGACGGGGACAGCCATAAATCTGGCGGCGGGACAGGGCGGGAGATGAGGCGGGGGACGCGGCTGCGGATGTGTTGCGTTGTCTTTGTTTTTCTGACTCGTTGCGTGCACACCTATCTGCGGAGGATGGAAGGGAAGGACACTGTTATTTAACAAAGCGATTAGACCTTTCTGCTGCCTCTCAATCGCAGCCTTGAGTGGCCATGAGGCAGCGGCCCCCGAGCCGGCCGGACCTTGGAAACCGTCCAGAGCCTCAGAAAGACTCACTCCCATTAACTATTAACCAGCGACTCGGGCCTTAAATCATCCCGGCGGTCCGTGGCCGGCTGACCCCGCTGTGGATGGCGAAGGCAGCAGCAGAGCAGAGTGTTTCACCGGACACCCCGCTGATTTAATGGGCTACAATTACACTGCTTCTGACACAATATATGGCAAACATTTATAGATTTCCCTCCCACAAACTCCACCGCCGGCAGCGCCAATGCAAACCACTCCGCCTCCCACCACCACCACCACCACCACCACCACCACCACCAACCTGCTTGACAACCGGAGCGTTCGGAAGACAAAATTAGATGTCTTGAAATCAGCTCGGCGCTGACCCGGCAGCCGGCGCAGCAGCGCCTGAGGCTGTTGCAGCACATATAGAGCACATATGAATGCATATACGGGAGGCCGTCACTCCGCTCATAATGCAGCTGCTTATTTATTTTTTTAAGCCCGGCTGCCTGACTGAATATAGCTCCTCGCTTAGTTGTTTTAAAGAGCCGATGTAATGAGGAACTCGCCGTCACCGCGGAACCATATGGCTGGCCTGCTATTTATGTATATCTGGTCTGATTAAGTCAGGTCTTGAGGCCCCAGAGTACGGCAGTTAGTTGATTGTGACTGGAATGGGCTACTAGGACGCCACCGAGCCCAATCAAGCGCAACCAGCAAGAAAAAATAAAAATAAATAATTAGACAACAGTCCCATGAGGACTGTGGCTTGTTTTTTTTTTTTTGCTCTTTATGTTCCTTCATTAAAGAAGATATGCTAATGTGCACCACTATAAGTGGATCACAACCGAGATAGTCCGCTTTGCTCCGGGCCGTCATCAATCACAGCGCTGACGTCTGTCCAGACTCGTTATGATGGCCGTGAGCTGCGTCACCTCCAACGTGTGGAGGTGTTGTGATGCTCAGGTGGAGCCTGACCTCCGTCCTCAACGCTGCATCCCTTTCACTCAACGTTCAATTTCAATTTTCTACGCTAAAATCTGACATTTTCTAACTTCTTTTTTTCGTTTGAAACAACCTTCTGAATCTGCTGAAAAGTGTCACATCATAATCATCAGTTTTTAATCATTCTGCATTTTAACTTCACTACGACGCGACACAAATTAAAACAGCAAAACTGAAGACAGAAATGTTTCCATGAAACTAATTTCACCTGGATTTTTCCAGTGACTGTTCACGTCTTACCCAACCTTGACCCCTGACACACACAGCACTGTTATTTATACTAATCATGTCATGTCACCGGCTTTTCTTTGAAGGTCATCGCACTGAAAAATGTCTCCTGGGGTGAGACAGCAGGCTGTAGTTTTTCTTATCAACATTTGTCGGAGTGGTAAGGCAAGGGAGGAGGAGGAGGAAGAGGAGGGAGAGGAGGGAGTAATTAGTCTGATAACCTGCCTAAATTGCCGCTTCAGTTTCACTTAATTATTGGGTCTGACAGTGTGTTTATATTTCATGTTGCGTGTGTGCGAGGGGGCTGTAACTTCAGTCATCGACGTCTCTGTCACACTGATGTATTCAGGTTCAGCTCAGCTAAAATGCGACACGTGAATCATTTAAAAGCGGTTACACAAAGAAAATAGGAAGAAGTGGAGCCTTTTGGATTCTTCTCTCCTGTTTTTGCTGCCACATGTAAGGCTGAACGGGGGACTTTGGGGGGGGTCGACCCCTGAGACATGTCTGAACAGCAGCTGCAGGTTTGTCCGTGTAGCTGAAGGGGACGTGCAACTCTCTGGTGTAAAAAAGGGAACAGCTCACCACAACATGAAAACATCCTCCCAAAGGTGATGCAGGAGTGGAGGGAGAATCAGGATTCAGCCTCATGGAATGAATTCTCAAGTTTATCGAGGTCTCTTCCAAGAAAACGTCGGGGAGTCCGTCTACCTGCTGAAGCTCAGAGAGAAGCTGGTGGCAGCAGGACAACGACCCCAAACATCAAAGTAAATCTACTACTGAAGGACTTCAAACAAAGAAAATCCACCTTCTGGGATGGACCAGTCAGACCTTAATCCAGCAGAGATGCTGAGGACTGACCAGAGCAGACTGGACCCAGATTCCTGAGCGCTGGAAAAAAAAAAAATGTGATGCAGAGGAAAAGATTAATCAAGAATAAGAAATAATCTCAGCGGTGGATCAAAGAGTGAGAGAAAAAATTTAAATCCAGTTGAAAATACAAAAAGAAGGAGGTTTTTTTTAAGCACTTTAGTAAAAAGCTCTCAGTAAAATTAGTGGTTATTGTGTTCTGCCCATTAAAATTGGATGCAGAGATCATCCTTCATAAGAAATGAGCCCGCAGGTCGTCTGTCAGCAGGTTATTATGACCTCATCGTGGGGTTTTGTCATCTAATGATGACAGGCGCGAAGGGAAGTCAGGTCATGTGACGAAGTGTTTGGATAGGTCGACAACGGACTCTTCATGAAAACAAAGATTCTGCCATGTTGAAGAATTTTAACTGAAATCAGCATCTTTTCCAAAATGTAACCAAGACATGTCTGTTAGTGTTTATGAATTGGCGGTGTGAACAGACTGTCCCGCTTCAAAGGGAGAAAAAAAAACAATCGACCCGTGTGGTTGTTCAGGTTGTGTGTTTCTGCCTTTTGCGGGCAGAAAAAGGAATCCATCAGATTATAGGCTCATCAGAAATAAGAAACTGATTTTAAAAAGCGCAGCTACCGACTGTCGGAGGAACCACAACCTCAGAGATGTAGAAGTAACACAACCGGAGAGGAGGGAAGAGATGACAGCGACCCCTGCCTCGTCCATTAGCCAGGTTTAGCGCTGTCAGTGACACCGTGGGAGAGTTAATGATTCAGACCGGGATGGTGCCGGGTGAAGCCGGCCTGTAGGAGTTGGCCTCCGGGCATGTAGGAGGCCTTTGTGCCAAAACACAAGGCCTGAATGCACCACACCACCGCACAGTGACAGGAGGAGGGGAAGAGATGAGGCAGCAGGGCTGTCCTCCTACTCTGTACTTCCTGAGATGAGTGTGTGCTCCTCCATATATATATATATATATATATACACACACACACATACTGTATATGTCTACTGTAAACAGAGTGCCCAAGTCCAAACACACAGTGTGTGTTGTATAATGGGACTCTGAGGTTTGTCTTTCCGGCTCTCTGTGTTGTGTACGGTGGGCAGCGCGGCTGTTTTGGGAGCAGAGCGCTGTGGAGGCGACCACGGAGATCTCCACGGCTCAGCCTTGGCCTTTGGACCGGGCATGCAGTGTAGGCCTGCTGACACGTATGGTACTGATGCACTTCAGAGCTCCCTGTGACTCCCCCCCCCCCCCCCCCCCCCAACACCACCACCACCACCACCACCACCACAACACACACACACACGTGTAGCCAAAATGAGCTCAACTTGGCCCCATGATCTAGCACTGTGGGAGGAAGAAGTCTAAAAGGAAAAGAAAATGGCCCGACTTGTCCGTCATTTTTCTGCCAAACTGTGTTTTCTTTCTTTTTAATTGTCCACTCTGAGCTTCCTGCATCACTTCAGAAATATCCCGATTCTGCACGACAACAAAACGACGCCACTGTATTTGCCTAAAACGCAAATCCACCGCTGGTTTAATTGAGATACAAACGTTTTTCCACTTCACAAATATAAAACCGGCTGAAACTTTTGAATGTTAGCAGAAATCTCCAGAGATGTATATGTGAGGTGTAAATTTAAACTAAATAAACATATCCACTGTTATTTTTTATTTGCTGGATTTGTTTGTGAGTTTAAAAATGTTTTTTTTTTGTATTTTTTGTAAGGTCTTTATTTTTTTATTTACAGATTATCTGTTTACACAAACAACTCTGAGACGAATCTAGCTCCATACATCAGGGTCTAATGTTGTCTCTCACTTCCCAAAAACAATATTTTAAATGAGTATTAATAAAGTTGGGAGATATCTGAGAACGAAAAGATGAGTACCTGAGCCAACTTGGCAGCCGGTATTGTTGGTTGGTGATTTTGTTTTGAGTGTGTTGGTGCAAATACGTTGTTTATTTATAGATTCTTTGGCAAACAGCTGGTGTGTGCTGACGCTTTAATTACTTCACATTCATCTTGAAATAAAATGCAGAAGATTAAAGACCATTGTCACCGAGATGGTTCTGCATCATCCGCTCAGGTAGCAGCGTCGCCGGCTCATTCTGGATCTAACCTGCAGGAGCTGGACGTGACGTGATTTGGCTTCAAAGTACTTTTTTTTTTTTTTTTTTTGGGAAGGAAAATCTCAGTTCATAAAATTACTTATGATTTACATAATGCTGTTATCCTCAGGTGAGGTCAGACGGGGCTTCCTGACAGCAGAAATTGGCTGTTTCCTCAAAGGATCAGTCTGGCTTTGGGTCCTGATAAGGACACCACAGACATCTGATATTCTGTGCAAATAAAACAATCTTCATCCGGAAGATTCACTTTTTCTTTCACAACTTTGGGTTCCACTTTGGTCACTGCTTCAGTTTATTCTGTTCTTCTTTTTGCTGCTGCTGCTGTAACTGTCATTATTTCCTGCTGTAATACAAAAACCTTCCTTTTGGGTATCATTACAGTTTCTACAAACAAAACTCCTGTGCAAGCAACTCTCCATGCAAGAGTGCAGTGCAGCATTTCCCAGTGTGCTGTTGCACCATCCTGCAGCCCACCCCTGCCCGCGAGGGTGGATGTGATCTGTATTGCAAACAATCGAAAGCAGCCATTGAAGCTTTCAACACATAATTTTCTGCTCACGCATAAGACCAAAAAGTGTGGGCTCCCTCTTGCCTTTCACAAGCCTGAAGCTTGTGGGTGTGTTAAGCTTGTCATTTATATGCCCGGCTGAAGTTGGACACTTACTCTCCCTTCTCCATTATACTGCTGCACAAGGAAGTAGGTCAGATCTCGAGCCAGGATCCCACTTGTTGTTGTTGTTGGCTCATTGAAGGAGCCGTTCATCACATCGGTCGGCTGTGATTGACGTTTGTGCAAACAGCTGCTGAGCGTCTAATGACGAGGAGCCTAAAGTTGAAGCCAAGGAACAAAAATGTATCTGTGAAATGTAGTTCCAGTAAAGCATCGGGACCATCAATGGTTAAATATTCAGTATTTTATGATTTTAATCTGCGTCTTTCCTCATATATATATATTTATATCTTTCCTCTGCGCTTATTTGATGGATTTTGACCATCAGTCCACATTGCTTGGCACCGCATATTGATCTGCATCTGCATCATGACGTGATTTCTGAATAAGAACCAACGAGCGCCGGCTTTCCAACCTGGAAAAAGTCAGCTGAGCGTTCGGGCACGTCGTTCCCATCACCTGAGACGATTAATGACACACACAAACAGACTCTCTCTCTGACAGCTGGTCTGAGGAGACTTTTAAAGCCTCCTTTAAAAAATCTCTTTAACTTGATTATCCATCAGCCACGTGGGAAACTTTATTGACCAAGGAGAGTGAGGGAAGTATAAATACATCTAATACACAGATTTTTGGCAAATGCGATGATAAATGGAAGTTTGCCGCCGGATAGAAATGAGCGTCGGACTGTTGCTGCCCGCTGCTGTCTTCTTTACAGGAGAAAAAAAAAAGTCTTTATTATCACTATCCATCACTTATGTGTCAACATAGCTCATGCATGATCCATCAGTCAGATTAGCAGCTTAATAATGTTTGAGAAATATACATATAACTGTACTTTATCGAAGGTGTTATATAAGCACAGAAGCTCGGCAGTGACGGAAACACTCACTTCCTGTCGTCGACTAACACCACACCGCCATCAAAACATCTACAACCAGCAACGCCACTCGAAATCCACTTCAGACTGTCAGACGGGGATCCAATCATTGCTGGAGCCGACGCAATTAACCAGACGCTTGTTAGCTGCATTCCCTCCAGGTTTTTTTTTTTTTTTTTCCATTAATACACTAATTATTTAATTAACTCGTCTGATCATTTTCAAGATGATATTAAAGCAGGAGTGCCTTTTTCTCTTTCACCGCCTGAAAGATGAGATGCTGACTCGAATATTTTTGGAGAGGGGCTGAGCTTATCGATCGCAGGACCGGACTCTTTTTGAGGCAGAAAATAAATTTGGTACACCAAAAGCACCTGCAGCAGCTTCAGCCGGAGACACAAAACAAGCAATGAAAAGAAAAAAAAAAAAACTTTCTCAGTGACTAAATCAGAAAAATGTTTGTAAGGAATGTGTCGCAATAATTCCTCCAGTTTCTTTACCAAAAAACAGACCAATCACACAAAGGATGAGTTGTTTTGTGGCAGGATCTCACCAGCTCCACTCAGAACTGCAGTCTAATGTTTCCCATCAATGCTCATCAATTAGACGTCCAACTGGTGCGAGGCCAGACTCAGACAGCGGGGGGTTTAAAATCCAGACCAGTTTTAAAATCATGTTGCATCAGACACATGAAGAGAAATTCAGCAGATTGTTTTTTTTTTTTCCTCTGATCTCAAACAAAAGCTCAAAACTACAAGATTTGAAAGCAACAGCGAATCACACTTCACAGGACATTCGAGCCGCCCTCACCTGAGCTCACTGCAGACGCGTTAACACAACGGAGACCGTGGAGTCGCATTAAAACTTTAGCGGCGGGAAAAAACTAATGCAGCACGTTGATGGACGGAGAGATTGAACTTTTTCCTTCCATCGGCAACACGACGGACCATCCACAGCCATAATCAGGAGGTTTAAGGCCACATCTGAAAAGCCTGCACGCGCACAGACATGGTGAGCTTCTTTGATTGTTGGCCGGGGTGAATCTGTGTTACAACAAGATCAAAACGGAGTGCTGCTTATTAAAAGTTCTGTTTTTCAGAATCCCGAACTAATCTATTTTATCAAGCTCATCAAAGACCTGTAGAGTTCAGGTGACATATCATCTGCAGGATTAACGGTTCTGTTCCGCAGCCTTCGGCCACAAAAACCAAATTATCTTTTAGCTTTTTCTTGCAGCCGCATTCGGCGCCATAAAATTGGCATTTGAGCGGAAAACTCTTTTGCAAAAGAGTGCGGCCGTATCTGATGTCGGGAATGAGAAGCCTTGTAATTTTGCCGGTGGTCTGATGGAAAGTTGGGTTTTTTGCAGCGGCGTCCACATGTTGGGGAGGCAGCTGTTTGCAGCAACAGCTGAGTGGGGCAGGTGGTATTTTAGTCAGAAAACGCTTTGAAACAGTTGACTGGTCTGAGTGAGGATGTCACCGACTGGCGAGATATCAGTCTGTTCCACAACTCATTAGTCAAGGTACAGAGACCGGCCAAACAGCTGTGGAACATTTTAATTCCAGCCCCAAATCAGCAGCTCAGGCCGGAGCTGCTGCTTCCACTGACCTCCTGCCTGCTTCCGCTGCCGAAAAATAACACGACTACACAGCCATATATTTCCTCTGTCCCTCATCACTCCCCCCCCCCACCCAACATCACCCCACCACTTCCCTATTCCAGCAGCTCCATCCAGAGCCCAAGGCCAATGTGTTGATATTGCTTACCCAAGTCTCAATGAGCTAATTAAGGGGGCTGTTTCTAAAGTACTCTTGTGTTTTGTTTATTTGTGTATGAACGGAGCCCCACAAATTACACAGACCAGAGGCTTGTCTGAACTTTTAATCTAATCACGCCCACTGCGAGCCCCCCCTCCCCTCCGTTTTCCCGGTGTCAGTTTGCCTTAATGAGGCCTGGTCTGAGCCGCGGCCATTAGTGGAGCTCAGGAGTGGAACAGTACCACGACGAGACAGGCTCGGCGCAATGCTGCCACGGAGCCTAATCCCCGGTTGCTCCCTGCGGGCCGGCGGCCATGAAGCGAGTTGTAAAACCTCCAGCTGTGCAAAACACGGATGACATTTGAAAACATACAGTCTCTGGGCGGCAAATTAAGAGGTGGAATGCATTAAAGGCGGCTCTTAAATGACACAAAAATGACTGCCAGGTGCGGCGTGAATAGATTATCGGACCATTTTCCTGTGACTTAAGCGTCTTGGCAAAACGTTGGGTTCAGATAATGTCAGGTAGATATGAGCACAAACTTTCATTTATAATAGACATATTAAAGCGGAAGTGTTTATTATCACTGACAGCATGATGGTTTAATGCCACTTACCTTTTATATCAGCTTGTATTCTACAAACTGGCGGTGTTTCGCCTCAGACAGTCGCACTAAGATCCCCATTAGTACAATAATCATGCAGAGAAGGTCCCTGTACTATTTATTTTCCACATAAGTTTCATTAATTCAAACTCTGAGAGAATTTAGTGCACTTTCCTATTTCCAGTTTGAAGTGCTTTGAATTCTGCTCACTGCACCCGTTTCTGTGTCATCAGCCCACTCAGAGCCTGAATAATTCATAACAATATTTATTAGCACTCTGAGGTACAATTAGATGAATTGGGATTAAGAATTGGCTCGTCTGTGGAAGAGAAAGTAGAGCAGCTCTGCTGATGGATTTGGGCAGACATAGTTCTAAAACATTATCAAAATAAAGCCAAGCGGATTAATTTCCTTTCTCTACAGTTTCACCCCCCCCCCCCCCCCCCCCCCCCCCTTTTGCCTCCCTTCTTGTGTTTAAAAGAACATACTTAATATTCCATCTGCAGAAGTAAATCAGAGATGACAAAGATGGGCGTCACGTTTTCACTTAATCTCCAGTTCTTTGGGAAACATAATCTAAGATAAACTCTTATTTCAGGCTCACATTTCTCAGGAAGGACACGAACAGTCATGTTTTTACTATTTCTGTAGAGGTATTTATATTCATGGCTCCAAATTGTTGTTTTTTTTTTTTTTTTTTAATGCACGAATAGCTGAGCTGTCGGGTTTCAGTCGGACTCTGGTGGGGAAGATGTTGGTGTCACAGGTTAATTTATTGTTTCTACCTTTTTGTATTAAGAGAAGAACGTTAGTCAGTGAATTATAACTCCAATCATCATCTACAAAGGGAAGGCAAAGTTCAAATGTTGGAAACTGACTGTAGAGAAGGTAAATACAGTCGTCTTTCCCGACCTTCACCACCGATATTTAAAACACACACCTCCACATCTGCAGCTTGAACCACATCAGCTTTCCTTTTACTGAATGCTTTTCTTTTTGTGTCTGCTCTCTGCCCCATAAATGCTGATTTTTCCTAATTAAGAAAACCCCAAACATCGCTGATGAAGCTTTCCAACGCTCTAACGGGGCACGTCACAGCGAAGCAGGACGCTCCCTCTGTGTTCTGATGCCACCTAAGAAGGGTTAGTGCGAGTTGCCGGGCCCCTCGGGTGCAGAGAGGATCTTGGGAAATTAAGGCTTATGAAGGAACTCCGTTCCAGCAGATGGTTTCAAGTGTACTTTCTGTTTACTTCCTGTACCTGGCTGCACGCCTCGTTTCTATTGGCTGCACAGATGCGGGTACGGGCAGCGAAAGCAGAACACGGGCTTTTGTTCAAGTCGTCGGAAATAAAAGAGATTCATTCTGTTTCTCGTTGTTGCGGCAAGGACGGCATTTAAAACCACTTGATTTATCCATTCTTCCGTCATATTTATGTATATTTCATATGATACTCATATTCAGTTTGTATTTCCATTAATAAAGGTGGACGAGGCTGGCAGAAGGAAATGTGCATGAATGTATCTCACATCTCCGTTTCTACATCTGTGAAGATTTTCACCTCGTATCTCTGATTATCTGAAGCACTCATCCATCCTCGGCTCACATCAGCGGCCCGAGTGATTTCTTTTGCTATCTGATAGCGAAAACACCTTGATTTGGACTGAAGTAGAAATTAAGAATATATGAATTATTGCCTCGGCCCTAAAGTCATTATGTCAGCGCACACAAATGGAAAACGAAGTTGTGACAAAGTTAATCATGCTGTACGGGAGAGAGGATTGGAGGTTTCTATGAAAAATGTTGACCTTAACGCATGACCCATCTACTCAGCTCAATTGTTTTTTTGCCGTCTTCTCTTTTCCCTCATCCCCAATTAAAGGAGCTTCCGTCTGCCCGTCTCGGTAACGGATGAAGCCCACAGTTCTTGAACTCTGCGTTAATTAACCATAAGTGCACGTCTCGGTATAACTTGTGGTGGTTCAGAGTGTCTCAGCTATCCAGATAATATCCCTAACTTCTCTGGGTCATCGGGTCTCAGCCCGTCATCACAAACAATGACTAATCTCCAACTTTTTTACAGAGCGAAAAATAAAGTGTTTTATAAAAACCTGCCCGGAGGAGATCACGCAATACTCAATGCTCATCAGAGACAAGGACCAATTTATTTGTGAGCTGGCAACAAGCTGTCAGTTAAAAATCTTCCAGTTCAGCTCATTAGGATTCATCCAAAGCTAAAAAGCTGAATTAAAATATATGTGTTCATAAATGACGGACTCATACATGTGAGTTCTGCTATGACTTCATTCATCTGCCTAAAGCAAGTAAATACCAAACAGGCAGGTTATCACAGCACGACAAAGAGCACACTGGCCTTCCTGATTGCCTTGCAAAGCATTGTGGGTACTACTTCCATTGTTATCACAAAACCGAAGATCAAATGGCTGCGATATCTTTAAATGTCAACATAAAATGAGCCTTTAAAGATTATGTTAAATAAATGTTTCTGGCGAGTCACAGAAATCAGCATATTACGGAGCTTGAGATTTATTTTTTTCACCCCTTTAAAATAACATTATTCCTCCAAGCTGCAGCACGTGAAGATAATGTTTAATAATTTTGTAATCATCACTCAAATGTCCAAAATGATAGCTTAAAAAAATCTCTCCTGCAACATTCACACCTCCGAGGGGAACTCCCTTTTCTGACACGGTTTCTGTAAATGTGTCAGTTACTCCACATGTGTGTTTTGTTCCATCTTACATTTCCGGTGAACGCATTAACACAGCTGTAAAGGAGACGAGTCTGTCCGAGAGGTTACAACACGCATCGAGGTTAAACTGAATCACGCACACAAGTTTGCAGCTGTTTTAAAGATCCTTAGATGCAAAAGTTCTGCATCAAAATACACGTGTGAGGTGAGATATCTGATATTTTAGCTTCTCTTTGGACATTTGAACTGTCCCATAGTTTTTCAGCAACTCAAATACAGTGTGGTGTTGAGCTCACTGATGTAGATGAGATTCCTAATATAGTGAATGAATAAATCACGAACGAATGCTCCTCGGCCGTAAGCTCCATCCATTTTCATCCAATCACTCGTCTACTATCAACAAATCCACCCCCTCTGACCAGCTCAAAAATGGACGCCCTCCAGACCATCTCCAATCAAACTGCTGGATTAGATGTTTACCGCTCATCACCACGGTTCGTGTGTCCGAGCTGCAGACGAAGATTCCCGTAATTGGGAGGAGCTCTTTCCCGTTGGAGTTCACTCCCTGAGCAGCAAAGTGCTCACAATACAATTTAACTTCTCACACTCGTGCTGCTTTACTTTACGTTCAGCTGCACGTGTCAGTCTGACACACTGACTGATTATCCTCTAAACCCCGAAACTGCACGTACAGCCTAAAACTATAAAACTGCGCTGACGCTCTTTTTTCACAGACTTTTTCGTCTTCAGCTCCTCACTTCACCGCTGCTGCTGCGACCTGACGCTAAAACATCTCCGTCGTGTTGCAGGCTTCAGCTGATTTTAATTCTGATCCCAGAGCAGGCTAGCTGTTAGCTAACTGTTAGCATCTTCCACGTTTGCTGTCTAATACCAGCTGATCATTTCTGAAGGTACATGTGTTGTTTTCGATATTTAACTGATTTACATGCAGACCGCACCGATCTGGAATAAACAGCAGTTCACCGGTTTATCTTAAAAAGCAGAGAAGACTGATAAAAAGCAACACTTTGTAGTCTCACTTGCTCCGGTTTAAGCCTTGTGTGTGTGTGTGTGTGTGTTTACTCTGCTGAAGCACAACAGAGCTGCTCCGTTTCGATCTGTTTTATGACAACGCAGACGACCAACCTGGCTGGGACTTTGGCAGGTCATGTGGGTGTGCGGCTCTTTGTTATCAGCGGCACAGTGGTTGGTACACACAAGATAAAGAGGCTGAGCGAGACTCTGCCATGTCTGTTTTCCGATCTTGTCAGTTAGAATGACTCAAACCATTAAGGCGGTTACCGCAACATGCTGACAGCATGTTCGGATGCCACCTGGACCCAGATGTGCCTCAGCGGTGGGTAAATCGAGAGAATGATGGAGAGGAAGTTTAGGGGCCATATCTGCGCCAGCATATGCCCCAACCTGTACGTCCTATTACTCTTCCTCTGATAGCCTCAGCCTGGCTCCCAGCGCGAGGCAGAGACAATAAGCCATTGTTATTATTTATGATGAGGACACGAGAAGCTGTAATAAAAAAAAAGTGGAATCACTGTAAAGTCCTTGGCAACTCCGCAGCGTTTTTTTTAATTATTTATTTTCCGTCCCTGCGTCATCTTCTGATGTGCGCCGAGAATTGAAAAAGGCAAAAGGTATTGTTGACGGCTGCCCTTTCCCATGCCTGAATACGGGAGTACATATTTTCATACAGTGTCTTTGGTTCAGAGAAAGTGATCACTTGGGAGGAAGGTTTTGTTTGCACAGACAATCACCGGTTCTGTGAAGAATAGACCGGGGACATTGGGATCAAGGAACAAACCAACGATGAGTACACAGACAACAAAAGCCCCCTCGCATTCTTATCCCATCTGTGGCCGCACTGGAAACAAAAAAAAAAAAAAAAAAAACGAAACAAAAAACAATGGAGGACGGCGCCGATTGCTGTGCCCAGTTGCATCATTTGAAATATTCAGCTCCGTGTCACTCAATCTCATCTGTGAATATCACAGATGAGACTCTCTGGCTGTCCTTGCCGTCTGAGCCTCAGTGTCTTCTCTCTCTTTCTCTTTTTCTTGCATTAAGCAGAAGGGTATCAAGCAATTACAGACCAAGGTCTCCACTCAGTTGGGGATTCTTTCATCCCATAAAGTTTTACAACAAAGACCGACAGTGACCTTCTCTGGGTCAGAGAATCGGGGCAAGAGGCATCCAGCAGCTATTTAAATGACACAGACTCTTTATGGAGCCTTCACAAAGGATTTAGTGGAATAACATGATGTAGATAATACTGTTGATAGAGAGGAGCTGTGTCAATGTTACTGCAGGAACACAATGTGCAGACATTTTCCGAGCCCACGTTCATCACAAACGATCTCGCAGGAGTCTTGTATAACCGCGTTTGCAGCGAATATGCGGCAGAAAGAGGGAAGGCAGACGTTTATATTAGAAAGGACTGTATTTAAAAATGTGAAATTTTAATTTGATGATATTTGGAGATATTTAAGCAGCTCTGAACGGCCAAGAAATAACAGTTTTCTCTATGAAATCG
This sequence comes from Remorina albescens, assembly GCA_034769265.1. Classification (NCBI taxonomy): domain Eukaryota; kingdom Metazoa; phylum Chordata; class Actinopteri; order Carangiformes; family Echeneidae; genus Remorina; species Remorina albescens. The sequence continues at coordinate 1,360,327 of CM068493.1, forward strand.
CCGTAATGGTTTTGGCACAGCTGAAAGTGAGTTTTTAGAGCTTTTCCATAATTGAAAGAAAAAAAAAAATGTAATGACACAAAACACAGAATGGTGGAAAATCCTCAAATCTGAGATGCCACAATATGAACATTTCCTCATCAATTCATTCAGAAATTGCATTCGACACATTAGGACAGAAGAAAACACAAACAGGGAGTAGATTTGAGTAGCAGCATCAGCGTTCTTAATGTCATTGGGGGAGACGCGGCCCCCCCCCACGTGACTGCGGTGATGCCACCGCACTTAAAAGGGATTTAGAGCACAAATCAATCAACCGTAGTCTGACAAATGAAAAGTATCACAAACTTAGACTTTTAATCTGCCAAACAATCTGGGCTAGGTCACCTCTCTGATTTGGGGAAGATTTTCTCACTTTTTCAATCTACCCCACAGGCTATCTTCATCTTGCCCCCCCACATGAGGCCGGGGGGGCTTGTTTCGCAGCGCTGGGCCACCCAGGGGAAATGTAATTCCCTTCCTCCGGTCGGTCAGGGGAGTGAGGACTATGAGGAGGAGGGGAGCTGCTGCCTGGCTCCCTGATTAGGAGCTGAGGATGTGACTGGCTTGTTGCCGGCGTGGGGGTGCATCTTCACCCCCCCCCCCAACCTCCCCCGTGCATGTTTAAGGTGATCAGAAGGGCTGCTGCACCGCTCATGCCGCGCTACATAAAGCAAAACAAATGACCAGCTGTGAGTCATGGATAAGGCGGGGTGAGCATCAAACGCTTGCAACCCTGCCACTGCCCCCCCTTCTACACAAGCACACACACACACCTGCTGGCATGGCTCACCCCCCCAGGATAGTCGCTGCCTATGATGGAGAAGGCAGGTAGGGGAACAGGGACCCCTCTCTCTCCATTACTCATAAGCGTCCTGGTGTTTCCAATCCCCATTCACAACAGGGTTTTTGAGTGATCACACACCAAACACCATGATCACGCACTGAACTGATTACAGTGCGCCGCGAGGGGGGCTTGGCTGGAAAGGGGGGGGGTGCGGGCGCCACGTGGCTCCCGTAACCTTTACCTGCTTGGCTCGCGCTGCTTCAACCTGCAGCTGGATGACGCCATCGGAGGCCGGCGAAACTCTCTGCCAGCGCGTTCACCTTCGCCACTTTGAACGGTGATTAGAGTTTATTCACGGCCAGTTTACTGCGCCTGAGCTTTTGGGCAGGACTCAGGCTGCAGGTCTGTGCCGTCATAATGAGTTTCTGTTTGGGCTCGTTCTCAGATGCAGAATCGAAAGGGGGCCGGTTCAGTTCCTCTCTGTGGGTATTCTGGGCAACCGGGAGGAGACACCAGGAGACCGGATCTCCTGTCTGGCCTTAAAAAACCTCCAAATCCCTCAGATAGACCTGGAGGACATCTTCACTAACCTACCCAAACACGCTGACATGTGGCGGAAAATGGGCGCGTTTGTCTTCCTGTGTTGTTCCTGCAGTCAGACGGTGAAGCAGATTTTCTACCCAAGCGGCCAAACGTACGGACGGGGAGGGGCCGTACGTGGTCAAGCTCCGATCAACTGTACTCACTGCCGTTTGGTGTGAAGACGGTTTTCATGTGTAATCGGGGACGAGCAGCGACGATCTGGGCGTCTAAATCAAACTTCCATGTCCTCAGTAGTCTACTGAACTGGACCGGAGGGTCTTTAGTGATCGTACAAAGAAAACGCTTTGGATGAAATAAGGTGCCCGACTGCATTAACAGCTGTTCACTCACCAGTCTTCCTCCAGTCATTGCTGGTTTCTTCACAATATAAAAGGTTCTAATACTCTCTCGGGGCAGTTATAGTGACTCCGTATTGGAAAGTGATGAGACGGTAGAAGAAACAAAATGACAGGAGGAGGAGAAGAAGTTTAAGGGTTGCTTCTCACCCCTGAAGACGACTCATCAACTGCTGTTGATGCTAATGTTGGATATTTAAGGGGAAAACTTCAAAAGAGCAACCACATATTTGACCTCTGTCTTGCTAGCTCTTAACCACAGCTGAGTTTTTGGAAAGCAATGACAAGGAAATATTTAGTCTTTTAGTCTTTTAGAGGATGCGTCGGCTCTCAGACCATCAATATGACTGATTAAAGCTTTAAAGCCACAAGAATTAGAGTGAAATTGTGATAAACTGGAGTTATTCTTAAACAAACCACGCTGACAGACAAACTCTCAGGTGTAACACGTCCTCCCGTGCTGCTGATGTTTTTCAAAATCTGTTATCATAGCAGTCTTTCCTGTCAGTAAGTGCGTGTCTCTGGACGCCGATTCCTCTGGAAGCCTCTCGCCGATTAATCCGGCAGATTCTCCTTTAATATTCAATGGCACCAATACATTTTAATGCAGCCTGAGATCTGGGGATGAGACCTGTCCCTCCAGGCTTAAAGGAATGCCTGTCCTCTCTCGGCGTAATTGAAAAAGATGGATCTCACCAAGTGTTTCACCGACGCAGCGGGGAGGAATTGGATTGGGAAATGTGTTCTGTATCATATTGCTATGTATGTGTTCGCCAGGGGCTTGCACACAGTTGGTGAGAGCAACGTGTTCTGCTGCCCATATTGAAAGGCAAGAAAACAGAGAAGGGAGACATTTGCAATTTTATTACTACTTTAATGGGTTTCTCTATCATTCAGGAATTGCACTTTCTAATGCATTGGGCCCATAAATACAAGGTTCAATAGACAGCCGCTCTGCTCTCCTCATTATTCATACATTCACACAAATTAGAACAGAAGGTTGAATAAAATATGCTGTCCATTTCCAATGTGACACCATCAGAACTTGATCATGCATACAATCTAATCGGTGGCATACTATGAAATGTAATATGTAAACCTCCAACACGACGCAGCTACACGTGTATCCGCAAATACTAATCATTTGTAATGTCGCCCATGTAGTGTTGACTGATTATTGAGTGTCTCAGGTGAAAATTGGACCAGCTGGTGCTCCATCATTCCTCCAAAGTGAAGTGTTATAATGGCCTAAGTACTAAATCACCGGCTTTGATATGTCACTGAAGTTTTGTTAATGCAACACAAAGGCCCACAAGTGTCAGTCTGAGTTTTCACAGATAATGTTACCGCGGGAATATACTTCTTTTTGTTTATTTGTTTGTTTAGTTTTTTTTTTTTACCTGCCCACTATGATTTCCACTGATGACTCACACAGGGACAGTTGAGGGCTCGAAAGAAATAAACACTCCATATTTTTGCATGTTTTTTTTTTTTTTGTTGTTTTTGTTTTACGACAAAGAAGAAAGTTGATTATCGCTTCTGCATTGTTTGATGTTTTTCCTCTCAGTGTGCTGTTAATGATTGCAGAGATAATAATCAAAACAAAAAACAAACAAAAAAAAAAAAAAGAAGAGCGTGAGAGCCGGTGCCAGTTTGGCAACGACAAAAAAAAGGAAGGACAAAAATCGTACACAATTTTGGTTGTTTTAGGTGATTCATTCGAAATATAATAAAAACGACAAACATTTTTAGCGACGTCATGACCGCTGAGAGGTAAACAACCTGGATTACCTGGTTACCATGGATACCTATCAGTGGGTGGGGTCTATTGGGAGGCAGGTGCTCCGAGGTAGGAAGCTAAACCACAGGGTCAGGGGTCAGGGGTCGTGGATGGACCGAAGAGCTGCTGAAGAAGTTCATGCTGGTTGTGATAGAAAGCTTTTTTGGAAAATGTGGGCTCAGTTCCCTTTATGTGTAATTTAAGCCTCTTACGGTTCATATGATACAGCCGGAGTGTGAAACATTTAGCTGAATCCAGCTCTTTGTTCAGGACATCTGAAGCAAGAGACGGACAACTGCTTGACATTTTGAGGAGGGTGTTGGAGATGACAGCAGACGGAAATATCCTATATTTTTGATATTCTCAAAGAAGTAAATAAAATAAATAAATCCAGTGAAAAGATCAAAACCAACAACGAGTCGGTCCCTCAATACTTTTCTAGTCCTCGATCTCTGGTGCTCAGCCTCCGGGCCGTCCCTCCACGTACAGACACCTTCCGAACACACGGATTCATTTCCCAAAAACTAGGAAACAATGTTTTTGGAGAAAAATTTGTCGGGGACTATTTTCAACACCACAATAATCTACATTCAGTGCACTCTGCTGAGCACTTGGAGAAACGGTGTAGGTGGGACTGAGTGAAAATAAACTACAGCGTGTGTGTGTGTGTGTGTGTGTGTGTTCGTTGTAATGAAAGTTGTCACCCTGTGTGGCTCATTGATGTGTTTTAATAGATTCTTGACAGTACAGCTCTACGGCTCAGAGGAATAACATGTATCAGGCTCTGACACACTTCACGGTTCTTATTAGTGCGAAACATTCATTGTTGGTTTTGATCTTTTCATGGGATTTGACTTGTGCTGTAATTTCCAAAGCGTGTTTGTTTTTAAAGCAGAAGAAAATCTCTGGCATGATTCAGCTATTATTCACTTAAACACAGATAGAATGACTTTACATCAATGTTAGTTGTCCTCTCAGGCATCTGGAATTTGATACTAGTTTGTTTTTGTGTAAAATAAACCACGAAATGACGTCATTTCTGACAATTTCTAGAACAAACAATTCATTGATTTATGTAAAATGATCAATAATGGACTTAATGGCGCCTGCAGCTAAAAACTGGGACTTCAACCTGTCGGAGGCAGGAGGAACGGTAATGATCTGTTTCTGGTGTAGTTCACTCCCCACCACCATCTCCCTCGTGGGAGGAAAAACATACTTTTTGGCTTGTAAGCAAGTCTAAATTTAATTCCAGGTCTTTAGCCAGCGTCCATAAGAAGCAGGCACACAATTAGAGGCTGGTGACACACCAGAGCTCTGACGCCTGGCGTTCACTGTGACGGACAAGATACCAAAGCAAGTCTGACCTGTCGGGCTGGCCGACCACCCCCCCCCCCCCCCCCCCGCTTATGCCTTTCAAGTCTAAACTGTTTTCATAAAGCGGGGCTCTATGGCCAGCCAACTGGAAGGAAGAGGGATTTCGGGGGGGGGGGGATCAAGACATGGTGATGAAAGAGATCAGCTTATCCGTCAGACTAAAATCGAGCGACAGCCAAAGACAGAGGATATGAGAAGGGAAGGGATGGAAGACAACAAAATGTCTTTGAACTGGATAAAAAAAAAAAAATCTCAATGCAGAAATGGGCACATTACAAGATGGATGGCAACTCCAACGACTCCAAACGGACTCATAACGCATCTGCTGCAGCTGCTGCATCAAACCACATTTGGTAATTGGGTTGTTTCGTTTTTAACGCTTTTTGTATCTTGTTTTGATGTTCATCAGCTGTGAATCTCTGCACTGCGGCTGCAGACCGAAGATTTACTGAGCTATTTGATTATTGATAAATCGGTCGGTTTCCCGTCCTGCATTGATTAGCACAGGAGGTTTAGTTTCAGCAGCGATCAGGCTGTGCTGCGTGTTGAACAATATAACACCCAGGTACACCACTACAGCAGCAGCAGCTATCATTAGACGGTGGAAGTGTCACGCAGAGCTTGGAAGTGGAGTGCATCTAATCAGGGCAAAGGAAAGAGTCCCTTCCTCCAGCCTCCCAGAGGAGGCAGCTGTTCCCAGGCCCTCCACCACTTGTTCATTAATTACTGTGAATTAATGCTTTTCTGCCGCCGAGAATAAATAAAAAGATTGTGGTAAGGCCTCACTAATCAAGAGTGGCTTTTATTAAATACTGTGAAAATGTCAGCCTGTTGTGGCTCAATTGGAAAGAAACAATCTGATCCGGCTCAGCTCCAATCAAACATCATGTCTTGCCCGTCGGGGCTAAATTGCCAGCACCTGTTTCACGAGGCTTGGAGACGTGTTGTCTTTGTCCAAAGAGAGTGGGAGGCAGCAGTTTGTAACCAGGGCCAACCTTCGCCGAGGCTGCGGGTTAGCTCAGCCTCTCAGGGATCGACATCAAATAAGACTATTGACTGCCAGCGCTTGCAGTGTTCCAACGGAGGAGCCCTTTGTTTGGCCAGTTTTGTCTGTTTTTGCCTGATCCAAGACACACTGGTGGCTCAGTCGACCGAAGACTGATCATTTTCACCGCCGATTAATCTGTGGCTTCTGTTCGCAAAGAATTCGCCGTCTACGAAATGAATTAACAACAGCACGGAACTCAAAGGTGCTCTGACATTTTTACTTGATAAATGACTTCAAAAACCAAATCGGCTCCATTCAAAACACGAAACTGCAGGTTTAGTTTCATAGCAGCCGGTCTTTAGCAAATTTGACAGCCAAACCTCCCTCGGTTTTATTTAGTGTGACCCCCGGACTCTCTGTTAGCGTTGCAGCTGTGATATTGTCCATCACCAGAACACAACGAATCTTCAGCGTTTGTTCCCCAGGAAACGAAGGACGCAATTGTTGGCCACAACTAAAGCATTTATTTTTAATGAACGACACTTTCATCAAACGCAGCGTCCGAAGGATTTGGCTCCTGAAGCCAGACACAATCATATCTCACATTTATCAATACCTGACTGACCTGCTTTATAACTGTTATACAAGAACCAGGTGAATAAATAAAATGACGACTTTTGAATTGACCGGGTTGTCTCTTGAGCTTAGATTAATTTTTTTTTTTTTTTAAAGGGAATTGTGTTATTTCTACTTTGAAAAGTTACACAATCTTTCTTGGTGTATAATCGCCTGAGTTAAGGCTCCGAAAACAAAAAGACCATGAGATGGATGAGGATAAATCACACAGAAACTTGGCTGATGAGAACAAACGAGAACCCCAGTGATTCATTGTGAGAATGACACATCACATCCAAACAACGCAACAGTCTATAATACTGAGCCGCTTCAAACAGATGGGAGAAAGAACAGCTGTGCGTTTTAATTGGTCACACATGCTATATCAAGCACGCAGCCCATCTAAAACCGTAAGGATGCTTCTCTCTCTTCAATTTTCTCCAATATGACTTGGAGGGATCATTCGCCACAAGGACGCAAACAAACACTGACTTGACTTTCTTGTATTTGATGCTCACCCTGCGTGTACACGGAGAGAACAATATCTGCTTCCTGTTTTGAGCTGTGAGGCAATCTGTCTTTGTGCCATAAAACAATCCAGCAGATTTACCACCAAATGTAACTCTGTCCTGCTGAGTTGGATTTCATGACAGCACAGACTTCTATAAAAAAAATATATATATATATACACACAGCAGAATGGAGAGTGTGCACGACACGACACAACACAACACTGTACACAGTGACGGCAACAAGTGAAGTCTCTTCAGAGAGACACGAGATGTGAGTTTAATTTTATAATAACGCATTTGTCGCCATGAAGCCATGTCATTTGAAGAAATCTAGATTGGGTCACTTCATATAAGTAAAACTATAAAACATTGTTAGCTTAGCATTGCGTACCTCCTGAAAAGAGTTATAAAGGTGTGCTTGATTTGTAGGGAAGAGATTTGTAACCAGTCTGTTCCGAGTAAAATAAAAAGCTAAAAAATTCATAAGAACGATGTGAAATCTCCACTTTTGGCCAAAAACATGTTTTTATCAAAGTGACCTTTTCAGCATCAAAATCTAATCAGTTCATCAGCGAGTCCGAGTGAACGCTTTTAAAAGTTTTATGTCAGGTTTTACGCCGCCAGCAGAGACAGACTGTGGAGAAATGAAAACTCCAGACCGAACTCAGAAGTATAAGACGATCTGCTTTCTTTCATTTTCAGTTGACTAAAAAGAAAAACTAAAAAAAAAACCATCCTGCTGTTTGTCTTAAGAATGATTTAAGTAAACACTTTGATTATGGAACATGTTATTTAAATGAACCTGACTTCCACAGGCTTTAAATGGTATTTACCTTTAGTATTAATTAATCGACAGTGTCTCCAAGAAAACATATAATATGCAGCTTTACACGGAGCACGTCGGCACTCCGGATGGCTGCTATTTGACATGTGTTTTCAGTAATGCTGGTTTATGGAGGGTGTTTTTGTTTTTATGGCGTGCCGACTCCATCCCCGAGCCGGCGTGGAGATAACTGCAGAGTAACGAGTGATAAAGCAATAAAAATCACTTTGAAGTAGCCTTGGTTACTTTTGACAGTTCGGTCGGCCGATAGTAAATTGCTTAAAGCTCATCGCAAACAAAGCATTATGCAAAATGCGTGCAATTAATCATGAAGATGGTGGTACATATTTTTTTATGATTATTAATGGCCTTTGCCATGCTGTGGGGTCATCTCACCCCCGTGAAATATTTACATCATAAACAGCATGAATTATGGGGGTTGCGGGAAGGGCGCTGCTTTAAAACACAGTTTCCTTTATTTTCATCAGCTGGGGCGGTTGGGAAACTAGCCATCCGCAGAGCTCTGCATGGAAATGAGATGCTCCCTCCAGGTCACGTGGCGCCTGAAGGACATTGTTAGGATTCAAACCCCCCCTGTTGATCAGTCCGAGCTGTGGGAGAAGTGAAAAAAGTAGCTTCCACCTCATTAGCCGCGGCGCCAGATCAATATGATAATGCCGCCACATGGAAAACATTAATTGAGATGTAATTCACACAATAAAATTAAAAAAAAAACAAAAAACGTGTGCTTTTAGAGCAGTTGGAATAATAAACAGGAAGGGTTGGACTTCTAATTTTCACATTGTGATACAACAGAAGAAACAAGACGCGTTCAGACAGGAGCAGAAAGTGTTTTGACTCGAGACGGCAGCTTTTAGTTTGTCAAACGGCGCTGTTAGTTTGTTTGACTTCCTGTCTGTTTTCAGAGGTGTTCAGTGGATTTATTTCATTTAAGAGGATAAACAGAAAGGGCTGAAATTATGAAACACTGAACATATTTATATTTATGCCTTACAGATGCCTATAGGAAACTAACAGGCCAAGACATCCTGTTACAGTATGGTTTTACAAGGGGAATGTTAATTGGACAGAATTAAAGCTTCTTATGATTCCCCAACATGTTCAGACAAAATTAAATATGCACTATGATAATGTTGTAAACATGGAAACATATATATGTTTTATGTATTTTTTGTTTGCTGGGAGTCGAGTTACTGGATATTTTTCAGCTGCTGGTATCACTCATTATATAACACCTCTCTGATACATTATTAATACGTGTGCTGGTGTTGTATATATGATTCGATTGTTCTGTGCTGCTTCTCCTGCTTTCGCTTCAGTCCTGAATGCTCGGTCATTATTCAGCATCTTAGGATTACAAACTTTTAAAGTTCACTTGAGAATCGGGCCAAACCGGTGACGTACTTAAGTCGATACTGACTCATAAAGGCAAAACAATAATAATAAACATCCCCTCCCCAAAAAGATGCTTCAGCCTGTTTATCATGATCATTATCATCAGTTTATATTCCATCATTAGCAGATACGGAGAGAATTTGGCCAAAACGTTGCAGCCTGAAGCCCAAAGGCCGAGGCCCGGACTCGAACACGTAACGTAGGCGCAGCGAACACGATGTCATTGGCCTGGATTTGATTCTATACAATATGAATGGAGCGAATCAGAGCTCATCCCTCAGTTCATTTCTGTTTTGTTCTATTCCTTTTGAAGGCCTGTAAACACTGCTGCTGTTTTGTTCGGAACTGCAGCCAGTTCCAAGAGAAGGGAAATCGTCCTTGGAGCGGATCATCAGGAGAGAGAAAGAGCGAGGATGCCTCCACCTCCTGTTGTTTGTCCGGGATGCCAAGCTCACGCTCAGCATGCCAGACCCCATGCGGGAGCCCAGGCCGGCCGGAAAAGACAGAGCTCTTGGAAGACTCGGGTCTGGTCGGAGCCAACAGGATGCTCGTGCCAGGCGGAGCAACTGTGGCCAGCGTCTGCTAGTGCATTTCTCCCCTTTACCCATCAGCACACGGCGGACCTCAGGGGAAAGGATGCGACCATCAGGGGACTGCTAGTCCATCCGGGGCTGAGCTGGAGGACAGGCCCCGTGTGGCGGAGAGTGGGAGGTTTGTGGGCTGCGACACGAAAAAGCAGCCAGCAGCTCGGGTATCTTCTTTCACTTTCTGACTGCTGATGTCTAATTTAAGTCGCAGCGTTTGCAAAAGTGCCACGGGAAGCATTTTCAGACATGAACACGTACGCGTGTGCCTGATTCCCGATCCAAACAGCCACAATGCAACGCAGGAGGGAAAGGCTGAAAAACACACTCAACGGCTCCAAGAAAGAATGAGCAGCTACTTCATTTTCTTTAGATTGGGTGGTGATTATCGCTTTCTACTGCTTATATTTTGAAAAACCATCAATTCATTTTCCCTTCCAGGTGTAGGAAATGTGACCTTGGCTTTGATAAAAAGCACATTGTTCGGATGAGACCGCCCCGTAAAGAAAGAGCTCGTTGGTCGTCTGTCAGTTTCATACAATATTCAAGCTCCACTCATCCAGAAAACAATTTTCTTGGTTTAATTCATCTCCAAATTAAACCTTTTGGTCACATACAGATTCATCTAATATGAAAAAAGGGTGTAAGAAATACTCCTGGAGTGGATGATGTCTTACATATGAAGGCCTTATTTCAAAAATAAAATACATGAATATAACATTAAAGAATCAGATCAGTACTGATGCACAGGAGTAACATCAATGTCATGCTTGTGTAACACTGAGGAACTGAGGAATTCAGCAATTCTTCTGTGCAAATACATACAAAACTATGAGCTCTCTGCTGAGAGCGGCTTTAAAATATGCAGACATTTATATTTTTATCATGGAGTCCACCTGAGCGTGCTGCAATTCACGGATAAAAGGGGAAAACAGAAGACGCGTGTCACATGAGAAGTAGCCGCTCGTGGTGCTGCAGCTCTGAATCCTGAATCAGTCTTTTTTTACGGAGTTAACAGAGCTTGTTTGCAATCACGCTTCCTGCAGCCGGTTGATGCGACTGATCATCTCAGCAGGAGTTACACAATATCTCAGCTGTGAGCCGCACGCACCTGACTGAGGAAACCGGAGGACCGCCTGGAAACAGGCGAGGGCGACAGTCATCCACGTAAAAGCAGAAATAAATAAAAATGAAGTTTCTGGTTGACACGCAGCACGGGGCAGATCTGTTTCAGCGTGTTACTTTCCCATGCGGTTTTATTTTAATGCCTCCGTGCTGCCGGTGAGATAAGACCTTTGCCACTGAAGCTGTGACGGCACATCTGAGGCAGATCGGGTTGCCACGCTGGTTTTGAATGATAATACTTGCAGCATCATGATTCACATTGATTCATTTTCAAAGAGAGTCACCATTATTTTCTATCGATCGGCCTTTCTTTATAAACAAAGATGATATATAGGCCTAGTAATAGGAGGATTAAATTACAAAGCCTGAAAATAAACTGGATCGATAAAAAAAAAAAAAAGTAATTTAGCACATTTCGGTTCAATTTGTCCGAGGAATCCTTCGGAGGCAGCAGGTGAGGTGAAATGCCACAGATGGGGATGGAGCCTTCTGCCATTTTCACATTTTACATAATCTTTCTTGCAGGTTATCGGCGCGATGCGGCGGTGAAAGTTTGTGGAGTCGAACGGGTCGACAGGAATCTGCCGGTGCCGCAGTGATGTCGTTTCACCCGACGCGACAGTTGCAGCTGTTGATGAAACCTTCACATCATCGCGTTCCAACGTGTGGGAGGACTGAAATTAGCATAACGGAAAGAGCTGAAACAGATTCCCCACCACGTCTCAACACATAACCAGGTGGATATGAATGCAGAAAGAATGAGACCGACCACCCCCACCGCCGAAACACACACACACTCCCCTCATCAGCACTGCTAAGCCAAATGCTGTGACTCTCATTTGGGGCATTTGTTTGCCTGTGTGAAAAATAATGGCGGCAGGAGCAGGTGGGATATTGCTCGGGCAGCTAACCCATATGGATCAGAAAAGCTGCCTGCCAAGTCCAAACTCCACTTTTACAAGCACATCTGGAGCAGAATCTCCATATTAATTGCCAGTTAATGTGTTTACACACAACAAGGATTAATCCCTGAGAGAAGGTGGTTGACCCGGGTCAGGCGGTCAGCGGGAGGGCTGTATTTTTTGGCAGAGAAGCAGTGGGCAGCGGTGTTAAAGCCAAAGACACATCCATAGGCTAAACATGGCAGCTGATGGCCATCTGTCATGTGGATTTGGGGGAATTTTTGCCTTTGTTTGGATAACCGTAGTGAGACACGGACAGTAATGCTAATGAGAGAGAGAAAGAAGATGGCGTGCGTCACGGGGCGGAGGGCCGGACTCGAACCCACGCTGCTGCAGGTAGGAAATATTTTATTCGTCACAGCAGACGGCGGCAGCAAATGATTCAGGAGACGGTGGAACACGACAGATATTTGCGGCGCCTCTACCTTCCAGGCTCGTGCGGGCTTCTCATCTAAAAGCCAGACGAGGAGAAAAAGACTGAAGTAAAACTGCCTCAGATTAACCCAGAGTCTCATCACATGGCCCGAGAGAGGAGACGAAAGCTAATGAATAGATGTAAGGAGCAGATGTCCTTCAAAACAAACAACAAAACATTTCTACTCATCATAAAAACACAAGCTGAAACAGATGATGTACAAAAAAAAAAAAAAAAAAAGGAAAGAGAGAGATCTGGTTAAGGTTGGAGAAAGATTACGATCACGGATGAAAGACACATACTCCGACTAGAAAAAAAAAAAAAGGGCAAAAGATAAGACAGTCTCTTGTGTCAAAGTGCCGGCTCTGCTGTGAATGGAAGAACTGATTGTATCAGGAAAAAAAAAAGGAAAAAGGGGAAGAGCATGTTGTTTTTTCTTGGTTATCAGGACATAAACAGCCTCTCACGGCTTCAGTGTGGGGAAAAAAAAAAACAAAAAACAAACCGTCAGCGACACGCCTGAGGAAAGCCGACGCATGGATTGTTTTACGGCGCAGTAACTTCATTACCTCCATGACACAACCTGCAGCCACCAAAGACAGAAGAATACGTGAGCGTATTCAGCCCGACCTTCCTGGATGTTTCACTTCCTGTTTGTTGCAGGATTTTTTGAGGAGCATGTTTTCCCATCCAGTTTGGGAACAGGTGACTCAGCCTCTTTGAAGTAGTTTGTTATCCTGTGCTGCTGACAAATCTTCCACGGCAAAGTGCTCATTGCCAGACCTTTTTTTTTTTTTTTATAGCTGCTGCTCACTGTTGTCGAGCCAAAAATGATGCTGTTTTGTTTTCTGTTTTTTTGCTTTCTTCTGTAACTGCTCTCTTTCATGAGCAGTATGAAATGTTAATTTATGTATCTAGACGGAAAAGGCGCAGGAGTTGTAAAGTTAGCTTTCATCCTTGCCTACTTTTTTCTTCCTCGCAGTCATCGCTCACCCCTCGGAGCCTCATTCCGGCTGATAGTGGCATCGGGACGCACCCCCCCCCCTTCCTGGATGCAGCCCCGGGTCTCTGACGGTTTGGTTTAGAGGGAACTCCTAATGACAGATTTACTGTATGGAGATAATTACGGGGGAAGGCGACGTCTCGCTCAGGCCTAATGAGTAAGATAAGGGCTCTTCAGAGCTTTTTCAAGCAACCCTCATCCTCCCGATCTGCCGCACTACGGGGGCTTCTAGTGGTGGCCGACAATCAGCTGGAAAAACACTGAGGGCACCGTCTATATGCATGAAAAGTGCAGAGCCCCGCGGCCTCGAGATGAACAAACGGAAGCAGAAAGGACGGAGCCGAAGCGGCTGCCGGGCTCCGTCATATCTCTGCCATCTCATAAATCAGACACCTGGCCGATTAAGGGGGAAAATGAGTGAACAGAATCAGAAACGCGTGCTCTTGTTTATTGCTTTAGAGGGTTAGCTGGCGAGGAGGCAGCCATCGTGTGATGATGAGAGTGGCCCCTCTGGAGACGGGCGCTCGCACACTGGCAGAGGAGCTAATACAGACTTTCATTAGGATGCACACTTCAACACACTGTCATAGTATTTACAGTCTCACACTGGGGAAACAAATAAACTGCGTGATTAACAAGTTTTCCTGATGCCTGGCGCTTCGCTGTGTGCGCATTGGAGTGCCACCTCGCCGACTTAATGATTCTTAATGGTTTCTTAATGACTTCTTAATGACTTCATCAGGAAGATCCTGCAACAGCACATTCTGACAAGCGGGAGCCTCCCCTCGAGACCCCGGATCACACCACAGCGCTAACCCCTCTTCATTTTTCTGCTCAAATAACACACACTTTAAATCTGCTTATCTGAGGCAGCATCTTCGACTTGGATGACACAAGCATTTGATCCACGGTTAACTGCGGGGATGTGTGATGTAATGTGATGTGAAGGCGCGCGAGCTGATGTGTGGAAATGCACTAAAAGGCGAATAGGGATGTCCACCTAGGCTGTGGGCAAATGCAGTCACATCAAACTAATCTCAGAACATTGGAGTGACATCTAGTGTTGTGTAACCAGAATTAAACTGCATTGTGTGAGGATATCGAGGAAACCCATTTGGTAACATTCAGTGCAAAGCTGTGACTGTGATGCAAGACCGGGGGAAGCGTTAGGAAAACAACACAAACGGGCTTTAGGAGCACAGTAATTGTACAATTTCATTACAGCAGAAAAAAATTAAAAATAAAAACGAAGGACATGACACACAAAGCTCCGGTGAGAGAAACAAGCGACGTGTTGATGAGCCGGGAACAAACTGCGGTTAAAAAATAATAAATTAAAAAACCACCAAGCATTTAATGACATAGACTTTTCTGGGTGACCTCAGTGTCACTGAGCAACAAATAGTGTGAAGGATGAAGCACACAGTGCAGACGGACCGCCACGTCACTTTCACCCAGCGAAGTCTGTAGATCTGAAAGCTCTGGGCTCTTTTCATTGGAAGAGAACTTTTCTGTTCTTTCAACCAATTCTTATTTATTTTATTATTGAATCAGCCAAATAGGCCAATAACAACATCTGTGTCTTTAAAAAAAAAAAAAAAAAAAAAGGGAGGCAATGAAAACACAAGAAATGTAACAAATTCAGAGGAAAAAGTGAAGCAGAGGAAACAAAGCAAAAGCAAATGAAAAACACGAGGGGTCACACTGTGCGTTCACGGGAAGCGGGAAAGAGAAAGACACACACTTAACAACTGCTTAACAAATTGTATTAGCAGAGAAGCATGACTGCAGGTCAAATTACGCCTGTCCTGATGGATGTCCTCTTTACGGGCTGTGGAAGCGGGCTGAGCGGCCGTGGAGAGCGGACGAGGCTTCAGCCAAATACTCAAAAAATGATGCATAGCCGGCCATGTGTCACCTCCTGGCAGAGGTGAGTGTGTGTGTGTCGGGGAGAAGGGGGGGGGGGTGTGGTAGTGCATCGACCAGATACCGGTGCCCAAAACACAGAGCGACACACGTGCTCCACTTAATCCACGGCAGTCAGGAGGAAACAGGTGATTCACGTCTCTCTGTTTTGTTTTGTTTTTCCCATTCTAAAAATTTATCAGCAGTTTCAACCCTTTGAGTCCTCAGCTCCATAAAATCATTTCCCACTAAGTTTCCTCGACTTGAGTTCTTGGAGTTTGGCTTAAATTAAAGGTTCACTTCATTTAAAGATGGCAGGACTCTATATTGACTTCACCTTCACAAGAAAACCAAAAAAACAGACATCAGTTAGTGGTAATTAACTTAACCAGCAGCCGCAGAGATTAATCATATATCAGCCTAAAGTCATGATCAGCAGTTTACTGTTAAATCTGTTTGAAATCGATGAGAATAGAGTCAATGTTTGATTTTTCTCTCTTTTCCATGAACAATTTCCAAAAGTGTCATTTCAGTCTTTGATCTGTTCCTGTGCATGATTTTTATTTCAAGGTAAATCGATCCCATATAAATAAAATCTGCCATAAAAACAAACGTATGGACCAAGTGTTCAGTGTTACAGAATAAGGAACGAATAAAGAAACTGTGAACAAAACTAGTTTTTGTTGCAGAGAGCAAACTAAAGTTTCTTCATAGCTTCCTTTCTGTAGTTGGTTAAAAAGTGGTTGGTTTTTAACCCGGGTTATTTGCAGAGGTGATTGGGGGTTAACACAGGAATCATGATATTAGCAGACATTTATTGCCGACATTTGCACCATGAACGTTACGCTGCGTTAGCGGCTGACAGGATTACTTCAGATGCTGAAGTGTGACCTGCAGAGATGTAATGATGGCGAGGGAGAACCTGAACCGGACTGGATGTCAAACCTTTGTACGTTGTTGGTGGTCAATATAACACACAGATATCGTTTGCTTCATTGGGGGTTAGGGATAGGATCAAACCTAAAGGGCCCATCAGAAGCTACAACAGGGATCAGTATGAATCCAGATTGGAATTACATGATGTCTTCAACATCTGGAAGTCACTCGTCTTATAAATAGGTTGCTCTGAACCTCCTCAGTGGAATGTGATCCTCCTCTAGAGACCCGGACCTCACTTCCTGTATCAATTAGACCGCTGGGGAGAGCGAGCTGTGTGACGATCGACCACTTCCTCTGACGCATCCCAGAGAGATGGAAAAAAAGTGTAGGTGTGGGGAGGTGGTGGGGGGGTTTACTGCCGGCGGGATTTACTCCTTCTTCCAATTTGCAGGCGGATTACTCATTCTTTTTTCCACTGTTCCTTTCTTTAGTTATTCTATTTCCAAATTCATTTCTAATTCACCTGAAGGAAAACACAATATGAAGCCAAATGCATAAATACTGTCAGAGGGAATCGATAATGACGGCAGGTCAACTTTTGAGTGAGTCACGTCGTCGCTCCTGGAAGAAAGCGATTACTATAACACGGCGCCGACAATCACGACCAACATAATCCCATTTCTCACACGAAGCTCAAATTGTATTATGTCACATTGTATTTTGCATATGCTATCAAAAACTGAATTTATATATGCAAACTATCTGGAAAACAAACAACAAAACAGAGAAATTGTAAAGGAAACACGCAGCCACAGGGCTGGCATCCAGGCGTCTCACTTTGTCAGGCTGTATGGTTTCTGAAAGAGCTTGATGGTTTCTAAGGGAGGGGAGAAAAAAGTGTTGCAAAGGCGCACTCTTCTCCAAGATGAACAGATGGCGGAGTCTAAGTGTGGAGATTTGTTTTATATCTCCATCCCATGTTGTGGCGCAGTGGATGTGGGCTTTCCGCTTTCTTTGTTTTCTCCCTTCTTCTTCTTCAAATGTTATCTTAAAGGATAACGGATACATGCAATGTTTAAGCTAATGAGGAGTGGGCGTTGTTTTGTCTTCCTCTTTATTTCTTCCCCTCTCTCCCACTGACACATCATCTTGCTTTCCATTCTCCCTCAAACCCACGCTTGGAGCGGAAACCTGCATGCCACACAATTATGCAACACAACTGGGAGTGCTGTTTGCCAGCCTGGGTAGCTGTCTTTAAAAAAAAAAAAAAAAAGGTAGCTGACAGTCGCGTTCCCGGCAGTTACGGCAGCCATCAGAACATCACGCTCATGGAGCCGGAGATGATACCAGGTCAGGAGGAACGATTTTAGCCAGCAGGGATGGCGGTTTGCTCCGTTGGTCTTCGGCAAAATATTTCAACAAAATATCGGACCGACTGCCAAGGAATTTGTGACACACATTCAGCGCGGAGACGACAAAACCACCGAAGCCCCACCAGACTTTTTTTTTATCCAGCACGGCGACACTTCACTTCCTCTGACTCCGATGAGCCCACAGCTGGAGATTCAGATCATCGGCGGTGAAAACATTCACACCCCCTCTAATAATTCTCACATAAAATCACTGACTTCATCACTGAGTAAGAAAAGAAGGCCTCAGCTTTGGGGGCAAAACAAAAAGAAGCACAACTCTCTACTGTATCACCTGTATTGATTATTGGAAAGGTATGAGATAAATAAACCTTCTCTAATGCCACACAGGGGGGAGATTTACAGTATAAAAAGAAACATTACATACTAGAAGACTGTAACTAAAAGCACAAAAAGACAAATTCCTATAAACACACAAGTTAAATTACAAAAAATGAATTCCAATGAAACAAGAGAATGCATTCTTCTTGGATAAACTAAACTGAGGGGTGGAGAGGAGGTGTTAAATATTAGAATAAGCCGGAATAATAAATGTTAAATTCAACACGGCAGCATGTGTAACACCCAGTACTGCTAACACTGGTTTCAGAGTGTAGCTTGGCTTCATGCATGTTGATGCCACTCTGACAATCTGGAGTTAAGCCTGACAAGTTTGAGATGCAGTTAGAGCCCCATACAGAGTTTAAAGCCTGAATCTGCAGACCTGCAGAAGTCGCCGTCACTCAGTAATCCATCCGTCCCCATTTCCATCCAACAGAAAAACGTTTCCCCAAAAACGAGCTGGGGCGGCTTCTCTTCACTGTTCAGTCGCACAGCTGAAAAAGAAGGGCTGAACCCGGACAGCTTAATCAAACCAAAACGCAACATCATCCGTTCACACCGGGACGGTTTGGAGCAATTTAATCAAACTCAGAGTGACGGATGCTTCAGCGAGGCGAAAATATCACCACTGGATTCAGGAACACTAATAACTCCTGTTTTATTCCCCGTCCAAGAAAACTTGAAACCAGTCGGAAAAATTAATCAACAACAACAACAACAACAGCAAAAAACACAAAGAAAACCAAGAGAGTAACTGGACCTTGGACTGAACTCCTGCTTTATGAGTTATTGGAGCCGGCAGGTCGACGGGGGAACGTGATGCGTCCTGACTCTTCACCTGTTGCTGAAAATGTCCACCCTGGCAGGATGACAAAACACGATCCCTCAACAGTCCACATGGGAAAAAAAGAACTCGGTCTGGTTTACGAGTCCAGGGCTCGGACACATGACTCAAACTCTGTAAAAGGACAAAACCAAATATATGCAGACTACAGCGGCTCAGATTAGGAAATGATGTTAACAGAAAATAAGGATATCACATTCAGCAATGCAAAAATAATCACTGAGAACGGAAAGAAATAATTCAGCCGGTGAAGTTTTTTGTTTTTCTCAGTGATAATAATGAAATCAGCTCTATACTGTGATGTATTTACGGGAAGAGCAAACACTTTAACACCTTCTATGGTTCAGACTGGCAACAAGCAGGAGAAGACTCCAAGATAATTCCCAGAATGGACCAGCCTGAGAGACCAGCCCCCGCACCTGTAACCAGGTAAACTTCCTCCACCGTCGTTAATGGGCGCAGCGGCTGTTGTTTACCGAGGACTCCCTGCAGAGGAGACTAGCTGACCCATGTCTGAAACCAGTGAGTGGTACAAATGGCAAACATCTCTTGGAGTCATTATTTATGCAGGAATGCCCTTGGGAGTCTTTGCACTTGTTTACACAGTCACGGCACAGTCCATTCATGACGGCTCCGAGTAAATGAGCCGCTTGCTACCAATTTGTCCTGGACGACGAAGCTTTGGGGCTCTACTACCCACAGTTACCTTGGAATGTGTGTGTGTGTGTGTGTGTGTGCGTGCGTATGGAAAAGAGGTTAACACGGCAGCGCTGCACTGTTGGGAACCGACCTGGAACTATGGACACGCCCGTCCCAAAGGCATTAGGAGGCACGGTGTCACATTTGGAAATAAATGAGAAGAATATCAGGGACTTTCACCTTTGTCATGGGCTGTTTGTTTGCCCGAGGACGAGGACAGTGGTCAAAGTTTGTGAGCACGCCGCCCCCCCATAAAGTCAAAAAACCTAGACAGGAGTTTTATGGAGGTTGAACTCAAAGGCAAAGAGAAGGAGAAGAAGGAAAAGACGAATCGGGCGTCATTTGTCGGCTTCAGAAGAATTCAACTAAAAGTTGAAGCAACAACTCAGTCTGAAGGTAAAATAAGTCATTATGTAGGAGGATGGCTCCTTTTAGTGCTGCTTCAGAACACTGTCGCACTGATGATCAGAGAGAGAACAGATTTATACGACCATTTGTTTTAAACTACAACTTTAAAATGAGAAATTTCCATTTTGAGTTGAAACATCTCACATTATATCCTCCTTTGCTAAAGAAAAGAGCAGGAAGTGCTGTTGGACAAAAACTCCAACATCATGCACACAATGTCGGATTTGCAGCGATGATAAAAACAAAAACATGAGCTCAAACCTTTGATACGAGTCTGCACGATGACAGAAAGAAGAGCATATCAAACTGTTTAATGAAGCAAACAGGACGCATCTTGTACTAAGTCATGTATCTTAATAAAGTAATGAGAATGCAAAGGAAATCTGTGCTGTCAGCTCTCGAATACTCATCAACTGTTAACATTTTCCTTCCTGACGGAGCAAATGAACCATACATCAGCGTTTGTCACAAGTGGCGTTGCATTATGAGAAAGCTCGTCTGAACAAATCCAACAGTTAAGGTATTAAATGTAGGTTTCATCAGCGGTTTAATGTCTCGAATCTCTCATTTGAAAACAGCCTTCAGTGTGTTTTCCACATTTCACCTAAACAGGAGAATGTGTCCACACACACATATATATATATATATATATAATTTTTATTTTACAATTTGAGTTCCTTGAAACCAACACAAAGAACCAACAAATTATCAGCGAAGCCAGACTGAAGCTCCTACAGTATAGATTCCATGTGTTCAACCGGTCAAACAGTAAAATAAGAAGAAACGGAGAGGCGGACAGAGAAAAGGAGGGATAATTTAACCCTTTGATTCCTTCTGTCCACCCGGACTTTTGGCTTATTTTAACCAAACATTCGCAAATTTGAAGTACGGTTTAAAATGCTCGGTTTAAAAGGGTTAACAAGCTTCCTCCTAAACCACTCCAACACCTCCAGAGTTTAATTGCTGGGAGGCAACATTATCCCCAGCAACACTGTGTCTGTGTCTTGGCTTTGGACTCGGCGGGTACCTGCTGTATCCACTCCCCGCACAATACAGCACCCACTGAGCCATATAATCCTCTCAGGCCCTCCTCTTCTAGAGAACCACATTCAATCCCGTTGCGACATGGGAAAATCTTCCTCTTTTCCATTTTTTTATTTATTTATTTATTTTTTTGGGTCAGGGTACGTGCTTCAAATAAGCCCAATAAGTAGGCGCCGTTATGTGTGCACAATGCTACAGGGAGCCGTAGAGGACGGGAAAAACAGAAAGGAAGAGTTAAATAAAAAGACGTTTGATTTGTTGCTGTGAAATTTGGGGCTACTTTCCATTCCGCTGCCGAGCTCCCGGGAGCAGCCATATTTCTGTTTATGTTTAAATGTGAATCAGTCAGACGAGCCGTTGAGTTCCTGCTGAATCATCTGGCGCTCCCATCAGAAGGCGCCGGGTTACTTTTGAACCGGCTGCCTTGTAGGAGCAAACAAGAAACTAATGCTACTTTACTTCCTGACTCCTCTTTCAAGTTGCCCTTGAAAAGAAAATTACAACAACGGCTTTGATGCAAGTCTGACGTGCTCGGAGATATTCTACATAAGTGCCGACACATACTAGATTATCATTCCAATGAGTCTGTTCTGATGTCTTTTAACTGTCTGGGTTTAGCTGGAGCCGGGGAGATGGAAGCTTTTTCAAAGCCGTACAGAGGGAATGTGGAAACAGCGGGTCATTAAACAAAATGGTTATGTTATTTTACTTTATTTTTTTTTTTACCTTGGCCAATGTTTTGTAACTTAAGTCAATATGACATTTACAGACCTGCTGAGACATCTTTTAATTAGACGATGAGCTAAATAATGAGAAAGTACGGAGGCGGCGTAGTGGAGAAGATTTCAGCGTTTTATCAATTTTATTCTTAGACCATCAAATGTGTGAGAAAAAGAACAATTTGTGCATCATTTTGCTTGATCCTTAATTTTACTGCTGTGCTCCTTCCTTCATTATAGTTTCTGGGATCTACTTAATATGATGTTGTTGTGGCATAAATATTTATTTTTTTCGAGCGTCAAGTGCTGAAAACGTGCCGTTGTTGATGTTGCTGTGTTCCCTTGAGTTCACCGCTGCATGAAAAGCGGTGTCATTTTCCATCAGTCACCCTTATCTGGTAAAAGAGGGTCGTCCTACCTTTCTGGGAGGCCGGAGGTCAAAGGTCGCAGTTGTTGGGAAGGGAAGGAAATTAGCTGTTACTGATGCCGAGAGTGAAGTCCAGCGTCGACACCAACTGTTGGAGCAAAAGAGAAGAAAGGCGAATGTATTAACCAGGAAGGTTATTATCGATAAATGACGTATTTAAATTCAAATAAATGAAACAATCATGTGATATCACAGCCTGTCGTGAACCAATGCTTTTATGAAACGGTTACTAAATGTGGCAGCCGCGGAGCGATACGGTCTGTGAAAAGTAATTTGATGTATTAGCTGCTCGTCACAGAACACCTATGAACCAAAGTTTTGCGGATGCTACGTAGAAATTAGCATTAGAGCTTCATCCACAACGCTGCACATTCACTGCACTGGAGCCAGATGGTTAGCATGCTAATTTCAGAGGAAGTACAGAAGTATTAAAAATAGAAGCAAAACAAGCGCCAACATTAGCCTTGATTTCCAACTCTGGAGACAGACGCTGGTGAGAAATTCCATTTCAGACGATTTTGTAAACAGCTGTTAATGCTAATGTTAGCTATTAGCAAAAACGTACAAATAGATTGTTAAAAAAAAAACAAAAAAAAACTTGCAAATGATGTATTTGTAATTTCTGATTTTTAAGAGGACTCAGTAAATTTCTGACACAGCCAGGAACTGTTGTTTTTCTTGAACGTTAATTAATCAAAGAGGAGGAAACGGCATATTTTGGGAACTGTTTTCAGAAGTGGATTAATCCACATTTGGTGCCCAACTGAGTATTTCCTGCAGCAGGATGGCGTATGTGGGACTAAGTCAAAATAAACTGCAGTGCGAGTGGATGGTAATGAAGGAACATGTCTCCCAATGCAATGCTGGAGCTCACTGATGTGTTTTTAATAGTTTTGGAAACAATGGAGCCGTGTGGCAGAGGAATACGCTCCATCAGGGTGTTTCAGACACATAATACTTGTTAGGAGGATGTATTCATTTGATTTTTTTTTTTTTTTTCATGGGATTTGTTGACATAAAAAAAAAAAATGTGAGCCTTTTATAAATGTTTCCTACAAACTTATACTTTACAAAGACACCCACAAAAAAAGAGTTTAAGAATCACAGATCTTGTGTGTTATTGATAGATGTATAAAATCTGCACAGGCTTTGGAGCAGTTGTGCGTTAAAGCTTCTGCTCACATCCTTAAAAATTTTTTTAAATCTTTCTCATCCAACGCGGCCCAGAGAAATGGGATGGCGAGGTTGAAGGCGAGCTCGTAACCCTTAACAGCCACTTTGGCATCCAGTCCTTATGAAAATTGGAACAGGCCTTGGCACGGCAACAGGAACCAACAAATCAACACTGCGAGGCTTCCACCAAATTTACAGTCAGGCCATGAAGGCCGCTTCTGAGCATTTCTGTCAAAAAAAACAACAACAACAAAAAAAAAATAAAGAAAGAAAAACGTGGTCAGCTGCTCGGCTCCCACCTGCTGCTTTATTCTCAGAGATCTGTGGCGCCGTGGCAGCCGCGGTGTTAATGCTCGACGAGAGCTGTTTCAAAAATAAACACATTTGCCAACACAGCGAGCGATTCCAGTAACATTAGCTTATATAAATTGTCAGTAATGAGGCACCGGGGACGGCATCTGTGATCCGCAGAGGTCGAGCGGAACATTCTGCTTCGCCGCTGAATAAAATGCATCCTAAGTGCGATTTAACAGCCTTAACATGAGCAGGTACATACAAAGAGACAGGCAGAGGTCCGAGAGGGCACGGTGCTCGTTGTAGAGGTCACACACACACACACACACACACACACACACACACACACAACGCAAGCGTGATACACAAACACTGCTGACAAGAGGAAAATATGAGGACTTCTGAGGCAAATGGAAAATGTATGAAGAAACGGATGTATGGGTCATTTTACTGAGCGGCCCCATTAACATCACTGCCCTTGTCTGAACTGGAGCTCAGCTCAATCTCACACACACACACACACACATGCAAAGCATGTGCACACACACACACACACAGAGCGAGAAGCATTTTCTCTTTTAACATTTCTCCTCTTTTTGCCCTCGGAGAAGGAGAGGTCGACATTTTAACTGCATCGGCAAGGAGATGGCTTCCTTTCACCTTGACGGGCATATAATGAACATTTTTCATTTTGAGCTTAGCTTCACTTACAGAGTCAGTCAGCTATTTTCTCTTTGAACCTTTTTTTTTTTTTTTTTCACCTCTCTCTTTCTGACATTTCCCTCTGTGGTTTCACCAGAATGATCTTCACAGTAAATTTGCGCCCCCTTTTAAAGAAATAGGATACGTTTCTGTTGATTTTTTTCAAAGCGTTCATTTCCATAAAGGTTCTTGGCGTAACACAAATAGACCCACGGTGCAGCAGGAAACACAAACAATATGCTAATCACACCTGTTTCAATTAGAGCCCTGGTATCCATTAAATCCACATCATTATTATTTATTGTTTTTGGCATTTTTATATAATAGAAGTATAATCATGGACACGTCCAAGCAGAGGCTCAAAATCAGATTACTTTAAAATGTGACTCAACAACATCAAAATATGTCAGAGGACGTTATCAACATCTTTACTGAACATCATAAGAAAATTGATAGCATGTTATTTGGCTTTTATCAAGATGCCTGCAGCTTCTGTGATTTGGATGTTACACGTTCTGGTAAACATAAACAAAAACTAAAGTACTTCAAATAATATCATTAAACCAAACCTGCAGCATCAGTGGTGTTGAGATTGTGATTGATTTTAATTAAGTTACCAGTTTTCACACATGTTTAGTTTTCCCCCAGAAGCCTTCCCACGATCAGAGGGGAATAGATAGCTGCTTTGTTCCTATCAGGTTCTGTGCATGAAGCCAGTGTTTTATTTCCTGTTTGAAAAAAAAAAACAAATAAAAAAAAACCAAACATCTAAAACATGCAAATAAACAAGTTGAATTGTTTTCATGATTTCTGATGTCTGATTTTGTTGTCTGTCTGGTTGACGAGGAGGAAACGAGGCGGTTCGTACTCTCAGTGAGTCTGTCCACTTGATTACTGGGTCTTTGGTCATTCCTCACATTCTGAAGCATTTCCAATCAGCATTTTTTATATTTTCACACTAGAATAAAATGAAAACACTACAAAGGTCCTTTGCAGTCTGGAGGTTTATGTCCATGTGTTGCAGAATGTACATTAATAAATAACGATAAAGAGAACTCTTTCTTTTCCGACACATAAAAGTTTAAAGCGTGACGTTAGTTCTGAAATACTTTGCCCAACATGAGCAAAGTATTTAACTTCTGATTCAACAGATCAGCTTTACAGTCAGAAACAGAGCAAATTGAAAACTATGTATCGGATAAAAACAAAACAAGACAAAGAAATGATACAAACAGCCAGCTTCTCTAAACCTGAACCTGACTCCAACATGTTGAACGCACTAATGCGACAAAGATAAACTCAAAATCTAAAACTTGTGTTCAAAAATCTTGCAAACAAAAACAGGAGCCCGTGTACCGCACACAGTCACAAGCACACTTGTGCCCACATTTGCCCACGCAGGGGGGGCTGGCAGTGTGCGATCCAAGACAGCTGGTGAAAACCGGGTGTGCTCTGGCTGCTAGAAGGAGCAGATTCAGGTGACATCTGCGCCTCCTGTTGCAGCGCAATAGTAGAAACACTAAAAGTGAATTACAACATTAATGATAGTGCTCTGCAAGCTGTCGTTCCATATTATGCATCCATTATTCCTTGCATGGGTACTCAGAGGCATCGTGAAGGAATAGGGCTGCACGCCCCCACCCCACCTGCCCCCCGAACCCCCCCCCCCGCAGCTCCACAAAACAGCGACCTCGCTGTGAAACGAAGCAGTTGTTGAAAGGCTTGTTGGTTCATAGAGTAACACCTTCCACCACTATACCACCACGATGCTGACTGGATGACTGAATCTCTCTCTCTCTCTCTCTCTCTCTCTACATTCCCATCCCTTGCTTCATCTTTCAAGCCAGTGACCTTAAACCCCCCCCCATCCTCCCATCCTCCCATCCTCCCACTCAGCCCCCTCCCCGCCCAACCTCCGCGTCCACTGCCACCGCCGCCATTTCAGACAGCATTTGTTTGATCTTGCCGCCCTCTACAGCTGAATGAAATCAATCTGGGGGAGATGTCATGTGTGAGCCGAAATGATTGGCCGCAAGAATAACATGTATTTGAGAACACGGGGCCCCCACCCATCTCTCTCTCTCTCCGTCTCACGAGCCGCCGGGGCCACCGACGCATGCGTGCACGTGCGAGCGAGCACCCCAAACACATACGACGGCGAAGGCCGGCGCACGCCTGATAGGCATCACACAGACATCTCCGAGCTGTCACCCATCCCCAGACTTTCAATAACTTCAAATCCCCCGAAAACTTGGAGAATAAAGGCAGAGTCGATCACTCATAGCTCTCTTCAGGGAAATAACAGCTGAAGGAGAAAAACAAAGTCAGGATCCCATACTCTCCTGCAGAAAAGCACCAGCGTCCCCTGAGGACACGGGGAGAACACTTCTTTCATCATTCCAGTTAAGACACAATGAAAAAAAAAAAAAAAAAAAAAGATTCATTTAAGATGTTGTGACATAAAAAGCACGCAGGTATAAACCATTTATAGGGCTGAATCAACGGTAATGAAAGGTGGGTTTTTCTTGAAGCTAAAAAAAGAAAAGCTGCCGAAGTGGGCGGTGATGTCGGCGGCATCTCTAACAGCAACACAGCTCGTTTCCGACGCCTTTCTATAGGCGTCTGTGTGTGATTTGGGTTGGTGCCATGCAGGATCGGATGGCGGGGCGCTCCCTTCCACC
Source organism: Remorina albescens (assembly GCA_034769265.1). Taxonomy (NCBI): domain Eukaryota; kingdom Metazoa; phylum Chordata; class Actinopteri; order Carangiformes; family Echeneidae; genus Remorina; species Remorina albescens. The sequence goes on from CM068493.1 coordinate 1,387,217, forward strand.
GTCTCTCCCGGGAACACAAACAGATCATCAGCCACATCACAACTGCAGCCTGGTGCCGCCGCCGCCGCCGCCGCCGACCGGCTGTGATTTCTTCATTCAGGGGAGAGCGCCTGCGAAATGTGTCGTGCTTGAAGTGTTTTACAATTACCAGCTGATTATATCAGCTGCATTAGCATATTAAAAGGAAGACTACTTGAACACACGGATAATGAGTGACTGTTGAAAATAATTTCCCCACTCATTATCGACAGCAGACACTGAGATCTGGGGAAAGGAAATGTTGATAAATAACTGAAAACCTTTACTGTGTAAATAACAACAATTACTGAGAAATTGGATCGGGCTGTTTTTGGTAAAAATGGAGATAATTCTAATTAAAAACTTGAAAGCATGAAGTTGTGCATCTGATGTATAGGAGTAAATTATTATTCACCGGTGTGAGGAAGAAACTTTTGTCTTGTTCACAAGGTGTCACGAAACCAAATCACTATTCTCCTTTTAAACTTCTATTCAGAAAGTGCAGCGCTCCGTCTCTCCGACTGGTCTGATAACACAACGTCAATACTCAATAAAAAAGGATTTTATGTCTGAAGTGACTAAATAACTGCTGCAAACAGTCTGGATGTATGTTTTTAATCTCCCTGCTGGTTAGTTCAAACTGAATGGATTTGATTCTTTTCGTTTCGGTGCTTCGAATACAGATGATGCTCCGAGTATCAACCTCAGCGTTGATGAAGGTAAGTGTGAGCCGATCACTTTTATCGTTCACCTCCGTGTTTTTAAAAGCGTATCGGCTTAAAAGAATTTATTATGCAGTACAATATGGTTTTATATATGTAGCTATTGTTTTTTTCTTCTTAAACTAAAGAATCTGCTCTTTTTTAACAAAACGTCTGCGTGTTCATCCGTCCATTCTCATCCTCCATCTTTGATAGTGACGTCTAGAGTCACGTCTCTACGTCGGACGCTCCTATTGGCTCCGGTGGGTGATGTCACAGCCAGTCTCTGGATCAGTCCTGTATGTTTCTGAGCTTATTGTGTTGACAGAATAAAGACAATCAGATATTTGGAGCTGATTTTTCATCATTAATGAGCAGAACTCCTGATCAGATAAAGATAGAAACTTCAGATCAGCTCTAGAACAACACAAACACATGAGAGGAACTTTTCTTTGGTTATTCTGATTTACAGTTTTTATCTGGAAAACACTTTATAAGGAAAACCGACAATTACTTTTTTTTTTTTTTTTGTCATTGAATCAACTGGTTGTGTTAACATTTATATTTTTAATTAACAAATGCAGTGACTGAATTTGCAGAGTGTTGAGACTCTGGTATGAAAAGCTGACATATTCATAGTTGGGATTTTTAAACGCAACAATAAAACTGTCGAAAAATGATTGTTTTGGTGTTTTTAAGAAGTCAGCTGATTCCTGTTTTGTATCACAATGTTTTATGGAAGCTAAAATATATAATTTAAGAGTCTCATTGTTATTAATAGTCGACAGCGGATTCATGAAGGCCCAGTCAGTACTTTTCCTTGTGTATTATATAATGTCATTCCCGGGTGATCTCGGTGTATCGGTGACGAACTGGACGTTCCAGCGTTTCCATGTGAAATACGACGAGAATCACGTCTCATTGTCATCTGCTGTTTTGGCTGGAAAACAAAGACAGAAGCGTTTCATCGCTCGCTCGCTCGTTCTGGAGCTCCGTCCTCCATTGTCGAGCCAAAAACGCGCATGGACGTGAAGGAGACTGTGAATGTCATGAAATTCATGAGATTATCTTTTTTTTTTTTCTTTCTTGAACGTTTCAGAGTGCAGACGGAGTGAGTTTTCACAAGCAGAACCCTCAGCACCGGGGGTCGAGAAATCATTAAGTTATTAACATTTATCAACGGCTATCACCGCCTCCCTGCAGATATGTGATGGCAATTGTGCGATTTCGCCGCTTTGAAGCATTGTGATGCCTTCGAGTGCTGTGAAATATTTTGTCTGACAACGGCAGGTAGATTTCTACCCGCCACCTCCACCGGCGCTGTTACTCAACACGCACTTTTCTTGCCCTTTCTCCTCCTCGGTACACATATTTCCCTGTCTGACCAAACGGGCTGAATTTGTGCTCTTAATCAGCTTGCCTGCCTTGTCTCTTCACTGGAGGCTGGCGACACGCTTCCCTTCCCCCTTATTCCCTGGCTCTCAACAGACAGGCGCGCTGATTAACATGCACGCCCAGGTAGGAGCTCCCTCCAACACAACCCCGCTGCCCACCAGGTCCACACACCATTATCCCCGCCGCTCAATAGCACCCATCTCAATGCACATCTGTCGAGCTGCCGCATCCCCGCTCCTTAATTAGCTTTACAACTTTCCCCCACTTCAGGATGGAAAAGAAGGGATGAATTTGTGGCGAGTGCGCAGATGAAACGAGGGAAGCAGACAAAGAGGGGGGAGGACATATGCTGAATGCTGAGATGGGAGATGAAATAGAGTGTGTTTTTTTTTTTTTTTTTTTGGGGGGGGGGGGAGACAAGATTAGCATTAATTCCTCTGATGTCCAGGCCTCAGTATCATCAGGAGCCCCCCCCTCCTCCTCCTCGCTTCCATGATACGGTCTCTCCACCCAGAGGATGCAGCCCTACGAGCAGGTGCCTTATCTTATCAGTTTCCCTCTCACATCGCTCCCCCCCCCGTCCCTCTCCTGCTTTTTGTGCTTTTTGGAGTTGCTCTTCATACACGTCTTCAAAGCTGCCCCCTTCTCCCCTTTTGATTCCCCAGCCGATCTTCGCCATCGGGGCCCCGGCGACGGCGGCGTCTCTCACACTCAGGCTGCTGCTGCTAATGCTGCTAATGCTAATCCGCTATGCTGTCTCTGTTACTCCACCGCAGCACATTTGTCAGCCACATGAAAAACAAACCCAAGAAGTCGACAGTGAGCACGAAGAGGCATCCAATTAATATGAAATTGTCTCCAGAAGTCAATAAGGTTTTAGTTCCACTTGAGTGTGTCTAAATGCACAGAGTAAGGCTAATTATAATCCCATGGAGTATTTATACTATTTACGCTTTGCCCCTGTCATTACTACAAGCTGTAATCCTCCAACCCGTGTTGTCTGCATGTGTTGATGAGCCTTATGTCAGTTGCCAAAAATACTTAAGCCCGATCCCCATTCCTGAAGGCTCCGGTGACTATCTCATGCACAAACAATGTGAAATTAATCACCGTTACTATGGCAATGAGCATCGAACAATGTCATAATCAGCGCTGCCATCGAGAACGGAGTTTCAATCCAGAGGGGCAAAGGTTGCTGTGGAAAGGAGAGCAATGAGCTATTTTCGTCAATCTGCTATTCTACATTCCTGGCAGCTTCATTAGAACTACCCACTGCGTGTATAACCTTCTGCAGGCCTCCTACCAACCGTCTCCAGTATTAGAAATACTAATCTCTTATGTGTATTTCACCCTCCATCCTTCCTTCCATCCAGCAATTATCCCCCCCGCCATCAAAAGCCATCAAAACAGTAATTTCACTTTTTCACAGGCAGGCTTTTCACATTTCTTTCCGTGAAAGGCCTGAATCATCCCCTTATCTCCATGGCTATTACACAGTGTGCACGAGAGTGAAAACAATGGGCTCGGCCTGATGAGATCACGGCACTTCATTTCTTCAAGGCCACTCCGGTAGATGCAAAAGACAATTCGCCGGCAGCAAGGAGGACGGAGACGGCGAGGGCCCGAGGATTTCTCGGTCACTGAGCCCAGAGCTGTGAGGCAGGTCATCCCCAGTAATAAGAGAGGAAGAAGAGGAGGAGGAGGAGGAGGAGGAGGGTGCCAGCTGCGGCTGTGCAGCATCTCACGGCCTCGGCGGAACCTTTTCTGAGGCCCCGACACCGAGGTCAGTGACTGGAACTCAGAGTTGGGACCTTTATTCCTGCCTGTGTACGGAAGCCCTCGGAGGATTGAGCGTCGCCGCTGGCTCAGGGGTCTTGCAGAGACGGAGGGAGTGCTTGGACTTAAGAGGTTACGGGAGAGTGGAGTGACGGGTCTGGGGAGGGCGGAGGAGGCTGGAGATTCAGGAAGAGACAGTTCACTAGTGACTAAAACAGCAGCTCTGTTTCAAAAAACTTTCACAACCCAGCGTGGTTCGCGTTGTGACAAATTCAGTGAGAAAATGTTTATTGAGCTAACAAATCAAGTCAAGCAGGGCCATTTTCACATAGACTTCAATACAATGGGACTTTTCTTTGTCTTCACAGCCCCCCTGATAGGATGCAGGTTTAAGTCTTTTATGGCTGAGCAGCTTTTTCATGTTTATTTTTGAGTAAATTATCCTGCTGAAATAAACCAGAAAGCTTTTTTCTGTCATGTTTTTGTATCTTTGGGCACAAATATTAAATTTTTGGTCCTCTGGACATCCACTGGCTGCTCTTCATTGATTTTAATACAACATTGAAAATCTCACCTGGGTTATTTAATGATCGGCTCTTTATTCGCTGCTGCCCGAGCTGTGTTTTTGTTACGAGGCGATGCAGTGCAGGCTTTTTAAATCAATCTTTATGTAAACAGAACCGCCGTGACATCATACGCAAGTTTCATGGCTCTGCTAATTAATTTTCATTCTCGGAGGCTTTAGATGGAACAGAGGGGGAATATGGACTGAAAGATCTGCAGCTGCAAAGCGTATATTTGATCACGCAAGCGAAGAGCGAATAAAAATGTAAAGTCTGTACATTATTTGTCTGTGAGAAGCTGGAAACTTAAAGCGACGCCCTTTAACTTGAGGAACAATCTGATCCACTGACATATCTCCAGCTCTCTGTTTCCATTACCCAGCCCTGTTTCTGTGCCTTTAACTCTGCATTTGTCAGTCTTGTACAGCATGTGAACACACACAGACACACACAGAGACGTGCGCACACTTCCCCTCTATCTCTCACTCCATCTCTCTTCCTCTTTTTCTCATTGGAAAGAAGGAATCGGGTGGGGTGGAATGATCGTGTTAGGGGGTTCACAGAAGACTGACTGTTTATTATTGTCTTCGGCCCACTTAACTCTGACAGTAACAGAATGAGATGGGGAGAGAAGCGAGTGCCATTAATCACGGTGTCGGGAGGGCCCGAGCCGAGCGGAGACACATCCATACCGCATGTGCCTGGGAGAGGAACACAAAGTGATTTTCAGGCCAGCCGGCCTCGTAGCACCGCTGTGCTGCCTCCAAGTTCAGGTTGCTGGCATTGAAGAGTGCAGGGGGAAGAAGTGGGCGGCTATTCACACTCAATCTTCTTCAAATGTTCTGACACATTGCACCTACAGCCACCCCCTGTTACTGGAAAACAAGGATCGGCGCTATTTAAAAACCTTAAATTGTCTCCCACAGGAAGTCAAAGTATCAGGGGAAGAGGAGAACCGTTAACTGGGGCTTTTATTTCTGAATTAATCATCGCAGCGCGGCGCTAACACGAGATTAGCTGGATTATGGCGCTCAGAGTGATATATTCAGCATTAGATGCGGCTAGTGGCGGCATTAGCGTGCGGTCGCTGTGAAAATAAGGCCTCAGACGGCGGTGACAGCCTCAGCCTGTCAGGTGTCAGTCGGCGCCGGCCGGCCGGCCGGCAGACCGGCCCGCTACACAGAGGACACCGCGGCAGCTGATTGACAGCTATGTCTCTTAAGTCTCCCCCTTTCCACAGCAACACCAGCCGCACACCTTCCCCTGCTATCAGTGACACCCAGATGTGCTACAGCAGCTGTCTCCAAGATTATTCCTCGGCGGCTCCGAGCCGCCATCTACATAGACAGCCGTCTAAATATTTAATCGTGCCAGAAGGCGCTGCTGCATCGCACACTTTAGCCCGAGAAACACAGTATCTCCAGCTGCAGAGGGGAGACGGCTGGAGATGAAAGCCGAAGACACGACGGGGAGGGGGAGGAAGAGACGGAGAGGTGAAAGGCTGGGGGGGTCACGGCTCGGCCGGGCCGAGCTGATTTACAGGTAAAAACCTAAGATGACAGTATATGCCACAGTTTCTTGGACAAGTGACAGCAGCGCAGCAACAGATGACAGGCTGCGTTTTGGATATACCCTGAGGACAACCTCGCCCCACATCAAATGCCTAACAAGCCAGACAAGACCATTCTGATTTGCTGCCATACCTTAAGGGAGAGACACAAGCCCCCTTGAATGTGACATTGCTAACCATGATGCAAAAATTACACGGTGCATATGTGGACGTCTGTCTTTCTGTCTAGTTTTTCAGCTGCTTTATTTCCACGTGCATGCGTGTGTTCATCTGAGTGTGTCATCACTGACAGCTGATCAGAATACACACAGTGCCTGAGGTACTTTCTGTAATTTTGACTTTTTTTTTTTTTTTTAAAGCCTTGGCTCATTCCCAAGCAACAGATTGCTGCTGTCGCCGGAGTTGTGCCTCACAGATGGAGCAGCATCACTTCCTGAAGAGCCTGACAGGATCAATCCAGGAGCTCATTCGCTCGCAGTCAATTAAGACATGTTAGTTTTGACAGGAGCCACGGGCAAAATAACAGCTGTCACTGTCTGGGAGGAAAATATTGTGACCAAACAAACAAAACAAAAAAACCACAGAAAGAAATGCACTTGTTTACCGGAGGGGGGACTGACTCTGCCTCAGCAGGAGACGGAGAGCAGCGGCTCAACCTTTAGCAACAGTCAGAGAGTTTAATTTGTTTGAAAACATAAAGCGCCCCAGGTGATTTAATGAATCCCTAAACGAGCACTAATCATGACCTTCATCGATTCTGATGGCATATTTGGTCCATCTGTCCAACTCCCGCCTCCTCTTCTATTTCTCAGCCAAGGTTTCTCCTCTGCATCTCGTACATGCCTCTGAAATGGGTCGTTCGAGTTGTTTACAAAACTGCAGCTAAAATACCTTCTTCTGATTCTGTAGCGAATTATACAATACAGGAATATAAAAAGAAAAAACAAAAACAAACAAACAACGAAACAAGCAAGAAATCTGTGTGAACCGCCCACTGAGAGAAGAGGTGGAGCTGCTCTCTTTGAACCTATTGGAAGGAGAGTGAAGCTCTTTGATTAGGACGTGTAGGTAGGTAGCTGTGGGCGATGGACTGAAAACACTTGGCATCTGTTAGCAAGTCTCCACACACCCGAGGTGAGGGACACACACACTCCTCCCTGGCTGAGCTCGGCTTTACCCTGGGCATCATTACAGACACTACACATCCCTCCTTTGAAGGGTTATCAAGGCTCCTCATTAAAGACGTCCCTGGCTTTCTTAGTGATGTGGGCCTCCACGGGGCATAATATAGCCCCTTTAATTAGTTTGCAAACTCATTAGTGTGTGCCGGGCAATTAAATGTCCTTCCTTCAGAATAGTTTACAACAGGACAAAGGGATCCCAGGGGCCGTCAAGGAAGTGGGGCTCATAGCCGAGACGACTGGCCCTTCTGCCGTGGACTGTCATCAGGGAGCCGCGGCCCCTCGATCGGCCCCTCATCCGCCCGGATTAGCTCGGGGACGAGCTGCTGCTCCCGTCTATTTACTAATGTGGTGTTCGTGAAACGGGCATTTACAACCCTCGTGACAAACACACCTCGCCAGCTGCCATTAAAGAGCAACTTAACATCCCCCCCTTCAGACAGTTATGGTTCCTAACGTGTGCAACAAACACACAAAGATAATACCGTGGTAAGTCACAATGACAGCGCACTTAGTGGTGTAATTACACTTATTTGAAGCGGTTGTTAGTCTATACTGACCACGTTGTGCCTGAGGTGCACACTGAGCACACTCCATTATGAATCAGCTGCTTTTGGTTTGTTTTTATTGTTTCAACAGATTCTGGTGAATACTGTGTGTGGGTCGATGACAACATATGTGTGCGTGTGTGTATCTATTTATATAATAATAATAATAATAATCCATCCTTTATGGTGTATTGTCCTCTAACTGAACATCATGTTGTATTGAAGACTGTAAACTAGAGATGAGACCATAAACTCAACTCAACTTTACTATTGTTGTTGTGTTCTGATTTGATTTGAAAAAAAAAACCAAAACAAAACCAAAACATTTGGTTTTCTCTTCGACAACATTCAGAAGTTATGTTGAGGAGTTTTAACTCTTTTAACTGTTCATCTTGATCAAGGTGACGAGAAGAAAAGCATCAATTGGTATGTTTAATAGTTTCCGTCATCCGGAGCTGCAGCCTGACAAAACAAGACTTGTCAAAGGAAACTGAAGTCAAAAGCTCGAGTTAAGAATCAGAACACAGAAATTTAAATCAGAATTACTCCAAAATTAAAACTCTAACAGGAAATTTTTTTTTTTTTTTTTTTTAAATGGGGGCGTTTATTTTGAGGATGGTAGAAATCTATTGTTTACATTTGGGTCTATGTTTGTTTTGTCATATGACGCTCTGTGTCGTCTCCGATCGGCCCCGGAGGAGCCCCAGGCACATTCAGCTGCTCTGTGACTCTCTATAAATCCAGCCAGCATGAAATCTCAAGGAGCCAACGTGGAGAAGAGAGCCTGTTTACACCATCTCATCTTCCACAGATGCCTTGGTGCCTGCCCTGCAGAACAACCCAACCCCATCTCACCCAACATGTTTGCAGAAGTGTTCATGCTGAACAAAGTGATTGTATCATCTGGGCCTGCTCTTCCATTTGTGTTGCTGCTTCTCCTGAAACCCGTTTCAAGCTGTGTCACCCCCAACTCAGGCGAAGTTTGAAAAATGGAAGAAGGGAACCATGCAAAGTGGACATATTCTCCAGCCTGCCGTAAAATAACCGGGGGATGGACCATTAGCCATTTTCTGCTACCGACCGAGTTGCAGATCTCGCATCTGCACAAGCAGAAGGTCACAAGAAACTTAACAAAAGAACAACACAAGGGGGAGAAATTATTTTAAGGACAAACAAAAAGAGAAAAGCATCCCTCCCCCTCCCCCCCCTCCCCCCAGACCACTAAATTCAGAACAGAGCTGGGAAAAGAAAGAACTACATGTTGTTTCATTGGGTGCAGTAGATAATCCGGCTCATTCTGTGACACCCCCCGCCGCTCAGTGATGACTGGACTAAAATGCCAGCTCCACCTCCCTCTCTCCAATGTTGGCCCACTGTTAGCGAGGAGCAGGGCGGACTAGACATGTTCCTCCACTTTTCCAAGGCACAAACCAGTCAATTTGTCATCCAGTGAAGAGGTTGAACCTTTAATTAAAGTGGAGAGCTGCCGCTATCAGGGCCCAGCTAAATGTCACATGATAAATAACGGCAGAAGATCTGAAAAGCTCCCTCGGAGTTTCCTTCGCTCGAGGGGATAAAAGGCCACACACATTACAGGGTAACTGCATATCAATATGTTAAATAGGTTCAATTGTATAAATTGATTAAATGACCCAATTGCGAAGCAGCCATGCTTCAAAGATCCTGTTGTTCGAGCGGTGAATGTTGACAATGTCACGTAGGCTGGCTATTAATGGAAACCAAGCAGGGAGAATGTGGCGGTGAGTGACATTATTAAAGTAGATGATGGGTTTCTGAGCAGATCATTCACTGAATGCAATCGATAGCTCTGTGTCTAAACGCTCGGGCAGAAATTACACTTCAAGGCATATTGCCCCGGGTAAAAATGACACTGCCATGAAAATGCATTGCTATGGACACCATTAGAGGCGACTGGCTAATTACATCCAGCAGAAATCGGGGTTCTTTTATGAGTCCTTCACATTCACCGCGAGGGAGCGGCACCTATCGCAGCCTCGAATATGATCTGTGCATAAATATAGCGCGGCGGGCGGTGGAAACTGTCTGCCTGTACAATCCAATATTTCCAAAAGCCCGTTGTCTGATACAGAGTCATCTGTAGAAGCTCCGACAGCCCCTTCTCCCCCCACGGTCCACACTGCATCAGCATATATTTTCCAAATTGCTTCATTTCACTCCGCTTATTATCAGGCAGCTTAATCTTGACCCTTCAAATCTCTAAAATTATCGTCCTGTGTCTTGTTTTCTCTTCCTCTCGGAAACCGTTGAATGTGCTGTCAATTCCACAAAATTCCTCTCTCATCTTTCGGCACTTGATCCCCCTAATCTTGCTTTTGTGTCACTCACTCGGCAGGAACTCTCCCTCTGTAACTCAGTGCTTAAACACAGCTTCACCTCGTCGTTTTAATACCCATCATGCCTCAGTGTTTCATACGACGGCGCTGCAGCTTATCGTGCTCATTTGATCATTTGACTGTTTATCAGCCAAAATAATTCCTGAATCTTGCAAAGGAGTGGCTCAAATACCAGACAGAAGGTTTTCCTACCGTTGTGTGCTGCCCCTAATTCATGAATTACTTCCATTTATTTTATATTATATATATATTTTCTCCACGTTTCTGAACTATATGTCAAACAACCCCGACATGAAACATGAAACTACCTGAACAGGAAACAGAAATGTTTTGGCTCTGGCACATAATCAAATAAAACCATTTACTGGTCCCTTAATCCATTTGTCTTCATTGTTAAAGTATCTTTTTACGCAACCTTCGTCCCAAACTCCCCCAACTCGGTCTGAAAGCACCTTATGTTCCTCATTCTCCTCTAACTAACAACGTCAGAGCGTGTTTTCAAAAGAACTGAACAAATTCCAGGAGACGCGGCAGATTTGTTTGTTTGCGAGCGGCTGTATGGATATTCCTAAATCATATCTAAACGTTTGCGTTTTGGATTTGTGTCAATTTCAACATTTGCTGGAGAATTCGTATTTCTGTGTTTTCTTTAGTTATGAAAGCAGAGACAGAAACAGACGGGAGGACGATCACTGTTTGCCTCGCTGCATGAAATTTTGTTAATTGAAGGCAGATCTGATTATCCAGCCCGCTCTTCCAATCACAGCTCAGAAATTTTACTATTCTGTCGCACATAAACAACCATTATATACTTTTAAACAGCCACAGAGTGGATAATGGCGGCATTCAGTATGGAGATGTTTGTGTTTGTGGGGGTTAGAATGAAGAGAGATGTCCACAGTAAACAAAATTGATATTTTTGTCATTATGCATCTCTGTTTTTGCAGTGTATTCATAATGTATGTGGAACTCTGCCGCTAATTACTTTGTCACATGGTGACGGAATATTCTTTCTTTCTTTAACGTCTTAATCAACTGATACAAATATTGTTAATAATTCAAGCCTCACTGGTGTACTTAATCTACCTCATTTTCTAATCTTCCCAATAATTCATTTGTTCAGTGATTAATTACACTCATTTGTGTCATGTGGAAACAGCATTTGTTTTTAATTGTGCATGTCAAAAGAATTTTCCAGTCATCCCATTTATTGCCCACGCCGGGGCGTTTGGAGCTTTGGTCACCGCGGGGGATCCCTTCTTTTAGCTCCTCTCTCCACCGCCTCTACGTCCGCCAGCGATCAGATTTCTTTCCGCCATTGCGCCATATGTGGCATCACAGCTAATTACTCAAGAGAAATTGGCTGAAGATGTGGCGGAACAGCAGGTGAAGAGCTCCAGCCCAGAGCTAAACCAACACTAACCGGTCAAGCTCAGCTGCCCTCGCTCCTGCGTCGCCTCAGACAGCGCAGGATGGGCTCGTTCACGCTGTTCGGCCTTCATTACAGATCAGGGAAGGTGCAATTAGCGGCAACCCCCCCCTCAGTTTATAATTACCTTAAGACACCCACTTAAACAGAGAACCTTATAAATCAGTTCCTGTTGCCTATTGCGGCCCTGGACGCTAAATTATGCCTACCGATGTCAGCTGCAGCCGCGGACAGGCCCCTCGGCAGCGGTGACAGCCAACAACGCCGCGAGCTCGTCTAATGAATAAGAATGGCTCCGACGCCGGCCTCTACGGGGCGTTTGGCCTCCGGTTTATGGCTGTATTTATGGCAAATTGAGAAATAATAAGAAACGGAAGGAAGGGCAGAAAAACAAAAGGTCAATTAAGAAATGCAACAGATTACGGCGGGAAGTTGTCCGGACTCGTCTGTGACATTTGTGCTGAAATATTATTTTGGATTTACAAAAAGGTAATTCTTAGATGGAGGATCGTTGTTTTGTTTTGTGACATCTGCATAGATTTGCCTCGGCGAAGTTAACAATGTAGTGAGAGAGGCGTTATTTGCAGATGGAGTACGTTCATCGGGCACCTGCTGCTTCTCAATTATTGGGGAAGTACTTTGGATTTAGCGACAAAACAAACACAGTACGGTCCAGACGAAAATCTCCAGAAGATGAACACGAACAAAGCGAAGATTTGGGAGGGCGAGCTTTTGTTTATTAACCGCTACTCCAAAGAAGATTCTGTGCATTTGAAAAGCCAGCAGCAGCTGATTTCTATTGTCCCACGTCTTTTGTGTTGGATTTTCTTCCCTTTTTGCTAAAACGATCAAACACTTTGGATGTTTGGAAAAAATAAAAAATAAATAAACGAACGCGGTTTATTGAATATGATTTTAATAGAATCCGATTGGGTAAATAAAACGCAACAAAGCGAGAATTGATTTTTAAGTTGTTGGTGAAAGTAAAAGTGTGACCTTCACACCAGCTGATGAATGCCAAAGACTCTGATAAAAAGCGACGGACAAAGGAGTACAAGCGGCGTGTAGACATGACATTCCTGTCCTTGGAACATCGCCTGATGCTCTGAAAGCCACTATTGAGGAGATCAACCTCTCACCTCATCTCACTCATGTTTGCTCCAAGGAAACACTTTGGTGGAGCACCTGCAGCAGCAGAATGAAACCCAGCAGAGTCAACACGGCTGTAACAATGAACACCTCGCTCTAAAAATAAACCCAGATGAGTCTCCGGCGTTTAATGAGCGGGAGACTGTGCAGAGAGGACTTTACATTATTGGAGGGATGACGGCGTTTTGTTTTTGTTTTTTTTGCAAGGGAGGAATACTGACAGAAATAAATGCGCGTTCAAACAGTGAAGCGTCATCAGATCTTCCATTGGGAGAAATTCGTTGGTGTCTCAGTTCAAGTCCGACCACGAGAAACAGGAGCGGGAAGAAAAGGCCTGTGTTGTTGTTGTTTTAACGCTCTGATGCAGAATGTCACCGTCTCCACATGCAGCTGCTGAGATGGTTTAAAGAACGTACTGCAGCGTCCCTCTTTAATGAAGCGACAGATCAGGAGCTTCATTCACAGCGATGAGCTACTCTGAGCAACAGCCGACGGCAACACAACACATCGCTACCGATGTAACTCAACAACAACCAGAAAGCTCCGATTTTTGTGTTAATGGTCCAGATTATGGTCCGTACATCTGATTTTTCTGCCACTCTTATCCGTTAACACGGACGCCAAAGTGAAAACCCAAATATGACGGAAAGCTTCTTTCAGTCGGGAGAAACAGCAAAATATCAAATCTACAATTTTTTACAACACATGGTGGGGGGGGTTAAATCTTAGTGAGTGAAATAAAATATCACGTACACTGATGATAAGGACGTACTCAGAATCATCATCCACCTTCAGTTGTCCCTTTGCTGTTGTCTGGTGGAGCTCAGTCTAACTATAAAAATACAACATCTGCTATAACTGTCTGTAGGATCAGAGAGCATAACTAAACATTACAATCCAAGTCCAGCGTGGATGATTGTGTCCCCTGAGGTTTGAGTCACATCTATATTTCTCTCGTCTATACTGATGTTGATGCAACGACACTAAGCCCGTCTCCACCCGGTCTGAGAGCGGAGAGCAGGAAAAGGTTAACGATATGACATGATTAATGTGGCGAGATTTGCTGACTAGTATCACCAACATTGTTCATTGTCCCAATCCAGATAATGAGACTGTGAACGTGCCGCCGCCGCCGCCGCCGCAGAGGCTCTTGGTCCATCCGTCTGTTGTCTCCCAGCGAAAAAGGCGTTCAATTAAGTTAACTCGGATACCTCTCGTTTTCACTTTCTTTGGTTGCCATGGTGAGCCACGGCGGCTAACTCGAGAAGATGCAAAGCGTCATAAAAGCCTGAATGCAGAAGCAAAGAGCCGTGCACCTCCATCGTGGCTGTATTTACATTGAAAAGCACAGAGGCGGCGGCTGCAGGTGCTTCTCTTTACTTCCACTGTTATGGCGTGTGTTGTTTTGTTTTGGTTTTTTTTTCCTGCACAATCTCAGGATAGATGTGCGTGCGGCTCCAATGCAGCAGTTCACCGTCAACAGTCATCGGATGAGATTGTCAGAGGAAAAAGTTATTAACTACAACTTAATTTCAGCTTCCTGTCATCAGAAAACGAAGCGCCGGCGTGGAAGGAGAGCGCTGTCCTGTCATCTGCAGAGAAGCGAAGGGTACCTTCCTTCCTGCAGATGTTTCTGATCCTGACACTTTCTCTTTCCCTTTGAGAGGCTGCAACTGAGATTTCTTTCACAAATAGCCCTGTTCTCCCTGAAAGTAATGTCACAGAGAGAGAGAGAGAGAGATACAAACAGCGTTTTGCTTTTCGGGGACTAACCTGCCTGTGCGGCTTTTATTTGGCCTTGGCAGCAAATATCACAAAAAATTGAAAATGCTTCCACATGAGGACGTCAGGTCAGCTCAGTTCAGGACGAACGTTTAAATCACTGCAGATCAGCTGGTCTCTCCATTGTCAGTCGTCAGTAGACGGTCTGGGATTTAATCAATCAACGTTTAAATGTCAAGGACCTAGATTTGGTCTGGACCAGGTTTAGGGTCATCCCACCACACCGACAGTGCTGCCATAATAACCAGATAATCAAAGTTATTCACTCCACCTGTCAGTGATCACAAAATTACAGCTGAGCACCGAAAGAAAATATATTATATATTTAGATAGAAGTAAAATAAAATCCAGTAAAATCCAGAAAATTAATCAAAAGCTACAGAATTATATCAGATTTATGTTGCTCAACATAAATACACCTGCACACGCATGAGAAAAGAAACCGACAAACACAATGAACATGTGGAAACACACAATGACAGACTACAAATAGACACACACCTGCTGTCACGTGACCACCGACAGAAAATTTAAGAATAAGAGTTAGGAGGTCAATAAAGTCGGAGTATTTCAGTCAGTCGCTCTTTTCTGAGTTTTGTTTCTGAAAATGTTTGTTTGTGAACATTTGCCTCTCTCTGTGTGTTGTGTTGTGTTGTGTTGTGCGTTGTGTTCATCCGTCACAGTTACTTCACATTGGGAGGTCAGTGAGCGGTGAAGGCTTCACCCTCTGGTTGATTCCGGCTGACACTCGTTGCTGCGCTCTGTGTTCCCGTGACGGACGCTAAAGCGATCTACTTTGGACTAAACCGTTTTGTCTCAACTGTTGTTCCAATTTACCAACAAATAAACCTCTCCCAGCCGCTGGATTGGGAAAGGTTTGGCTTCCCGGGATCAAATGAAACTGACCAATCAGACTTTCAGTCTTTGCACCTGATCTCAAATCTGTAATATTTATTTTGTCCTTCAGTCTTCAGGCTTGACTAAGCCTCACTTGCGCGCCACATCAACATCGTTTGTCATTTCTCCTTTTTTTAATAACTCGCTCAATATCAGCAAATTAAATGAACTTTTTTTTCCCCCCACTCTGTCTTTTCCTCACAAACTTTTGTGAAAAATTACGGGTTTCTATGCTTGACAAGACAAAGCAGGACAAATAAATCAATACACAGCAAATGAAAGCAAATTGAATCTATTAAAGTAAAATTACTGGGAGAGGAAGGGGGGGAATCTACTGAATGCAACGCAACCCGGAGAGTCGTGGTCGCAGACAATTAATGACAGAGGGAGCAGAAAGGTGCTGGCTCATTAAGCCCGGCCGCCGCATGCAGACTGAAGCAGACCAGCAGAAACCGGTCTGCCGGGACCTTCTACCTGCAGACTCCGGAGGCCAAACGCCAGGGATGTGTTTGATTTGGCAGCGATGTTGGAAAATGAGAAAAGACGACCCTCCTCCTCCTCCTCCTCCGTCCCCCCCCAGCACCTCCCACGTTCCTGCACCTCCTCCCATACCTGAGGAATGCCAAGCAGCATGGCGCCACGGAGGACCTTCAGATCAGCGCGAGCCAGCGAAGGGGGGCTCTCCCGGGCAGCGATGAGTAATTAGCACTAATTAGTGGCAGTGATTAACCGCACTGGGGAACGTGGGGGCCGGAAGGGAGCAGATTGATAGAGCTGGCCCTCCTAACCCACAGAGGCTCCACTGCATCTTAAGCAGGGGGGGCGACTATGGCAACCAGCCAGATGCTGCCACGGCCATAAATAAAGGCTGAACGCACGTCGTGTGCCCGGGAAGCCATTTCGGCGACGTGGAGGTGAGAGCTGATGTGCGAGCGGTGAAGCAAAAGCCTCCAATCAAAGGCTGTCAATTCATTGCACCCCAAGGCGGGGTTATCCAAACTGTGGTCGCCGGGTCGAATCGGGCCGTCAGGCCGCCTCAGGAAGGTCCTTTAAGCAGCTAATTGAAAACAGCATTTGACTCAATAAAACGTGTCAGCCATGAGATCAGTTATTGATTATTAGTAGTCAGTCCAGGAAAGCAGGTGATTTGGAGAAGCGAGGTCACAGAGCAGGACGTCAGACGACTGAGGTAACCTCAGAAAAAAAAAACTAAAAGGCCAATAAAGGTTCGCCTGGCAGGCGGCGAACGCTGGATTTATCCGTTCTGCTGCGGAAACTCAACACGTTTTGGCTTTGAGGAGGAAGAAAATTGTCCGTTTCAGTTTAAGTCAGACGTGGGATGAAATTATTTAGAATATGAGGACGGTTCACAAAGTGAACAGATCTTCCCTTTTATTCGGCTGCGCTGTGCCACGGCCTTCAGCTTTCACATGCACACAAACAAACAAATCCAATAATGTTTCTCTGCAGGCTCAGACATGATGTTTAAGAAATCTGCAGGATGTGTGGAAATGCACTCCAAACCAAAGGCGTCGTCTTTTATTTTCAGATTTTTCCAGTCTGTTCAGATGCGAGTGGAGTTTTGTTTTGTTTTTTTTCCACGAACACATTCTGAGCACGAGCACATTTTCCAGGTAAGAAAAAGAAATTGTTGATAAAGTAAAGCAAAGGTTTATACTTCACAGGCGAAATGTTTGACATGCTCTCCTTCGCTCAAACATCAATTTGGACCTCTCTACACTTCGTCTCGTCCTTGGGTTTACTTTCTTTTTCCAGGTTTTCAAACCAGAAATTCCAGACATGGCATCTGTTCTCAAAATCGGAGCCAGAAAACGTTCCTGAATTATTTCACAAGGACGATGCGTGGGGGGTCATGAAATGACACTGAAACTGCCGTTCTGATTTAACCAGCTCACTGCGTTTCATTTACAAGTTCAAAGATCGATCATTTGGGGTTTTTATGGATAAAATTTTGTGCAAAATTAAAGAAAGGCTCGAGGATCTTGGCGGAATAACTTGAACTTAGTTGATGGACACTGGAAATGGAAATTCCTCTCCGAAGTGAGGAGTTGTAGCTTCGCTCTGTGTCAACTGAATATCCTTCAACTCACATAAAACCAGCATTTTGTAAAGGCCATTTTCTGACATGTTATGGTATGAATTATTGAAACTGGAGACATTTTTTTTGTCCGGCGTTCCTGAACAGACCTGGCTGCGGCTGTAATTCAACCGATCTTTACTTGAATATGTTCTGAAATTTCCCAAAATGGTTCGTAAACTCATTTTACGACTGAGACTCTAGTTTCTGCACTCATTTATTTACAGAGGCGTTATTTCAATAAAAAACCAGCCTGACATTATTTACAATGAAATCTCAGGACGAACAAAGAGATAATGTTTCTGGTTAAAAACTGCACACACACGAGGACGTTCCCTGATGTTTACCTTTATCACCACAGTCAGCTGAGAGGAGTCTGCTTCTTTATAATAGAAACTAGATTAAAGTGTGACTCAGTGAGCTACAGTATTACACCGTGAGCTAAAAATTCCTCCATCTCCTCCCGAGGTGTGTGTGTGTTTTCTGTTGTCGTCGTTTTTTTTTTGTTTTGTTTTATTTTGTATGAGGTGACACATAAACACAAACACACACACACACACACGATAGTTTGCTACACATGGCTTGAAAACAAATGACATGATAGCTCCTCGCCGGGGCCAGGATGAGCTTTTCTGACAAAACAAGCGGGACGCACGGCGCTTGATTTTAAACATCAATGACTTTAATTAGTGTCATTCTACAATCACCAATAATAGTGGTGAATGTTGCCGGGGCCCCCTTCCTCTGACAGCCGGCGCAGCTCTGTGGCGAAGCAGCGGGTGGGAGGAGGTGGTGGTGGTGGTGGTGGTGGTGGTGGTGGGGGGGGGCTCTTAACAAGATAAGACCTGAAATCAGCCAGCCTGAAGGAACATTACCTGAACAAGAGTGCTGATGAAAATGACTGTAGTGTCGACTTGCTTGGAAACAACTGAAGTGTCGTTCACGGCGTCTTCAGGTGAAAACAAGCCAACAACACAAGTGGCACTACAGCAGATAATTCCCCGTCACTTGTAGGGGCCGGGAGAGAGGGATCCTCCCTTTGTATGTAAATGATCCGTTTGGATCTCTGCTGGAGGAAAAGAAATATAGAAAAACTGCTATTTTACAAGCGAACAGATTAAACAGGTGACTCTTACAGTCAAAACACCAGATGCAGTGATGTGGTTTTACATCATTTCCCCGATAACTGCTGCGGTCGTCCTGGAAGTACCTTTTCAAAATTCATTTCTCTGATAAATTTCAGGACTTGGCGAGGAAAAATAAAAAGCGCCTGACAGCTTCACTTAGCTTCTGTATGTGGACTTCTGATTATATCTTTTTTTTTTTTTCCCATCAGCCTGCATGTCACGAAATACAGTTCATCAAATTTCCATTTTTCCGAGCTGACTTAAATTTAAAAAAAAAAAAGGGTCCCATTTAGTCCCAGAGCTTTTGATCGTGATCTTCATCAGCCGATGGAACTGAATGAAAGCGACGGGGGTTTCAGCCGACGTGCTACAGAACACGAGATGTTCAGAAAGAAAGAAATCAAAATATGACATTTGCATTTCTCTGACAACTGGGCGAACGACATCTGCTGATGTGGTATGACTGAGAGCTCCGGAACAATCTGCTAAATGGACCTTGAGGTGTGATTGCTTTCATTGTTGTCTTTCAGTGCATTCTCTCTTTTTCTGTGGCCAGCCTGTAAAGCCCATCGGTTCCTGTATTGTAAATAATTTCATCAAGAAACAAAAAGGCTCCTTCAGCCTTCAAAGAGATGCAGGGATTTGCTTCAGTTCAAATGTCTGGATGACCTTGGTTGAAGCACACCTTTAATGGCTGCTGTCTCTTGAGGTGCGATTCGCTTAATGCACAGCTGAAGGCGAGGGTTGGGGGGGGGGGTGCGGAGAATGTAGCATATATGTGTGTACGGAGAGGTTTAAGTGTGTGTTTGTGTTTTCAGCTTTCACCGCTTTTGGAAACAGAAGATGGCGTTCACACAATGGCTGGTTATTGACTAGTTTCAATTTCCTCCATTCTGACAGCCCATTTCATCCACAACTCTGAAAGAGGCAGCCGTTGTGAAGAGGCAGGGCGGTAAAGAGCAACACGTTGTTCTCGGATCAGATGCTCCCCCCACAAAACCAGACCTTTAAGCAGAAAACCCGCTGTATAGAACTTAAAACTTAAAAAAGACGAGGGGGGTCAGGAGGTGGTCGTTTTTTGTGTGTATGTGTGTGTGTTGTCGTTAAGTACGATCACAACCAATGTGGCCACCACGCAACTTAAACACAACAGCAGTAAAGTTGTTCGAGCACACAGAGGGCAAAAAAAAAAGAGATTAAGAAAATATTCAAGCGCAGCGCGCTGACATTCATTGAATTACATGTTGACAGCTCCATGTTAGTGAAGAGATGAAAGCAAAATGAGATTTTCAAAAGTGAATATGGGGAATGACGGTATTGCTTTCTCCACACTGTCAAACCTGACAGTGCCATTACCATCACGACATCAGGTGCCGGCATATGGTATTCAGTTAGCAGAAATCAGCTGCCTCGTTTGAATATTGATTGCATTTCCAGACAAGATGACGACGTACGGCAACAAAACTTCAAAAAAATAAAAATAAAAAATTTTAAAAAGAACCATAATAATTGAAATTGCAAAAGTGAGGGGAAGGACACGAGTAGGAATTAAAGCTGCCTATCAAAACCTACAATTTATTTAAAAAAAAAACAAAACAAAACAAAAACACTGACAGCCGTGTTTACAATTAAAGGTTTGATTTTGAATCTGAAATATTTATCTCTGAGGGTGAAGAATTAAAATACAGATCCTCCACTATGGGAGTTTTGCTGCAGATGATACTAATGTGAACTAGCATTAGCATGCTTATTTAAAAAGGGCAATAATTAACTTTTATTTTTTGTTTAATTACAAAGGATGAGGTATCTTATTTTCGTTTTGCTTGTCCAAACAACTCAGAGCTAAAAGTAAAAATAAAAAGTTGAAAAAAATTAGTTTCGATCTTTGTTTTTCTGGCTTTAAAGCGCCGACCGCCATTAATCTGAGTTCACGTGTGATTATCGTATGTGCAGCATTCATTCGGTGTCAAAGATGAGCCGCAGCCGGCGAAACAAAAGGCTCCAATTATCAAACGTAATTATTTACTGGGATTTCATTATCAGAACAATAAAGTAATTTATTTTCCTCATTCATTGGAGGATGACGTATCAACCACTGATACAGTTTTTAGCCATAGAAAAAAAAAAATACAAATGAATGTGGGCTTTTATTTAGCAAAACAAAAATGCTTCATTTTGTTCAAGATGCAAAAAGAGAGAAGATAAAATTTTACTGTAGTCCAAAAAAAAACAAAAGAGTAAAAAGGATTTCTACAATTTAAATCAGTAATTATATATAAAAAAAAAAACCCAAAGGTCTCCAGGTAGCTTTATAACAGAATGATGATTAAAAAACATCAGGAAGATGAAAAAAAGCCATCAGCTGAAAATAAATGGGAGCAAATGAGCTTAATGTTCCCTAAAACGGATTAATCTGCTAAAACTAAATGAAAACCAAGGGAACAGTACTTCATCATAAAACACGCCAGGAATAGCAAGAAAAAGAAAACTTAACTTATTATTACTTATATTAAAAACTTTTATCGGTGCCACTTCTCCTCCACTGCGACGGGGGGGAGACACACAACTCAGCCTCAAGACAAAGAGTCAAAGTGTTAAAGTTATTGTGCGCTGATTGTGTGTTAGATCTCTGCTGCTGTTCGTCAGATCATTAGGACCAACATCATCTCCCACAATTCTCCACTCCGAACTGCGGGAATTGACCTTTGCGACTACCGAGTGAGCGGTATTATTAAATGTAGATATCTTTAATATTAATGTTTGATTTATTTCTGAAGCGAACGATAACTGCATTTAATTTTTAAGAAATTAAACTCTTCATAATTCAATTCAATCTGTGAAGTCACAAAACTGAAAAAATAAAAAAAAAGTCCTCATAAGAAGAATAACGAGAGGCTGAAACATAGAAAACAAAATAGTTCAGCTTCAGGTGGAGTCTTCACTGAGCCGGGACTTTTTCTTTGTTTGTTTTGGATTCAGTTTGTCATTTTTCTCTTTGCTCAGTGAAAACCACAAGTAGCGCGATCGTAGCAGCGCCGTAACGCCTGCCACCCCGACAAACATCAACCCACTCAGCCAATGACGGGACAGCAGAACATCCAGCCGCGCCCCCCCGTTCTCCCCACAAGAAATCAGCATACAGAGGCTTCTTTGGCGCCGTGTTCATGTGTTCATCACTCCAGAAAAACAGGCAAGAAAGCACCGACAGAGAGTCAGTGTGTTCGATTTCGCTTCGTCGACCGTGCACACAACCTTGTGTCTTAGTTTTGCAAGACTTGAAAAACAAAACAAAACAAATGCTGCTACGATATTTCACTTCCTTTGACTTATTTATTTCATTTTAGTTTTTCTCCAGCTGCTCACTTGATACTTGGTTCATGTGAAGCTCATTAAAATTCAACACAGACCATCTTAAGTTTTATTTTCTCACATGTTGATGAATGTGGATTTTGAAATATGAGCTCAATTAAACGACCTTTAATGGCAGACATAGATTTTATTGTCTCGCTGTGGACGGTCCAGCATCACCCAGCATGTGGACGGGTCTACGTGGTTTAGGATTCATGCTGAATCTTTCCTTTATGCTCACATTTTTAAACTGTTGCGTGTTGTGAAAGTTAACTTTCACACAAAAGATCTCGACAACGTCGCCTCATGTGAGAACAAGAAATAACCTTCCTCACACTGTTGGCTAACTGTAACTGTACACTGTTCCATCAAGTCCAATACTGTTCTGTATCACAAACATGCTTGATTCCCTTCAGAATAAAAGACGCTCCTGGAGATTGCTGACTCACTGTTCGTCTCTCCTTGAAAACTTAAAGACGTGTTCTTGACTGACAGGAACGTTTTCTAAACTGTTTTCATCGCGGACTCTTTAATATCTTGAGTCTGGCTCAGGCACATCGGGCAGGAAACATCTTGTATAGATGATCGCCGTCCCATATGCCACTTCTAAACGCCGCCTATTTAAGCTGCCAACATTTCATTCACCCAAGGTTTATTTAATACACGCAACTATTGATGCCAAATGTGGTGGAAATCTTCCCATCAAGCTACAATAATTAAACCGTGACCTTCCCTAATCAGGAACTGCTGCACCTGATTTTTGAACAGATGAAAGTCAAAGCAGATATTTGTCTGGATGCACTTGGACCTAAAAAAATTAAATACATTAAAATGTATATATATATATATTCTGCTCATATAGGTCAACATCAGAGCGAACTCTGAGTTTTCCCACACCGGAAGGCGGTAAACAGTCAAATTGCAGATATTAGCGCAAGAATATCCTCAACAAACCGCTCCTGGCCCCTATCTGATCAGATGTGACCACATCACACACACTTCAGTCCATCCAGCTGACAAAGGCAGCACAAGTAGGTAACGTGCCAGCCAGTGCTGACCTCAGACCGAGGGGGGTGGGGGGGGGGGGTCGGGGGATAAGGTCCCACTTTAGCGTTGTTTAGTCAGGCCCGCAGTGGAGGCTTCATGAATGAGCCTTAATGTGACAGAGAAATTGGGGATCACTTTCTCTGTCGGGCTCTGCCAACAGTCTGATGATATCGACGACTAGATGGCGTGAACGCGGGAGACTCCAAAGAGGGGATTAGAGAGGGGAGATAAGGCTATCCACTGTAATTAAGCCCTATCTCTGTACAGCCACTGAAGAAAATAAATCACCCTTCAGAGCCTGCCAGTGTTGAAATGCATGAACAATTATTCAATAATTAATTGTTATATATGCAGGCTCCAAACACTAATAGGACATATTTTAACTACAGCATTATAGCACTGTTAAATTAAATTAAGTCTGAATGCATTTAAGATCAATGTAACAGATCACCTATTTAACCTCTTTTAATCACTCTAATGTAATTGTATTAGCTCTGTTATCAAGCTTCTTATGATGTGTCCTGTGTTAATTTCCCATCCCAGCCGTGTATAATTGAGAGTAGGGCCGTATAGGGCGTGGTACCAGACACACTGTTGGAAACATTAAGGACGGCCCCGAAGGAAGGTGCCGGTCGTTGTGCTGTAAGAGCCTCAATACAACGTTTAGACCACTTTAACCAGGTGTTATAGGCCGATGACTCTTTCCTCTCTTTTTCCTGTTTTCCTATGTCAGGTCTGTCATCAAGGATGTGATGCATTTTATTATTTAAAAAGAACAACAACAGACAGACTAAACAGGTTGTTAGCGTGATAGCTCCGTGCTGCAGACTCATAAAACTGCATTTACCTGATAACCTCCTCTGTTTTTGAACTATTTGAAGATGAGGAATAATTCTTAATGTAAAAGAAAGAAAAAGGAGCTGCCATTTTGAAGCCTGATGGTCTGACGCCCCTCAGCGTTGGCTTCTACTCCTAAAACACGACAGTCGTTTTCCTTCACACACATTTTTTGTGTCAAGCTGAACTGACGTCAGCGTCCTGTCCAGTCGTCTTCATCCTCCTGCCAGATACTTCAGTTTTTCTGCACCGAGTCGGAGCACAGAACTATTTTTCAGAGAGCCCTTTGAAAATAACAAATCCACGATGAAAGCGGTGAACAGCTCGTATTACAACACGAGAGGGAGGCCAAAAGATATCAGATATGTTCTGCCTCTAAATAGGCGCAGATGAAATCTCTCTTTTTTTTTTTTTTTATCTTTAAGAAAAAGAAGAAGAAAAGGAGCTGCTGAACGACTTTACTTATTTCATCACTTCAACCTGCAAGTCATCAATGAAATTCTGACAGTATCCGTGTCAAAGAATCTAAATTTGGATCTTTACACGGGCATTGCCGAAGAGTAATATATCCCCTCTGATTCAGGTGCTACATTTCCATCCGCTGCAGCAAAGCAGGTGAACCATAATGTACAGTACGGCTTGTTTTTGCTTCTTTGCTTGCTGGCAGCTTGCTTAGAGCTCTTCCAGGTCTGTATTAGTAATAAAACACAAGTTCTCTTTGAAATGATGTGACAGCTCCATATCAACTGGAATGAAAACACTGCGGTACCCTTGATCTGTTTATGTGAAACTGAGCCAAGCAGTGAGATCCTGTGATGTTTGATGTGCTACGGAGGGTTTGAGTCAGATGGCCAGCTGGTGGTTTAGACGGACAAACGGCAGAAAATTTCCCTGAACGCGTCGGTGAGCAACATGCAGAGACATCTCAGCCAACACACGGGATGCCAACAGAATCAAACGCGAGCCAGCAAGATGTGTTAAAGATGACGGCCGCCATGAAAAAATACAAAAATATCAACGTGGGTCACTGAAGATTGTGTTTATATACTTTTATAAAGATGTTTGTGGATGAATCAGATCGCTTTCTATAATTCATTGTTCTAATTTTAATCTGTGAGGCCCTTTGGCTTTAAGATCTGCTTTTACTGCTTTGTTTTTATTTACATTTCTGTCTGTGGTTGCATCAAGAAGGCACTTAAGAGCAGTCATTCCCTTTGTCTCTTTCTCTCTCTCTCTCTAAGTGTTACACCATCAGTCTGACATGTTCGGCTTTATTTTATGTTAATGAATACAAATGATTCTTTATCTAAAGTTCGACGTCACAGCCAGAGAACCAAACTGTGCTCACAAATACACAAAGCAGCTCAAGCACAATATACATGTATATGTAGATACTTGAGGCATTGTTACTGTTACCTGTTTGTGTATTCATGATTGGAGTGCGCATTAATATTTGATATATGGAGAAAACGTCATGGATGGATAAAGACGGATAATGGACGGTGCCGGACTAATTTCCACTTTCTCCTTCATTCCAATCATGGACGCTCATTGATTGTTATTTGGCTTTGCTCAGTGACATACCAATTACCTTAAAATGGCTCTGCTGCGTGTGAACGGGGCCAAGGGTCTGAAAACATTTAGTCTTCTGTTAATCAAGTGTCTTGTCATTAAGTGTGACCCTCCTCTGTCATCATTAGTCAAACATAACGAGGAAAAGCAGCGCTAATGTTAGCAGGTCGGGCTTTCCTCCTATCAGAGAACATCCAGGATGATGCAGGAAGTCGGTAGCACACATCCTCAAGCTCATTTCCATCAACCACAAACACTCCAAGTTTATTTTTACAATTTATACCTCCTTCTAAAGGCCGTCTTTAATCTTTGTCCCTAAACTTTGACACAAGTGGTTAAAGTTTAATTTAACCATCTACTGGCCTTGATTACATTCAGCAACCATCCAAACGCCAGTCTGAAGCCTTTTTATTTCACCTTCTTTGCACCTTACCCCGAGGCGGTCGCTGAGTTCGGCAGAAAAGAGGACAGAGAAGCAATTTTTTGCCAGGAGCGTGGAATCACTAGATTTAAGTCAGCGGCTGCTCGACTCCTCTGGAGAATGACAACCACGAGGAAACAAAGACGGCGTGATGGCTTAACTGACAGCTTTTTATGTCTTTTCACTACAAGGTCAGATGTAGCCCAAATAGAAAATAGAGGCGAGTGATCCTGAATTTCTTAAAGAATGCCCTCTGTGTGTGATCCGGCGTTTCATGTTTCAGCAAATATGAAGATTATGAATTATGAGCGGCGGTGAAAATGACTCCTCTAAAGTGTCGACTTCAAAAAAGAAAAGCAAGCCAAACAGCAGCGGGGTAGAATAATCTAAATATAATTGTGTGACTGCTGGCATGTCAACTTCAACCTTGTCTCATAAATGCCATTAGGAAGAAATGTTCTCAGAGGTTAATTTCATTATACTATCAAGAGAATTAAGGCAATTACCAACAAATGACAAAAAGGGCTATTCAGAACCAATTCTGAGGATAACTGACCGTGCTATGTCCTCTCAGCAGGTGGTTATTCATAATACAGCAGGTGATTCATATGAATTATTTCCTACCTGTCATTCACTTTGCTCTGCCGCCTCAGTCTGTCCAAGTAATTGTAGTCCTGTAGATTTCGCTTTGGCACCTACTGCGGGGTTCTTGGCTGACCTTCCTGGGCGCTTCCTTCTACCAATTATCTGCGGACATTTTGGGGGAAGAGAGAAAGAGAGTGTGTAAATATTCCCGAGGGAATCCTGAAACAGGTAGCGCTCGATGCGGAAAAAGCCGGGAAGCAAAAACACGGTTACATAAAAGTCGTTGCCTCCATGTCTGATCGCTAATTTGAAGAAATGTTCTGCTGTCTGTCAGTCGTGTTGTGTTAAAGGGTCGGGAACGTTCTGCTAAAATATCACATAAAAGGATCAAACAGCAGTCAAACATGATTTGGTTGCTGCCTTCCACACCGTTTGCACCTGATAAAAAACGCCCCTGGCTTTAAACATGCCGTTATCCTCCCGGCCCTTAAGAAGCAGATAAACATATCATAGTCTGTATTCAAATGGTATTTTCCACATATGCTTATTCACTATCCCGGCTATGAAACCAGCAGGACCTCAATTTGCCTCCAAACGTTTAATCTCCAAAAGAAAACGCCTCCACACAAAGTGGCGAGAAGCTAAGTGAACAGAGCAGGGTCATCCGGTGACAATGAAGGTTTGCAGCCAAAGACACACAGCGTGGCATTTTGGAATGAGTGAAGCGCAAAGATAAAGTACTCAGGGACAGAGATGTAATGTCAACACTGAGGCATCAACCTGTAATCAGCATGTACTTTAGCTGCAAAAGGTGGCAGCTGGATGTCAAATATGAATTCGACCAAAACACGAAACCCAGATACTGAATGGACGTTTAAAAAGAGTGATTCAGCCCTGACTGGCCGTTTACTCATCTTGACTACGATGTGTATAAAGTCCAACACAACCTCCTCTGTTTTTGAATGACAATTTAAATGGTGAGAAATAATTCAAGTTGAACTCCTTTTTTAAATCTTAATGTGAATGAATAATCCAGACAGAAATCAAAGCCGACTTGTTGATTGGACAGTCGGTCCGACAGTTTATTGTATTTCCACTGAACTCTGGAGCTAATTAGTAGAACAGGATGTTCCTTTTTTTTTTTTTCCTCCTCTTCACCATCAATATTTTAAAAGAAGAGCTGCACAGCATGTACACAGATTTATGTTCCCGTCCTGTTGGATGCCAATTGGCCAGTTTGTTTGTTTGTTTTGTTTTTTAAATATTAAACCTTGAACACGATCTATTCCTAAAAAAGAACCAAGAGCCATCAACATCACAGTTACCACACAAAGTAATCAACTAAAAATCAAACTCACTGAAGCTTTCTGTTTACAGCGAATGAGCACAGGAGCTACGTTTTCAAACATGCGACCGATCAGTCGTGAGCTTTAATCGTTGAACCAGAGCATCATGTTGGCAGACGATCTATCTACTTAGCTGGAGATGAGGTTGAATAGATCTGCTGCTTCTTAATGTGGCCATTTAAAGACCAAAATGATGGACCTGGTGTAGGCTGTCTGCTAAGAGCACACAGTTTGTGACCCATTGAAACAAAGTCTTCAAAAGAACAAAGGTGATTCAGATTTGGATAATGTCGGGCAGTGAATCTGCACGCTGGCCTATAAAACAGGTATAAAGCCATAAAGTGCTGCTCAGGGGTGACCTTTATTTGGAAGGGCCGCTGTGTGACATGCTGTGAATTAGCCGGCATCAAAGCTGCTGCAGAAATTTATGCCTTTGCGCGGCCTGACCTCAAAGTCAACACGACGTCTGCAGCAGCCGCAACGATTTTTTTAAGGAAAAACAGACAATGCACACACAGCAACAAATGTATGACAATGCACGGTCGCTAGCAAACCCTCTGATGTCTATCTGCTAGCGGGCCGCTGTCATTGGTCACAAGGTGAGCCACCTGTGTGCGCCCGAGAAACGTATTGATGTGATTGAGTTGGGAATTCTGCTTATCACCACAATATCAAGTCACCTTGTTCTTTTATTTTTTCTAATCAAAAGTCAACAATGCTGCTATCTGAACCCTGATATGGAGCCAATTAAATCCTTGTCTTAATCTATGCTGCTCTGGAACGCATTCTAATTTGTCGTCCGTTCAACCTTTAATTCCTCTCAGCCGTGTGTCCTGCCGAAGTAATCCGGACGACTGGAAACTGGAAAAAAAAAAAAAAAAAGTCATCTCACAGGTTGAGGGAAAGGGGGAAGCTATTGACACACGGAGGTACCGCTAAGCCACTTCACATCCCAATCGATCACAGGTCCGCTTCACTACAAGTGGCATTTTCCTCACAAACGCAGATTTCTGGCCTCGGCCCTGGACTGCGCTCAGTTACAGAACTTTTCTTCGTCCTCCTTTTGTTCCTCAGGCAGTTTGAGAGCGTTTGTGGCTCGGCTGTTTGGCTGCTGCAAACACAAGGAAACAGATGGCTGGCTATTTCTGGATGGTACTACAGAGTGTCCAGCTCAAATTAAGTGTTCTTTCACAGGATCTTAGTGATTTTAAATGTCTGTGTGGGGATCTTCGGAAAGCCTTGGACCAAGAACTTGTAAATGCCCCGTGACAATGAGATCTTTAGGGTATTTAACATTATTACGCTGAATTCATTAACCTGGACCAACACAGTGAGGCTGCTGAGATGCTGCTTCTCCGATCTCTTGATCTCTGTCACTCAAACTGTCACATAATTATGGCGTGTCTTCACAGGTTACATCGCGGATAGTAAAGCAAACATTAATTACACAGTTAATAACCCTGTGAGGATGCACCGACCTGGACGGTTACCACACAGCTGTGTTTATGGATTGGGCTGTTTCTGTTTTTGGATGTAAATAAAATCACGGCACAACGATAAGCTCATTCACGACACGCCATCTGCCAGGTGCTGACAGCTTGAAATTACATTAATCCTTATCTATTCATTATGAAATTTGCGAGCCTACATGTAAGGGGTAGCGGCGTCTCGGCTGAATTTGAATTGATTTCTATCTATGTGGAATCCATTGCAAATTCCTCTTATGGCCGGGAAAATGCAGGACGCAGGGGCTGCTGCTCACAGGTCAAGTCAGATTCATCCCGGACCATCTGATCAGCCCATCCCCGAGCCGTGTTGTGTGAGAGAAATAGCACATTTTAGATTACAGCACTCTCTCTCGAAGCCTGTTGAACTGTTGAGCACATCTTTCAATAGTTTGGTACAGAGCATTCATTTCATCTCTGGGCGCTTCTTTTAAAGGCTATACCACAAGGTCCTATCACTAGGAGGTTCAAGGGCAAAATAAATCAGTGATGACACGTCCCATCGTTGTTATGTAGGGCACAGAGGTCTCTTGTCGGCAGCAGGAGCTCGGGTTGAGAGATCCCCTTTGTGTCTGAAGTGGGATCACATTAACGGCCTGACTCATTACATTAATAGCGGTGCCACCGCCGCAACATGAATAATGCCATTCCTCCTATGACGGGGTTAAACACCGGTCCGACAGTGGGAAAAGCATTCCTGACCGTAAATCCGTAAATGACACACACTGTCCATACAAGAGGGACCGATATATTTAGAGCCGAGCCGGCGTACATCGTGGAATCCATTAAAGGTGGATAGAGGATGATCTAAGTAAAACCCCTTGTTTAGATTTAAATGAAACCTGGATGATCAGCACACCACGCAGGTGCAACGTCCTGGGTTTGCATTGGGACCCTTGTTGCATGTCCCCCCCCCCCCCCCGCTGTTGCTAAATAAAGCAAAAATGACAGAAATATAATCTGTCTAGGCTGCACATGCTTCGTAGCTCCTCACCCTTCATTGTTATAAATTGCAGGAATGCTTGTGGCAGCTCTACTGGATCAGCAGAATTTGGAAATTCTTCAAAAGCTGAATCTCCTCTAACCTGCACCCCCCACCCCCACCTTCCCCACCTACCCCACCAACCCCAGCGCCAGGGGATCTGTCACAAATCAAGGATGGGAAGGTCAATAAAAGCAAACCATGCCAGACGCTCTGACTGACACATCAAAAGTTCCCCCAGCAGTGCTCGACACTCTGCCTTCCTTCCCTTCCGACCAATTTAGTGTAGTCCGAGGGGAGCCCCCTAATCCATGCCTCTGAAAGTGCGCTTAATCAACCTCTGATTAAGAGGGAGCACGCCAAGGTGTGCAGCAACATCTTCACTGCCCCCCCTCACTCCTGGAGTCAAACACAACAGAAGGGAAAGAGGGTTTATTTGCCTTTACTGCCCCCCCATCATCCCCTACCAAATGTCTTAAGTCTCCTTGGTTTAGACGCGTCATTCATTTCAAGCAAACATTTAGCACCTTCTAATCCCCCCCCCCCCCACTCTCTATCTCTCTTTGTCTTCATTTTTTTTTTTTCCCTGTTGTTGTTATGAGCGTCCCTCGGGTGTCCAGGAATGAATTAAACATCAGTATGTTGGTAGGAAGGGCACCGCTCCTCCTGAAAGGATTGAATGCAGAGCGCTGTTTGAGCGGAGAGCAGCAGTGGAGGTGACAGAGGAGGCTCTGCTCAGCACGAGGACATGGAACCATCAGGGAACCACTTTGACCTCTAACATCTCGCCGCCTTCATGCATAGTCATTTTTTATTTTTATCCCCCCCCACCTTTTGTCTCTCTAAGTAACCGGGGTTTTCCAAAGTTTTCAAAACAGAAGGAAAGACGCCTCCGTGTCATTTGTTAGGTTTTGTTTTCAGGTGATGTCCTGAGGTCGTAGTGAAGAGCAAAGGGAAAATCGAGTCGGATGGATGAATCAACAAAATGGAGGGTTGAGCCCCGTGTTAAAAAATGTCCTTTAGGACTTTTCCAAACCGAACGCATCCCTTCATCACTAAGATATACCGTAACATTCCAGGTTTGGTCTCCGTGTTGTTTATTGTAGCTATGACAACCGAGGGGAGCCGTTTCAGGAGACGGGGACAGCTCGGGTCCCTAAACCTGATGATCAGTTCGGGGCTCGGCTCCCTTTTGAGATTTTAAAAATGATAAATAAGAAAAATTTGTTGTTCTGACATAAGTTATAAAAAAAAAAAAAAAAAAAGTCCTATTTAACTTCATGAAGTTGATTTATGTTTTATGTGAAACTCTGCAGACAGTAAATAACCGCATCGCAGCCTTTTCAAAGCGGCCGACACCTGCCTCCAAAACTTATTTTCTCTGATCACAGGATGATTTCCTTCAGGGACAGACTCTGCGTTTAATTATTTCATTAATACCTCAGATAATTTCACGTTTAGAGCGTCGGATCTGTAGCTGGACCATATGTGTCGCAAAGAAAGTACATCACAGAAATGTAAAAAGTCTTTCACCTGAGAGGACATAAACATTTCTCGGGCCATGTGATGAGATATGAAAGATGGGCAGAAAGCAGAGGGCACCATCTGTCAGTGTTTGGTAAGACCTAAAGCAAAACTCTTTGGTGGACCAAAAGAATTAAGACTACAGTTGAAACGTTTTAAATCCGACCTACGGAGCCCGAGATCTAAACGTAGACCTCCAACCTCCAGCCAGCGCGCAGCGAGAGCTAAAATGTGGCTGGATCGGCTCTTCATGTGAGGAATCAAGTGTAATAATCCACTAAAGACCAGTTGAAACGGAGTTAGTGATGAACCTACAGAGAAAAAGGTTTAATTTTTTAATCTACATTGTTAGTTTTGGACTTTTCTCTTTTTTAACATTTTGTGTGTTGGAGTGACGAAACTCAACTTATGAAATTCCTCTGCTGATGTGCTCCATTTAAGCTTTAATGAAAACACAAAGACAGGATCAGGACCGTCTCCTCCTGTCCCCTCTTAAATTCTTTCTCCGCCATGTTTGTTAAGCACAACTTGCCAATCCACCAAGTTGGGGCCAACATTTTCCATCTGCTGTCAGCTCTAAAAGCACAGAAACTACATTTTAATAAATATGAGCTTTCATGTAGATTTATTCATTTACTCGTTGGCATGCGCCGAGTGGTGTGCATGTGTTAAGAGAAGCTGTGCTGCAGAATCCCCGCTTTCATTTTATCAGTTTTCTTCCGGTCTGGTATCATCAGGCACGAGCATGACAAGTCGAAAATCCCACCAGCTAGTTATATTTCAAGGTGAAATATCAGATTTTTCTTTTTCTCCCCAAGTTGATTATCCAAGAAGCAGAAATGAGACTCATATTACGAGGCAGAGTTCAGCAAACTGTGGTCATGTGATTAATACTCTTGTCTGAGCCTGTGCCAAAAAGCTAATGCCTGGCTTTTGGTGTACAATAACAATAGATTTGTGTTGTGCACGCGGTCAGAAAGGAGAACAAAAAGTCAAAGGGTTTTTGAAAGAAGAGACTCGGTAGGAGTGTGAGCTTAAAGGAAACATCCATCTCCTCAGCCCAACTCCTCTGTCAAATGTCTCCGTTATTTCGCAGGGACTTTGATCAACAAAGTACTGTGCTCGTCCGCGGCAACACCCACATAAAAAACACAGCCGAGGTTGTGTAATCTCTTTTGCATTACATAGAAAAACAGAAAAAGACTCTTCCCCCATTTTCGGCACTTAGCAACAGAGAAAATGACCGGCGATGGTGTCGACGTGCATAAGTGGAAGACTCTCCTCCGAGCCGATCAATAAGACGCCCCGCTCGTTGTTTATTTATTTATTATCAGTATTATTATTAATATTACTATCACATGCATAGTAAGGATGGCATTAGGCTCAATGCATTGAAAGAGGAGCTAAAAACAAACAAAAGATTCGACGTCTTGTCAATCACTGGCACACCCACACAGTGAGATGAAAGAGTCTAATTAGCCCCCCCTCCAAAAAGAAAGAAAGAAAGAAATCACCTGTGTGGGTGGAGCGAGGTTGTGTAAGAGCATTAAAGGCTTAGTTCACAAAAAGTTTTTTTTTTTTACTGCTGATTAGAATAATCCAAGAACTCCAGTGTTTAGTGCGACGTCCAGGACCGTTCACGGGCAGCAGCTGAGAAAATAAAATCTAATCTATCTGCAAAGGTTTAAACTTGAATTAAAACTTTATTTAACCTCGGCTGTAAAAATGTGCTCACAGTAGTTAAATTATCATACATCTCATGCATACTGAGTAGAATTACACCTTGTTCTAAATTTGGACAAATAGGGAGAATCTGTGGGGTTTTAATTAATGGATGTTGGCAACTCTTCAGTCCCACCGCCCTGAAGCTCTATTTCTTTTTTTTTTCTTTTCTTTTTTAAAGAAGCATGCACGGCGTTTGGTTTTAAGATTAAGATCTTGTATTATGCAACGTTAAATAAAAGTTGTGGAGGAAGACATCACCTCCCACATCTCCTCGGCCCTCGTTCTATTCAATCCCGCGTTCTCCGCCTTGTATCAATTTGTTTTTTTGCATGTCAAGTCAAAAGGAGGTTGTCACAAGAGACAGCTCGCTTGTCTCACGTACATGACTGAGGTACCCACAATTTATAACACAACAGCCGGAGCGACAGACCTCACTTATCTCGGGCCGGCTCCTCCGCCGGTGCCCTTTACTCAGCCAATGAGGATGAAGGTTGCAGGTTGGGTTACTTTGTCAAAAGCAGAGGAACCATTACAAATCTACACTATCCATCCTTCTGTAGGGCATGGAGCGTTTCCCCCGGCGCAAAGCTGTTGCAGACCCGATTCCCCTCAAAGCCGTCTATCTCTCGCGCCTGGGAAGCTCACAGGGGGGTTGTTATCACAAAGGGCCAATTTGTTATCCTGGTTTCACTCCATCACAGGAGCCATTATTTGGGACTTTTATCTATCAAGAAAAAGCTGTTAATGTGAGCAAGAAAGTGTGTACTCTGTCATTATGCCAGCGAGGATATTGACTTCATCTTATACTGATTCAAGCTGAATGAACCTCAGGTAATTACTCCGACAGAAGAAGATTGACACAACTACGCTGATGTGAACTACCTTGAACTTTTAAGTTGCGCCCTGGTGGAAACACCACGTCTGATCCTTATGTTAATATTGTCTGTACTAATTGCACTGCAGCACAAAGCCCTTGATGGAGTGGGCACTTCCACCGTAGGTGGATCCTCCTATTAGCGGCAGCACAGCGCTGCCTACGTGCTCTGACACCGGCAGCTCGGCCCGGGAACACACCGACTGCTAGAGAACGCATCCACACCTGCAGGATGGACAATATTTCATAAACCTGAGTGCAAAGCTGTAATTTATCACTTTCACTTATTACTCCAGACATTTGGAATGATCGATTGGTTTATCCTCCAAGTTGAAGCTATGTATATATATCAGCTAAGGAAGGGGAGAAGACAATTACCTGCCGATGTACCTAGGCGAGAGGCTGTTTCCTGAGTCAACCTTCATGAGACAGTCGTGCCCTTTGTGTCTCCATCATGCACCGCGACTTCGCCGTCATTACCGGACGGACGGCCGCCCCGTCTATGCAAATGCTCTCTCCTCGCTCTCGCAAACGACAGCGGGTTCAGGAAACGGAGCCGAAACACTGAGCGACACGTTGAGGGGAAATGTCACGGAGGGGGTTGCAGACGCCGACTTGTGATGCTGTTACACAACAATTCAATGTAGACGTGCTGCAAAAAGAGTTTTGAACCAAATGAAACAAATATAAATATAAATAAATGAACTGGATGAAACGCTTCACTCCCCGTCGGCCTGCAAAACTATTTGCCTTCCTGAATTCTGATTCAGAAAGTCTTGACATCCACAAGCCACTCTGAGTCTGGCCCAATCATTTGTCACACATGCCCTCCCACCACCTTCACCCTCTTCACAGCTCATCATTACACCACAAGCTGTCAAATTAAAACTTTTAAATTGTGTGAATGCCTCCTCGGAACTTTCCCTTTTTCCCAGCAACATATTGCAGAGGTAATTGAGGATATTAGCAGACAGACTGTTACCAGGAGATGAAAGCCAGGGAGGGAGTGGTGACAGCTCCTCGCTCGTGGCGGTAACGAGGGACTGTCAAAAGTCTCTCCGTGTTTATCTCGGATCATCTAGGGGGATTTAAAACCCTTACCTTCAATTCCATTCTTTATGGCGCGTCCTTTATCCACAGTGATTTACGGAGGCTCAAGCCCTGCGCCGCGTGATGAATGAGTACTCTTCGCAAGGTGTCAGGGCCAGGCAGTGGCAGGCGGCGGTGACTCCTAACACCCCCCCCGCCTCCCCTCCACCGCCGCCGCCTCCCGTCCCCGGCTTAACTTTTTTTTTCCCCCCCTTTGTCTTTCCCGCAAATCAGGATGATTAGATGTTGATGCTTCAGGTAAATTTGATCCTGATGATGATCCTGACACTGACATTTGAACACATGACCTTTTGGATTTGGAGGAAAGATGCCAATTTTTTTTTTTACAGAAATAAGAATTTTAAGATACAAATGATAAAGATGTTGATGCTTGTTTTTTTTGTTTGTTTTTGTTTTTTTTTTGCATGCAGGTTCAAGGAATTGCTAAATTACTTCACAACAATTCAAATTATTATGAGCTCGTAAAAAGTATTCTGTCAAATACTCATCTGCTATTTATCCACAGAAAAAAATTCACCGCCTGTGAAAACAATAATACACTGAGATGAATTAAAAAGAGTTTCTGTCACTGGAGGAGCTTATAAGGCCTAATAATGTCATGGGGGGGCACTAAATATCTGATTTATTTAACACTCCACTACAACAAAGAGCCCAAAAAACTGTTTCTGCTGCTTCTGACCGTTTTCCTGTTTAGCGCAGAGCGAAGGAAGGCTAAAGGTTTCCATCATTACAGACCTCGTGTCTTTTAAATAACCGGCAGAAGCTACAGCTCATTTCTGGCCTGTGATAATCCAGTTCTCCCTGACCCTTGACCACAGCGGAGCTGCCACCAAATCATGTGATTCATCAAAATTAGGCTGAATAATGATTAAATCATGTTATTCATGCGGTAATTACCTTGAACTTGGCTCACAGTGTCGGTGCTCCCTGTTACGTTCCCAACAACAGCTGGATTTAAACTGAAGAAGTTCATCAATAATCAGTAACCAGCCCATAAACACCCACTTCCTGCACTTCACCACGACATTACATGTACACGAGACCTCCATAATGCCGTTGGCCACCGCAAAATGATCAATATTTAACTGTGTGCAATGAAAACAAAAAAAAAAGGTCAAGAAAACGTCCTAAATTGAAAATTATGACAGATCGTGGATTCGCACAACAAGTGTTTTCAAATTTATCAACCAAAGCTCAGATAAACTGTCACTTTTATTAAATCACACGTTACAAACCTTTTAAAGGTAATTGTCAACTAATGTAAAAGTCAGACGCTCGACTCTGTATAGATTTCATGAAACTTTTTGAAATGAAAACGGAGTCTTAAATATGAATAAAATATGCCTCTGGGTTCGCCCCAAACAGCACGAAAAATGATTTCAGCAAACATTTAAACAACAACAACAACAAAAAAAACAACAACTTTTGGATATGAGGTTGGATTGCCTTTGAAATTTTTAGTTCATACATCTTAATTTGTTTTAGGGCAGCTGTCAGGCTGATGGTAGAATTAGTGTCACCGATTTAAATGATGTGAAATGTTAGGGGAGCTCTCACTGAAGCTTTTCCTGAAGGGGAAGTACACATATATATATATATATATATATTTAAAAAAAAAAGACCTCACTGATGCAGAAACTGAAGTGTCATTTTATTGACAACATGCTCAAATTAGTTTTAAGAGTTTGGAAATCCAGCCTCAGCTCCTTTGGGAGTGCATACGTGACTTCGCATAAACGTGAAGTAATTAGCATTCAAGGGCAAAAGTAGATTCTCGCCGACAAGTCGCGGCTCAGTCATTTTAAAAACAGTGTCGGTGCTGCGGCGAGTTCGTCCATTAAGCCGAGTTCAGCTACGTATGAACGAAACCCAACACAAATATGATAAAACGAGCCTCGGCGGTGCGAGGAGAGGAATCATAACAAGGTTACTCCACCTCTGCATTTCAAAGCTCTCCCACCGGCTCTTTGTTTTCCTCGTGTCATTTCATTCTTCAGTTCTTTTTGGTTCAGAAGTCTCTCTCCGTTTGATCACGACAGATAAAGTTGGGTTCATCCTGTCCCCAGCAACTTTTTGAAGGCAGATTCATTTCCTGCCCCGAATCTGGTAAACATCCCTAATTCAACAAGCTGCTGTATTCTGCTGAAGCATGACGTCACAGTCTGTTGGCTAACGGCCTTTTCGCAAGCTCTGCTGTCGTCGATTACAATTTTGGTATCTCTCCATTCGAGCACATTTCTACTCATGCGTGGAAACGTATTTCATTCCGGTGTATTTTTACAACTCTGTGTTGTTTGCCCTCCGCGTTCATCGGCACAAATGTACAAGCAGAGCACCACTTTCAGTTTGAACTTCGGTAGCTCGGCGCTTGTCTGCGTTAGATCTCTTAACATTCGATACAAAATAAAACCAAACACACAATCACGGCGTGCGAGTTCATGTTAGACACATTACAAACTGCCCCATCGGTCAAAGTCATCAGTGTGTTTGCATTTATGCAAAAAACTTACTTGAGAAACAAACAGTTCAATAAACTGAACATTGAGTGTGTGGACTGTGTGTCACAAAAGGTTTGAGTTGTGAGCGAGCAAAAAAATTGATTACGTGCGCTTATAGTTTACTTTAAGGCCTGAAAATCGGATTTTTTGGTCTTAAATTCTGATTCTGATCAAATACTTATATTTATGCTCGTTATTCTTCAGCACTTTACACTCTGATTCATATTAATGTAACTATAATAACTGCAGAGGCGAATAAATCACAAGTGAGTCGACACGACAGGCAGACGGGAATCAGTTAACGGCAGCAGCAGTCACAAAAGTAGCTGAAAGGCTGATTTGTGTAATTTGTGTCTCTCTGTGTGTCGCCTGTTTGACCACGGTGCGACTCTCTGAGGGGCAACCTTCAATATGAAAATGTGTTTGACCTCTTCTCCCTCCGTTCTCTTCGGTTGCTTTTTCTCCTGAATTACGCCGCCAAGTCTGAATAAATGATGAGCGCAGAAGTTAACTCTTGACCTTGAAAAAAATATAAAGAAAATTTGTAGCTTGACCAAAAAAAAAAAAAAAAAAAAAAAAACTGAAAATAAAAAAATAGACCTCTCAAGGTCCGACTGCTTTCTTTAGTATTTCATAATATAAAAGTTTGAACTAATCTCTGATGTTTCAAAGACAGATTCGAGGAATGGTAATTAGTTTAATTTAATTTAAGTTCTATTTTCACTTTCACTGTTGGATAATTATGAGCAGTAAATGACGGATGTGATGTTTTCCTTTTATGCCTTTTTTGATTCTTACTCGGGGACTCCCAGTTGGAACCTCTCAGCTTTCTGAGGGGTAGTTTTGCTCCGTCGTCACCAACTTCTGGATAATCCTAAAATATGGGCCGACAGAAGCAGAGGGTTTGTGACCTGCCAATCAAAGAGGCCACGCCCTCAGTAATGAAGAAGAAGGAAACTTAAGTATAAAGACCTAAACTGGTTTTTTGCAGACTCTGGTTTTCTGAGGAGGAAGTGCAGGTTTTAGGACTTCCTGTGCGGGCTTCATCTTTCAAAGTTGATCAAAACTGATACGTCTGACATTAAAACGACCTTTTGCGTCGATGCGGCTGTCGTTGCTCCGTCATCTCCCGTCCTGCAGCTCAGTTATCTACCATCGATTTATTACACCACACTGCGTGTATTTTTATTTCCTTGTTTAAGTTTAATTTACAGTAACACGACATGACGAGTGGATTTTGTGTGGTTTTCCATTGACGCTGCCGTCTTCCTGTCTACTGTCCATCAACACAGAGAATTACGAGTCTTTCTGCCAATCCATCTCCCCTTTTTCCCCGAATGTCAGTGTCGCGTGTTGGGGGCATTAGCTGCGGAGACATCAACAGATGAGGTCAGCGCCAACATTATTAAATCAGCGGCCTCTGAAGGTGTGAGAACGGGCCTCGCTGTCCCGTCGGATCCGAGCGGAGCTGGGATTTATCCTTGATGTTCACCGGGAAGCCGACAGCAGCCGTACGCCACGCCGCTTCCTTCGAAATGGAAATAAGCAACGATAATTCCTCTAACCCTCCTGTTTTTTTGTTTTGTTGTTTTGAGTATTTCACGGCCTAACCAGCCAACAGATGGTTAAAGTGACAATAGTCTGGCATGTGGCAGATAAATTGCTCTCCAAAAGGGTAAACACACTCAGCAGGACATTATGGTTTAAACTGGGATAACGACGCAAGGAATTAGTGTTATATTAAAATATATGCAAAGAGTCAATTTAACTAAATGAACGAAATGAGAAATGAGAATCACAAAGCCATCTGCCCTTGAGTGGTTTCAGTTGGTGCTAAGTTCCCGTCTAAATAAGTCTTGCTTAAATGCGCGCCGCTCCTCTCTCTGTACAATAATCATGCCTTTAGTGCTGCAGAGTGTTGCAGTGCATTAAGATAAAAGCGCTAAAACAGTGTTTGTGCTGCATCCCAAATGGAGGCTGCTAAGTGAAGTAGCATGCTGTTATAGGAGTCGAGGGATGATGCTAGCATGAGTGCTTCTCTGAGTGGGAACACTTCACACTGCAGGAGTTTGCACTGATGCCACAGCATAAATTTGTCATATATCTTCTTCTCTGGATTTTTTTTTTTTTTCCTTTCCTCTTCGCTCTCTAAATGTATGCTGAGATAATTTATCACATTTACTCATTTGTTCCATATTTTTTTTATTATTTTTATTTGTTGTGGCAGTCACATTAGTATCCATAACATGATTTCACATTTTGGGGCTTGTGCGGATTTTATTTTATATTTTTATTTATTTATGTTTTCCAGATAAATGACTTTGAATGACTTTTTTTTTTTTTCCCCCTTCCCCAGCAGAAAGGAGCAGGATAACTTGTGATGAAGAAATTCACAGTCGGAACATGTCGATGCGCTCCTGATACCAAAAAAAAACCAAAACAAAACAGAAAAACTATATCAAAATAGGGAGACAATATAAAAGCCACATCAGAGAATTTAAAGGGGGTTGGAGCTGAAACTACTGTTCCCATAATCCAGTAAGTCACACCCTCAGCTGGAGAGAATGCTGAGAAAGACTATCGGCTTTACACTCTAATTCACCTTCCATACACTCGTTTTCTTACTGAGAAGCTTAAAATGGATTAAACTCAGAGGCCCTGAGATGAAATATAACAGAAAGGTGCATTTCACCATATAGCCATCAATCTGCTTCAAGTTAAATGACGACGCTAATCACCTCGAGAGCTAAGGAAAGATAAACACCGAGTCAGACGGTGAGAGACAGAGTCCGGCTTGCAGATTGAAACTGAAGACCTTCCCGTGGTTTTAACGTTGAACCTTGCCAAGAATGCGGGCGAATTAAAGACCTCTCTTGCCCGGGCGACATCTTAAAATGCCGGGCAGGCCCCTCCGGCCGCTCTCCGGTGATTCTGAAAACATTCATATAAAAACTGCGGGAGAGGAGGAAAATAAATTTGTTGTGATGTTTACGAGTCTGCGCCGTTGAGGGCATCGGAGCATTGCGTAATGTCGTCCTACAACGGTGGGCGGGAAGGGGACCTTGGCCCTTACTCTCTCACACAAATGCATGCATGCACCGAGCCCGATAATGAGAATCCACCTCACCAAATCTTTCAATTCAAGGACTTGCTTAGATTGACTGTAATGCCTAAGTAATCAGCTTGTTCTGACCCACCTTGTCCTCGGCCGGGATTTATAGCACCCAATTACTGATCTCTATTACCCAGCATGCCAAGAGGATGGAAATCAGACGAGCGGACAGACGGCCTGTGCTCTGTCTGCTGGTCTGGGCGACCAGGTGATGAGAGGATGGCCTCCGCTCCCCTCTGCTTTCCGCCCGTCTTTCATTTTGTATTACATCGCCACAGACCTGCGGTTAAATTTTAATGTCCTCTCAGGCGTTGAAAGAGTTTTACACGTTTTAGTTAGGGGGGTGATGTGTTTTCTTTCATACGGTCCAGCTAAAGAATCGACGCTCTGAATGAGAAATTATCTGAGGTATTCATAGAATTATTAAAAGCAGAGTCTGTCCCTGAAGGAAATCATCCTGTGATCAGAGAAAATAAGTTCTGGAGGCAGGTGTCGGCCGCTTTGAAAAATAAAATCATCAAGCCGTAAGAATTTTCTGGGGTTATTTACTCTCTGCAGAGTTTCACATAAAACATAAATCAACTTCATGAACCAAAGTTAAATAGGACATTTTTCCTATTTATCATTTTTAAAAGCTCAAAAAAGAACCAAATCCAGAACTAATCATCGGGTTTATGGACCCGAGCTGAAACAGCTCCCCTCGGTCGTCACAGCTACAATAAACAACACGGAGACCAAACCTGGAGCGGGATACCTGCCTCTGTTGCCATGGTTACCACGATAATGAAAATGGTTCGGTTAGGTTTGGGAAAAGATTCTGATTTTTAGTAAAAGATAAGTCCTTCCTCAACCTCAGTGGTCTTTCTTTTTTTTTTTTTTCATGGTTATAATAATTAGGTTTTTAAGTGTGAATGTTAAAATGTTAGTATATAAAAAAAATTTGAATGATAATAATTTTCTTCAGGTATGACAAGAAATGTTTTTGCTAATGCTCTTCAGTATTAAGTAAAGTAAAACACAGACATGTATTTTGTCTGCCTGATCTGTCCAGGGTTCATTATTATTTTACATAAGATTCAGAGTTTACTAAGACTCTTATTTCCAAAACTGAATATTCTTTCATGCACCGAAGATGAAATGTTTTGATCAGAAACATCAAAGCTGATATCAGCTTGTCAGTAAATAAAAATAAATCGGATTGGAACGTATGGCGGTGCGTGCACGCCGCTCTTAATATACTTAAGTGCCGTTCATGGTTCATTCATGGACGGCATTTGAGTGAAAATTCAAAGTTTTGAAGTTGTGAAAAAATAAAAATGGTTGGTTTGGATGGTTTAAATAACAAAAAAAATATGGATCCTTTGAAAATCTTCTTCAAATACAATGACTCTCTTT
The DNA here is from genome assembly GCA_034769265.1 of Remorina albescens. Classification (NCBI taxonomy): domain Eukaryota; kingdom Metazoa; phylum Chordata; class Actinopteri; order Carangiformes; family Echeneidae; genus Remorina; species Remorina albescens. The sequence continues at coordinate 1,429,707 of CM068493.1, forward strand.
CAGAGAAACTTCATACCTTTCCCACAAAAAGTCTGTTATTCATTTTAAAGCTTCAGGAGTTTATTTTATTTTTTGCATTCATTTTTGATGTATAATTTATATTCACGGTGATAGATGCAGTGAAGTTCAGGGAGTCGCGGCCGTGTCGTCTCACAGCTCACTGCACTGAACTGGGCCGAACCCAAAGAGCTGATTATTAATCCACAGAAGAGTTTTGAAGCGGTCTCAACGTCGTACCAGGTCAGCAGCTACACGCATCGACTGCTGCGACACGTCGGTTTGTGCGCAGCATCCTGAAGTGACTGAAACACAATGACTAACACAAGTGTGGCTGCTGAGTCTGTACTAACGTACTACACAACCAGGACGTGAACTTTGTGACCTCTCACATCCTGAACACCACCGGTCTGCTTCTGCCCACAGGCGGCTTTTTACTGCCATGTCGTGTTTGGTGTCGTCTTGAAAACATCGCAGTAAGTACAGAAATTGTAAATAATAGATTTAATCAGACTTCATCATCTGAGGGAAAGTGTCATCACTGATATTCTGTAATATAAAATATCTGTACAATGTTCACTAACATCATACATCACCATTATAGAAATGTTCACTTTTACAGTCCAACACTGGATATTGTAGCTTTGAAATGTACTGTTTATACATGAATCATAAAATACACTGATTATAGTTATTATCTAAACAAAACAAACCACGATGGTATCGTACGTCATGATATTTGGCTCAAGCATTTTGGCGTAAAGGTCATTTTCAGGCATTGATCTAGATCCGTGAGGAGATCAAACAACAATCCAGGACGTCTAGTGAAGGATTTTTATTCGGAATATTTACCAACAGATCTCAGACTCTACGGGAGACCTCCGCCAGACACTGAATAGCCGTTCCGTGAAAAGTCTCTGTTGGAAAACTAAACTCATGAGTAGTGTTTCATAATCTCTCAGAAAAACTGGAGCTTTCTTTGCTTCGTTGATCCTGCTGACAACACCACGAAGCCTTCCGGAGGTCTGAGTTGAGGTTAATGTGGCGAGGCGAGCCGCACAGACGCCGGAAAACATCGAGAGGAAGAAGGGATACCTACGCTGTCCTGAGAAAGGCAGGAGTCAGCATCATGGCTGCCACCCGACAGCCCCGGCGCTCGCAGCAAAAAGCGTGAAGCAGAAAGCCAAGCCAGGCCTGAACACACACCGTCAAGTCTCAAACACAGCACATGAACACTCTCCTCTTCTCTTTAAAACAATCCAAATTCAACTCTGTAACGCAATAACACTCAAATTACCTCCTCACTGAAACAAAGAAAGTGTGAAAACTGGATTAGTTTGAGCAACTGCAGCACTGTTTCTAGAACAAAAATAAAAAATCATGCTCCAGACCTGCTAAGATCTTTTCCTCTGGCGGTGTGGGAATATGTTAGAACCAACTAAAACATCACAACAACAAACTCAATCACAGACCAACAGATGACCATTTTACTCTGAAGTGCTGACGTCCATAAGAAGACATATTTGTGTTTGAAGAGCCATCTTTATCAGACTTCAGGCTGGAGCTCCGAGAGACTGGCCAGCCAATCTGGAGGGAGACTCAGAGCATCCGTTTTCCGTGTGAGCCAATAAAACATACAGCAGATTTAAGGTAAAGCTCTTTTTGTCTTCGACCAGCACTGATACAAACACAAAACCGTATGAGTTCTGGATTTTGGTGTGTAAAAAGTCATCCAGTATTAAATGGTTTGACCTCCTTCCATTTCCTTTTTTCCTGGATCTGGTCAGTTCTCAGTTTCACCTTTCAGCTCGGAAAAACAGACCTATTTGAAATTAAAAAGGGATGATTTTATTCCAGCCAGCACTCTGGGGACAAATTAGGTGACATGTAAATAACCTTTTGACATTTGGAGCAGAAGTCAGAGGTTGTGCTTTGATCCCCAAATATAATGGCGATAATGGCTGGATAGCAGCGGGGGGTCAACGGTAATTCAACCACGTGGTTTTAGAGTTTTTGTTTTGATAATCCATTATCAGCCAGACCAGGAAGGTGAAATGTGATTAAGTGCAGCCCGTTGTATATTCTTAAAGTAAAAGAGAGCTAACACACCTGCTCCTCTAACGAGCCTCTCTGATAAGGTAGAAGTGTCTGTGTTTATGCAGTGGAAGAAATATTATGAATAATTGGGGTGTTGACGCGCTGAATTCCTCCAGCATTAATCGAGCCTCTGAAATATCTGATATTAGCTTCGCATGAATCATTGTTAATTCCCATGAATCCATTACTGTTCCATGTGCAACTAAAAATAGAGTCCTGATAAATCAATGGGGACACTCGAGAGCGAAGACGGGGGCCGGTGCTGCTCGCTTCTGAAGCTTTTCTTTTCCGCACACCACGATGCCCTTGGTCCTCATCAGTAATTATTCTCTGTAATTCCCCTCATAGATTTCTGTGGTACAACTGATGCTGGGGGGGGGGGGGCAGACAACAGACCTTGGGAGAAATGCCTCAGCCCAGATCGCATCAAATTCAAAGTGCATGCTTTACTTTTCGAATTGGTCAAGGTCCTGCTGCGATGGCACAAAGTGCGAGCCGAATCCTTGACTTGAATTTTTTTTTTTTTTTATGACAGTGACCTATTCCTTGTTTACGCCAACAATGACTGGGCATTTTTTGCCAATTTTCCTCTGAGCTGAAGGGAGGCCTAATCCATTCGAAATGGCGCGGCGATCTTCTGTACCGATTGCATTCGTCACAGCCCAGCGAGCGTGCTGCCGCCGCTATATATGGAGACGCTGACCCCGGCGGAGCTGCCCTCTCTTCTCTCCTGCACCGAAGAGCCTTCGCAGATGATGGTCATTGCACGGCCTCACTCATGCACCGGGCGCCGGGGCAGACAGGTTCATCTGCACACAATCACAACGGACGGCCGCATCTCATTCCAATTGTATTTCAGCTCATAGGGGGCGAGCTGGTGGTGGCGGTGGCGGGGGGGGGGGGGGGTGAGGACCCTGTGGTGCATATTACTGTGGCTGAGACAAATTTAGTGAAATGGAATGGGAAATGGAAAAAGCTCACCTCTTATACTAATCTGGGCAAACGACACAGCGCCGGCTTCCTACAACAACATCCCCACCGAAAAATGGCTTCTCGCCGACAGAGCCGCCCCGTCCGTCTCCGACTGAAGACAGTGAATTAATTAAGATAATAAATTGCACATGTCATATTTGTCATCTCCTCAATCTTTAGTTAATGAGTCGGAACACGTGTAAGAGGGGGAGTGTGTCTGAGTAAAAGTTGTCTTGATATGCTTTTCTTTTTTTAAGAAAAAAAATTAAAGCTCCTTATTAAAAGGCTGACTGATACTCAATGCTGACTGATATTTAATATATGTCATGTATACATTCATGCTTCCCAGCGCTGTGTGGCTTTACAGACAGACATGAATGCAGATGAGGCCCGAGAAGGGGGAGCGAGAGCACGAGGCAGAGCGAGCGCCTCAGAAGTCTGCATATCTGATGGCAAAAAGCCCTGATTAGAATTTTGTCATGCCACAATTTACAAATTAAAATGAATTAGATCTTCCACGGCCTGACCTCCATTAAAAACACTTCATTGTTGATGAGGCGTGATAGCATCTGTTATTGATTGGAGGAGCATCAGTATGGCCAATCCTGTCTCTTCAGGAGGAGGTCAGCCGAAGCAGTTTAGGCATATTGAGAGATTGATCAGGGCTGTGGCGCTGCCGCTTGGGCCCACTCCAGGCATAAAAGTCTGAGGTATGACGCAGCCGCTCCCCGCCGCGCTGTGGGGGAGCGTCTCAAATCTAAATGCTAATGGTTTCTTTAAGAGCCTGGCTGCCCTTTAACCACCACAGTCAGACGTGAAGGATGGCTCTCAGTGTTTTGACAGCTCCGTCTTTGTTTGACCCCTCCCCAGTCTCCTCCTACAACACCGCCACCAGCAACCCGTTTTAAGGATTCAAAAATCAAATATGAGAAAAAAAAAAAAAAAAAAAACAAAACATTGCGTACCTGCTACAGTAACACAACAGGCTCCGTTTGATGTGTTACAAACCAACCTGGTGGTTTTACCGTTCTTTCATCTTTCAATATATCTTGAGGAGCTTTCGGACGGATGGCTCGGCATGAGGTCTGCTCTTCTTCTTTGGTCAGTGCCAATTCTTCACCGTAAAAAAAGCTGACAGTAAAGCCCAACTGTACGAACTTGAATGAAGTGACTTCCACAAAGTAACTGTGATGTTGTTCACCATTTTGTTCTAACATGCAAAAATCCAGTGTGGACGTACTGAAGGGATTTTGGATGACAACTCTCTCTTTCAAAATATTTTTTTTTTTTAAATTACAGAACGTAGAAGAAATATTTTACAGCCTCTGCAGTACGGATTGTTTACTGCAGAAAAGTTTAGTGTGAGAGCAGACTGAAGGCTGACCGCGTCCAGCACTTTACAGGACTATAATTTCACTTTCAATATCGCTGTCAATCCAACAGATGAAACATATCAGACAGGAGCCGATAGAATATGAGAAATGCAAATTCGGGGGTTTGAAGCAGAGCAAAGGTTATGAGCCTTTTCACTAAACGCTAACAAGGACGCACACGACCAACAATAGGAATTCAGCTACAATGGAAATACGGATATGTGGATTCAGCTTTTTTTTTTTTTTTTGGACATCTGGCAGTAAAATGTGTCATTGAAAAAGAAATGACATTTGCAGGGACGGACTACTTTATGCGAGCTTCACATGGAGGTCGTGTTGCTTAATATCATCTTCCCGACCAAAAGTGAAGCGATTTAGTCCCTTACAGAAGGCGGATCATTGTGCCTCCAGTGGTCAGAAGGCTAAAACTAAAACTTATGGGGGCATCGTGCATCCTGACAGGGTTCCTATATGTCAGGAGAGACCGTGAAAATCTGACCGGTGAACCTGTAATTTACACCAAATTGACAATTTGCAGGGATTTCTTCACATTTTTGATCTCGCTCTCGCCTTTAACCTCCGTCCTTACCGGCGAACATCAAAGGAGCGCTGCGCAACTGCATTATACGCCTATCGTGCCTGAATTCACAGCATCGTGGGCTTCGCCATGGTAACGGAGATCAGAAGGCGAAGGTCATGCAAAGAGTTGGTAGAGGTGCCGCTCGGCAAGGGCAGGGTGGGGGCGGAAAAAAAAAAAAAAAAAAAAAAAGAAACCTTCACCTGGGCCTTTTCCCAAACACTGAGCATGCTCATCATCTCCCGTCCTCCGGCAGCTCGCTGCAAGGTTAGTGAGAGTCAATAAGCCTTCCGCAAAGGTTAAGGAGACCTATAAGAAAGATATTATGCAAACAGTGATCTCTCTGGATCCAGCAGAACCACAAATAGAGCGGCATAAGCATCTTTGTTCATTTTCCATCTGAAAGTGAATCACAGAAAGGTGCTCCGTTTTCCTGCATGACTGACTTATGAATTCAATATGAGCTATCTATACACTTTGACACGGAGTACTCTGCGAATACAAAAGCTCTGAGATGGCATATCAAATGGCACGAACTGGCAGAATAATCACTATTTGTAAATCCATCTTCACGGAAAATGAGATTTTTCTTTAGATTTTAAAATGCACTGGGGTTGATGGATTCCTTTATTATTAATCAGTGACTTATTAGTTCCCCTAGGTACAGACAGACCTGACTTCAGAACTCACTTTGAACACTTTTAATTAGTAAGCATGGAGGCGATGCAGCTGCTCAGGAGAACACACACTTGTAGTTTAAAAGCCTTGGCTGCCGGGTTATTTGTACAAACAGACAAGAGGATAAACAGGATAGCATTCTCCATCTGAGATTTATTGTCCCGTAAACGTCCGAGGATTAATTAACACATTTTAATGCTGGAAGTCGGACTCACTGTGAAGGTGGGGGACGTTATAAACTCTGCTCAAGGTAACCTTAAAAACCAAGAAGCGTGACACCGATCCCAGACTGGCAAATAGCTCAGTCGACCTCTCGCCCCCTTATCTAAAAAGTAGAGTCTGTAGGCCGCCATGTTGTCTAAAGACAGATGTTAAAGGTCCATACGGTCTACAGGTAGACCTCCAATTGGTCTTTGATTCTAAATCAGGTCCAGGTTCTGTATTAATCCAGTGAAGGTGTCAGAGTATCAAAGGTCTCAGTCCACAGAGAGATGCTCACCGCCTAGATTCAGAAACTGAGCCCTAAAACCAGCAGGAGGACTTCCTGGACAGAGCAGTCCCCCTATAGTACCATCCAACCCTGTTTGCCTTCAACCCCGATGACTCAAAACAGCAACAAGTAAGATCACGACCCCCGTAGAAGCCAAAGCAGGTTCCCCGAGTCAACGCAGCGATGCTAACTTCAGACAGAAAGCTTCCTCACTTCTTAAAATATTCAATCAGCTTTCCTAGCGTGAGGAAAAGGCAGGCTGTCCTCACACTAACTCTTCCATCTCATGAGACGACAGAGCAGACAAAGCAGAAAACTTCCTTCACACATCCGGCTGCTGTTTTATTGCTTTTACACAACCAACCAAATATCAACCGGCAGGATTTTACTCATTTTGAGGCTCATGGCGGACCTTAATAAAATGACAAAACCCTCATTAAGCGGACTCACGCTGGCCCGGCCTGTGATCCGGCAATATGGGGCTCTCTCCTGGATTGTGGTCTTCCTGACAAATGTGCTTCGTTCTGCTAAAGGAGATTTTCAGAGTAAAGTGGTCTGTACGTCTCAATGTGAAATCCAATGGGTTACAAAAATACCTCAGTGAGATAAGATGAGAAAAGCAGCCTGGGTTGCTAGGTAACAGGCATAAAAGTTGTTATCCGATGTTGGAACGAGTATTTAGGATTTCCTAACCTGAGATAAGATAGGATGAAGTAAGATAAGGAAGGATTCCCAAAGGTAGTTAGGATTTGCATCTGTAACACCAATTTTGGCTAAAATAAATAAATAAATAAATTCTTCAATCTTACACTCTTCCTGTCTGATCTGCTGACTTCCGACAGGAAGTTTCTGTAATACAGCACCAGCTCTGATTGGTTCGGTGTTTTGGGGAAATGCGGTTGGAGTTATTTCCCCTCTAACTACAGACTCCCACCCCTCCGAGGAAAAGATGAAGTTCATGGGAAGTCTAACAGATTGCAGTACAAGATAAAAAGCTCCATTCACGCTTAAAAAATGTTTCCCAAATTCATCGGTTTGTGTCCCTTTATAGCCTAAATGTGCCTGAGATTGTCTCAGAAATAGAAAACCTTTCATGTATCTCTTGAGCTTTTTTTTTTTTTTTTTTTTTTTTTTAAATCACTCAGATTTATCTTGTAACTCCCCTCTTTGGCTGCTAAAGGCTGTTAACCGCTGTCTTGGAACGCATTTAAGCTTGTTAAAAAAAGAAATTAATAATAGAAAATAGATGAATAATGTGTACATTTGGCTCCGGTAACTTTGGGCAGCAGCGTCAGCGGTACAAAGCAAAAATCTCGGTAATTCTATGAAATTGCCAACAACCAAGCGGAGAACAAAGATCTCCGTGCAGATTACACGTGTACTTCATCTGCCGAGACGCTGGAGGTAATTCAGCGAAACTTCACGAGCGGAAAGAGCTTTTCGGTTTCCGTATCTCTGTGATGGAATAATGTGTACCAAAATTAGAGCTCAAATTTTAATGAAACCTCTGAGCGAGATCTGTGGGTTCTTGGCAGTGAAGGGGGAACACAACAGGATTCTTGCACATATGCCATGCACATCCGCGAGAAGCTCAGCAGGCTGCCAGCACCAAAGTGTTCATCACTCTCCACCCACTCCTTTTCATAACACACAGCAGGAAAGGGAAAAAAAAAAAAAAAAAAAAAACAACCCACAGCATAAGAGGAGTGAGCCCAACCAATCAGTGGTGACGATCAAAAAGCAGACGTTCAAGGAGAATGAAATGCCCCCATTGATTGGCCGCACCGCTTCGGTCCTCCCAGAGCAGTCCTCCCAATCGATACCTGAGAGATAAGCAGCCGTCAGCTACTGACATGTGTGATGTATAACCGCCGCTGCTGCGCGGCGACTGATGACCTCTCACCGTCTTAGGCGAGACTCGCCGGAGCAACTTGACAAAACCCAGAGCGACCGCCAAAACTCCACCGCCGAGCTCCAACGCATCAAAGGAGGCCATCGAGCCGCCGGCTGTTAAACCTAGCTGCCCTTTATTTGTGTTACGCATCTCCTACACAATCCGACCCCCCTCCCTGTCTTTTGATTAGGGCGACACCCCACCTGAGCACTGGCTAATCAGTGGGGGTTAAAGCTTTCGGGAAAAGACGAGAGGAAAGCGTCGCACGGCAGCCGGGATGAATTACCTGAAAAAGGAACCACCGTTATCGCCGTGTTTGTTTTTCAAAAGACAATAATGAAATAAACAAATGAAAAAAAAAAATGGCTCAGAGAAAATGAAATGATGCCGTGGCGATGTTTTGTGAAATTGTGCTGTCAAACGTTTCTCCTTTCTAATTTCCTGGCGCGCAGATGATGGAGCATGTGTGCTGACAGCTGAATCAGATAAAAAAATAAAAAATAAAAAAAACGGGAAAAAGGATTTCTCCACTCTTTCCACCATGCCGACATTTTTTAACGACATTCAGAAGTATAATAAAAAAACAATTAGTCTCTGGAAAATGACAATCGACAGTCACCGCGACCTTGTGTGTACTGTTTTTTTTTTTTTTTTTTACTGTGGTCATTTATTTAACTGTCATGGCTGACAGGCATGGACATTAATAATAAAACCCGGGCTAACGTTTATTTACCAGGGTGATGCTTTATATATATATATATATATGTTTGTTGTTGGTTTTATTTACTTTTTTAATAAGTTCGTGCTCACATGAACTCGCAGCCCTAAAATCTGTCGAACTGCTGATGATACGTCGACTCCTCGACAACAGTCGAATCTGCTACTCTGTTTAGAAACTCACAAAAGGTCTCAGAGCGAGAAACCCTCAGTGTGTGTGTGTGTGTGTGTGTTTGTGTGTCTGCTTGCGTTTGATGGGACCGTCCCAGCACAACTGTCACTTCGCTCCCCTGTTACAGGTGCTCCACACAGGGGAGCTGGCAGCTCTGACGGACGCGTCCTCCCAGGGATTTATGGGAAATGACAGCTCCCGCTAAATAAAGCCGAAGTGGCCGGGGAAGGGAAGACAACGCAAGTTCCAAACCGCGAGCGCAGAGGGCTGACACGAGCTGAAATTTATTTCCTCCACTGCTGCCTGGCAATTTAGTTGGAAATGTGCTATTCATACTTTCAGGCCGAGGGAGAGCCAGGAGGTGTCGAGGGGGGGGGGGGGGGGGGGGCATGAGGCCCCACCCTTAATCTACTTCCTCTGTTTGGGGTAATGGTCTATGAGGTCTTTCTGCCAGAGAAAATCACATTTCTTACATGGCTGACTCTTGATGAATTATTTCACATTTCACTTACTTACCTTTTTAAAAGTTAATCTACATCAATAACATTAAAGGAAAATTTCACAGTTACAAATGAACAGTTCCCCTTATTCAAACCCGAGAGGTGTGGAGCGTTTGGCTGCTTAAAAAGTCCATTTCAAACTTCATCATTTAACCGTTTGACAGCATATCTGAATGCACACGGGCCGGGCCGGCGTTCTGATTTTCTATGTATATAAATATGGACCATCTTTAATTGAGCTGAAACTGCTGTGGAGAACAGTGCTGAACTAATACTGAGGCTGAAATATCATTACACTGATGGAAGCCGGGCTCTCTGACTTTTATTGGCAGCTCGCAAGCTAAATGTGTGGTTGAATTCAGAGGCAGCCATCGCTGCAGAGGCACAGTAATCGACTTTGGGACAAAATGGTGTGGAAAATGACATGTAGGCCTTTTGCCTAAAGCCAACCTGGTGCGGGCAGAAATCTATCAGTCAGGTGCACACCGACATTGGCATTTTCACAAATGTGATTCAGTCTACGATACTGCAGAGTTGGTGTGCTGGACTGGTGCTCCTGGTGAAAGAAAACTACTAACTCAAGCCATGCAATCTGCTGCTGCTGTCGAAAATGCCCCAGCATTTGTTTCTGCTTGAACTCTGTCATGTTCACGTAAAACAATGTTTTACATATGAAACCCTGCAGCGGATCAGTACAGATTTAGGTCAAAGAGTCCTGGACCCCGTGAGCATTTGACTCTGAATTCTAAAAAAAAAAAAAAAAAAAAAAATCTCTCTGCATCATTCAAATCAATTCCTCCACAGCATGCAGAAAATCATCCCTTTGTTTTGAGATGAGCACAAGATTCGCTGCTATTCTACGCCACTGTGCAGAGTATTTTTGGCTCAGGGCTGCCAAAGTTTGGACACAGCCATTTATAATTCTCTCGCAAAGGCAAGCAGCTTGCTTCTTTCTCCAAACAGACTCTGTGGGACGCAGACTGGGTCCATGCTGTCATGTGCTCTGCTCGGAAGAGTCACGTTGTTTTTAAGCAGCTTTAGCGAGCGCCACGGCCATCGGGGCTTTGACCAGCAAATCCAAACATTAATCATCACAATACGACACAATTAAACAGCAATTATGTAAAAGACCCTTTTTTTTTTTTTTTTTTTTTTGCTTTTGGGGGCGTCTCAACTGTTACATCAGCTTCTAAAACCTCAGATTCTGAGAGTGTCTCTCCCAGCAGCGAGCCTGGAGGAGCAACAGTCACACCCACACACTTGTGCATACACACTCATACACTTGCAGAGCCACAGAGCAGATCAAGTGTGCCTGGAGAGCTCTATGGAGAGGCCAGTTTTCCTCATTAGACTGTGTGTGCACCACTCTCCAAAAACCCCTCACTCTAATCACTGTCACCAGACCTCGGCTGAAAAACAGATAATTAATGCCGGGCCCTGCCTCAATCGGCTTCCATGCTAAACAGCTCTGTGTACATATGTGTGCGCGTGTGTGTGGGTGTCTGCATGTTTGTCTATTTGGAGAATGTCGATGTAGGAGGCCCCCCCTCCCCCTTTCCTCCCCGCTGCCGCCGCCGCCGCTGCCCCCCCGAGGGGCCGTGGATGCTCAAGCCGTCCACGGCAACCATTTCTCTCAGGCTCGCAGCGACTCTCAGAATAACAATTGCACAACAGATAACGCAGAGACACGTGGAGGAAATATCCCGCCGTCTGCTGGCTCCTCCTGCTCCACCATCTTTAGTCACCGGGTTCGTAATGTGCCCCCCCCCCCCCCCCTGCCTGCTCCTGAGCTGCCCTTTTTATTTCCCCTTCACCCATTCATTAAATGGAATAGACTTCTTAATCGTGTGCTTTGCACAGCATATTATTTATGTTCTTTTTACCTTCCTAAAGGCAGTTATTAATATCATAAATATTTGATGATACTTTGCGTGACCCTGCAGGAAATGACACACAGAGGTAATGAAGGTTAATGCTGGGGGTACGGGCTGATTAAATGGTGGGTGAGTGGCAGAAGCCCACGCAGGGCTGCTGGAAACTTTACCATAAAACGGACTAAACTCTGCTCACTGTGAGACGTAGTTACGACTTTAAGAAGGTAATTTACACACCTGCCTGTTTTTCTTTTTACCCCACAGTGACGTCTGTGTTAATACTTGTTGGTTAATTTGCCCATATCTATCACACCGTCTCTACCCTACTGAGAATGAATGGGATTTAACGTGTGGAGCTCAGAGCATTCAAAAACAGAACTCAGCAGCAAAGGAAGTCGCTGGTTAGTCTGCACAGCTACTGGCTCAGATGGTAAGTTCACAAATCAGTTGATTCTGAGAAAATAAAATGGAAACTCGGAAATGGAAATGCGAATTCTGTGATGGTTTGGGTTTTGGACTGATAGGCTGGCGTAACAGTCGAAATGAGCCATTGATTAATTGATTAAGTGTAAAATTAATTACTTTGTGAGGGGGGGGGAGAAAAAGAATTACATTTGACTTCTTAAATGCGTTGAACACCACAAACCAAATCCCATTTACCGTCTTTGTTCTGGACTGGTGACAGAACTGCAGCCAAAAAAGCAGCCCGACTATCTGCACGGCCAGATAACGGCAAAGGTAAATGAGAAAATGTGATGTGAATCGACCCTTAAAACACACTGAGTCAGTGTTGGAGTGTTTGTGAGATAAAACTTGTGTCTTTGTTGATACGTATACCTTCCAGAAGCTTGTAATTGGAGTCATATGGTAATCCTCCTGTATTTTGTCAGCAGCACTTTGCCCTGCAATTACCATCATTCTCACAGAGGTTTTTGAGGAGAGGCGATTCTTCCCAGGCTCACTCAACAAATCAATTCTGCCTTTTTGGCTTTCCACCAACAGACAAAAAAAAAAAAAAAAAAAAGTACCTTCAATATTTGCTACACATGTCCTTCATCAGTGAATCGGGGTATTAACGAGTTTTGAATAGACCGTGTACTCTTTGTCTAAGAAGAGCAGCAAACGCAAACAGCCCCACAAAGCTCAAATTACAGCATCCACTTTTTCTACAGCGAAAACACAACTAGCAATGCTTTTATGTCAAGCCCCCTAGAACGTATGATGGGTTTTACAACAGTAATCAGCATGTTCAAGTGCTAACAAGTTGGCAAATTAGCAAATTCCACCACTCATTTATTTAAGAAGTGCAATTACTGGCATCCAAAACCCCCAAAGTCAGGTGGAGATTTTCTGAAAATAAACCAAAACACCCCGGAGAGGCTCCAACTGTCTCCTCCTCCAGTAGATATAATTTAATCAGCAAAGTATCGGAATCTCTAAACCGCTCCAGCATCCAACATTTATCAACTCCAAAGCCTGTTTATGTTTATACATTCACATGTGACTGACATAGCTGACATAATTTGGCCTTGTCAGAAGCAGACCGACCCCCCCCCCAACCATCACACAAACACACACACACATCTATACATATATATATATATATATACACACACACACACACAAACATACACTCACTTCCTTGTGCATGCTGTGTAATTGGCCTTCGGGGAGAGTGGAAAGCCTATCGGCCCTCGCCTTGTAAGGATCTGTATTGATGATCCAGACTGGTTACCTACCATCTGATCAATACCAGCAGATACACAAGCAGATAGTAAAAACTACAGGACAGTAACGTATCTCACCCCTTATTAACTGCACACTGATGGCACCTTCCATCCATTCATTCATTCATTCATTCATTCATAGTCTACCGCTTATCCATCCAGGAGCCAATCCCAGCTCATCCTGGGCGAGGGGCGGGGTCACCCTGGACAGGTGTCCAGTCCATCACAGAGACAGACAGAGACCAACAACCACTCAGACCTACGGACAACTTAGAGTCACCGATGAAGCCAAACATGATGTCTTTGGAGACTCCACACAGAAAGGCCCCAGGCCGGGAACCGAACCCAGGACCTTCTTGTTGCAGGGCAACAGAGCTAACCACTAGCTCTAACTGTCTTGCTGTGGCTGTCTGACTGCACCTCTGAGGGGTTAAATGCTTTGTAGTGACAGATGTGTGTAATTAAATATGTTTCTGAGCATAAAGGGCAATTAAGGTTCCTTGAATATATTTCGCAACAGTGAAATATACAACGTTTGGGAGAAGACTGTAAATCGACGGTCAGCCACCAAGTCAGAAGCGGACGAGCTTTTCTGCATTTAAATTGCATGAATTTTTCTGTGAAAGCCACGGGCAAATCCAAAATGAAAGTTGCATTAATTGAAAGGGTTTAAATTACTTTTTTTTTTTTTGTGATGTAGCTTTTGTAATCTTCTTGTGCAATGAAAATCATAGCTTTGATGGTGGTTATAGGTGATGAAGCTTTGCTTTCTTACGTGGAAAACTAAATCAGTTTGCCTTTTTAACTCGGAACTAATCAGCCCTTTCCAATAATCCTTGCATGGGAAAAAATTGGGGCAACTACAGAGGAGGAAAGGATAGATAATTGTCTTGTTTACCTTGATTTAACATCGTGTGTCAGACTGTGTGTGTGTTAAACCACAAAGGTTCAGTAAATCTGCCAAAGCCAGACAGAGGAAGAAGTGAGTCTCCGGCTTTTTCATTCAATTTGCTGCCACGTGGGCAACCAGAGGCTTGTTGGGCCTCGAGAGCCACCGATGTGTCACTTCACATTTCTAACAGTGAAAATCAATCAACCCTCATTGAGATTCAGCAACATGGAAAACATTTTTTTTTTAAAAAAAGCTTCCTTCTGCCAGAAAATCATTAAAATCATAACTCAACAATAAAGGAGGAGGAAAAATGTCAAAAAAAACCCAAAAAAACGACCAACATACGGAAAAACAAGACACAACGTGGACGCAGTTTTTAATCAACAAGAAGTGCTGCTGCGCATGTGATCCGTGTTAAATCACGTCGCAAAAATGCAAATACCGCAACTGTCACTCCAGGAGTTTATGGGCCAACAGCAAATCTAATATACTGCAGGATGTTTAACATATATATCTTTTCATTTTCTGCATTTGCTCATCAGATTGTCAAAGCAAAGTGAGGCGCCAAACAATATCCTGGGCCTCACAAATGTAATATAAACTGGATTGCAACGGGCCGGTGTGATGCAGCTGTGGCATTAGGGGCCAATGGGAGCTCTTTAAATGAGAGAGTGGCCGTAAACACCACGTCTACTTTCTCCCCGTCGCCGGCATTACCCGCGGAGCTGATGACAACTGTCGAGCAGCCCTCTAGTGCCTTTAATACAGCGAGAGCATTCTCCGGGGGAAATGCAATCTGTGTCCTCTGTGCAGCTCCACTGTCTGCACTTCCCCGCATGTGAGCCACTATCATATTATACTCCCCGCTCTCGAAATGGGAGAAGGAAATAGGAAATCGCCTCGACCAGAGATGAACCAGGAACATAATCAAAAAATAGTGTGGTGCAAACGGCGCGGATCAGCCTGGCATGCAGACCTCCCCTGGCTGAGCACTAAACAATAAGCAGTGTGGGGGGATTGCTCAGGATTCTTGCGCCGTTGAGAAGAAAGTACGCTCCCCCCTCCTCCACCACCACCACCACCACCACCCCCACCACCCCCCCACCCTTTTTTTTTTTCCTCCACCCCGCAGGCAACTGTTGGCTTATAGCAGCTTATACGTTCAAGATGGGAGATAAGAACAGGGACGCTTCCCTCATGTGGTGATCCAGCATGCCTGTCCTGCCAATAAAAGCTGCAGATCCGTGCAGACAAAAGACGCTCACAACATGAGGCGGCGTGTGAGAAACATTATTCAGTTGACCTTGCATATTGCTGGGGTGATTTTTCATCTCAGCCAGACAAAGCGTTATTAAAAAAAAAAAAAAAAAAAATGCTCTGCCGAGTGTTGGCCAGGAGCAGAAAAGTAGCGACGTATGACACCAATACACTGCAAAGTGTGAAACTGACTTTTTGCTGGCTTTTTTGTTCACATTCTGGGCACTGCCCCTGAAGACACACAACTGGGGCACAGCTCAACGCAAACAGGAGACATAAAGAGACACACATACACACCGCACATGTCTAACAACACAACCCTGCACTTCTTCGGCTGTCATTCTGCCCGCCTGGAAACGACAAAGACACTTGAGTGGAGGGTGGATGGTGAGTGCGGCTTCAGGGTCTGTGTGTACAGTCAAGTCACTGAAGTAAATGTGTCGGACACGTGTGTGTTTCTGTGTGACAGACGAGGTGTGTGTGTGTGTGTGTGTGCGCGCGCTGCAGTGTTAAGCCGAAGTGAGAGGTGAAAGGACTGTTGTACTCACAGTTGTGCTCTTGTTTCCCTGTGGTCTGTCCGCGTGTCAGAGTTTCATCCTCTCAGCATCTCTCCCTGGGCTGGGCTTCCTCTTCCTCTTCTGACCAAAAGGTGTGAGGAGGAGGAGGAGGAGGAGGAGGAGGAGGAAGGAATGCACGGATTGAACGCAAAGGAATGAAAACCAGAGAGAGAGAGAAAGAAGAAGAAGAAGAGGAGGAGGAGGAGGAGGAGGAGGAGGAGGGAGTGTGTGTGAGTGAGACAGAGGCAGAGAGAGAGAGAGAGAGAGAGAGCGAGAGAGAGCGTGCTGTGGATGGATGGAGGGAGGGCGAGCGGTGGCCTGCGATTGGCCTGTCAGTCCGGGAGAGGGAGCGTCAGTCTTGGCGGTGTCGGGGCGGCGGGCTGCCTGCAAAGCCCAGCAGTCGGTCTGCCGGCGTCTCTGATTTAAACGCCTCAAGAGTCAGTCGCGCGGATTCACGGCGCACAACACACGGGCTCGCCGGCTGCCTCACGAATCAAACACTCTGCATCCACATCACACACACACAAACAGAGAGAGAGAGAGAGAGAGAGAGAGAGAGCGAGGGGGAGGGAGGGATGATAGAGTGAGGCAGACAGATTCAGAGGGCCGATGACAGCTTCAAGCTGAAGCTTCTCCTTGGCTCCTCATCAATGACAGGTACTGAGGAACAAGAGACGGAGAGAGGCTCCCCCTCCCATTCACACGCCTCTACACACACACACAAATCACTCCTCCACATCCAACTACAGCCCCCACCACCACCACCTCACCCTTCCCTTCCCTTCCCTTCCCCATCTCAATTACCATAGCCGCCGCAGATGTATTGGGCTTGTCAGCTCTCAAGCAAGGCTGCGGAGGAGATGTGGGCTAACTTATCTCGTCTAATTTAACCAAGCTATAATCAGACAACACTGTGGAGCTCATTTATGGTCAGGCAGGATGGAGGGTTTTTGGAGGAGGAGGTGGTGGTGGTGGGGGGGGGGCATGGAGAGAGACACAGGCGAGCTGCAATTAGCTCATCCCAGGTCAGAAGAGAGATGCCTCAGATTAAAGACATTTGCTCTCATAGAAAAAATAAAACTGTTCTTCATCTTTAAAGTAGAAAAACAGAAGACAAAAGGGAAAAAAAAAGATCTAAATAAGACAACTGCAGACTATCAGCAAGCAATCGGGTGCATCCCAGTTGCATTGATTTCGCCGTGCTTCATTATGCTGTCAATACAATTTGCCTAATTTGAGTGAGCCAACACCCAAAACGTTGCAAAAATGAGATTCGGTCTGACGAGAAATGCTGTCGAGGATACGAGGCCTGACGTTTCTACAGTCGACGCCCAGTTTGCAGCCGAATGTCAGGATCTGGTATTTTTTCCCCTCATTAAGCGCCGTGCCCGGTCAACAGCGGACTCCACACAAAATCCCACAAATCCCGCCGCCGTCCTCTTCACTCCACCAAATTCAATTAAAAAGAGAAATTGGCAATTAGATCACTGTTATGATCCTGTAACTATGATCTAATCTGTAATTCATTGGCTGGTGTTCCCCTGGGGTGGGGTGTGTGAGTTGAGGTGGCGGGGGGGGGGGGGGGGTCGGCTGTTTGATGGAGTAGCTCTGAGACTCCTTGGCATTCACCTCATCTCGGGCATGGCACACAAGGGCGCAGGTGGAGTCGTGGGACGCCGGTAGGCCTCTATAGTGTCACCGCTGGGGCCCCGGTTGGCCCGCGGCAAGAACACAACCTGCGACACACACTCATTTGTTTTGTTTTCATATGCATGGGAGCTCGTTTTGCATGTTCGTGCATGTAATATATGTGCGAGCATGCACAGGGGACACACACAAACACACACACACACACACACACACACACACACACACACACACACACACACAGGGAGAAGCAGCCGGCGTGCAAAAGGCAGAAATGTACACAAACACTCGCCGCTCTCATGGGAGGAGAATTCTTACTCCTTAATTGAATTAAGTCAATTCCATTTGGTTAATGAAGGAGCGGGGGGTAGTTTGCCCTTTCAGCAGCTTCGGGCTAACAATCACATTGAGGCATGGGGGGGCTGGAGGTCCTTTTTCCACGAGGGTGGGGCCACAGTCTCCAGACTGGAACCAGTGTCTTGTCACCACCTCTGTGACCGGAGCTGTGCTGCAGCGCTGCAGCTCCGCCACGTGTGGACCGTCTGCAGCGCTCAGCGTCAGCCATGTTTGTGTATTTGTTATTTTAAAGGCCCTGTTACCTGGCAACATTTCATACATTAAAGGCATTTTTATCTCACCATCCCTCTCGTGGCGGTTATATTTAGTCCGGGGGACAAATGCAGCGTCCTTTATATCAGACATGCACGCCTACACAGACACGGAGCTGGTGGCAACAAGGAGAGCAAACTGACTATTATATAGAGGTGTATGTGGGCTTGTGACACAAACACACACACACACACACACACACAGAGAGAGGCATATGCACACAGGAACAGTGTGATTGCTCTGCTTCGCTCGTTTAGCACTTCTAAGGCAGAGATCCCCAGAGGCCACCCATCACATCCAGTTACTGTGGCACACAGACACGACCGGGCCCCACCTGGCTGCTCCCACCTCAATCTGTAGGAGCAGGAGGCGCTAGCACCATCACACCATCTCACACACACACACACACACACACACACACACACATCACTCAAGATCAAAGATGTAGTCGCACACACACACACACACTGATACACTGATCTCTCCTATCAAAGATCACAAGGACTTTCCCTCCACTATAAAGACTTTCACAAACTTCCTGTCACACATATAAACTTGTTAGGAATCGCCTCCCCGACTAAAATCACAAAAGTACACTGTGTCATCGTCACGCTTGTGCTTTTTCACGGGAAGCGCGAAGAAGCTCGCGAAATCCCCGGCCCCTGTAAGAGCAGACAGGCTATTATCACCGTCACCTCAGCGCCCGTTTTAACAAATTTGATGCAATTAACATAAAATGAGTAAAATACGTCAGGCAGCAGAATAACCGACAGCGTGAAAGAGTAAAACGGCCACGTTAACGGATACTTTTAAAGAACGGGACTAATGAGGCCGAGCGGCTTTGATTGTTGAGTCACGTGCCGAGATAAAGATGTGAAGGCTCGCTCCGAGGAGGAGGAGGCGGCGGAGGAAGGCGGCAAAAACAAAGATGGGAGGCAGGCAGTGGGCTGGAGAGGGAGCGTGTTGAGCGGGGTGAAAGTGGAGGGTAAAGGAGGCGGAGGGGGTCAGGTTGGTGATTAGTGATCTCCCGTGCCGGTTGAGCCTGACTTGTCACAGGTTGACATGGGATGCAATTATAGAGGGGAAGTTTCCCAGGCCCTCAGGCATGTGCCAGCCACGCTGTCAACACCAGCTGATGTGTGGGCTCTTGGCGCTGCCAAAGGTGTCACAGGCGCTTATGTGTGCTCAAAACTGCTACGCTCCCATGAAAATTGGCCTTAGCTTTCCCCGACACACCGGATGATGACGGCCGTGCGTGTGCGTGCGCCCATGCACACACGCTCGGTTACCTTTGTTTGAGTATTAGTTAAACCCTACTCCACTCCCAGCCTTCCTCCGGTCTCACCCTTTTCTTATTTCCTCTGAAGCTACGAGGCAAAGCCACAACACTTGCGATTCTGCCGGCTTCTCACGCTGTTCCCACATCTTCTCCTTTTCCCGTTTCAGCCTGCAGCCTGCCAGTAAGCTCTATAAGACCCAAGGCAAATTACCTCAGCGGGATGCTACACTCCTCTTCCCCTTGCTTGTTCCTCTTCCTCATTGGCTCCTCTTTTCACCCCTTCTCTGCATGTCGCAAATCAAAGCGTGTACCTCAGCACCGGCTGCACGTCGTGGGAGTGCAGCTTAAAACAAATTCAATGTCCTCCACTGGCAGATTCATGTCTGTCCTACAGCGTGAGAGAAAAACTGCTCCACTGGTCCGTTTTTTTTTTTTACCATGTCGGGGGAAAATAAAAAGAGATCATGTTTTTTTTTTTTTTTCCTCTTCTTCCACCAAAAGACACAGATGGACATCCGAACTTTTGTCCAACCTCTCTTTTTTTTTTTTTTTCAGAAAATTGATTTGTACAAAGACTTCCATACTATCATCTAGTGGGTTGAAAGCCATGCTAGTGGGCCATCAGGTGTGATTTTCCACTTCAGACAATTTTTTTAGGAGGAGAAATGGCCTGAAATTGGATTTGGCAGCTTGCAGCTCCTCTAAACTAGCCTTGGGCGACACGATACTTCGATGCACCACTACTTCTCTGCTGTCATTTCCAGAAAGCTCAGAGTCGTGCCTGCGCTGCCGCTAATCCTACGAAAAGGGGGGAAGAGCGAGGAGAGAGAGAGAGAGAGAGACGGTTTGGGGTCTGACTCTGCGCGACATCCTCACCAACACACATCTGTGCACAATCAGAGATAATTGCGTAACAAGTTTAGAGGGGGGTAATGAGAAAAGCTAACTCTGGTTAAGTGCAGCCATGAAAGGTGTTAGACAGCAGCCTGTTAGCAGGCCTACAGGAGTCACTGGGGTCTGCCGCTGCGCTCTGTTAGTGCTGTTAGCAATAACCGTAGTCAGCCGGCAGGACGTGTCCCCGTGTCCTCTACCTGAGGCCCCGCTGTGATCACAGCAGGCCACCATATGATGCTTCTTCACCTCGCAGTTCGCAGTCCAACACCGCGACCACGAGGCTCTGATTAAATCGGAGGAGCTGGGGCTAATTAAACCGGAGGAGTAAATTATTTAACACTGCCCACACGTACTGATGCGTCTCCAGATCCGGAGCAGGAGACGACTTTTTTTTTTTTTTTTTTTGTGGCTTTTGTGCACCACCTCCACCGGTCTCTTTGTCTGCCTCGTCTTTTCTCCCGTTTTTACGACATCTGCACCACTTTCATCGTTCATCTCTTAAACGGGGCCATTCAGTAGCCCGGCCACAGTTGTGAAACAGTCACAGAAAAAATAAAATTAAAAAAAATGATCAAGCCACGGGGCCGGGGCTGCTGGGAGATAACATTGTGCGTTGATTAAAGGCAGGGAGGGAGACGCCTACAAGATCCTTTTGAATCAGCACAGAAGGGGTGACAGAAATATCCCCCCGGGGGACAAATCTAACAATGAGACAAGAGAAAATGTTAAGTGTTGGCTCCTTCTGCTTTCACACCGATATTTTTTATGACAAATCCCCCTCCTCCTTCCTGCTTCATACCTATGCATTTTCAAATAAATAACCCTGTTTTATTATAGACTGGTAAAGCTGCTTTTTTTTGCTGATGTTGTGATCTTATAGCAAAAGTTCACCGACAACAAACTCACATATTCAATCACTCTGCAGGGGATGGCATTTTCCATCTCTTTTGCTCAATGTTGTGTTGTTTTGTTTGTTTGTTTTTTTTCTTCCTTCAGCAGGGCTTTCTCTCCGGGCCAATTTCAGCCTTTCTGATCACCCGGTGCACCCCGCACATCTTTCAACTGCTACAGGGTGCTAACTACAAAACCTAAAGCCCACAGGAAACCACTGACCCGTGACAGTGCAGACTGGAGGACAAAAAAAATATTGCCTTGTAAACATTGTGTTTTGCATTCACAATCTGTTGTCATGAAACAATTAACCTTGGGAAAAGCTGGAAGCTACCACAGCATGAGAACATCCTGATGCAGCACTCCATATTCACCATCAATTACAAAGATCCCACCAAACAAACTGCGGCTGAAACTCCGCACAGACCTCGAAGTGGAAAGGGAAGCATACACATTGTGTGTCTTTAACAGTGTGCTGTGTTATTAAAAACAACAAAGAGCTGTGTAGGTGTAGACTTGTTGTTTAAGGTGCCAGGGAGAGCAAGACATAACAGCCTGAAGGTTGGGACTGCTTAAAGAACGAAGGGCTTAACTTGACTAATGTTTCCTGAAAGTTGACGATGAAGGAAGCGAAGAGTCGAGGTACCTTGTTCACATTATGCTGTAATATACCAATCAGGCACAGTAACACTGTTACCATTAACGGGTTTACTCGCTGACCCCTTTTTCACCGCCAGTCGAGAAGCAAGTTAGTTGATACAACAAATGTGCTGCACGGGTTGTTGCTCCTGTAAAAGCGTTGGAGCATCTGCGAGACACACAGATTGTGTGTTTTTGAAACTTACTTCTGTGTGCATGGGGAAGATGTTACATCAGGGAACGGGGTATAATTAGCACGTTCGCTCACATTAATGCTGATTGCAGCCGGAGCTGATAAATACTCTTGTCTTCTCCAGGTCTGAATGCTAATTGTAGCCTTTTCCAATGCTGACAACAGCCAGATGTTCGCGGGCTCTTAGTGGGTTATTTGACCAGCAGAAAGGCGGCTCAAGGGACTTTTAAGCCTAAAGCAAAGGGAGCCGGGTCAGTTAGTGAAGCATTAGTCCTTTTGGGTCGTTGTGTTTTCAAGTGTTGTCTTTATACACCTTTTCTTAATCACTAAAAGTAGAGCAATTATGGAAAAAGGCTCTTTTAAGCTTCACCAAAGATGTCGAGCTATAACGTTGTGCGCGAGTCTGAAGTAGTAAGGCAAATAATGGAGAGGAGTGAAAACCCAATAACGCTGGTATTTTCTTTTAATTATCTTGATGTTCATCACGGTCGAAGCCAGGTCCCCAGACTGTGATATTCAAAATTAGAACGAGAGTAATGTTGTCATGGAAACACAAATCAGCAATACATGTGGAGCCTTGACATCTCACCAAGTAAAGAGGGTCCAGGTACATGAAGAGCATCTTTTCACAGCGTCTGCAACTTCACATTACTTCCATTATTAACGGGCTTTATAGCAGCAAAATGAATAGCTGAAATATCATGACATAAAACTCAGAATATATATATATAAATAAATAACAAAGGTATGCAACTGCTTTTTAATGTGCTTTTGCTCTTTGTGCTTTAATGCGCTGAGCCTCTATAGGCTGTATTGTGTTTGTGCATAATCCAGGGCATATTCATTATGAAAACAACACTTTACTCCGGTGGCAAAACCATGTTGACCTTTGTAAAATCGAATACTAGCAAACCGTGTCTCATTGTTCAAAGATAATAGCCGGGCAACATCCCTTATAAGGCAGATGATGTTGCTGGCATGCTGAGTGCCAGCTCTGCTGCTGGGTGGGTGTCGGGCTGCTGATGACTCATTCTTCATCAGCTTCACAGAGACCTGGGTGACAGGTTTCTGTTTTAGCTCCGTAAACAAAGTGTTTCCTGTCGTCTGCGAATTTTACCCCATTTAGATAAATGATTGTGCAAAATCTCCTTTTGTCTTTTGCGACGCCTACCTGAGGTTTACTCAGCATGGCATGTAAAGGAGGAGGAAGAGGAAGAGGGAGACAGATAAAGGGGGGGAGGAAGGGGGGTGAATGAGAGTGAAAAAGAAAGGGAGACAGCAGGCCAGCCACCCTAAAGAAGCCTCATTCAGCCCCCCTGGGGAAATTGCATCACTTATTGATCCATGTTCCCTGCATCTAATGGACACAGAGGCTGGAATTGCTGCTGGCAATTGGGAAATGGCCATGAGAGTAACAAGGAGTCATTAAGGCATAAAACCCAGCTTAGTCACCTGAGGACCTTTCACCTGCCTCCACGCCGTCCTCTCAGAGCGGGCCGTCTGAGCAGCCACATCTACGGAGGATTTCGATTGCCAAAGCAGCAGGTTTGCCAGCTCAGACGAGCATTTGTCTCCATTACGGGCCCTTACACTGGCAAATAAACAGGGGAGACAGACAATCATTCTACATTACATCCATGACTATAGCACTTTACATTTTCTATCAGCGTAACAGACTCTCCCATCTCGCAGTCCTCGCATTCATTTTTTACTGCCTCGCACACGTTCTGCTACTCATGTGCACAGATGGAGCTTTTTACCAGAAAGGGATTTCCACCACTGCTATAACATTTATGGCCCATTCTCCGAGGCAAAAAAAAAACAACGAGCGAGATCCAAAACAAGGTCTGCATCCTAACCCAAATCTGTCACACCGTCAGCGTTTGTTGTACGACTTCAAAACAAGCTGAATGCAAAACACCAGCTCTCCTTTCTCCTCTGAGCCCAGAGTCCGACCTGTCCGCAGAAAGGGCAAGCGGCTACGTTTCAAACCTCTCTGTGTGTTATATATATATATTCAAATGAGTTTTTTTTTAGCCCCCCCGCCCCCAGCAGATAAAGGAAAATTGAAGGCTAAAGCAAGACAAAGGCCCGACCGGAGCAGCGTGTAGAGAGGGAATCTGTGATTATTATGAAAGCAGAAGGAAGTGGGAGGAGCAGCTTCACGGTGAGTTCAGTTTGTGGGTCTCACAGTTTGACACAAAATCTCAAGGGCCGCGCAAAAAAACCAAAAAAAAAAACCCAAAAAAAACCTGTTCATTTTGGTCCGTTATACTCTGGCTTTTTCACACCTAAACAAGCAAAACCAATAATTCTAACAGTATATCTTCTTAAAACTAATTAAGTTCTTTTTTGCTGCAGCAGAATTTCAATGAGATTTCTAATCAATTTTTATGGCTCTTTTCAGCTAAAGCAGCTCTAACTATCCGTATTACAATTCAGATACTTCATCATCCGTCGATGCGAACGGACAATTTCTCACATATCAGGCGCTTACCTGCATGTAAATTATTGATCACCTTTCATCACCTTTGGCTCAGCACTTGTAAATAAGGCGCTACACTCAGCCGGAGTGTTTCGCCCCCACCGGTGATTTTGATTTGGTACCATTTGGATATTAAGTGCAGTGGATGCCGAGTGCTATTACAGCCGGGGACAGGCAGCACATCAATCTCTGTCAGAGAAGTGGAAATTCGGAGCGGCCGGGAAGCTGCCGCTCGAAAACTGAAATTTGACAAGTGAAGCTTGGCACGATGAACTTCAGAACGGCTATGGCATCGCTCCATCTGCAGCCACGTGTATGGGCGCCGGGCCGCAGTATCTCAGCTGAGCACTTGAAGGCTCACGACAACAAATCCAATGTCAACATGTTTTTAAGGCTGTTGGTCAACAGACAGCTGCTTTGTGCATAACTGACTTTCCGTTGCAGAGCCAGTTTTGGCTGTGACCTCCTTCTCGTGGGATCCCCCCCTCTCCTTCCACCCCTCCCTAAAAATTTACCTGATGAGCTATAGTCCTCGCAGGAAACAGGAGTGGGAGGAGGTGGAGGAGGAGGAGGAGGAGGGAGGGGGGAACAGAGACAGAGAGAAAAGAGAAAGATCTCATTATTTCTCCCTAATTGTCCACGAGTGACCCTCCTGATTCCCCCCTCTGCAGCCAGGTACGGTGCCTCATTACAGGCAGCCTCCTCAGTTCTCCCAGGAGAAGCTCATGAAAAGGCCATGAAAGGCCTCGTTTGACAGGGGCCAGCCAGACCGGACCAATTAACGGGGTTTTTCTGCGCTCTGACTCGCCACGCTGCAGTTTGCCACTCATCTACGGTGCGAGTTTTGCAGATGTCCTAGGTCAGATCGGGACAGCGCGTTCAGAAGGGCTAAAGGACGAGGGCAGCACTTCTGCTCCAAGCATCCTTTCACATATTTACTTTCATGTTTGAGGGGGGGTGGTTTATGTTATAGTGTGATTAGCTTTGAAAAGGAACGTTTAATGAGATTTAATTAAAGCTGAGAGAAAAATCCATTAATATATTTCTCCTCAGGGACAAAAAACGCTTTCTATTAATTGTAGGTAAGCACCAAACAGACAGACAGGCCATTGGAAGTTCAAAATATAGATGTTTTCTGGCACCATCGCTCCATGAAGGCTAAATGTAATTGTGTCTCAGCCTCCCAGTACCAGGTGACTTAGTGTGTGTCTGACTAAATGAACCAGTCAAGGTGAGCTCCTTGTGTCAAAACCAGGAGCATCAAAGACAAACCACGCAACCTTGCCAGAGGGCCTGTTTTCCTTTCACCTGGGGAACTCCATTTTCAGTCTCCAAGGCTTGATGCGTTCAAGCGAGACCTGATCGTTGTAATGGCCGGTCAAAAAAAAAACAAAGACAAACAAAGAAACAACAATAAACAAAAAGTCATTCAGAGAGCCGCCTGTCTGTTATTGACATGAAAGACACGAGTTTCTCCTTCCTACAGGTCTGAAAAGACGCAGACGTTCTCTTCAAGGTCACGTCAGTTTCCGCTGGAGCAATTCAGAGCAAAAGATAACCTGAACGTAAACAGCGCTGACTGATGGAGCAGGTTGGGGAGGGGGCGGGGCAACGACGACACCGCTCTGCAAAAGGGTTCATGACAGTCGCAGCGGCGAGGAAGGGTTGGAGGGAAGAGGGGTACTGATTGGTTTGCCATCTCATGGAGTGCATGTTTGCCTGCAGGGAAAGGTCACGGGAGGGAACAGGAGTAACGAGGTGTGAAGGGAAAGCACAGTCCTCGGCTCCAGGGCCCTCAGAGACGGCCCCGGCAAGGTGTTAATGCAGATGCTGCAGCCTCACAGGTTCTGTTTATTACACCTTCGGAGGGAAGCCAGCCTGGAGATTCAGTATCAGTCAATACGGCTGGAAACACGCTAATCAGAAGCCCGTAAACAAAAACCAAACACGTTTCTTTCTTTTAATTTCACTCTCCACACTTTTTTTTTTCCCTAACAATGCAAAGCTCCATATGTTATCTTGGTTCTGTTTTTCCGTAATTGGCCGTGTCAAAAATCCAGTTCGCTCCTCTGTGAGCTCGTCAAGGTCTAACCTTCAACCCCCTCAGCATGAGCTGCCACACAACCCGTTAACGGCCGAAATCCTCACTCATGCGGCACGTTGCATTCTTAAACATCTGCGCTGTTACTCAAGAATCAAACCAGACACGATACTGAAAAATTATGATCCGGACAGGCGGACGATTTTGGCGAGCGGCGTCTGTCTGTCTGTCTGCTGTTTTTCCTTTGTGTCATTGTTTACCTCGACAATAATCTGAATGAAGAAATGTTCTAAATGTATTGTTGTATTTTCAGTTACATTATCCTTTTAATATCAACACGAGGCGGGTTTACTTATTTAATTAAGTTTACTAAATACTGTGACATGAAGAATATATGAATTTAATTTTAAATACTGTGCGTGTGTGCGTACACTTGATAATTAGATCTTTAAGTGGATTGTGTTTTGTTTTCTTTCATCTTCAGCAAACTGAAATCCATCCAAATATGGATGTCGTATGAAACATTTTGTTTCAAGCTGGCGATGTTGACTGTGTGTGTATCAGCCGTGTTGTATTTACACTGCAAACGTGTCTGCTTTTGTATTTATCCGTCTGAACTTTTATTTTAATTTGGTGGTGAGTCTTGCAGCTGTTTCAAACTGGCTTTGTGTGCACACAGTAATTAATAAACTGTGTGCTGTATATATATTTCAACATGATCGGAATCATCAACCAACCTGCATGTTTTTAAGGAGTACTGTTAAAAAATGTTGTTTTAATATCAACATGCTTATGTGAAGGAAAAATGTGCGTATTAAAAAAAAAAAAAAAAGGCAAAGTCATAATTAAATGACCTTAATGCAACCTGACGTGTTACAGCCCGGGCTTTGTTTCCAGGCTGCTCCCTTCAGCTGCAGTCTCTCCATGAACTCAACCTGAGAGAGGACCACAGGGGAGGGCCAACCCTCATTATGTATAAAATATCATTAATTAACTTTATTGAATGAGTCTCAGTATGGCTTCCACCACATGGTCCGTCCCCCCCCCCCCCCCAGGGTCCTTCGCCCAAGACCCCACCTTGCCCTGCTGGAGAGCTGGTGAGCCAGCATCCTTCACTTCGGCACGCTGCCTTATTGTGCAGGCCAGTTCGAGGTGACTTTTCTCCCCTCTTGTCATTGCTCAGAAAGCTGCCAGTAATTTATAATGTTGTGACAGTCAAATAAACAGGGCCGCTGCCTGCTGGAGTGAAAAGTCCCGTATTAAAGGGAATCAAAACAGCTCCAAATGGCGCCTTGAATGGAAATAATCTCGGTGTAAGATCTGTTCGGGGCTGGCTAATTTAAATTTGTTCAGGGTGACAGCTTACTGGAAGAGGGACATAATGAAGTCCATTATCATCAGTGGTGCAAATTCTAAAGAACGATAACTCTCATTATCAGCGCTTTCCTGTATACGAAGGAAATATGTTCATCCATTATGAAATGTGCTGAGAATGACAACATGGAGCAAACATAAGACGATGTAAGCTGTGAAAAAAAAAAGGGGGGGGGGGACTGGAGCTCGCTGGAGAGTGGACAAGTCTCCTTTTTATATTATTTTTTATTTTTTCAGCACAATGCCTTTCCTTTGCGTTACTTATGGATGAGGTGATGGTGATTTCCACGGCGCACAAGAAGACCCCGTGTGTTGGATTTAAACACAGCCAGGACTGTAATAGGTTGATAATTCTGATATCTCCCAACGTCGGATGCATGGGTACGCAACAGCAGGACAGCCTGTGCTTTTATTTACGGGGCCTTTTCTTGTGGTAATCTGACATCTGGTAGACCATCCCAGACCTTGAACAGTGTCTTCCCGGGCATTATCTCATAAAAACAGAGTCTTGATAATGCCGTTCTATTAGACAAGTAGCAGAAATAACAATAAGTTGTTTATTTGTTTGGGTTTTTTTTTTTTTTTTTTTTTTTTTAAACGGGGAAATGAGGGGAAGTCTCCAGATCTGTAACCCACGATAACCGCGGCTTTACTTAACTCAGGCAGCCGCAACTTCAAGCTGCTTCTAAAATATATTCACTTCAAAGAGTTTGGAAATGTGTTTGGTGCCAGAGTAATCATCAAAAGTAAGTTCAGTGCCAGAAAAATGTGCTGCTGAATGAGCTGGAGTGGAGGGAATGAGGAAGCCAGGTGTTGGGGCATGAGTTGGGGGGGTCGATGGGGCAGGGGCGATCACACACACATACATACTAATGTGCCGTTAAAAGTCAAGAGCACACATTAACGGACGAGACGCTGACTCACACACAGAGCGTCGTGCTAATAATGAAACGCCAATTTAAGAGGTCTGAAATAATGAACACGTCGATTGTCACAGTTCGGGGCCACTGCAGCCTGCAGCCACTAAAACATCATAGACAACATGCACGGAAACAACAACAACATCACAAACTAATCCGGTAAGAGTGACATTCAGCCTCAAGCAAACAAACAAACAACAACCAGGTGGTCCATTTAAAGCAGGAACAGTCTGCATTCATTTAAGGAAAAATTCACAATACAGTGAAAAGCTAAATCTGCATCCAGGACCTGTATGCTTATAGCTTCTGATTGGACGCACAACTGCAGGCCAAAAACAGGCCATTTCTGCCATTTGGTCAGCGCGGCGTCGCCTCACAGCATCTGGATGTGTTCACGTGTTCTCCCTGGACCCGAGCCGGTTCCCTCCAGGTCCAGTTCACCCCCCCTCAGTCCAAAGACGAGTACATTAGGTTAATTGTTGATTGTAAATTGCCCGGAGGCGATTGGTTGTGTGTCTCTGTACGTCAGCCCTGTAACAGATCGATGACCCCACAAAGGATGTGTGGTTTTCATAATAAACTGAAACATGTTGGGTTTCATTCCTGCTGAAATCAAGCCCATAAAAACTGATTCTTTTCTCTTTTTTGGGTTTGTTTGTTTTGTTTTTTTTGTTTTTTTTTGTAGTATCAGAAGTGTCCACTCAACCAAACAGGCAGAAAGCCTGAGTGGCCTTTCCAGCTCTCTTTAAACACTCATGATATAAACAGTGCATTTTTTTTTTTGGTAAGTTTATTTTCCATAAACCTGAACTTGTTGTATTTCTAAATATGTCGACTTGACTCTTGAAGGGATTTTAGTGAGAGTAAAAGCAGGAAGGGTCGACTGAAGAAAACCAACGCGGCATTTCTGTGTAATTATATAACTGAACTGGTGACCATTTTGAAAACAACATTTGTCCTCCATTCCAAACAGCCATTTATTTCTCTGCGGTTTGTCGAAACACATTAAAGGTTGTGTAATTCATCCCAGTGAAGTTTAGTCCCATTTTTTTTTTTACCCCCCCCCTCCAAAGTCCCATTATCCTCATGACATTACTGGGAACAAAATTGTGAAACTCTGAAAAAGAAAAACTTCAGACTTAACATTTCCTGTGATGGATTAAACAGCTGAGACAAGTTTCAACAGTCTGGTAATTGATTTTCATACCTGACCAAAATGAGCTGAAATTAACGGCTGCAAGGAAGAAAGAAAGAAAGTCTGAATCTTTACAACATCGTTTTTAAAAATAGCTAGGATCATAAATTATGGTAAAGTTTTAGGTATTAATAAATTAAATTCATATGAGGTGCAGAACAGAAATCAATATTTGCTGTGATCAGATTTCTGGTAGAATCTTAACATCTGAGGTGCCTTAAAAAAATAATTATTATAGTTCCTGGCCTGGAGATTGACAGCTGGATCATTGGATTTTATTGGGAACTACTTTTATTCACGTTATGTAACTGGCCGCGACGAAGATAGCGAATGCTTATTGTTATTGGCCGGAAAGATCTCTATCTGTTTCTATCTAATCAGTTATCCTTCATTCACGCAGGCTCACTCACTCACTCTGAGGTGAACTCTGTGACTCAGTGCCAAAGTTTTGGATTTTTCATGACTTTCAAGCAAAGAAAGACAAAGGACACATATCAAAAACGCTCGTCCCCTAACGGCGCTCGCTGCATTCAGTCTCCGCCTCCATCTCGGAGGGATCTTCATGTCCCACACGTTTCCTTCTCGCCCGCTCCCTCAGGTCAATATTAGCACAAGGAACTCCAGCTACTTGATGTACCCCAGTCAAATTTACCAAATACTGTTTGACTCCTGCTATTAAATCTGAAGATGAAAGAATGGCCAAGGGCAAACAGCTCCTGAGGCTATACACTAAATACCCAGACTCTCTACTTTTTTACCAGCAAGGCACAATTAAGAATTTAAATGGATCCTGCATAAATGTGCTTCTGCTGTGAATCTGACTGACTTTGAAAATATCATAATTAGTGTCAAGCCTGGCTGACATTGTCCAAAGTGTAAAGTCTCACTATCTTCACTGATGTACTGCAGTGATAAGTTCATGCCTGTGATTACCAGGTAAAGCCAGGAAATGTGACACAAAATGTACCTAAGAAAGAACAGTTTAATTAGGTCGGAAGCTGCCGATGTGTGCTCTCGGAGGGGGCTTACGTCTCTTTTACCCCCAGCGCTATTTACTTTCAACACATAATTCCAACTCTATTACTGCAGATAGAGGAGGACAAATATGACAGAGCAACAGACAAACAGAAGGAAGAGCGAGGGAGAGGTGCAGTGAGGAAAAAGAGAAGGGAGCGGCGGGGCTGCAGGGGTTGCTGAGAGAGATAGGCAGAGTTGGGCATGATAAGGAATCACAGATAAAGCCCTCTAGGGTGCAAACGTGTTCCAGAGAGGAGTGACCAATCAAGATAGAGTGAAAGAGGGGGTAAAAACTGTGATAAGAGTGATGACAGAGTGTAAAATGACTCAGTCAGGCCTGGCAACGAAACCGGCTCCGACCTCACGTTCCTCTTCCGGGTTTCAGCCGAGTCCCGACGGTGCCAGCTGCTCGCAAGACGCCGTCCCGACTAAAGAGCCGCTAAGCTTTCCGACGCAAAGTGGTTTTCGGACGTGCGAGGGACGGATTTCAATAAGTTCTCTCTGAACTAAAGGACGAACGTGGCCGTTTGTCACCAGATTCGATGGCACGACTGCACGCTTTGTCACCGACTTCCATAACTCTTTTTGAACGTTCCAAAAATGAGGGTGCTCATGATTAAAAGAATCAATCAGCGACTTTATTGAAAATGGGACGTGAACATCTCTCTCCGGTGCCAAAGTGGCCCATTCCGTTAACCCGTTTAGGCCAAACCTGCTCTCCAAAAGTGCTGTTGCCTAATTTCTATTAAAGCTTAGAAAGTAAACAGTAAGTCTACTTTACTGCAATGACGCTCAGCCCAAACTCTGTCCTGGTGTAGATATGCAGGTCCAAACACATCCGTCTGTGGGTTGGGAGACTCGTATCGAGGTGGCAGGTCTGTTTTTGCAAGTTTTAGACGCATCCATCACGGTGACTTTCTATATAAAATTGGATCCTCGGCTGCATCATCTAAAAGCGAAGCTGTAACAGGACCCCATCAGCTGTACGGCTCCGGATGCCGCGAGGTGACAACACGAGAGCAAGAAAAGTTGCTCGCAGCACCATGAAGATTTTCCTGACAATAAACAGCTAATGGAACAAACAGGACAGGGATGTTTTTGGGATGTCACCATAATAAGGAGTGGGTGGAGTGAGTGAGCATGTTTTCTGCTGGAAAGAAACCGAGAAACGAGGCCGCCCGAAGCAGAACACAGCAGAGGCCGAGGTCAAGCAAATGAAGCTGACCTGAAGACAGGAGAGACCTTCGACCATGAAATCAAAAAGTTGTCTTGAGTAGCTCGTAGGCGAAGCCACACCTGTAATCTCCCCATAACTCATAAACTCACATAATTAGAAAACGATCCCTTTTGTTCAGTCTCCGATAAATACACCGGGAACGCTCCCTCCTCTACCTGCATCATAAATTTTCATAAGCAATTGAAGCAGGGGGCATATTTTGTTTCCTGAAAAGTTGACAGTTGCAAAGTGCACACATATTGACAGTGATTAGAATCTGTGAGGGCTCATTGCCAATGAATATTCAAGAGCACCTGTCGGCTGCTGAACCGGCGGCTCAAAAATCGTGGTTGGAGCATTTGATTTGACTCTCTAAGATGGAGTCCTGCTACACTAAAATAAAACCACAAACCACAGACGTGCTCCGGGTAACCCCCGCCGGTGTGCACCGATCAAGACTACACTCTCAATCGAGTTGCTTTCGTGTGTTTTTAACAATTTTCTCATCAGCCTGTGGAGAGAAGAACTCACTGACACGCTGCACGTGCCGGTGTCTTTGTTGTTCTTTGTCTGCTGTTTTTCTTTTTAATAAAATGCCAGTTTGAGTTTATTTACCATCTAGAATTTTGTCAGTGCGGTTTTTGTTGACTAAGCTGCTGTCAAAGCAGCAGAATAACATAGCTTTTAATTTTCCACGCTGCGGTGGTTTCTTAAATTTCACATTCAAAGCCGACGTTGAAGAGAGAAAAATACACTTCAGCTGGATCCAGATTCAGGGGCACCACGCCTCCGTGGGCCGCACGATGTGTCGTCGTGGAACACGAAGGCCAAATTGAAATGAAACGGCTGCTGTTGACTCACAGCCTTGACAAAATATCTTTCTTTTTTTTTTTTTTTTACACAAAAACCTTATTTTGGGTTTTAAGGGTCTTGATTTTAACAGCTATACACCATTAGCACGACCCGATACCAAACTGTGGACTTGCTGCTGTATAATTGTATTCACTGGCACTGAATCCTGGGAAAGTGACAGTGTGTGTTCATAATCTACATGTGCACTTACAGTTTTGATTTTTTTTTTTTTTTTTTTTGGGGGGGGGGGCTGTTTTGGTTTAGTTCAAAAAAACAAGAATTCTTCACGCTTCAGCAGGCAATGACATTCTAGATCAAAGTGTGTTTCCGACGTTGTGATGAGGCCCCGTCCTGACGCACAAAAAATGTTTATCATCACTTTGTTTGGGATTAAGTGGAAGCCCTGGCCTCATCGCACATCAGCGTCGGACGTCACCGACGCTCTTGAGGCTGAATGGGGGGCAAATCCCTGAATCCAGGTTCCAAAATCTGACTGTTATGAAGGAACTGACTTTGGTTCCCGAATTACATGTGCAATTATAGAGCATGCAAATTTATACAGTGGCATAAACAAGCAAACTAGGTTTGTGTTATTCTTGATACCAATCTGTCCCAGTTCTGCTGACATGCCCCCCTGCTGTGCCTCCTCTCCACCTCTGGCACAGTCACATTCACCAAAAACGAAAAATAAACAGGAAAAGGAAAAAGGAGCAGGAAAGGCTGCGGCTGAGAAACAGAAAGCAAAAGTGCATCCCTCACATGCAGGAATCTAATTTTACCAATTAACCAAATGGAAATAACAGACTGTCTAAATGTTATAGGCCTGACAGAGACGATGGGGTCTTCCATTATTACGAGTTTAATTTTATTTTAGTTGACTCATGTACAGTGATATAACCTAGTAAATATAGATCCGTGTTTTGGATTCCTGCCTGACAAAGCCAGCTGGTTCAGCTAAGTGTGTGATGCTTTCTCTGGCACAGAAAGTAAAATAGGTGGGTGGGCGGCAGCGAAGCGGTTCCAGGGTCTGGAATTGATATCATTGTTTGCAATTTAAATTATGATACCATTTGAAAAACAAGCCACAAAAGGATGATGTAAACCATCAGCAGCAGCAGCACTGCACCATTATTTACCACAAATCTTCAATTGTCAGAAAATTTGATCACAATTTGGGAATTTGAGCTTTCAGCCTGATGCCGAGTGCATCAGTATCCAGCTGCAAAAATAAGAAGCATTTGCACGACAATACGGACATAAATCAGATTCATCATGAGCTTTGTTTTTCATTTTTCTTTTTACAATTTTAGTTGCTAACCACTGTCATCTGTGAAAATGCAGCATTTTGTGTGAAGTGAACGCCGCTATAGATAGGAACTGTAACCCTGCCATTCTGTAACTATGGAAACAATAATGAGGTCACCGTGCTATTTTAGCTGGGTTTACTTGGAGATCATTACTGACATCACCGCGCTTTCAGCCCAAGTTTGAGGAAGTTTCAGCGAGACGGAGCCTCGACGGAAAAAAACCGAGGCGACTTGTCACACACCGAGTCACATTAAGCTGTGATGTTGCCGGCTGTAACCTTGGGTGATCTCACATGGAGCTCATTAGTCACTGCAAACAGTTCAATCCCATTATAAACTATGTCGAAAATCAGGAAAGAGAGGGGGGAGGGAAAAAAAAAAAAAAAGAAGAAGAAGAAGAAGAAGAAGAAAAAATTCTAAATATCCACTTTTTTATTTATTCGAGTAATTTCATTTTGTTTGGCCTTCGATCTTCTGAGAAATTCTTCGTCTCCAATCTAAATTCTTTTCCAAATTAAACATTTGTTCTGTGAAAGACATGCTGTGCCAAAAATGTGAGAGGTCCGCCTCACAGAACATTTCTGAAGGTACTTTTTAATAAAAGGTTCCCATTACTGACAAATTGAGCCGCTTGTGTTGGGACTGAAAACGCTAAATTGGAAGAAATCTTTTTGCTGCATCTTCTTACCTTCACAGCGGGGGGGGGGGGTTCATAACTTATGTATTAAAACATTTCCATTTATGATCAGTAACTTAATTAAAAGAGACAAACGGAGCCGCGACAATCAAACCCAGTACTCTGTTTGAAATTACAGCCTAAAAAAAAAATTTAACTCGGGCACTGAAGTGGAAATTGTGTGATACTGTTTGTGAAGCACAAAATGTGTGAATAGCTAACATTTGACACAAGAGACCGCCGGTAACTCCTGTACCTTAGAAACACACAATTATAGCTTTGGCAGAGTCAGCAAATAATTTGCGGGTGTTGAGTTTTTCTAAATAGTTTGACTTTTCCGTTGTCGGTAAACAGTGGAAATATTATCGACACAGCCGGATAAAAGTGTACATTAAAGGGTCATTATCTTCTGTTAGTTCAACAAAAAAGAAAAATAAATGAAATCTGCACTCACTTTACTCATTTATTGTTTGACACCAGCTTTTATTACATTATATATGTGTGTGTTTTTTCTCGCTCTTCCTCAGTTTTCGTGTTAATCTCCTGAATTCACTTTAAACTGTTGTGAACTTTAACTGGGATAAACTTGAAAATGGTGTCAAATAGGTGGGTGGGAAGATGTGAAGCAGTTTTGGGGTCTGGAATTGATATCATTGTGGACGCATATTTAAAAGAAAAACAAAGAAGGCTGTTCTTAACCTTTAGCAACAGCAATTCACCAGATTTTAACCACAAAGCAACTGCTTTAGAATTTGCAATTTGGAAAATGTAGCTCGACTCTGTTGAGTGCATTAGTATCCAGCTGAAAAATAAGCAGCACTTACACATTACCACCCATAAATCGGATTATAATCAGCTATTTTAACAATTCAGCTGTTAATCAATATGCCATTTTTGTGTCCGATTTATCAGTGCTCTTCAGTTACGCTATGGCGGTACACGCCTCACACTTAAACGAGACGGAGAGACAACGATATTTGGCGAAAATTAACAATATTGGTTGCGACCCATATTTAGCGCCCTCAACGGTATTTTGTCCGCTAACCTCTGCAAAACGCCTGCCCCAACTCACGTTCCCGGATATTTATTTATTTATCTATTTGATTCATAATCCCTCTCCCTACAGCCGAGAAAGCCTGAAAGCTTTTAAGAGCACGGATGCTGTCGCTGGATGGGTGAAGGAGTCACGGATATGGAACCAGGAGCCAAAGAAATTCTACGTAATCACAGCACATGTAGTTATTCAACAAAAGTTTTTAAACATGTGGTTTTGGTAGTAGATAACGTTAACGTTACCCTGATTGTGTTAGCTGCGGTGCTAACAGCTCACTAGCTTGTTCTCATCACCACTTTAGCTCGCTGCCAGCTGAGATCCATGCTTTATCATCCATGAGCGGACGCGTATGTACGACGTTTCATGTAAACTTGACTGTTTGTGGTTAACTCAGATCATGTTAGCTAGTAAATTGTTTGCTTCAGCTTGCTGCCAGCTTTCACTAACCTAAAACAATCAGATAGCTCCGAAGCTGTTTCTGAGAGGCTCATCACCAAAATGTTCAAAGACAAACTACACAAATAAACACATAAACACGGTCACTTTGTAAATAAGATGCTACTCATTACAGCGCTGTGTCCTGTGACCTGACTGCTGCGGGTGGACACAAATATGGCGGCGCAAAAATACATCAACATCATGCTGTCTCGATGAATATCGTGTTTGTTAATAAAGAACAAATGAACAGGACGAGCCTGATCTGTCTGGGCCAGACTGTTCGACAGTTCGAA
Source organism: Remorina albescens (assembly GCA_034769265.1). Taxonomy (NCBI): domain Eukaryota; kingdom Metazoa; phylum Chordata; class Actinopteri; order Carangiformes; family Echeneidae; genus Remorina; species Remorina albescens. The sequence goes on from CM068493.1 coordinate 1,466,501, forward strand.
CACACTCTCTCTGAGCGAATGTTGTCCCTCGATGTCTCGGCTCTGTCCTTAACCATTTGTACTCTGGTAATGACTCCAACATGCTGTGTTCACTAGATCGAAAGGGAAGAGAAGATTGGGGGGCGGGGGCGGGGGTGGGGGGGGTAAGAGAGGAGGCTTATCGTACAGTTAAGCTGCAGCTGCAGTTTCCATAACAACTACCTGCAAAAACCCTGCTCCCTCGACCATCATTAGAATAACATTTTTACTCGTCCAGTAAGCATTAGCAGAATCTACATGAGCAATGAGATTGGAGAGAGCGGAAGGAAGAAGAGAGAGAAAAAAAAAAGTGTCAGTGTCTGTTAGAGCTATCGTTTGACAGCCGTAGTATGGAGCCTTATTTTATTCTGCAGGAGGATATCAAATGGGCTAATTACATTACATTCAGGTGTGTGAAACTTCCAGAGGGTTTTCCTGCAGGAGAGCTCGGCACAGCAAAAAAAAACAAACAAAAAAAACAAAACACAAAGCTGTAAATAATTTATTTACAGCTTTGTTTTTGATTCATTCTGAAACACAAACAAACAAACAAACATCCAGCTCGGAGCTTAAGAGACCGACCTCTTTTTTTTCCCCCCCTCGCAGCAGGAACTCCGACTGAAGGAGGAGAGCCTCTTCTCTGATCACGTATTACTATATCAAGTTGAAAGGAAGGTGTGGGGGGGTAATCAAGAGTTAAAGCAAAAGTAAAAAGGAGAAGGGAGCACATTAAGTGTTGGCTAGTCCAGGGTATCATTTAAAATCAGCACTGATGGCTTCATTGCTGCCAGGCTGTATGGGCTGTAACCTTGAGCGAGGGCTGGTGGGGCCCTGGTGATCAGGGAGGGGATGGGGAGAGGGATTGGCTCTTTTTGCATTCACATTCTGCTCAGCAGGCACCCGGGGGCTATAACCCTGACAATCCGTATTAGGTGAGCCAAAGTCACCATTAATATAGAGCACTGGGCCATACTATAACCTTACACTTCACATCTCTGGGGTGTCCTGAACTGAGAAAAAAATGGTACTTTCGAACAATCACTTGGGAGGACTTTCAAAAGTGACCTCTAGCCAAAGTCAATCCGTTTGGTTTCTGGTTTTCTTTTTGGTTGGGAGGGGGGTGGTGGGGGGCTGGGGTTTCTCTCTCGCTCTCTTTCTATTCGTTTTTATCTGTTTGCTGTTCCTTCTCAATCTCCCCCATCTCTCCACGGCGGCTCTGGCCTCGTGCTCCATGGCTGGTCACGTCAGAGAGGCTGTTCCTCCTTCACTGGATGCAATTACAGATTAGGGCTAAAAACACAGGTTGAGGCCACGGGCCATGGTCCGACCACATCTTCTACGGCTCCAGCTGAGCGACAGGATTAATGTCCTCTATGTAAACTTAAATAAACTAAAGAGGTGTTTATGAAGGACGGCATGTAGAATTACATCCCGAAACTTGCCACCCAGGCAGATTCTTTTTTTAAAGGTTATTTCATTTTTTTCCACACCACACAGAAGAAGAACCACTACTTCCATTTGATTGAGTCTAAATCAAATATTATGTTTAAAGCCTTGTGTCACACAAAAAAAGAAACTTTATTACTGCAGACCGTCAACCAGACCAACCGTCACTTGCACACATAAAAAAAAAAACCATAAAAAAGGTTTCAGTAAGAGCCATAATCGCAGCCTTATCACTGACTCGGAGCTCCTTAAATCTCTGAATTGAATTCCTAACATTTCCCTTCATTTGCAAAAGGTAGATGACAAGCAGCTTAAATAAATCTTAAATGAAGTTAGTTTCAAATCTAATTCCACCACGTAACGTGAGACCAAGGACCGTAAGAAAAATTTAGGGCTTCACTCTCATCTCTTAAGGATCAAATTTAATAATTTTATCCAATAAAGTTGGTTATTATGGTCACGTTCTACCTTAAATCATAATGTGGAAACTCAAACAATACTGAAACATTCATTTTCTAAGTTTCATTACTATCATCATGAATAAACCCGCCTCCTTCCCATCCTGTTCAAGGACTGGGAGCCCTCGCCGGCCTCTGGACTCCGCTGAACGCCGTCAGAAATCTGGCTCCAAAATTTCTGGATCCTTTTTAGCCAACAGAAAAGCGAGAGTGTGCTGCTCCACTGGCAGGGAAACAACCGGAGCTTTTGGAGTTTCTGATAACAGCAGATGGAGGAAGGAAGGAAGGAAGGAAGTGGAAGGTTTATTTTCTTTACACAAAAATCTAAGAACGACAGACCTCGAGGGACGGCGGCGGCATCGGGGGAAACGGTCCTGTACGCGACAGGAAACGACACAGTTTGTGGGTAATTCAGTTCTTGGGGACAGAATGTGAGGTAGACGTGATTTCCAGTATCAAACTAACGTGTCATGACGGATCTGAGTGATGAATGGAAGGACTCAAACGGTGACGTGATATGGATTGTAAAGTCATATAAAAGCTGGTGTTTTGGTGAGAGATGAGGCTTTATTAGCTCTGACTCTGCACCTGAAGAATGATTATACCCGCCGAATCCAAACACAAGAATTCATACTTTCATACTCTTTGTTCACTGAATTGCTTTCATATTTGCAGTTAGAAAAGACTATTAAAGGAAAACAATCGCCTTGTGACGGTATAGATTCTTTTTTTATGTTACATGGGGAGCGTGACCATAAACCATGTGATGGTCGGCCCGGTGCCGGGATGAATACATGAATAAATAAATGAATAAACAATCCTCCGTCATGCGGTGATGTACTGAAAATTGTGTTTTTATTCAACAAAAGAAATACTCGGACTGCGTTGGCTTGATTGATTTGTCAGTGCGAGACAAGAAAACGGTTTTCCTTTGTGTTGTGTTTGTGTTTTAAGTGTGGTGCTTTCTTTAACTGGTAAACTGCCAATTCGGGTGACTTTCGTGGAGCCGCATAAGAAGTGTGAGTCTCTGTTTCACTCGACCACAATATTTTCCCAAAGAAATGATCAGATTTTTCAGATGAACCTGCAAACCTCAACTATTAAACCTGAAGAGATGAATAATCATTCAGTTTCAGTTCAAGGACAAAACCTGGAAACAAGAGACTGGGGATCAGTCTCCATTTGTTGCTTTCGTTCCTTTATTTTTTAAATGCTTTCATTGCAGCTTGTGACGAGTTAAGCAACACGGATTCATCCAACCACACTAAAGATACTGTGGACAACCCTACTGACAGTAGAATTAAAGTTCCAGGATGTTCTTACTTACTTACTTAACCGACGTGAAACCGGAGTTCAGCTTCACCATTTCCTGTAATCGTAACAGCGTTTCTAAAAAGCCGAAATGGGCTGCTCTTACAGGCTTTCATTAAAAAGGTGAAGCCGCCTTTAGCGCCTGCTGCCCTGATTTGATCTGTGGTTCAATTTGATTTCTGTCTTGCTGTCATTGGTTTAACACCAGCCAGTCCACTGGGGAGAGCAATGAAGTTAGTAATTCATCTCAGAAAAGGGCAGCGTCAGACCCGGCCGGTCGCTAAATATAATGTGCCGCCAGTGATTCATGGGATGTGGAAACCAGGCTCACCTTTGAACTTTGGCCTTTTTGAAATGGGTAACCTTTGCCAGGTGACCCGTTTGAATCCCCATGCCAGCAGGGAGATGTGTCTGGGGTACGTGAGTGGGCGGAAATCTCAAAACATTAGTTCCTACTGTCACGACGCCTTTGATCAAGAGCACCGCTCTGACGCTGCAGCGCGTACGCCGTTTAAACGTAACAACGCTCACAGCTGGCGGCGTTTTTTTTCTTCCAAACTTTATTCTGAAGAAAGATGAGGAATTAGACCGCCACCTGGCTTCAGGAAGGGTCAAAGAATACGGCCCGACTGCAAGAACAGGGGTCAGATTAAACTCTCCTCTTCCTCAACACGACCGTGAAGCCACCGTGTGCCCTTCGGGGCTGTTGGGGGTGGGGGGTTGATTATAATGATTGGCACCTCTGAGAGAAGGCTTGGGCAAGTGCATGGACCATATCAAAGAGGATCAGCTGGGGCACACTGTGACCTGACTGTTATTAAGTGCCAAAATGAAATGGCCGCTCTATAGCACTTCAAGAAATCATTTAACCATTCGCAGCTGAGAGAACTACACGCATGCATGCACACGCTCACAATCATAAAGTCAAGACAAACACACACACACACACACACACACAGAATAGTTGGACAGTAAAGACCAAAGGTTGCAAGTGTATATTAACCACAGATTGAATGTGGGGAGCGTTGGAGATCCATCTGCAAGCACAGAACGGTTTGAACGAATGTGAATCACACTGACGGGACAAAGACGTGAAATGTGTCTAAATAGTAAAATAAAATGTCAACGCCATTATTTACTACAGAGCCTGTGAGATTGACACTGACCTTATGCAGCTCGGACCATAATTTCTAAACTATACGCTGCACGAAAATGACTGTGTTTTAAAATTGCTTTAATGACGTGGACATCAAAGTCATTTTCTTTCTTTCTTTCTTTCTTTTTTATGTTACAGGCTTTTGGAAACTCAATTATTTGAGGGACAACATAATATCAAGTCACTCTCGTAGTTTCTAGAGTTCTAAAGACAAAAAAACAAACCTTTTCACACGAGACAAGGAAACTAAACAACAGCAGTATTTCAGGAGTGAACACACGTTGTGGATAATAAGCAACATAAAGGAGAAGAGTCTATTAAAGTGTGTCCTAACATTCATCGCAGGTAGATAAAGAATAATAAACTGAAACCACTGCTGACTGTGTAACCTGTAAAATAAGTGGAGTTGAAGGAAGTTTTTGGCTTCCATCTAAATTCACTTTTCTGGCGAAGCTCAGATCTCCATCTTCTAACCCTCTAAAGAGCAGGAACGCTTGATAAAATCAAAGGGGCCCATCTTTTTGGAAAAGAAGCAATAAGAATAAATCATTTTCTGATAAATTTGTGGAAGTGAATATTATTTTCTGTCTCGTTTGGCTCTAATGAACTAAGCTTTAACCGATTCAGACCTAAGGCATCCTCTGATAACCGCTCTGAATGCTCAGCACTGTTTGAAAATAACCTTAAACATGAAGGTATTCTCAGAAATTTTATTACTCAGCTTCATTAACATGAACTAAATAAAAAAAAAAAAAAACCTTTGAGAAGTTTTATTCCAACTTTTATTGTAAATTATTTGTCAACATTCTCAGTTCAACTGTACCGATTTTTCTCTTTTTAAACATCAATGAACAGTGAAGCCAAAGGTTTAAGGTCTCCAGTGATTTGTGTTTCATGTCTCTCTGCTTCAGAAGCCGAGAAATTTTTCATCTGGGTAGCTGCTGCAATCTGCTTCAGTATCGCTGCCAGTCAGCCGTCATCCAAAACACGACTTTATGAACATTTTTTCAGGCTAATATCGTCAAACGGGACCAAACTCATTTCTATTTCCTTTCCAGCATTTCAGCGAATCGCGTTGCATTTAGACGTTAACATGGAAGTCTCCAAGTTTTAATGAGCTACAGAAGCTTTGAAGCCCGACAACAACCGAACGCTGCCGACGCATCTCTGTGTTTAGACACCTGGACTTTGGCCTCCAGTTCCTTCATAGAAAATATTTCCTGTCACTTGGCGGCAGCCCCCACCTTCCTACGGCCCCCCTCCCTGCTCATCAGCCATGTCTCTGTTGTGTCTCCACATGGGCTGTGCCTGCCGTCCCCTGGAGAGGCCGCTTCACTCATGACTTCCACTGTGTTGTCTCGGCAGTCCTCTGCCCTTTGCACAAACATATCGATCACCTCCTTTGTCACCTTTTCTGTCCTGGGCTAAAAATACATTTTCACAACCAATCCGTGTCGGGAGCAACAGCCTCTGATCCTCTGTCCTTCATGCTTTGACCCCCCCTCCTGCTTCGACTTTAACCCTTTTTCATATTTCTGTCTCGAATGTTTGTTTTAAACAAAATCTCGCCGGTGGCTGAAGACTCGGCTGCCTTCGGATGGCGCGGTTGCTGCTCTGAGGTCAGAGGACCTGGTGTGCATTCGGGGGACACGTCTTCACGTCGGATTCCTCCGTGAGAACAACAAATGCACCGACTTCTAATAAATGCTGATTGCTGTGTTATTAGGTTCCCTCAGCTCATAAAATCATGACAGCCCCGAGATGTTTACAGATCCAGAACCCTTACAGGGGTCAATAAAAGGAAATCGCTCCTCAAACAAGGTGTGGGAGTGCAACTTAGGACATACAGCTGAAACAACGATCTGGTCCGAGCAAACAAATAAATAAAACGAGCCCTCACTTTCACGAAGAAAGCCCACAGCCTTTGTTTAAATTTACAGCGAGTGAGTTTCTTCACTCTGTCCTCATTTGCCCTCATTGATGAAATCTCACCTGTGATCCTCTTATCTTTCTGACTACACACGACAATAACAAGCACGAAGGTCACCGCAGAGACACAAACAGCTTCGCTCTTGAAATAACAAGTTTGGCTTTCATAAAGCAGAAGTAGTCACAATAATGTCCAGATCAGCGGAGGCTTTTCCGGAGGTCGCGCGCAGGAAGCAAGGCCTCCAGTGAAGTGACTCAGCGAAGGTGGTGCAGAGGCGGGGTCACCTGATGGCCGGTGCCGTCTGTTCCGGAGGGTACTTAACCCTGGATGAGTAGCTAATGGAGGGAGTCATCCAGAGCAGTCATCCCGAGCAGACTAACCTAACTGATTTAAATAGGCATTCACTCGGAAATACACGGATACGCATGGAGTTCCTGAGTGGTACTAAGCCAAAGGTGCTATTATGGGGACAAAATAATGCTCAATAGAATCTGTGTTTATACACACTGAGTGGATATTTTATGGAGCGGAGCATCAAGAAGAAGGAAAAAAAAAAAGATCTTTTTGATTCTTGATATCAAACCTTTTAATGTCTGAGTGAGATTTTAACTTAGAAATGTTTGTGAACGCTGATTTAACCACATTGAAAAAACTAAGTAGTCAACGTTATATATATATATATATATATATATATATATATCTAAAAAAAAAAAAACGGGGAGGGGGACATGCAGTAAAAAAGTCGCCAACATATTAAATCTGATCGCACTGTAACGAAAAGCGAGCAGTGATAATAATAAGCTCTGATGGGGCCCTCTTATGGCCCATCGATTTCCAATAGCTGAGATCATAGAAAGCTGGGGGGGTAATTACACTGTGCAAGCAGAGGTCGTCCTGAGCAAATATCATTATCATCAGATTAGAATGAAAGGCTGGCGTGGGTCGAGCACATCGAGGTGAAGGAGACCCAGAGGAGAAGCTTCTCGGCACACATGACCCTTCATCTCTCTCAATGCCCCCTCCCAACCTCTGTGGGTCAGCCCTACATCACACGGACACACACAATAAGAAGGTGGAGTTAAGGTGGCTGGAGGAGGGGGGGGGGGGGGGGGGGGGGGGGCAGGTCACTGAGGCATCATCATTCATCAGTGAGAGAAGAGGCATATGATGAGGATGATACCTCGGAGAAGCAAACAAATAAACAAAAGAGCAACAACAAGAAGAAGTGGGGAAACTGTGCTGAGCTGGAGCTGTGGAGGTGATATGGGGGGGCGGGGGAAACACCTGGAGGTCATTATTTATATTATTCATGTTGTCCAATCAAAGTTTCCAAAGTTCAGAATATTTCACTTAAAATTATCTAAAAGAAACACTGAGGATTGTCTGTCTGCCTGTCTGTTTTATAATTGACTGAGAAGAGAGATTAATTATTATATCTGTTGCAGATGAATTCCCGAATAATTAACTGACTGTCAATTTCACAGAGTCGGCGGTAAAAGCTGAAATTGTGCTTTCCGTTGTAAGAAAAAAGAAAAAGGTGAAACTTGTTTTTATTTGCATCATTAGAAAGGATAAAAATTTAACTCCACGTCTCACTCTGTCGAAGTTTCCCGTCTTGTGTTCCGTACATCAGTTTTATGAATAACCTAACGTGTGTATGGAAAATAAAGGAAGAAACTGGCAGCGCATAGCTAGTTTTGATTGTAACTGTCAGGATCTGACCCTATCACAGTAAAACAGAAGAGAGTTGGTATAAAAATGCACATTTTCAAACAGGCATACATTAAAATCAGAACGCTCCGCCTTTTCTCTCCGAGATGTCATTTGCGTTTCAAACGAAGTGTGAAGGAGTAGATGAACCGGCCGCGGCTGATTAGGTGGGAGGGAGTCCCAGCAGGCCGGCGTCACGTCACCCGTCTTCCCCTCACCCCGGGTACTCCTCGGCTGCCGACCCCCCGCGTGCCGACTTGAGCGATCCCGGGTAGGCCGGCGAGAGGTTGCGAGTGTCACTCTGACGAGCCCGTGACGTCTCTATCTGTGGTGCTCAGCGTGGGAGCTGGCCCGGGCCACCGACATTAACATAAACAAGGCGTGCTGCTGAGGTCCGCCTGTCAGGGGCTGTCACCGCCGAGGACGGAGGAGAGACGCTTCTGCATTAACCTCCGGGCTTATCGCACAAAAAAAAAAAAAAAAAAAAAGTGAGGATTAGTGCTCAGTCAGGAATTGCTTTTGGGTCCTTGTCACTCCCGCACGATTACTGAACTCCCTCCTCTATACTCCAGACTATTACTCTCATCTTCCTCTGCCACTTTCCCAAATGGAGGGAATCCCTTGGGTTTTAAGATGGCAACCCACTGAATCTCAGTTCCTTTGATTTTGGTGACACCGTCGGTAAGAAGGTGTCACAGCAGGGATTTCTGTGCTCACATGTGAGCTCATGACATTGAAAAGTACCGTTTCTCACAAATGGTTATGAAATGAAAATTTAATTTCGGGATGATTTCGATTTTCTCCTTCTAACGGAAGGCGCGCAAAGATAATTAGAGCTGATCCAAACTGTGGGTGGACCTGAAGTTTGAAGAGAAGAACTCAAGAATCAGAAACTGTGTGACGATGATGAGATCAGAGATACTTGTGATTCATACCAACACACCTGAAGATCAAGAGCAACACAAAACCGCCTAAACCGGCTCGGTCTCCCGTTAGGCTCCCTGTTTTTCAGCATTATTTCTACAATCTATTCCTGGAGAAAGTTTCCATTTCCAACAGGAATCTATCCAAAATTAAAAATGCCGCAAAGAACAGTTTAATAAACAAATCTATGAAAAACTCAGCGGACTGCTCTGTTTATAAAAGTTTGACAGAACAATAATGACTCCAGGTCCAGTTACAAGCATTTCAGAGAACTTGGAAGCACCAAAGCTCATAAAAAAGGAAATCTTTTTCATGAAGCCAAAGCAGCAGATAAGTAAGTTTCTTCTCTCTTTTGGCTCTCAAAGCGCTTTTTGTCATTAGACATAAGGCCACGATGTCTCAGAAAACTTATTTGACCTCCTCTCTCTCCAAACCTACACCGGCTCTGCCTAAGTGTTTGTTCCTCCGGTTCTTGACAGCCCCACGTTACCAAGTTATGATTTTTTTTTTTTTTTTGTGACAATGTCACCAACAGCGTCTTTGGCATGAAGGGTTATAAGGTGTTCCAGCTCCTCTGTGGTGAGCTCCGGCTGACAGTCGCCTGCTTCTGCTGGCAGAAAATAGTAAGCAACAGTTAAGCTCTTCCTCTTCCCCGCACCCTCGTCTTCCTCGGTTTTGTATGCGAGCGGCCACGTGGCTGCGGGCCAACAAAAGGACCGCAGCGTTGCGAGAAGCTAATCCATATCTCCAGACCTCAGGCCTAATCAAACAGACTGAATGTAGAGGAGGAGTCAATAGCTGCTGAATTACTAACGAGAGTAACGACAATCACATTCCTTTCCGACTGACGTAATTAAAGGAGGCATGAAAGACACACCGAGGGAGCGCTGCCTCCAAGCAAGGCAGCAATTACGGCAGAAGCTGAGGAGGCAGCTTGTGGCAAAGACACGAGACGAGCTGCAAACACTGTCTCAGCCTTGTCTTTCGTCTAACACCTTGTCCTCCTTTCAGGCATCAGTATCATCAGTTGGTGCCATGCGCTGACAGCACTGGGCTTCATTATATCTGTCCTGCCCATCGGTGGTGCGGGCGCTGTTGTTCAACCGGCTCTCTCCAGCATGTCGCTGGCGGCTGCCATGTTTAATGACCCTCCTCCTCCCGTATCCAGCACTCAGTAGGCACAGCATGAAGCGTGGGGAAACACTCAATTTCTGTAATGGCTTGAAATGGAGTAAATATCACTCGCCCCCCTGCATTTGTTACTCATTCAAGCCCCGTTATCACTTGCTGCCTAATTTCCTGGTGCACTGACAAAGGCAGAGGGCGTTTCCATGGAGAGGGAACCCTTGCGGTTTTCGTGCTTCTCTCAACTTGGCATTCTGTTCATTTCACAGCAATTATCCTGAGTCATTCCACACATTCTGCCACAGAAACTCAAGGGAAGGACCTTTCAGCTAATTGCTTTCAAATGGAAATAAAAAATAATCACACGGCTACTTTGTCAAAATTACTCCTGTTATGCAGCATTTGGTGTGGGAAATTGATGTGGGATTCCTTTTAATGTCCCATTTACAATGCCTCGCGCTCTATTTCCAGATGAAAACCTTTTCTTTAAATGCGTCTGGGATGAAGCCCTGACACTGCATGCAGCATGATGCTTAAACCCAACTGTTTGTGTTGACAACAAGTTTCGTACCCCGATTGTTCGGATGCACCGTTGCAGAAGCAACTTACATCGCTAATAGATATATCAATTTCTAATTAATGAAATATTTAATTATTATGCTGATTATTTGCCAGGTTTTTCTTATTTGTTTATTTTCTGAGTGCTTTCTAATAATTTATGCAAAACTCTATTCAGAAAGATGGCCTGTGACATCAGGTAATTAAAAGGAGCAAAGTATCTGCATGTGTAAGATGCCAGTGTGTTTCCAATATGGTTGCAAAAACACAAAATGTTGGCAAAACGGCGCCGAACGATTAAGGTGATGCAGCTGCAGAAAAATGAACAGCTTGTGGGTTTTCTGGATTTGAAAAGCTTCCAGCAAACTGAAATATCGCCACATCGATTGGCCACCCAGTCCAGTGTTTGTAGATGTTCCTAAACATAATACTCCAAAGAAATCAGAAACTACTTTTGGAGACTCTGGGGTTGTCCTTTTGACTTTTCCATGTTCGTTTCCTGATTTGTGGCGTTACCAGATCATTCTAATAAGTCACCAGTAACAGTTTCACCTTGTTTTTGGTCCAGGCAAAGAAATCAGAAATCTCTGGTTTTTCCATTTTGCCTTTTCTGCTCCTGTGTTTTTCTGCAAACAAGCAGCAGAGTAGAGAACCTGTCTCCTGTTTACCCTGGCATGCCCGATATTTAGCATACGCCGCTAAAACACTTGTCTGGATGGAAAGATATTAGTGCGTTCACTAAGTTCACTATGTCAGTTGAGCACATTTAGCAAAGTATTCGCCATCTGTCAACCAAGAATGGACGACCGATCCGTCCAGTACATGAATGAAAACTCTGAGCTGCTGCTGTTGGTAAATAAAAAGTCAAGTCAGGACCAAAGTCATTAGGATTCCTTTATGAATATCTGTATTGAATATCATGTCGATCCAATACATGTTTAAACATGAGGAACAACAGAATGATCAATAAAGTTGGGAGGCTTCTCCTTTGGGGACGATGGATGTCTGTACAAATTAATCCAATAGTTCATATACATTTCAGTCAACACAAAAAAAAAAAAACAACACCGTCCTCCTTGGAAGCCACGCTGCTACCGTGGTTAGAAATTAAAACTACATTTTGACCTTTGCTGAAATAATAATTTTCTGTTCCCCAACTCAAAATAAGTGTCATATCTTTCCAAGATTTTCCACAAGCTCAATCTGGCTAAAATGGAGGCATTATATATGTACATATATATTTATATGTTGTCAATATGTACCAATATGAACCGCAGCAAGCGAGCTTGATCTGTTTTTGGTGTTTGAATCGAGTGCTGCTGCTGCTGCTGCTGATGATGTGTTGACGTATGGTGGGAGGCTGGAAGAGGCAGCTGCTGTTCATCTCCATGAGAGGACGACTGGAGAGGGTCATTTCAGAAGATCTCTGAGTCAGAGCGAGTGGGGAGGCATCAGGATATTATTAGGGAGGTGTGCCGGCTGCTGTGATTGCAGAAATAAATGGTTGTGCTGCTTCGGACTGAAGACGCACCTGCCCTGTGTTTTCTCTCCAGGTATTGTATGAGAGATGCAAAAAGAGATTTTACACCATTAAACCTGTAATTCCCATCAGATTAGAGGCCTAATGACTGTTCTGACTGTTGTGAAAGAGAAAAGCTAGAAAATAGAGAGAGGGAGATTTTTAAGAAAACACCAGGAGCTGAATCTTTGTTTAACATTCACTGCAGCTAATTCTATTATCTCCTTGTTTCAGGTACATTTTAGTAATCTGGAACAGTTACAATATGTTACAGAGCCTCTAATAAAAGACACCCAACGGAGGGTCCGCTTTTTTATTCTCTTGAGTTGCTCAGACTGACTGAGACTCCGTATTATCTCAAGTGAAACAGCCACACTGCACTTAATCTCTAGTTTAAATGCACTTAAATAAATGATTGAATGTATAGCACGGGAACCAAAATGTCACTGATGAGCTCTTTTTTGAAGCTTTGTGTAAAACATAAAGGCAGAAACGAAAATGTTAATGAATTGTCTGAGGAGTAGAAGATCAGAGGAGCCAAACGAATTTCATATCACACCTAAAGACCTGGCATTTAATTAAAGTGGCCTGAAAAATGGCTGCCTGGTTGGCTGACAACAGTTTCTCTTGAAGCAAATTAAAGAAATCAATTACCGCTGTGTGAAAGTGTAATGCCAGCGCGTCGGAGCCCACAGGAGCAAGGAGGAGGGCGCCTCCGCCGCACCGCCACATCCGACTGGCTCGACGTTCAGAGTTCATCACGTCGACCTGTTACAGACGGCGGAGCCTGAAAGGGCCCACGCGCTGCCTCCTCCGCTCCGCTCCCAGGTGTTACTCATTCTCATCCTCACACACCAAACGCATGCTAAGGTTAAAGATACTCCAGCGTGGCGAAGGTTACTTCCTGTATGGGGAACACAGCCTCTAACGGCTCTTCATTGATGCCACTACAGCGCAAATATTAGAAATAAATGGGCGGCACTTATGAAGCATATGCATGTGCTTTTCTATTACTACTCATATATTTTTACCAGACATGCCTTCATCCATTCACTGAGGAGGCGGCTGGAGTTGACTAACTCTCCTGTGGACAGACCAGATCACCAACCTGTGATTAGTGGACTTCCCGTTCCACCTCCTGACCCTTAAAATGGCCCTGGCTGCCTCCTTTTCAGACTTTCTTTGCAAGTCGTGGAGGGAGGCCAAAACCACGAGGCCTAAAATTTACACAAAAATATTGGCAATAAATGAAAAAATTCAGGTGAAACTCCAAAAAGGTCATTATTTGAGGTCTGTAGTTTTGTTTAATGGGGTGTAATAATCAGGGCAGCCTTTGGGTGGTGCTGGCAATGCTTTGGATTTAAAGTCTACATCTGACATTACCGCTTATTTTTATTTGTTACGGACAACAACTTAAAATCTTTGACTTCCTGCACTGGCTGTGGCTCTCAGGGCCGTTGGTGTCTCATAAATACGTGAATATTCACACGTTATTTATACACAAACATACAGATAAATATTTCCCAAAAGAAGTAGACGTCCTGCATTTTCCGTAAAAACAGCTGTCGGTTTTCAGCAAACTTTATGAAGTTCGGCATTTGGGGACAATTTTCAAGGGCAAATTAAAACACATTCAAAACACGATCGTTACTAATCGACCCAATTTAAAACAATATCTTTATTTTTTTTGATTTAATGTCCCCTGATGCTTTTGATTTTAATTCATTTTTACTAATGAAATTGGTGCTTGAGAGGATTTCTAATCCTGAAAAAATAAATGTGAATATTACCGGCGACATGTTGGCTTTTCCATTTTATAACCCCCAATCTTATCACAGTTCACGATTCTACCATCAACAAGGCAATAATAGGCTGTAAGCTTTCAGGTAAAAGTGCATAACAATAGTTTTAAATGTAAAGTCATTTAGTGTATGTTTATGGCATCCTTTATGGTCGAAGCCTTCAGCTGTTCATTAACCACGTATCATATTTCCTCATTCTGATTTAACACTATTTAACTGCCGGAGACTGAAGCTCAACAACAACAGAAGAGTTAGCGACCGTCCGCTCAGCGGTTCAGGAGGACGGAAAAGAAAAAGAGGACGAGCTTTTAGCGGTCAGCCGGAGGAAGAGCATCAGTATTATGGGAATGATTTTAATTCAGTCCGTTATGAACCGACTGCCATCCTCTCTAAATGTTAATCTCACTGTTATCAAATCACACCAGGAGCAGCACGCACATGTAGGCTTTGTCCAAAGGCTACAGAGACACTCAAGGTCGACGTGAGTCTGAATTCACTTTGATAAAGTGCTGACACGAATGTTGGAGAGTTAATGCCGCTCCAAGTGATTACAGAACGTGAAGGAAACACAGTTTTATTTCTCTAAAACAAGATTTCCCCACGTCCGTTCACCTCGTGTTGACCTGTGACCCCGAGCTGTCATCACATGTTGACCGCAGACATGACACATCGATATGAACACACAAACAGACTCCTCGGCCTCGTCCGGTTTCGGCACGGCTGTCTGACAGGCGTGAAAGAGCCGTCTCCGTCCGTCCATTGTTATGCTGCTGCGGTATCTCCCGGCCCTCCCTCACATCCTGCTCCCCGTATCGGGCCTTTTAAAACTAGTCCTGAATGTTTTAAACGGAGAGAACTTTGGTCGCTCCCTGATGCATGTTGCTTTTAACTGCGAGTGAAAGCAACATGGAGAATGAATTCAAAGAGACTCTGACCTTGTTGTTTTTGCTAGCAGCAGCTGTGGAGGTAAATTCTACAGTTCGACACTTGCTCTTTGTGCTTTGTGCAACTAATAAACCGCAGAGTTGACAATCTGCTTCCTGTTTACACCTCGTTAATATAATTTATTTAGATTTATTTCATTATTAGCGTCATGCCACCAGCGGGAATCGGTTAGTTACTGAAGCACTGAAGAGGTGCCTGGTGTACAAAGGAGCTTTTCACTCGTTTCATAGTGTTGAAAAAGTGCATGTGACGG
This sequence comes from Remorina albescens, assembly GCA_034769265.1. Taxonomy (NCBI): domain Eukaryota; kingdom Metazoa; phylum Chordata; class Actinopteri; order Carangiformes; family Echeneidae; genus Remorina; species Remorina albescens. The sequence goes on from CM068493.1 coordinate 1,481,656, forward strand.
ACGTCAGCGGTGAAGGACTGACTTTTTGGCCACTCAGGAGGCCAGAGGAGGGAAACCAGCTGTGAACATCGCCTTGAAAATAGGAGGCAAACAGTCACACGATAAATCGAAGTTGAGTATTCCCTCTGTTTTAGTTTCTGGTCTGGATCCAGTCCCGAGGGAAATATCGGTCTCTTTAGCCACTAAATGCTCCACTATAATCCCACTTAGCCTCTAACTGGAAAACGTCAGGAAATGCTGCAAACTGCTGCCTGCCGTCGCCGAAAACAACATTATAAGAGCGGCGAGACGGGCAGCTCGACATAGAACCGAGTCCCCATTAGTCTCTCAGGTGATAATTCTCTGTAGGTTCATTACTACAAGCGGCCCTTTTAACATCACTACACTGTTTTCATGTTGTCATTTCATGCATTGTTATCGTGACAGCTCATTAGAGTCGCATCATGTAAAAGCAGTTAATACACCCTGAACTAAAACTGGAGGGAACAAATGTCAGCTGAAACTTATTTTACTTACAAATGCGATGTGAAAATATTGAGCTCATCATATTTGGTTTGTTACTAAACAGCAAAAAGCGTTATTTTAGTGTTAAATGTATTATTGAATTTATGATAAATTATTATTAAATTAAATCTATTCTCATAGAAAATGCCAAAATGTGGACATTTATAATCGGGCACATGCACGGACAGCCTTTTAGGCCTCTGACAAGATAAGTGCCTGTTTTGTTTATTTGTTGCTTTATTATCAGGCACAGAATTGAATTTGTTCGTGTTAAGACACAGAATACTTTAATAAAAACTGACTCTGCCTACATTGGAGTTTGGCGAGTTGGTTTAGTTTTAAATAAAAGTGTAGAAGTCATTTTATTTAAGTAAAGAAATTATGGAGGTTGGGCGACACTTTTATTTTTATTTTTTTGCTCGAGCCCCTTGCCTCCAAAATGTCCCTGTGAATAATAAAAAATGTACGTGTTGAGAGCTTCTAAAGTTTATACATACACACGCCGGCTTGTTTATCCTGAACGTTCGGTTTGATTTGGAATAGAAAAGACATTAACTTGACTGACACATTGTTTCCTCCAAACATGTTATTTGCTAATTGGAAAATAATAACACACCTCCACGGAGTTGCTTTTTTGCTTTTGAAGTTTTTAACGCTCGGACTCGTCGTCGTGTAACCTGAGTGAGCTGCTCATGCATCCAAAGTTTGTTTGCTCACAATTCAAAACACATCGATCTCGGCACGCCGGCGTGCTACTTGATGGTCTACTTCCAGTCACAGCAGGGAAAGAAGCAGTTTGCCATTCAGACGCCAAAGTGAGCAGAATACAGATGCAGTGGAGAGTTTATTTTTCACTCGTGAAGGGGCGGTTGTGTTTGTGTTTTGATCCGACTCCTCTATCATCAGCAATTCTGATTTGAGGGTAAACATTTTGTACGCATTGTGAGTGAACAGTTTGCTAGATTGTGAGTTGAGATTATGTTTTTTTTTTTTTTTTTTTTTTAAACGACAATACTCATTTATCTTCACAGTTATTAGATCGCGTTTTAGATCATCACAAACATCCTTTTATGCAACTCTGGTGACATTTAGTTCTGTCATACAGAGAATGAATCATTGTGTCCAGGTATAGCTTTTATCTGAATAAAAACTCAGCCAGTTGTTCAGAGACAATTTTTTTTAACTAAATAAGCTGTGAGGATCAAGATATAAAAAAAAAAATAAAAAAAAAAAATCATTTAGGCTTTGTGTTCTTATCTGGATCTCGAGGGACTAATCTTTAAAGAGTCGACAACATGTCATCAAATATCTCTCAGCACATCTGAATGTGTCGCAGAAGCATCCGGAGAAAAAGTGACAAATTCTTGTTTGTCTTGATTAATGCTGATTTATTTTTGATTCAAAGAGCCTTCATCGAGTTTATGAACAGACATACTAGATGGCTGGATAGTGTTGTTACGTTAAATCCATACCTTCCCATATTCTTTAAACAGCATGTGGCTGATGGTCCTCTCTCATATAGGCTGCTATTTTCAGATTTGTTTTTATTTTTTATATATTTTGACTTTGGGAAATGTGAGGTTGACGTATAAAGAGATAGTTATCGAGTTAACCTGTCATGGTTTGTGATATTTTATATATTTTTTTATGAAAGCGTCTATAATAAAAAACCTTGGAGGCTATACCATTTAAAACACCAGATGAAGTCACTTTCATTTCCTCTGATTGGATATTTTAACATACATCTACAGGCTGAATCCGAAGCATTTGGAATTTCTGGAATGTTTCTTGTTTGTAAGGAAAAAAGTTTATAACTGAGTTAAAAACTTTACAAAACTGTCTGATCTGCAATGGCAGGTTCACAAGCTTGTAGGGTATGTTTTGTTTGAGTTTCTGACACAAAAGTGTTGCTAAAAGTCACAGAACTTTCTCATCGGCCCTGAGAATGCTGTGTTTTTTTACTTGTGTATTACTGTGGCTGTCTGAAGGCGGGGGGCAGTGTCCTGGTTGTGTACAGGCAGCAGGGAGCGCTTAAGGCAAAAAAATCTAACTGTTCTTCCTCAAGAAAACGGGAGATTCTCTGTGGAAACGGTATGCGGGATCGACAGGGTCGGTTAAGTTTGCCCGGACCTCAAGTTCAAAGTGCGTGTGTTTGATAAAGTTCTCAGAACGGAGATCTGAGACTTGGTCCGGTCTCAGCAGTCCTAAACACCCCTCCAAGTCCTGCTGACAGTGGACGACGAGCATATAGAGTTAATATGGAAAAGCTAATGAATATGAATAAAGGAAAATGAAAGCTGATGAATGTTATCCCTTATCTCCATAAAGATTAGACAATTCCCTTGAACCTCTGCCAAGGACACACACAATAAAGAACAAATTTGAAGAGTGAGCTTGTCTTGCAATTTGATGGACGTTGATAAGGTTACATCAAGAGTCATGATATATAATACCTGGATGAGAACGCTGAGTGTGATCCGAAAACCGAGGCGGCTACAGTTCATTTTTATTAGTTTGTCCATCGTCATGGTCACAGCTAAAAAATAAAAAAAGATCAATGTAGATTTTAAAAGATCTTTTAACAATATCCCGAGGCTCATATACACATTAGAGTTACCAAAATGAATATGTCTATTAGGGCCTTTTCTTCCCCAGAGACCACCGCTAAATGACAAAGAATAGACCCTCATTTTCCTCTTCATTTTCCTGCTGTCAGATCAATCATGCACCATCCCAACTCAAGGTGAAACCCATCAAAGTGTCATTCCCCCTCGTCGATGATTCACAGAAAACTACCAACACACAGACGGGCAGCCAGACAAACAGAAAGACGGTATCAACAACAAGCCAGTTGTGTGTATGTCTGGGGGGGAGGGGGACAAACAGCCGTGATGCCCGGTGAGATTAATCTGCTTTACTGGCAGTCCTCAAGAGCAAAACGGAGAAAATTCACCCTGAACACAAACTCCTGGCCATAAAATCGACTCATAAACACCGTCGGGCCACAAGCAGGAGAGCCGAGCCGAGATAAAGTCCGTCCAATCTCTAAACGATAAGATAAATTGGTGAAACTTTGCTCAGAACATGTTGGCTTCGAGAGAGACGCCAGGAGGTGGATACTCCTGTAAATGCGAGCTGCAGCTGCAGGTCGGGGTCAGTTGGGATCTTGTGAAGTGTCGGTATTCGCCATGCTGTGGACCGCAGGCCTCTGCCTCCTCTGGGCTTCGTTGGTCCTCGGAGCACCGGTAAACAAACAGAGGCACAGAGTGCTGCTCATCTCCTTCGACGGCTTCCGGTGGGATTACGACCGCGACGTCGACACTCCGAACCTCGACAAGATGGCCGAGGATGGAGTCAAAGCCCTCTACGTCACACCTCCGTACATCACCATCACCAGCCCGACACACTTCACCCTCTTGTCAGGTAAAGTGTTTCTTTTTCTACAACAGTGCTCCTAGTTGGCAGGATATCTGCATATCATGACGGAACAGGAAACCGCTCCGAGTTTACTTAGCAAGGACAGAAAAAAAAAAAAAAAGGCCACAGGAAAAGGGAATTAGTTGTAATTGAATGTCCTAGGGTCCAACAGCTTTTATAGCTGAGTAAGATGATTATGCTTGGATGAGTGAGGGAGGAATTCTCTGCTTCCTTTCTTATTTTGACTCTCAAATCATCAGTGCCAGCTAAAAGAAATTTAACTTCCTTGAAATTAAATTCGTCTAATCTCCGAAGTTGGTCGTAAGACCTTGTCCAAAAGCGTCACGCCACTCAGCCCGTTAAGTTGATAGAATTTTTAATGTGAATGTGTGACGCCGTGAATAAGGAGCGGAAGCGGACTGACAGCGTTTCTCCTCCGTAGGCCGCTACGTGGAGAATCACGGCGTGATCCACAACATGTGGTTCAACACAACCAGCATGGAGAAGAAGCCGTACTATCAGACCCAGTTTGTGAATGAGTGGTGGGACAATGGCACTCTGCCTATCTGGATCACGGCGCAGAGACAGGTCTGTGCAACACAATTTCCATCTTATCTCTGAGAGACTGTTTCGCTGTTTACAGCACTAGAAACCATTTCTCTTGACAAAATACCACAGACAGCCGGCTGGATGATTTCAGGCAGATTGCTACAGTTATGGCGCAGACTATTTTGCAGGTATAAATGTTAACTGCATGCAAATGACAACTGTTGTGAGGTTGCCTAAAAAAAAAAAAGAAAAGATAAAAATACAAACATCCAGGCATACGTTTCAGAGAAGGAATCAAAATGCAGAAACTAGTGATTTGATTTCTTTGTTTGTTGTCCAACAGTGTGAACAGATGAATTCTTGGCATATATTTCTAAACATGTCAAAGTCCACGTGTCCCTTCAGAGTGTGTGATGTTAACTGGCCTCTCTCTCCGTTCTGAACCTTCAAGGGCCTAAAAACGGGCTCTCTTCACTTTCCCGGCACGGCTTCCAGTTACCAGGGAGAAACGGCGATGGTGCAGGAGGTGGAGCCGCTACTTTACAACTACAAAGATGAGACCATGTGGAAAAACAACACGGACAAGGTGATGGGCTGGTTCAGGGACCAGGATCTGGACTTTGTGTCCATGTATTTCGGCGAGCCGGACGGCACGGGCCACAGATACGGGCCGGACTCACCGCAGCGCCGGGAGATGGTCAAACAGGTGGACAGGACCGTGGGGTACATTCGGGAGTCGGCCCAACGACACGGGCTGACCGACAGTCTAAACATCATCATCACGGCGGACCACGGCATGACCACGGTGTACCGCAACGGCCTGCTGAAAGAAATCATCCTGTCCAAGATTCCCGGGTTCTCCTTCCGCGACCTGTCATTCCACCTGGTGGACTTCGGGCCCTCTGGGATGCTGCTGCCGAAGCCGGGCAAGCTGGAGAAGGTCTACAACGCCCTGAAGGATTCCCATCCCCACCTCCACGTCTACAAGAAGGAGGAGCTGCCAGAGCGCCTCCACTTCTCCAAAAACGACCGCATCCTCCCCATAATTCTCTGGTCCGACCCTGGATACGTGATCAACGGGGTGCGTTGACAGATTTTCATATCTCTCTTGCTTTAGAAATAAGCGTTGCCCATACAACTGAGACCGAATCCAGGAATTTAGCAGAAAAACAACGGTTCTGTGTTTATTAATGAGCGAGGGGCAACAATGAGTCGGGTTTGGACAAAGGCTGGAAAAGTTAAAACCAGGAAGTGGCTCGCTGCAGCAGATTTGTGACCTATTTCACCTTAAAATAGATGTGCTGTCATTTCCAGGTAACATTTACACCTCAACAATAATCACTTTTCAGTAGATGTGATGATGACCTACTTGACTGGTTGAAGACAACGGATAAATAACAATATAAACAACTTGAATGTGCCAAACAATTTTTTTTCAGAGATCTCCTCTTGGCAGAAAGAGAAATACTTCAGTTACCAGCTGCGACTTGCTAGATCTAGAAACAAGGAGTTAAGTTCTAAACTTAGTACATTACAATTTTAATCAAGTGAATTTGCACATCCTCGGGATAATCCAGGCCTGGCTGATGACATGCAGTGCTTCCAAATGCTTCAGGAAGCTATTCATGCCTCAAAATTCAAAATTAGCATTTTCATTTGGCTCCACACTCAAACTCAGTCACTTTGCTGCGCAGCAACTTTGCAACTGAATGTGTCAGTGAGCGCTGAGATCCTTCAGAAATCCTGACGAAACGTAAAGACTACGTTATTGAAATCATAAAATGTCTTCAACTGCTGACGAGGAGGAAAATAATCAGTCCTGTGAATCCATCGGGGAAAGGGGTTATCTAGATTCTGCGGGTTACGACCTGCCATGACTGTATTATCTGACTCTCACTTTATGGCCACTTAAACTCCCTTTAGCTTCATCCCAGGGACGGATATGGGTGATGAGACTTTTTACATAATAGCTAAGATAAATTGAGTCTTCCATATATTGATATTCATACCGCAGTTTGTTTCATTAAACTTAATGTATACTAGAAAATTTGCAAATGAATGTGCGTCTTTAAAAGTATTTTATGAAAATGGAAATTTTAGAGATGGATTAAAATTCTCATTTAGCCACTTTCATCAGTTAATAGCAGTCATAAAGAGAAAACAGGCCCTCCTCCTTCAGTGTGGAAATGACTCTTTCACTTGGACAACACCTCCCTCTGCTGAGTAAATAAGAGTAGGCCAAGATGTGTGAACTCTGCTGCTGAAGTCATGTCGGCTTTAAAGAGTCACACTGAATCTAAAATAGGTCACGCACGTCGTAGTAACTGACCCCGTCTCTCCTCTCAGTATTTCCCGGTTCAGTTCAACAAGGGGGAGCACGGCTTCGACAACCACGAGATGGACATGAAGCCTTTCTTCAGGGCCGTGGGTCCGGCGTTTCACAAGAACCTGGAGGTGGGACCCTTCGAGACCGTCAACATCTACCCCCTGATGTGTCACATCCTGGGCATCCAGCCAGAGGTCAACGACGGCCACCTGAACGCCACCAAACACATGCTAGTCACCAGCAGCAGGGCTGAGGGTGAGTTTACATCAGACTAATGAGCCCCCCCCCCCAGTGGCCTCCAAAGTGTGTCGTTCCAACACCTGCTCTTTCATTACTGGGCCGCTCATCCATCATCTGCGACTTCACATTAAAATTGGACGTGGAGCTGCTGTAGGTTAGAACCAGGAAGTGCATCTGGCACAACTCGCAGTAAGTTCCTAAAGGAGGTCTAAAGATCTGACGCCAAGCAGTCCGGTGTTAAAGAGTTTAAAGGAAGGCGCTGACAATATTCTAAATTCGTTAATAAGTCAAGTTTGATTTCCGACTTTGCAGCCCAGTGAGTCGACCTCAGCCCAGCAGTTCCTCCAGTAAATAGGTCTCTTATAGGCCTTCTTTGTTGGGGATTATTTTCATGCACAGGATTAAAACACATTTGTTGGTATAGTGTATAAATTACAGCGTGTTTCTTACAACACTGTATGGATCAGAGAAATAAGAAATTTCCGGCTTTTTTAAAAAGGCACTTGTTGGTAATCAATTAATAAGTTATGACTCTTTTCAGAAGTTTTTTGACATTAGAAATAGAGATATTTCCCCATCAGGGCCGTCCACCTATGATATTGTAGACGGATGTTGTTTTGAATGTGTTGGTTGTTTTTTTGGTGATTAGATTGATTAGAAATCAACAGTACTGTTGCTGTTATCATAATTATTTTAGCTTTTATTGCAGGAATAAAAGAGTGAAATTGTTTTCTTGTGCGATTTAACAGCTCATCAAGTTTTTCCATTTTAAATGTTTTTATTTGCCCGTTGGAGAAACAAAAAAAACGACTTTTAGGGTCTTCTGTTAAAACAGCAACTCCAAGTTAAAGTAATCAAATAACTTCAAAGTTTAACTTCTAAACACTTGTACTTAAATTAAGTGTTATCACTTTATTATAATTCATACTATTGGCTCTTTTTTTTTATTCTTGTTTTTCACTCAAATACGTTTTTAGTCTACTTAATTTTTTTCTATTTGTCCTGACACCAAAGGTTTTTGTGTTTCCCAACACTAATAACACAGGTCAGCGTAGTTTTTAGTAAACAAGCTCATCTAGAGCTCAACAAAGATCACAACAGACAGAAAGGAAGTTATTAGGAGACATAAAAGTCACTGTTATGGCGCCATCATTTGGTTGATTTTTGAAGTTAAGGAAATTAAGGTACTTTTAAGGAAAGAGGCAGAGAAATAAAAAGAACCCCGTGTTTCTTTTCAGGAGTTTTCAAAAGTCAGTATAGAAATGTCAGAATCACTCTCTCTAAAATAATAAGTTAAAATATTTTTTTTTCCAGATGAGAATGTGAAGATAAATCCCCTTCACAATGCCTTCATCGGATTAACTGCAACGGCTGGAATTCTTGTTCTAGTTTTTATCGGAATGACGTCCCACAAAGTACTACAGAACAGACGAAGGAATAAAAGGTGATAAAGTCATTCATTAAAAACGAACAGAGGTCCATGTCATTCAATTATTATTATTTTTTGTTTAAGTTCATTAATATTTATAACTACATTTCACCGCATGGAAATATTTTTTCTTTCTCTTTTCAGAACTGGAAGTTTGAAATATGAACCTGAAGGCACAAAAGACGCAAAACAAACTTCAATGTGATCATCATCATCATCATCATGATCATCATCATCATCGCACATGAAACATAAAGTTTCAGTGAAAGACTGAAAACAGCTGCCTGAGCTTCACTGGGTGATTCTATCAAAAGCACAAGGAACCAAAAAAAAAAAAAAAAAAAACCCCCAAAGAGCTCTACAAATTATTATATTTATTCCAAAATTAAAAATTCATCCGCTCAATTTGTGTTTATTTTTTTTTATCCTCTCTCATTATGTATGTACAGTAATGTCAGCAACTCACACCATGAAATAAATAAACTTAATTTAAGCAAAGCTCATTTAAAAATTGTGTCTTGAAGAAAAGTTTGTTGAAGTGAAGAAAAGATTGTTTTATTTTTAAAAAAAATTAAAAAAATCAATAAATCTAATATACATTTTTTTAAAGTGTGTTTTACCATCTGGTTTGATAATTAAACATTATTTTTGTCACCATCGTGTCTCCACTTTCACTTACAATATGTGAGCGTTTCTCTCAGACGACGGTGTCCGCCGAGGGACAAACTTCAACCACCGCGCTCTCAGTTACCCGCCTCTCGTCGCACAATGGCGTCAAACTGCTTCAGGTAGCACCCCGTTTCCGGCTGGGATTTTCAAAGTTAAACATCTTAATGATTATTTTTGTCGATAAATTAAAAATACACACAGATTAGTTTGCATTAATATATATATATAGAAATGTTGGATTTACTCTGTTTATGTAAGATGAACTCTTAAGTTTCATTTTTTTTTAATTTTACATTAAGTAGACTGAGGGGGGGAAAAAAACAATTTCATTTGATTAATATTAAAAGACATAACTTGTCTTAACTTTAATCTACTTGTTGCTTTAATCAACTTAGACAATGAAAAGCTGACATAATTAAACATTTAACTGGCTGGATTGTTGAAAGAATCAATATTTTGTATATAATGTGGATATATTTTATATATAAAAGGAGGACTAATTTATGCTATAAACTACACTGTCTTTGAGCACAGTTAGTCACAAACAAATTAATTAGATTTTTAGACTTTATTGTCAATGTAGGACGAGAAAAGAGCGAAATCGGAGGTGCGACTCGTGAAGAGAATGCAGATAATAATTACACACACGCATCTTTTACGCTAAGTTATTAAAAAAATATTGCCATAAAATTAAACAGCAAGTCAAGCTATTATGATTTTTCTCATTTTCCTTTTTTGTTAAAATCCACATCCCGCCTCAGCGGTGTACTTCCATGAAGGGGAACCCCCTCTCTCGGTTTATTTTGAAGGGACGGGCGGCCCTGTTCCGGTCCTGTCCGGACGTGTTTCCGCCGGTGGACGGATCCGGACTGATAAAGGACCGGGTCTGGGCCGAGGGCGGACAGACATGGAGGAGCTGAGCGCGGTGGGAGAGCAGGTCTTCGACGCCGAGTGCATTTTAAACAAACGGCTGAGGAAGGTGAGAGCCGCCGACGGCCTCAAACGTGTGTCCGCCTTTTGTGTTACTTTGTTGCATCTTGTTGACAAAAGCTTCCGCCCCCCTCCACTCATCTTCTCCCTCTCCCTCTCTCCCTCTCTCTCCCTCCTCCCCCCTCCTCTCTTTTTCTTTCTTTCTTTCTTTTTGTTTTTGTTTGTTTGTTTTGTTGTTTGTTTGTTGTTGTTTTTGGTTTTTGTTTTTTTTTGTGCAGGGAAAGTTGGAGTTTCTGGTCAAGTGGAGAGGATGGTCATCCAAGTAAGTACAAGTGGACTAAACAGTAAACAAAACAATAACAACAACAATAAAACAACAACAACAACGTGTCGCTTGTTGCTTTTCGGTCAAACTGTCGTGGGAGCGGGAGACGTTCGTTTTCTTTCTCGTTAAAGCACCGAGTCGGGGGGGAGGGGGGCGGGTGTTGTTTCATTGTGTTTCTTTTTTTGGCAGTTTGTGTTTTCTTTTGTTCAGAACAGCCCGAAATCTGAGCAAAGAGAGGAAGGCCCTCCGAAAATCCGCCTCAGTTTTCACCTTTACGGGGTTTCCATTTGTGTTTTTATTCAAAGGATTTTTTTTTTTTTTTTTTAGCTCAATTTATTGTCGACTAATAAGTTTTTGTGTGGAGCCAAATGTAGGAGGGTTGTTTTTGTTTATTTTAAATGTGATTTATGGTTTGTTTGTTTGGTTTTTTGTTTTTTTTTATATCGTGATATATTCTGCAGATTTAAAGGGGATTTTTTATTTTTTCTGTTCACTACACATTGTTGCTGTAATCCACCATCAATGCACACGGCTGCCTGCCAGCTCCATGGCTTTCTGTTAGAACCACATCCTTTGTGTGTGTGTGTGTGTGTGTGTGTGCGCACACACAGGGGGAGGGTGGGGGTCGATTATTCCACTGGTGGCTGCTGATCAGAATGGGCCATTCAACAACAAGCGACGAGGAGAAAGGTCATTACACATTCATGTAGCTTCGATCACCTAAAGAGCTTCGACAAAAAACACACACTCAAGTCTGTTTCTGCAACACAAATAATCCAACACACACCGGAGCTCGTACAGGTGCAGCAGAGAAACACAACAAAGTTGTTGTTGTTGTTGTTGCCGCCGTTTAAACTCAGCCAGCACAAACACCGCGTACACAATCTAAAAATGGCCTTCCTTCCCGGCCTGTTTGTATTTTTTTTTTTTACAGACATGAACAGTTGGGTTTTCACCACAGCAGAGAAAATAAATATATATATAAACGCACAACTCAAATCTGATCTGGCAGCTGGTGGGGGAGATACATGTACAGAAACACATGAAAAGGCCTCCAGTTCTAACTGTGAAGCTCCTTCAGGGATTCAGCTCTGCACATCTGGCCAGATGATAACTCATATTATCTTTTTCGGGTGCTTTCCAAGATTATAAAGGAGTTATCCTTCAATTTCCACCAACAGTCGAATTAGCAGACAGACTTTATATCCACGGCTGGTGGTAGATTGACACGTCTCTTACTGGTCCTCCTTTTGTATCGTACATTTCTCTGTGTAACGTGGAGTTTATTTCTGTTGAACACTGTGTTTTACTCGCCCCATTATGAGCCGTCCTCTGTGGTCTTTTCCAGCCTCCCCTTCCATAATTTGTCTCATATAAACACACAGTTTGCTTCTGACTGCTGGAACAAGAGTCCTCTGTTGCCGCTCGCTGCCAAGGCTGTTGGGTACATTTAACCTTGCGGGGGCCACGCTGCGTCTTTATTTTGACTAACGCTCTTCGTGTTAATTTATTTCAGACACAACAGCTGGGAGCCCCAAGAAAACATCCTTGACCCCAGACTGCTGGCTGCATTCAACAAGAAGTGAGTGTCCTTATCGAGGCGTTAACACACAGATGAGGCGTCAATCTGTTCCTCTTTAAACTACCTCAAAGGTTCAAAATGTACATTAAGCGATATGATTATCGGTCATTTGCACGACAACATTTTCCTGCTGTTCGTAGATTTGTTGCGTTTTCAGCCATAGTCTTGATTTCTTATATATATATATTTAAATTGTTTATAATTATATTTAACTCTCTGCCACTTTGTGTTTCAGTATGAGCACTGATAAAATGTTAAATGTTGTGAATGTGACATTTAAAGTGACAAGCATTTGTTTTGTTTTGTTTTGTTTTTTTTTGTAGAGAGCAAGAGAGGGAGCTCCTGCTGCGAAAGAGAGGGAAAAGACCAAGAGGAAGACCGCGGAAAATTCTTGTGAGTAAAAAAAAAAAATATAGGAAAAATGTCAGTCTTTGGGGGTTTAGCACAGAGTATTTAACGTTTGCCTTGTAATTTAGGAAAATGTGCCAGAAACTCCGAAATCAAGCAGCTCTTCCTCCGGCTCATCATCATCATCCTCCGACTCCTCGTCCTCGTGCTCGTCCTCCTCATCCTCGTCGGAAGACGATGACGAAGACGGCGGCGTTAAGCAGGCGAACCCGAGCGTCAGAACGCGAGACCTTCATCCCGTCCCTCAGAAGAAAGCGCAGGTCGTTGTGGCGAAACAGGAGCCCTCGAAGAAGCGGATCAGGAAGCCTCTGCCCCCCGACATGAAGGAATTCCAACAGAACAAGAGTCCTCGCAAAATCCTGAAGATATCTAAAGATGCAGATCTTCCGGGATCCATCAAGAAACCCGTTCATCCAGCAAGCTTCACCTTCATGGGCTTCCACCGGGGCTCAGGCCGGGATACGGCGGGCGGTCAGAGCCGGAGCCCTCTGCCCCAAGGAGGGGCCGTTAAAACCTCCATGAGCTCTGTGGGATCTGGCAGGCCGGTCCAACCTGCCTCCCTCCCCCTGAACAAATCCAGTCAGGGCAGGAATGTCGCTGAGGGTAAACTGTCCATCTCCAGCATGAGCAGTGGGACGAGTCTGGATTTGAAAGCAGCTGGTAAATCAAAAGGAGTAGCAGCGTTGAATTTGAATACATCCAAACACCCCATTCAAGGGACCACTCAGCACCCAGTAAGCCCCCCCAATGGACAAAAGAAACCCCAGGGCCCCGTGTTAACACCGCAGCGGATACCCAACACGAAAGCAGTGGCTTCTGTGCCATCAAAGACCGCCTCCTCCAACCAAGGCTCCGGACTTCAGCCTCTCAACCTCCAGAGCAAACCGGCGCAGAGCAGCAACGCTCCCGGTAACGGCAGCGCTCCGGGCTCAGGCGTGAAAAACGCAACCAACCCAGCAAGGAAAACTATCGTCGCACAACAAAACCAGGACTACAATCCTCCTAAGAGTCCGGCAACCCCCGGAAGACTGCAGGCCAGAAAGAACCAGCCCGGAGCAGACAAAGTCAAGGAGGCGAATGAAATCCAGACCTCCAGAATCCAAAGCAGGCTGGAGAAGAACAGCGTGCATAAATCCTCCACGGAGGTCCAGAGCCAGCAGGAGAGATCGGCCTACAAAGACGGCAAGAAAGCCAAAATGAACGACATGAGCACGGGCGAAGAGGAGAGCAGCTCGGACTCCGACCAGGACTCTTCCTACGCCGGACAGGAGCGCTCGGTGGCGGTCCAGAACCAGGACTGGAAGCCCACGCGAAGTCTGATAGAGCACGTGTTTGTAACGGATGTCACGGCCAATCTGGTCACCGTCACAGTCAAGGAGTCGCCGACCAGCGTCGGTTTTTTCAGCATTCGCAACTACTGACGACGATTCGACACACTGAAAAGCAGATGGGCTTCGGATCAAGGAGACGGGAATGTGAGTTCTGAAGGAACTGGATAAACTTTTGGCTGCAGAATTCCTGAGAAAACACATCAGGAGGGATAGAAGTTAACTTGCTCTTCATATTCTTTTAGTAAAAGACTCTTGTTTTTTAGATTAAAACTAAAGGGACCGAACATCAGTAATTGACTGTGATTTATTTATTTGCTTGCGTCTATAAATTGTTCAAGAAGCAACAGTTTGATAATCTCAACAAGACTTTATAGTCTCAGCGAGTCCAAAACTCCTCATGAGCCGGATCATTGTGGGAAAAATACCATTCATTGTTTTGTTTTTTAAATCAATCCATTTCCCCTTGTTGCAAAATACCAGCATTCATATTGACCTCTCTGTTGTTGAGACGATCTACCTGCTTTAACAAAACACAAACAAGCACACGAGGGCAGTGAGTTAATGAAGAAAATATGAAAGGTAGGCAGGAGGACTAGCAGACATTTAGTTCATAATATGTAATAATGTGTTGTGAATCCATATCAATAGTTTTTAATTCTTAGTATAGGATTGTTTTTAATGTTTCATAAATTAGCTACCTCTTCTTCTTCTTCTTTTTTTTTTTTTTGTATATTCATTTCCTTTGGGAGAGGAGAACCTCTCCCTCCAGGGTATACCATCATCGTGACCATATCATTGTTTTTATATCGCTCTAATGTGTCGAGTTCTCATGTTAGTAGCGGCTTGTTCCTGCGTTGTGGAAAAACTCGGCCGGAACTGGACCCCAGTCCTGCGTGGCGCCGAACTGCGCGCCCCTCTTTATTGCCTCAGAGAGATGCTTCATTCCACAGTGCTGCCGGTTTATCAGCGAGCGTTTTCCCAAATGGGTCGAAGCATGTGGGGAGTCAGACACAGTATCTGCGCTCAGATAAGACTCCTGTCCTTCCACGAGGTATTCACCAGCAACTTAAATCTTCTCCGACTTGTAATTAAAACCGACAGAAGCCGGTGAATAAGTGCTTGTGTTGACGCGGCGGGGATGATCACGGACAGTACGCATGACTAACCCTCCCCACGTTTGAGATCGCTCAAGGCGACTGCCACAAAGTGAAAAATGGGGAGAAGGTTTGGGTGTGGACAAAAATGTGCAGTATTGTTTGTCCCAGAGCGCAAAACGTCAGACTGAAATAACAGATTGGACTTGGGTTTCTTTCTGTTTCCTTTTTTTTTTTTTTTCACCAGATATGCAGCTGCAGATGTCTCATTTCACGCGCCTGCATGAGTTCAGGAGCTGCAGGCCCAGCCTCCCGGAGAAAAAAGGTCTTTATCTGATGTAAGGGAAAAGAAACCACAACAATGTGCGCTACTTTCTGCTCCCTCGAGAGGAGTTCAGCAACAAAGCACTTCGACTGAACTCTTCTGTCTAATCCTGCTTTGCAGACTGTGCCTTTCTTCCCCTCAAAGACTAAACACAAAGGCATTACCCCAAAGATAGCTCGAATTTCAGGTTGTTCAATAAAGGAGCAGCCCCAGAGGGTAGCACGGGGGGACTGTACCTTTTTTTTTTTTTTAAATATATATATTTTGGTCCACATTGTTGTGAAACAGCAAGAAATTTCTGCTGGAAGACTTCATATCACAAATGTGCGGAGCAGACAAATATTCAATGCCTTATGGAAACAGTAAAAGTGGTTTAGACTCAAGTTATAGAACTACTTTCCATTCAGGGTCCAGCTGTAAAAATCACTGAAGTGTATTCTCGTATGACGTGTGTTACAGGTGGAAAATGAGTGTGCAGCATTCGGTTTCTTCTTGTCAGTAAAACTCCAGCATCGACACTTCAGTCGAAGAATTGCATCAGGCAGTAGATAAATATTATTGAAGGCTCAAAATGTCACCTCACCATGTTACAGGCTCTGGGGTAGGGCAAGTGTGTATATGAATTTCTTTTTTTAATCCACGAAAAGAAAGATATTTCTTCCATTTTCTCAGTTATGGTCTTTTTTTTTTTTAGATCTACTAACCATTTCAATGGAAAGTTGTTCTCTTTACACTCTATTTATTTCAAATTAAGAGCCTTTCAGGGTAGGACAGTGTCATCAATCCTTGTATTGTGCCGCCTGTCAAACTGACTAATAAATGGTACAACCTCATGTCTGACCTGAATTTCCCTGAAGTCATTTATCAAGCAGAGATGTCACATATTTTTCTGAAGTCTGAGTCTGAAGAATCCACGCTGGCTTCCTGATGGTACTTTTCAACAATATCCAGAGGTTTTTACAGGCTGACACATCAAGTAAGTAAATAATGATCATGAAAATGTGCCAGACTGGATTTAATCTTATCACTAAAATGTACTTTGGGATTATCATCACTGATGAGGCAGAGCTAGTTAAGTTAACTAGTTAGGAAGATCCTCATTAACAGCACAGCCAAAGAGTCATTTATCCAGAAAACCAGTCAGACTTTCCACCATCATTAACTGTGACCCTCCAACGCCTCATGGACTGGAAAAGCCAGTAGATGGTGCTGTTGTACTTGAGGGTACAGCAATACCTCAGAGTGGCTCAATTTCTCAATCAAACATAATTATAAAACACACGAGTTGACCTTAAAGCTAACGTAAGAGCCTGCTTTCTGATTTTCTCGCTTTTAAAGCTCATTATACAAACAACAACAGTATTTCCTCTAAAATGACACAACAACGGTGAGTTTCTTTGATATTGACAGAGACACAAAAACCTATAAATAAACAGTATAATAAACAGTTTCTAATCTTAAGTGCTCGCTCGGAGAGCGCCCGTCCACATCTGATGAACATGTTAAAACTGGAGACTCTTTCACTTTGACGGCCAGCGATTCGGTTTCAGCTGGAGGGTTCGTTCGACTGACCTCAGGCCTGTGTGAGTGTTGGGTGTTTGTATGTCTTGGCTCGTGCAGCACACAGTGTCTTTAACCCACAAACCTGCGGTATCCGCCGAGTAAAGCTGAGTTCTGGACCGGAGCAAACTGCAGAATAACTCAGCTTCTGATTTGGCACTCAAAGCTTTCAAATCAAATAATCTCTGAGGAAAACCTGACAGGATGGAGGACAATACATCCAGTTTCCCATCAGTCCTCACCAACACTGGCTGCTTAACCTGCCTGTAACACGCATGACCTGTAACCATAACAGACAAGAAAGGTCCAGACCGGATTCAGAGACTTAAAGTTCATCGATAAAGGAAAAGAATTCTTTTTTAAAAATGACGTGTGGTCAGAAAACAATAATCGTAGCGGGTCATACATCATTAGCAGGGCACAGCTCCTATGAATATAACCAGTCAGTCAGTTCCTGAGCCTTTACGGAAGAATTATTTATTTCGTTGATTTTTAAAGTTAAAAAAGAAAAAAACAAACTATTATGAACTAAAATCAACTTGAATATAAAATTGAAACAGGTCTTGATGCAGAAAGTCTATGACAGGGTGAATTTTTGGGGTGGGGGAGCTCATTTGATGACATTGTTATTGTTCTGCTGAAGAGACTAAATGAACAAGAAAGTCTGCAGCACACACAGACGCCCCTCTCCCTCTTTCACCACTCCTGTATTTACATACTCTTAAAAACACTGTCACACAGGCTGACTAACTGACAGAAGTTATCATTACACAAAGCGCTCGATTCCATAATTTATAGAGATCCCCTTCCCAGTCATGTGGAATTCTCCCAAAATAAATTCAAGTAAACACTTATGCGACAAAGAGGCACTCACAGTGGCCTGGTATGCATAAACAGTATGAACAGTGTGACAGTGTAATCCCAACCCTACACCCCCCCCCCCCACACACACACCAACCAACCCAACACACACACACACACACACCTCTGACTTCAGCCCAGGGTTGGAAATGAGCCTACCCCCCCCCCCCCCCCCCCCCCCGCCAACTTCAACCCCACTGCTGATGCTCCAACCCCGATCCCAGACAACCACCCTACACCTGACTCCTGGCAAAATAAGCCAACCTCCAATCCATCTTCCATCGCATTAACAGCCCCCCCAGGACAAAAAAAAAAAAAAAAAAAAGTTATGGAGAGCATTCAGCAAGTTCATCTCCGGGGATGTTTTCTGTTTTGTTTTTTTTTTTGTTTGTTTGTTTTTTGTTTTTCCTTCCTGGGACGTCTTATTGTTTTAGCAACACGAGACGCCGTAAATCAGTCGGCTCTCCTCTTTACTCGGGCCTTTTGTTTGGAATCCAGATATGAGCTGTTTTCACGGCGCGTTGTAGAAAGTAAACAGCTGATACAGCGGATGCAACAAAAGAGACACGATTAGAGACGTGTTTTACTGGAGTTCTCCTCGGCGGGGAACTTTTTTTTTCTTTCATCTTCATCACACCAAATAATAACACAAAACAAAGTGCTGTCCTCTATGTAGCACATATTACTGTGTCTGTAAACAATGAGAACAACAATAAGTTTCTTTAAAGGCCAGTACTGATATTGATACTTGATTTTTGTGTTTGTTTGTGTTTGTGTTTGGACTCTTTTCTGCCTTGTCTATTGTATTCAAACGGGGCTGGTTGAGTTTAAAAACTCCTGGGATGGTTTTGCTATTCGATTTCAAAGGGAATGTTTAGAAACCTGATCTGACCCTCCAGCGAGCATACCTTCTACACCCACGTCTCCCTCGCCCCTCATTCTAAATCACTCCGCTGGAGCAGTGTAAACAAACTTCAGTTTGCTCTCTGATATTGAGAGGTTAAGACAAGCGGCAATCCTCCGCTATGACAACATGGCCTCAGACAGACGATGTCATCTGTCTTACCTCACTCTCCATCCATCACTGCGCCGGAGTCGACATGTCTGACAGTCCCACTCTCGCTTTTCTCGCTGGCACAGGCCTCCACATCTGTCAAATTTTCCTCCAAGCTCACTTTTATTGCTCCAGATGAACTCCGCCTCCTTCCCTGCGAATTCACGGACACCTGAAGGGCAAGCAGGCGGGGAGAAATCTATTGATTAGTCACGGCATCTGATGTCATCCTGGCTCCATAAACACATTTTCAGTGTCCACTCAGCTACCTGTAAAATGTGTCAGACCCATTTTGGTTAAAAAAAAAAGAAAGCCTGACTAATACACATAAACTGACAGTGGTAGAAAATAAATCTTTGCAAAACAAAAATGAACTTTTAACAACAGCAACTTCAATAAATGTACTATTTTCACTTTCTCTGGTGTTTGTTAGATCACTAAAACTGGTTTAAGGTGGCGCAGATAGAAACACATTCAATAAAGTGAGAGAGATTCTGCTGTCGTTTTCAGGCCTGCCGTTTTTTTTACTCAGCCGGCACAATCGTGATTTTTCCGAAACCGTCTTCGGAGAAGGTGGAGCTGAGGAGGAGCGAGAGGCAGATCTGACCTGCTGACAACGACCTTCCTGACTATCAAAACAGTCTGTCAATCACACAGCAACCCCACCCCCTAGCCCCTCCCCTCCTTCCTGGTCTGTTTCCTCTAAATGGAGCATCGTTTAAAAAATGAACATCATGTTGTGTTGAAGACTGTAAACTATAGACTGAGACCATAAACTCATCAGGGAGGAGGAGGGACATTTTCCCATAGACTTGAACGATATATATACACCCCTTTCCCGTGCAGGGTAGCAGGGGGCTGGAGCCAATCCCAGCTGACACCAGGGCGACATCCTCCATCAAACCACCGTTCAGACACTATTCACACCTTCGGGAAATTTAGTTTCACCAAATAGCCTGAAGTTCACGTCTTTGGGAGGAGGGCAGACCACCTGGAGGGAACCCATACAGGCACAAGAAGAACATCCAGGTTCGAACCCAGAACCTTCTTGGTACAATCACACCACTATACTTATAGTTTGAAGCCTAAATACAATCGGTACGAGTAAAAAGCGATAAACCAATGACACCATTGTCGCATGACTTCCACTTCACAGTGTAACTAGTTTAACTCTGAAAAGGCTTTCCCTCAAAGTTGCTAACTGTTTGATGATTTCATGATGAATGGTTGACAAAATCAAACATGAGCACTGACTGATGTATTTCATGTTGTAGAAGAGAGCCTGAAAACGTTGGACAGAATCCGTTTCAGTCGTCAAACCAAAGACCAACCACTGAATAGGACTCATTCCTTGGAACGCTACTCTGCAGCATCACAGAGCGAGGAGCTTGGCTGCAGACTCACTAATGAATGTAGAGATGCTGTGAATCGTGGTTCATCGCCAAACAACACTAATGATTGAGTAACGATAACAACGACAACGTGGCGAAGATGCTGTGACAAAAGAGCGAGGCGAGCAGCAGATACCAAAAATAATAATAATAATAATAATAATAATAAAAAGTCAGACAGAAGACAGTGCAACAAAGACAATGGGGAGTTATTGTACAAAAGCAGTTTTTGACACAAAAACCATTTTATCTCCCAGCGAGCAGTTTGGTTTAACACCCACGGGCTAAGAACAAGGAGGAATCTCCCTCTGCTGTGAAGCTGAGGTAACAAAGTCAAACTGTATCTTCCAGACAGAAAGTGCCAGCAGGAAGTTTGCCCTTCTGATCTTTGGATAATCTGCTCTGGGGAAGACACAGCTACTCTCCTTACCATCTTCAAAGGCTCCTCGCCTTCACTTTCAGACTCACATCCTAATCTGATTGAGGAGGAGAGAAAACATTGACTATTTCACAGGACAGAGGAGTGTAAATATTTGAAACCATTGCTATAATACACCGCTGGAAATGGGGCTCAAACAGCGACAGTTCAACCAAATCTTTTGGAAACGGTGAAGCTCTTTTTAAACGCTGTTTGTTTTTTCCAGGACCTGGCATTCACAAATACGGCATTAATTTTCGCAGGGTCTTCTGGTCAGGTCACATTAAACTCCACAAAGCCAGCGGCACCAGGAGAGGCGCACTGATAAATCAGCAACAGGCCACGAACAAGGCCTAGTGCTGGCGGACCTGTGTGCAACAGGACAACTCTATCGGTGAATTTCACAGGTCATTACTCTGGCTCCAGCCATCGCAGCCTCCAGTGGCTCTGGAGACGGCCAGCTTTTTCTCAGAGACAACAGCTTACTGGGCTTTGTGCTAGCTAAACAAGCGTGTCTGTCTCACAGCAGTAGATTAATGTCTAGATAGAAGGCTCGCTCCTCAGGGAGACCTGTTGAGGAGCCATCCATCAACCTTTGGAGGCCCATTACACAATAACAAAATAACAAAAATCTGAGAGAGGGGGCTCATTGACTGAAACCTGTCCTCTGGGGCTACAGGCAGGGAGAGAGAGGTAGACGGAGAGAGCGACGTCTCTGAATTAAGAGAGTTGGGGTGAAAAACAGAGCTGAAAGCTGACGAATGTAACGATCGGGAACAGTAGAAGTGGAGTAAAATACGAAATAAAGTAATGATTGTGTTCATGACTGTATGTCTGCCAATTATTTTCTCTATTGATTGACTAATTGTTCTGTCGATGAAACCTGAGACAAATGGACAAAGTCCAAGGAGACTGTTGAGCAAAATCCAAATATATTCTTTTAATCTTCACACCGGAGGCCACAAACAAACTTATCAGTCAACAATCTGAGTGGCTGCAGATCCAGATCCAGATCCTGACGGTCCTGGTTCTCACTGCTGTGTGGGCCGTAATGCAGCCTAAAGAGCGTTTTCATGGAGTGTCATCTGTGAGAAGTTGTGTGTGGTAAACACACAAACCCTCGGCCCTCCACATGAATGACAGTAAACAACACAAGATCTCTGGCTGCCACCCCCCTTTCTCCTCGGAGGTGGGGGGTCACACAAACAGCATCTGACTGGCTCTTAATTTGTTTAAAGCAGCCCATTCAAACAGGATCCCAGCAGAGAGAAAATCTCATTTCCAAGGCCGTCGCCATGGCTCGGCCCGTGTTGTTCAGGAAGGAGATGGGGACGCTGCTGACGGCTCAGCTGACTTCCAGCACACACAGCTTCACAGAGGCGCCAGGTCGTAATTAACACTTTGCAGATTACGTTTACAGGACCAACACGGTCTGTCTTGAGTTTTATTACCGCCTGGGTTGTACCTCTGCCCTCGGGGAGGATACAAAACACCCCGTTTGACGCTGTCCTGTCCCGCGTCAGAGCGTTTGACAGGATTTCAGTCGTCTGGCTGTTTCACTGCTCCTCAGAGATAATGAGAATCTCCCCCAACCCTTACTTTTTTTTTTTTTGCCTGCTGCCAGTTTTCCAGCTATGACAGGGATGAGGAGACGCACCATGCTCTGACAATATTAATCTCTTTCACTCCCTCTATCTGCAGCTTTCATTCATTTATTTATTGGGGCTCACGCTGCTGGTCCAGCAGTCTTATTAGAGGAGCGCTGAAACTAATCCATTTCTTGGCAGCAGGCGGCAGACAGCCAGGCAGCGAGGAGTCGCAACAAAGTGGCCGGTATAATTGCGGCGTAATCATGTTCATGCAGCTCCGTGGCTTTCTTCCTAGATGGTAAGCAGCGCTTCAGGTTAACACGCTAAGGTAATAAAATTGCCATTAACACGCCAATGACCTCAGAATATGAGGACTGGGTCATCCAATTTTTCATCAAATAGGCTCTTTAGTGCAGAAAAAGATTTATCCACGAAACACACAAAGAAACGTGCAGAATCATAAAAATTTGACATTTTAGATGTTCAAAAAAAGAAAGAAAAGTCGCTGCTGAGCTTTTCAGATGAAACGTTTTCAGATATCTTTATTTGCAGAGTCAAAAAGATTCAGTTGGGTTAAAAACAAATGAGCTTCTTTTCTGTATCTGCTGTCTCTGTGAAAACATCTGCACACATCTGCACCACTAGATGGCAGATATCTCCTGACATTCCCTGCGACGGATCATCCTGCTGCGGCAGCTGTCATTAATATTCCCTTAATGAACATTCAGAGCTGATGGATTCCAGTTGTGGTGTTAAAAAAGAAAAAAATAAATAAACTTTCACCAGCTAAAAAATAAATCCAAAACAAGACACACATCAAGTACTGAATCAACATGCAGCAAATTACCACTAAGACCTGCCGAGAACTAACCGTGACGAATGCTGCTGGGAGTTAATTATAGATCAGAAAACTGAGAGGTGTCAGTCTCAACGGAAAAAGCCTGGATTCCCCATTTATCTCCCCAAACCACACTCGTGTGTCTTAAACACTTCACACCAAATTAAAGTGAAGTGGAAACCCTCTCTCCAGACTAGCAGCACTTCTTTCCACTGCACGGCTGGATGATAAATCTTCAGTCTTCCCTTTCCTATAACTTCCTCCTGCTTCCCTTGTTTCTCTTTTATAAGCGTCATCTCTCTCTCTCTCTCTCTCTCAGGCAGGAACAGACTGACTCGCTCAAAAATGTAGGTAGAGGAAAGTTCGACATTTTTGGAGCTTGCTTCCTTGTTTTCTTTCCGAGTATCTGTTGAAATGAAGGCGTTTGTGCCTGCAACTTGGCCCCGTCCTGCCAATAAAACATAAAGTATTTATGTGGCATGTTTGTGCAACACTTTGACAGAACGCAATTACATCAGGAACCCACAGGCGTGTTAATGACGGTGCTCCTTCATCAGGATGGAGACGTGATGTTAATTTTGTCTCACTGCGGCGCTGAAGGGCTTTTGCCCCTGATAACCCTTTTTCTTTTTTTTTTTCTTACCGATTATGTCATCGAAGTATTAGGGAAACAACCAAAGGGCTTGTGGAAGTTTCTTCTGCCTTTTGACCTTCTTGTTGCAACATTACCTTCTGCCCCTCGGAGCTAAAGAGCGCAGCGTCTCGGCGGATTTGAAGCGTTACGATGTTTGCCGCCAGGCGGCCATTAGGCTGCAGGAGAAGCAGAAAACGCAGCTGCTGCCTCCGTCTCAGACTTTTGGAAGAGAACCCTTTTCGCAAAAAGCTCGAGTCCCCCGTCTAGCATCAATGTCTTAGACGTGGTGCCAGCACACAGCGGCGAAGCTGTAAGTGGTTACCGGTGGAGGCTCTTCTCAGGCTCCCACTCTAAATTCTTCCACAACAAAACTGAACCTGTTTTAACACTTATGTGTATCCATGTAATGTTCAACACCCGGAGAAAAGAGAGAAAGACAAATACTCCAGCTGAGCCTATCCAGGAAAGCTGCCAAACATGTCCTCAATTTCCCAAACACCTTGCTTCCTATCACGCTGTGGTTGCCAAGAGCCCATTGTGAATCCTGAAACCATCCTGAACCGAGACCTCTGGCTGCAGGACGGTAAGACGAGATTCTGCTTACAAAACGAATCCGACAAGTCTTCCAGCTCCCTCCAGGCAAGTTAAATTTGAGTTGCTTTACACTACAACTAAAATAACACACATCATACATCTACAATGTATTACTTTCTGGCCTATCGCGTTTATTCCGGACCTGCTGGACCCAAACATACATTTTAAATAAGAATTTGTTGTATAATTATTATCCTATTGAAAATATTTACACCGACTTGAACCCTCTTTTTTTCCAGTATCATGTTGGTGTGAACTGAAATGATAATCAGCAGAGCGGCGCTCTTCGGTGTTACTTTCAGAAGTTATTGTAGGTAAAAAGGCTGAAATTGCAGAGATGGGCTTGGAAACGATTTGCAGAAATCGTACGGCTCATCGGAGAATCTCACAAACTTCCAGAAGTGATCTCTTTAGATGCTTAGCATCTGATCGAAGCACAGCCAAGTGTGACGAGAGCTGAATTAATAAATATCCTTTGGCGGCTTGTTTAGCTGCAAGATGACAGGATGATGGGAGAGTCTTGGCGTGCACTCAGGAGCGGGTAGAACCTGAATCTGCTCGCGGCTCGAGGGGTGCCAGTGGCGGGGAAAAGGGGGGTGGGGGGTGCATTGGAAGAAGCAGGGCGACACGGGAGAGGAATGATGGACGGCTCACACGCCAGCCATTGTGAGAAAATTATAGCTAAGTGCCGCCAACTGAAGCAGTGTGGCGGCCAGCCAAAGCCCCGGGACAACAAAGACCCAGGATCCCTGTGAGTGGGTGGGGGTGGGGGGGGGGGGTGGCTGAGGGGGTGAGGGAGTGAGCGCCGGCCTGCCTGCAAAGCCCCCAAACCTTCATATTTACATGCAACGCTCAAGAGTTAATTGCATTGAATTCCTGTGTTGGGTGCAAAGTGGGGGCTGCTGTTGCTTTATTTTACATAACAAACACACTGTTTCTAGTCATTCCTCTGCGTCTCCAAGGAGGTCGAACCAAAAATTAAAAAAAAAAAAAAGAAGAAGAAGAAGAAGAAGGCGGCAGCTTTGGGCTCTGAAGCTTTCAGACTGGGCTCTTATTATTAATAATTATTTGTTATCATGTGAGAAATGAGTACAATTTCTTCCACTTAAAAAAAATAAAATAAAAAAAAAAAAACTAATGGAGGAGGAAGCAGCAGGTCAGGACTGGCTGATATTTCGTTTATATATTATATGTTATCGTCGAGCTTTCATCTTATAAACTGCATCGGTGGCTCCCCCCGAGGAAAACATGAAAGTTCCACACATTCCTCCAATTACCCTGCGTGTTTGGGAAATGATTTGTATTCGATTCAGCTTCTCAGGAAATGTTCATGTGTGCACTGTTTCAGCAGCGGGAGAGCAGAGGGGCCCACTTTAACAAACCAGACCTCATCCTCACGGTAGTTGATGGACAAAAGCCAAAATGTGTCAGGGTTGCTACGGTTCCTGATCTTCCGTAAACCAACGGTGCCCTCTCGACTCCGCAGACTTGGCAGAGCCGGCCCGCGCACATCAAAGTGGGGTCTGACCTTGCATACCGTATGAGGTTTGGATTAACGAGCTCTGGACATCAAACAGCAGGATCACCACCCACAAGTCATCAAACCCAGCTTGGCGAAATTTACGGCGGACAAAAATGCTGGAAAAATCAACATCGACCTTGCCACGCATCTCAGTTTGAACATCGTGACCAGGACGGGGAGCAGCAGCGGCAGCAGCAGAGCGGATATTTCAAAAGACGCCAATTATCTGATGTGTGGGAGAAGCACAATGAACCGGGCCGCGTGCCAAACAGCATCCTTTACCAAACAAATAAAACTTCTGACAGGACGCGTCTGCCTCTCAGAGAACTGCACGCTGATATTTAGTGTGCACCCAATTCTGTCACTGAATTTACATGAAAATTTGTTCTGGGGGAAAAAAAAAGAAAAAAAAAAAAGAAAGCAGATTGAAAATACAAAATATAAGCAGAACAACGGTTGGACAAAGACAACATGAGATACATTTAAAGGCACCAAAGTCAAAATCTGCTTCCCAAAAAGACATTTCCAGACAGAGTTAACTAGAAATCACTAAGATCAGTCAGACCACAAACAAAAGAAGCAATAACCTTTTGTTCTGGATTCATAAACTTAAGGATATCCGAGGGGGGGTTGAACTTAAAACAGTGGTGGGCACCTGCTGTCCTACAGGGAGGGGGGAGATATCATGGTGTTTCAAAGACGCTGATTACTTCATCGTTGTTGAGTAGTGAAGGGAAAATCTTTTTGTACTCGTTTGGTTTGTCAAGAACTAAAAAAAAAAAAAAAAAGATAATAAACAGAGAAAAACAATAAATCCTTCCATTTAAAAGCCGTTAAATGAACAAGTGAACTCACTTTTTCACCTGATGAAGGTGAAAACAGATTACAGAGTAGGTGAGCGGTTTTTTAAAAGCTTCATCTGTAGAGTTTGAAACCTCATTCCGGTCTTACTCAGTATGTGTGAGAAATAAAAAGAATAGAGGGATTAAAAAAAAAAAAAAAATGAGGCTTTAACTGAGCAACAGGTTCATATGTGAGCTGTGTGAACAGCAGAAACAGCTGTTCCCTGTTCGACTGGGGGGGGAACACCTGGCTTCATTCAGGGACGTTTCCCTGAGGCCTTCAGCCACAGCCGGACAGCTGGACCGCCAATGAATGAAACTTCTTTATATTTGATCATAGTGACAGATGTACGCACACACGGCCCTCGGGTCTTTAAAGCAGCACTTGTGCGCGACGGCAAGCCGTGAAAAATTAATGAACTATACGTTAAAAATAGGTCTGACAGGTTCTTCACAAATTAAACTTCACGGATTTAAAACTAAATCCCAAAAAAGGTTTTGTTGTGGAAATGAAATACGCAAATTTAAGATAAAATGTACAAATGATAAAATATTTTTAGTCAAGTTAAATTAAACTACAGGGGTGGGGTTGTTTTTTTTTAGATTTGTTTTTTTGGAGTTCATGTCTTGTTATTTAATTGCACATTTCCCCCTAATGAAGTCTGACATGATATCTTTTTCTACACAACAAAAAGATGGAGTCAAAATAATCATTTTAGTTCCAACATAAAGACTTAATCACAGGATGTAAAACAAAAGAAAAAATGTATAGTTTTTTATGGCTTGAGGTCAAATTCACCTCATACACATTAAAGCCGTTGTAATTATGGGTAGATGAATGATAGCAGCAGTTCACTGCCATACTTTCCTAATTACATTTTTTAAAATTAAAAAAAAAAACAAAAAAACAACAAACATTTGAATTAGTCACTCAGTTCAATTTTTCACCCGTTCCTGTATTTTTAAGTTTAAATGATATTATAAATGGCACGTGCCTTAAAACAGAACGATATCTGGTACAAGTCTAAACTCTGAGCCGCCGGAGTCATGAAGATCAAAAGATATTTCTCAGCTTTCATCACTGCATAAAACTCTGTGTATCATTTTATTACAGAGCTGTGATCCGAGTACGGCGGTGAATGTGTGTATTCATGGTTTTCAAACCTCATCATTACAGCACATCCTTTCATGTGTTCAACTGTTTGACTGCATTATTTGAAATTTGTCATTTTCGCTACGTAAACATCACTAAGCAGTCCGACTCTTACAAACTGAACTGGCACGACCGGCTTGTTGTTGTATTTGTAATGAAGGTGCCACGGAGGCCACCTTTGGCCTATTAACGAGCCGCCAGGCGTTATTAAAACTAATTTTATCATCTGTAACTTGAAATGAATGACTTGGGTTTGATA
Organism: Remorina albescens; assembly: GCA_034769265.1. Lineage (NCBI taxonomy): Eukaryota > Metazoa > Chordata > Actinopteri > Carangiformes > Echeneidae > Remorina > Remorina albescens. The sequence goes on from CM068493.1 coordinate 1,509,500, forward strand.
TTGTTGGCAAAGCTAACAAGGAGAAGTTTTGCTTTGATCAGAGAAATATCTGAACCCTGTAGGAGAATTTAATCAGCAGCAATGTTTTTGGCTTCGGAATATCTGCATAGAGAAAAAAAAATGAAGTTGATTAGGTTAAAGAGGGAGTTGAAAAAAAAAAAAAAAAAAGAAAAGCAATAAAGGGAGGCCGTACCCTGAGAGATCATTAAGTTAATGGATGGCTGTTGGCTAAAAGCATTAGAGCGTTGGGTAAAAGATGTGTGGACGGCGGAGGCTGAGCAACGATGCTGCGAGCAGAGAGCTGGCTCAGAAGTGACGACGGGCATTAGCAGCCCTGCATCCTCCAGTCTGCAGCTGGTATTAGCCGGCACCGAGCGCTCTGTCAACACGCATTACTCCACACACAAATCATCCCACCGGCGTCAACGCAGAAAACACTGAGGTGGGGTGGCAGATCCAAACTTTTCAGAGGGACAACTTTCATCTCTCAGGTGTGATAGGTACCGCTGGGCGGTTAAATAAGCACAGAACAGGCACAGAAAGGTCGCTGAATAGGACACCTGCCGCTTAAAATAGACGGAATCAGCTTGAATTAATAGAAAGTAGAAAGTATTTCCCACGACAGCTGCGGAGCAACTACAGTCTAATCCTTCTGGGAGCTTTAACGCCCGTCTGTGACAGGCAAAACCTGAAATATGGGGAGAGCCCGTCAACTGTGAAGCCCGACCATCGCCGGCTTTACGCAGCAGAGCAAAACAGCATCATGTAGAAAGTCAAGAGGATCACGGTGAAACGCGGGGGATCCCGCAGACGCGTGCGCCGAAGGCTATTTATTGTGTTTGTTTATGCTAGAACGTACAGATCTTCGCCCCTTGCGCTGCTATCTGGTGACAAGCGCAGGGATTTGTCTGCAGTATGTGTACGTGCAGAGCTGGCTCTGAGGCTAAGGAGCATCATTATGGACTAAACACAACTAAAACAAAACACAGGCTTTGCTGGTGCCCCACAGTCTACCCAACTGAAGCTCTGGAAGAACGGGGGGGGGGTGCTGCTGTCTCAGTCAGTATGAGAGGGAAGCAGCTACATAAAATGATGATTACAGAAAGCAATTCATTGAAAACTATAGTTGTAAACTGGCAGACCCACCGGAGGCTCCGTGTTTACAGACTTATGTTCCAGTTCTTTTGGTCGACTTGCAGAAGTTGCAAAAGTTTCGGAAAATATTAAAATGTCCGTTTGAATTTTGGGGAAATTCTAATAAAACAAAGCACAAGAGATCAACAATATCTTCCGTTCGATTTGATGGTCCGGCCTTTCGCATCGCTTTAATCAGGAGTTGGACCGAGCTGATACGGAATATAAAGTTCATGTGATGCTGGTACAAAGTGCAGACGAGGTTTATGTTTTGTTTAAAGGGGTTCAAGAGTTTAAGGGATTAATTCATCGACTTTGCTGGAAACTGTGAATATGTGGTGGTGACAGCAAAAAAAAATGAGACGGTCTCTGATATTTGATGCACATTCAGATCTCGCTGTGATGTGTGAATCCAAAATTACAGGATCTGAATTTAAAACTGCATATTCTGATGTGAGAGACAGAAATGGAGCTTACAAATTATCGGGACATTATAAAAGATGCATCACACTGGAGCTGGAGGAGGCGGGGCTTATTTCTCTAAACTGTCGATTGGTTCCAAACAACGTGATGCGCTGCTGAGCGATGAACGTTTGCTCACGTGGTTAAGTATCAGTCTGATCACTGGAGGACATTATTTTCTTGACAAAGCTCTTTTCTTTGATGCATGTCCGTGCTTTTATCTGAAAATATTCAATGCGGGTTCATTTATAATCACTTCCCATGGAAAGGAAAGACCAGACAAACACCTGTAGTTTGTTTTCTGAAGCTAACAAATGAAAGAATAAGTATGTTTGACACCAGGAGCATCGGCCTCCGCCTCCTCCAGCGGCTCAGTAATCCGTCTGCTAGGCTCAGCTCAGCTCCTGCTGGGCTGCAAATGGAGAGGAGGGTTTGTGAGAGAGTGAGAACCGTTCACAGCTGCTGATTCCTTCAATTACTGTATCTCGCCTGCTTCCTTTATCAGCTTGTAATGGGTCTGATGTATGAGCAGCAGCTTTACAGTGATAAGGCAGGCCTGGTTAACTTGGGAGAGAGGGAGGGAACGGGACAATTGACCACATTGTTGAATAAAAATCTGTGTCGATGTGAAATAAAGAGTCCTGGTTGATTCTCTAATCGTCGTGTTGTGTCTGTATTTACAGTCATTGTCGTGTTGAATGAAGCATCCTGCAGCAGCCTGAACTAAAGATGGTAAATAAATACACACCATGACTAAAATGGTGTTGGCATGACCCCCCCCCCCCCCCAGTCTGTGCACACAGAGGCAGGTGATTTAAAGACATCCAGCTGCTCAGGCTGATCAGAGGAAGGAGAGGGGAGACGTTTCACATGATTTCAGTGTCCTTTTATTGCAGAATACAAAGAATAAATAGCAAATTTTCCTTAATTTACAGGATAAAACAAGTCACGGCTGAACCAATAATCCACGTTTCACTCTGAGGTTGATCTGCTTCATCCAAATATGGAAAACAGCAAGTCCTTACGTGGCTCTATGCGCCATATCTCCATAAATACAAAATATATAACCAATATTCTCCACAAATAAAGTAGACTCTGGTTACAAATAATACTGACTTTGTACAGGGAGTTACACACACCCATGTGTGTGTGTGTGAGTGTGTATATATATATATATATATACATACATACACACACACATATATATAACTGCATGGCACCGCATATACAGAAAATACATTCCTACACTCGGTAGTGCATGTGAGAGAAGAATCACAAACATGTTGAGCTTATAATTTATGTTTTTTGCTGCAGTCTCTTCTAACTGGAGCAGGAGCACTTGCAGTCTGTGATGACCGGGTACTGCACCGGTATCCACGCGCATTTCAGCCCCCCTTTCCTCTGCACGCACCTCCATCTGAGCACCGTCAGGTGGGTCGAGTTGGCCGGTTTGCACACCATCCCCTCCGGCACCGAGCACGACCTCTTGCTGAGGCAGCTGCCAACCCGCACGAACCGCGGCCAGAACCGGGTCCCCAGGTCGGTCCAGGTGTACAGCACCGGGCAGAAAGAGTACGCCCACAGCCACTGCTGCAGCCGCCGCTTCAGTTTCTTACTGGGTTTGTGCTTCTTGCCGAACTGCACGTCGAAATCCAGCGCTCTAATCTCCTTGGGCAGAACTCCTCCGGGTTTTTGGATCTCAAAGTCGTCGAGTTCATCGTTCCCGGTATATCTGTCCTCCACCGGGGGTAACACGGACAAAAAGCGGCTGTCAAAGTCTCCCAGGAGGCTCTTCAGCTCGGTCTCGTTCAGGTCCCGCTCCTTGGGGTCGAAGACGGGATCCGGGTCCTCTATTAGCTCCACCAGCGGCAGGCTGTCGCTCGGGATGGGGCGGAGAAGGTAGTAGTGCTGACAAACCGCCCTGCCCGTGAGCAGACCGAGGGACAGCAGCAGCAGATACATGGCCACACACTGCCGGGGCTGATCCATGTCAGGAGGTCCCGCGGGGAGCTCAGTGCGCGCGGGGAACTGCTACTTTCTTGTGCGCAATTACGCGTGAGCTGTATCCAAACACGCGTCTTCGGAGCTCCTTAAAGCTTCAAATCCCCATCCTGAAAATCCGCGTAATGAGTTTTTCTTTTTCTGCAGGAAAACCAGATCGGGAGCATCAGGGGGAGCAGTTTCTGGTGGTGACAGAGCTCAGATGTCTCCTCGGGCTCGGCATGGTGTCCCTGTTGACTCCTCTGCAGAAAAGCGCTGCGCGTAACCCGCGTCCTCCGTTATATCCTCCGGACGGACCGTGATGTAATTCGTGTGCCCCTCTTTGAATGTGGGTTTGTTGTCTAGGAGGAGATCCCCAATACCTCCTTCTTCCATCGCACCGGAGGGAGGGGAGGGGAGGGGAGGGGAGGGGGCTGCGGGGGGAGAGGCGACGCCCCCTGTCGGTTTTCCAGACTTCGTTAAATCAGCCTCACAGTGGGGATGACTGCTGAAGTCGTTCATTCTTCAGGGCTGCCGGTCACCTGATGGATCCTTTCTGCCCCCAGAACACCCAAAACCTCTTTGAAAATGTGCTTCTCCTGATTTTTAGCTCACACGGACCTCTCTGGGTGAAATATATTCGTCCTATGACTCCACTGGATTTATCACTCAGAATTACGTCACAGATTAAGATTATTAGTTCATCATTGTTTTTATCTGAAAGTCATTAAAATACATTTAAATGCAGCTCAGTGCTTTTACTTTAAAAGGTTTTTTTCTTTTTGAATGCAAAAAAAAAAAATTATTCCCACATTTAACTTAAATAAAATATGATTATCTTTATTTATATAAAAAAAATTTATTTTTTTAAACTCATTGAGTTCAGGATTAAGTCAGATTGTGTTGAAGTCTATGGGAAAATGTCCCTCCTCCTCCCTCAGTTTATGGTCTCAGTCTGTAGTCTTTTTTTTAAATGATGATCCCATTTAGAGGGAAATAGACCATAAAGCAGGGGTTGGATTAGGAGGCGTGGTGACTTTTTGAATGACAGGCTGTACCACCCAATCAGGACGGAGTATAGAACAGGTCAGATCCAGCCTTCAGCTCCACCTTCTCCTCCAAATATGGTGATGAGCGTTCTGCATCCCGTCCTTCTGAACTAAAGTGCAAAATGCAGATGTTTTCTCTCAACCTTCAGAAACATCTCACCTTTACCATTTCATTTGGCCAGAGATCTCATTTGTCTTCGCTCCTCTAATAAGCAGCAACCAGCTGAGTCAACAGCAGAGGCCTCACGTCGGACCAAATCGTTTTTGGTAAAGAGAATAAAATGATGCTCAGCAGCACCAGAGAAAACATTTTCATTCGATGAGTAAACACAGTCACACAGGTGCTTAAACCGCTGCTCAGGGTAAATATGAAAATCTTATTCTCCTCTAAAGAACCAAGAAGATCTACAGTCTGATCCAATCAAACTGTTTAAATTTAAACTTAAAACATCACTACTTCAGCTCAACGATAACTCATATTTATAAAGCATCTTTTTAATCCGCCTCTTTTTCATGTCGCTGCTCTTATTTTAAAATGATGTTTCATTTCTGTTTTCATCTTTAAAGTCCATTTGCTCACGTATTTTCATGCCTCTGTGAAGCACTTTGAATCGCTCCGCACCTGAAGGATGATCACAAAGCTTCCGAATGAGAAGACTGGATGAATTAAAAGGTTGAGATTAACTTAATCAGTTTCATGATTTTTTTCAGAAATCCCCTAATTGAAGCGCCATCCTTCTCTGTTACGTCCAGACGTCCATATTTTTGTCTTCATCAAAGATGAAACAAAAGATGCAGTGAATGCAGGAAACAATACAATAAAATCAGCATCCTCTTTGCAAAAATAGTTTCATATGTGATGTTCAGATTGTGCCTTCCTTCAGTGCGTTCACTGCTGGTGTCCGTCTGAAGTGGGACAATATTCCTGCCTGTAAGCTTCTCAATAAAGCCGGCTAAATCAGCTCCCAAATAAACAACGCTCACTAAGCAGCAGCCATGGAAAGTATCACAATTTGCAAACCTGTCTAAAGCCGTGCTCAGAGGATCATTCTTTGAAAAATAATTTAGTGGAAGAACTTAGCCAGCTGCTACATCAGCCATAAACCATCCGCTTTAGATAAATGCATCTCTGTTTCATTTTGAATGAGCTAATTCACACAAGCACTCGAGCACACGACTCATTTAGTTTACGGTCGAATGATGGTGAAAAGTCTGGAAAATGTCACCCTTATATTTTTCATCTGACCAGCACGTATCATAAACTATCACTCCCTGACAGATAGGCTCAATCCAGCGCATTCACAGCGGAGACGGTGCCGAGTTAACGACGCATACTTACAGACGCGCACAAAGCTAATGTATGTCTCCATTAAATCCTCTAAAATCAACCGATTTTTGAGATAGAAACTAAGACCGGTCCTGACAACTAAAAATGAAGTGGCTGAATTTGCCTGCGGCACTTAATCACACACTCGAGGAAGTTTCAAAAAATGAAATTGGCATGTTTTTTCCCCTTAAGAAATCATATTTCACTGACTGGAATATTTCATTTCTAATGTGGCTGCACGGGTGAAGTCCAAATATGGTTCTCATTAAGTGTCATCAGGATTGCCATGCTCATTTAACGCCGCGTTGTTTTTGTTTCTTCTAATCCCTTCCTACTGTTTTACCACAGGAACATTTTGATAATGAAATATTCCTCCTTTAAGACGACAGGCCATTTGAGACAGACGCCTGCTTAATTGAGGATTTCTTTTTCTTTTTTTTTTTTTTCCAGTCTTAAGTTAACCAAACACGATTCCCCTTGGCTAATAATCTGCCTAATGTAATGACCTTTTTTGTGTGTGTCAGTGTGTTTGTGCGAGGTCTGGCTCTTGAAGACTTTAAAACCTGCGCTTTAGGATATGCGTTCAGACTGAATTTCCCTGTTCGAGCTGTGCACAGGTCGTTGTGGCCTTCCCTGCTGATTTCTCATTTAGTGAGGAAAAGCAGACTTCTCCCTTGGCAGACACCTTCAGCGCTGGTACCAAGAAAAGGCTCGGATAGAAACACAGAAAGGAGAGGACTCTGATCAATTTCATCCACACAAAAAGCTCTGACAGGTTTATTTAATTTTTTTTTTTTTTTTTAAACTAAATCATCCACGTGGACATTTGAAGCATTTCCGAGCGGCGGCCTTGCACGGGAGGTTATCGACGACATGAAACAGCCGCAGAAAAACACCAAGCACCTTTCACCGCTCTTTATCTCCGATCGCTGCGTTGTTTCTCACCTCGTGCTAATTGAGGCCACGCTGCCAAGCTGAATACACACAGACATGAAATGGGTGCTATTCTGTTTACTCTGGCACTTGGGAGGCGCGCAATTTGCTAGTTTGTTTAGCACTTTTTTCCATTCCTCTGCAATCCAAGAGCACACAATCAGAATAACCACTCCTGCTGTGAGCTTAATTAAAATTAATTGCTGCTCTGATAAGTCCAAGGGCAGATTTGAATTCTTACAAGTCCCACTATGTCTGTATTTCAGTTCATAGTTAAGGTTCATTTACGAGATATCCATACAGAGACATCTTCAGGTCGTAGACAACACTCTTTTAAAAAGAACTATTATTAGTACACTTAGCTAATTTTTCCCCAAAGGTTGCAGAGTTGATTCTCAAAGAACCCAAATCCCGGCGTGAGCGTATGTTCCTTCCACTGCTCCATAAACTTTAACAGACACAAACTCTGCATCCAAACAAAGTCATTAAACCGAACCTCACAACAAAGTGCTCAGTGATCAGACAGGAGACGTTTGTGCTTCAAAAACACAGGTGACTAACAGATTTATCACCACCTTGTGTACGAAGGCAGAGGAAACGAGCGGGGCAGTGCTCTTCTTTGTTGGTTTAGGGATTCGTCAGGGGACCTCTTCTGCCTTTTCAAAATTAAAGTCCTGGAGCCGTCACACGGTTCATAACCTTCAAAAAGTCAACTGTTACACAGCCTAAAGTAAAAGTGCTGAAACTGGTCAACCGGTGGCACCGTAACAAGTATTTTTATGTTTTGGCTCGTCACCACTGAACTATGAACTATTCTTTAAACTTTTTCCCCCTTGGAGCCTTTGGCCCCTTGTCTGAACCAATTTTCCTCTCTGCTCGAAGACTTTTTCCAGCATTTTGAATTTTATTGAAAAAGCACTTTTTGTCGAGGTCGATCTGAATTAAAGTTTACACACAGTATATAAACGTCCTAAATATCAACATATGCCAGGCATTTTGATCACCTGCAACATTTGACCGATGAAAAATACATAACGGACCAACAGCGAGTAAGGACGAGGGCAACGTTCAGGCCAATCAAACACATGCAAGTGCAAATTCATGCCGCATAGCTGTGCGAGTTGTAAAATATTGTCATTGAGTATCATAAATATGATGCAATGTTTTCATCAATACCATATTCATTGCTTGGAGTATTAAACCGATTTCAAACAGCTTCTTCTAAGCATCCCCTGAATATTGTGTGTATGTTGACGAACTCGATAGAGAGACAACACATCCCTCAGGCCGCTTTACCGCTGGACCCACTAACATTCATGTTCTGTCAGCAGCGACGGCTGGAAGTCGTAGACGCAGGTATTTATCAGCTGCTGCTCCTTTTGGCACCTTTTGATGTAAAACACAAAACCAAATTTCTGACGGGAGAGCGAGACGCATTGGTGCGTAGATATTCAGCAGCGTTTAGCTTTTTCAACATTCTGAGAAAAACCTGCTACTGTTTACAAAACTGCTTATTTTAACCATACACGGTCCACAAAGTGTCCTGTCAGTCAGATCCTTTGCTTATTTTTCCAGAACACTTAGAACCGTCGACATCCGGCAGTTTAGAGAATGTCGAAGGAATTTACTATTAACAGTTAACAACGAAGGAGCGGATTTGCCGACTTCCGGCAACAGCGAGAGTGAAATTACCATAATGACCCGATATTGGCTGTGAAGCTCAACCGATCAGCTTTCAGAAATCTCTGGAATTTCTCTGATAGAGCAAACATTCGTGAATTTTACGGTAAGCGCTGGCGGCAGCAGGCTCAGTTTAAAAGGTTAATTAATTCAAAAGTTTCAAATCAAGATACAGATATTATTGCTTCTATATAGTGCTGTGGTGAAGCTGCACAAACAGGAAATAAGGTATTTTTTCCCCCCTCAGCTTTTCACAATTAAATCCCCATCAGCACAGCTAGTGACAATTCCAACAACAACAAATGAGGCCGCGCCCCCCCCCCCCCCCCCCCCTCCCCTTATTGTCACCGTTAATAATTTTCCTGTAGATGTGAACTTCATTTGTGGCCATTGACTGATATTTATAAAAGTCAGCTTTAATTCATTCGGGTTCTCGTGAAGTTAAAAATGACAGGCACATCCACTCGCTCCTACTCTGCCGCGTTGAGACCAGAGTCCAAGTGGGCAGTTTCCGATCAGCCTTTATTTTGCTGGAATCAAAGTAAATAGTTTCACTCTTGATGGATGATTCGACACTCCATCAACCCGCCACGTGACATTAATGAAGCCTGACGAGCGGCGCGGTCGCACAGTGGGCGTCTTCTGCAGCCAAGCGAGGCATTTAACGCACTTTAGCCGAGGCGTTGATCCCCACATGGTGATCTGGCCGGTCTTCTGCAGATCATCAGGAGCCAAAGCTGCAGTCGCTGCCAGATGCTCCTAAGTGAGCGAAAGAACGAAAAGGCCGGGAGTGAAAGTGTAGTGGTGGTGGGGAAGGAGGGGGAGGGGAGGGGAGAGATGACGGGAGGTCGCTGTGTCTCTAGCCCCTACAACACAGACGACTGTTTGTGCCATGCAACACCCCCCCCCCCCCCACACACACACACACACACACACACAGCAACCCAGACCCCACCTCGGTCTCAAACTCTCAGCTCCTAATTCACACTTCATAAATCAAGATGGCCTGTCCTCGTGTGAATTCATCTCTCTCTGTGCTGGATAATAGTGGCACTATTGTTCCAGAGCGAGGATTCATTTCAGAGACATAAACTATCCCGGGGGCCGACGTAGAGCCTTGATGGCTCTAGCAGCTCCTGGATGTCCAATAAGGGGAGACGTTGAGGACTGAAATTGCAGCCCTGCCGTGTCAGGCCATGTCTGGTTGGTTATATTTTCAACTCCTCTGGCAGCTAAAATAGTTCCAAAAATAAGAACACTAATTGGCCGGTGTTTATTTCTGTGTGGGAGAAATACTCTAAGTGTTTTTAGCAGGTTGTTTGTGGCACGATGGTTTAACAGTCAGGGCTCTCTGGGAGGTACGGCTCAGTCCACTGCATGGAAAAAGAGCCGACGCTCCCCTTTTTTTAATAAATAAGGCCTTTTATACGAAAATTGGTAATACAGTATAGTTGTGTGTGAGGCTGGCAGGGCGGCGTGTGACATCATGAGTGTTGACTCATGAGCAGATGAGTGATGCACACTGAGCTTTTTGCCTCCTCTAAAAACTCATGTTTAGTGCCACAGAGAAGTAGTAAAGCGCCTCTCTCTCTCTCTCTCTCTCTCTCTCTCTCTCTCTCTCTCTCTCCCTCTCCCTCTCCCTCTCCCTCCCCCCCCCTTCTGTCTGTCTCCCTGTCTCTCGCTGCAAGACTGGGAGTTAGAGAGGTGGGGGTGGGGTGGTAATGAAGCAAGTGTTTCTATGCGTTGTGAGGGGGCTGTCAGCTCTGCACACAGCAGACCTCTGTCACCTGTTGCCACCAGCGGGAGTCTCAGGCGACAGGCGTGGAGCCAAGCGTGGCGGCCAGTAGCAGGGCATCGGCTCCACCTATAGACAGCTCAGCGGGGTGACTTACTCGGCCTCCACGCAGAAGAGTCTACGGACGCTCGTGTTGCGGCGATGGCAGCGGCACGCGGCCAGACCAACGTCTGAGGTTTTTGGTTTTTTTTTTTTTTTTAACGCCCCATCGTCTCGTGCAGACATGAAACCAACGAACGCCTCAGCCAACTGGTTCTCTCTCTCCGCCGGGGGATGAGAGGCTCTGCAGACAGCCCTCGAAGTGGACCGGTTAGAGATCACTGTGGTTCAAACAAACATGTTTACGCCTGTATCCCACAGTCACAACTGAAAGTGGGGTAGAAAAAGCCTATAAAAAAGTGGACGCAGACCTGCTGATGCATTTAAGTTCAGCGATGCCAATGATGGTGGTTGTGACACGGTTAGTGCTGTCTGTGTCAGCAGCAACAAAAGGACATTCAGGCATTCAGGTTTATGCAAATAAGTAGCAACAAAGTGCAGTCGATGGTCAAAGAGCCCGTCTTCATATATACACAATAGCTGCAGCCTTTTCATAGTTAAAGACATGAAGATTCTTGTCTGTTCTCATGGACGTCACCAAAAAGTTGTTGCAAACACAAGACTTTGTTGTGAGGATAACAGTAATGGCATAACAACAACAACAACAACAACAGTAGGGCTAAATTTATACACCTACAGCTTATTGATAAACGTACTTTTTGTGTATTTCCTGAAAAATTTCAAAATAAGAGACACAAATGTCCACAGGAGGCAGCTACCGGCGTGCCGACGCACAAAAACAGCTCCAAGTTTTCAGGTGAGCTCAGCGGCTTTCTGTGAAAAAGGAAACGCTGCAGCACGAGATGAGATGGAGAAATGAAGACTGACAGCAGGAGGACTGGGACTTGAGTTGGGGGGGGTTTGGCCTGCAGCAGCAGTCGGTGCTGCAGTGGAAAGGGTTAACACAAGACAGTAAAGTGAATCCAGATGTGTTGTTATTATTAATATCTCTGGCTGATGAATGGGAAGGTAAAATTACAGGCGCCAGCCAGGGAGGCCCCGTGTGCTGCCCTACCACCCAGGCGCTTCCCAGCTCACCTCCGCGGCAGCAAATCGGGTTGAAACCGCCAGCGAGCCTCCACGTGGCTTCGGCGTGTCGCACAGCCGGGTGGCGAAGAGGAGCAATTAGACAGAGACAGGGAGGCTTTCGCTCGGCCTGCGGCCCGGCGGCGGCCAGTGAGTCTGAACGCTTGTTTGTCTCCACCCCCCCCCCCCCCCCCGCCACGAGTATTTATCAAATACAGATAAATTTTTGCCTTCTGATTGGACAAAAGGCGCCGTTCGAAATCATCATCTCTGGCTGTAAGAACCCACGATGGGCCTTTGTCAGGCTAAATGATCAATAAATACAATAAATATGAACGTTAGTGTTGAAAATCATCACAACAAATTAATAATTTACAGTCTGTGTTAAATGAATGAGAGAGGAGGAGGTCTGTGTGAGGACATCAACATGTTTGTTTAAGTGAACTGATAGGAAGGAACCTATAATCACTTTATTGGCTCTGTGAGCTCCTCACACTTCCTCCAATTCGCACCTCGGTCGTCATCCAGTGTTGGTTCAACATGCGACTGTGTTGCTGCTGTGAACGCAAACAGACGTGGAGACAGACGAGATTTCACACGATTTCTTGGGAGGCAGACCCCCCCCCCAACCCCCATCCACCCGCTGTACTTTTTTCTACCTCCCGTTATTCAACACAAGCTCTGCATTTTCCAAAAAAACACCCCAACATTCATGATTTAGTTCAGTTTACCCACATTTTTATTTTCAGACTAGTTAACCCTCCTCCTTTAGGCTGACACATTTTTAAGAGCAGTAAATCATCCAAAGTGCAATGCAACTGCACAGAAGGAGGAAAGAGAAGATGAAGTGTTTTTTCTAACACCTTAAAAAAAAAAAAAAAAAAAAAGCTGGTTGTGTTTTATGATGACCAGGTCACAGTTTTACGACCGCGGTCGCACATTTAATTTGTCATTACCACGTCTGTGTCTACAGCTATCTTATGTGAGGAAGGAGATTTTACTGAATGGCATCTTAAAGTTCGTGTAAGATATCGGAACGTTTTTCAAAAATTGCTGAAAAGTTCCACCGGAGATTTGAGCTCTAGCCGCAAAGTTTACCAAACATACAATCGCCTATCAGAGCGACTCCAACTCTGACTCAAGAGTTCAATAACCCGTTTACACCCTCTACATTTTTTGTGGGGAAAGGCGAAGAAATATCGATTAAATAGATATCGATATGATAATACGGACACTCGAGCTGTGTGTGTTCAAACAGTGAATCAGTGACAGCTGATTCATTTAACTCACTCACCAGATGATGTTGGTTCATGCAGCCACTTCCTGATATAGGTCATCTTGTTCAGGGACACAACCAGCCGGTGCTTTCCCTGCATGCACTGGGGGAGAGGCATCGAAGAGCCCGTCACAGGATTATGGCGGCTGAAAAAAAAAAAAAAAAAAAAGAAAGAAAATGGCTGACTTGAGCAATAGACAGATAAAAAGCATGAAAAACCAGAAAAGTGTTGACTGTCGATGACGCAAAGGGATAAAAACACATTTCTTGTGTTCACAACTTTGTGACTGCAAAACTCATAAATAAATAAATTTAAATCTGCTCATAGCTGAACATCTTCACAAGTCGTGGATTGACGACTTGTGACTTGTGATCGCGGTCGTTTCATCATCATCATCATCATCATCATCATCATCATCTGAAGCGATGAAGGCATGAATGCTTTTTAACTGGCAGTGAATTGTCCAAACGCTTAAGTGCTTCAAACTGATCAGTGTGTTGTTGAAGAAGCTGTTTCCAAGACCAGCAGACGAGGTAGAAGAGGAGAAGATTCCCGGCCGATGGACGATGAAGCAAAACCAGGAGATGGGAGGGAGGGAGGGGGGCGGCTGAGAAACGAGCGTAAAATCCAGTAGGGGAGATGGAGCCTGGCTGGCTGTTGTTTTAACTTCGTGGATGGGGGTGGTGGCTGTAGGTGGGATTCCCTTTCGGGTTGCTGGTGTCACTAAGCGGTCCCGTCTGGGCCCCCCCCCCCACACACACGACAGCTCAGAAGACAACCTCACGCTGGCTTTACTCACCCTCCTTTGTGCGTTTCCAACACAGGGATACCAGACAAATTATGCTTAATGACCAGCGGTGGTTGCCAGAGGAATGGCTGCTTTGTTGCCGGTGCCAAGAGTGTAAATGTTCAGGTGCAACCTTATACAGCCACCCTCGGTCCCTCGGAGCAGATGCCCCCTCTTACTTTCTGCCTCTCTGCTGCTGGAATTAACAAGCTGGGACCAGGTTCGGGTCTTCGGGCTAAGCGCCGAAGCCTCAGAGTACTTTTCCAAATGTGTTGTTGTCTCCGGATGATAATAACCAAAGTCGCTCCGGTCTCGTCAGAGTCTGGATCCGCTCCTTAAACTCTGGACCACAGAGTTTTCTCTTCTACATCTACTTTCATTTTAAATACACAGATTATGATTTATGTTTTAAAGGGATAATAATCACTACTATCAGTTTTCTTGTTGCCAAATCATCCAAAATCAGACAGATAAAATATAATATGGTGTGTGTTCATGGAAAACCAAAACAATGACTAAATGTTATATCAGACATTGGATAGACACACAATAATGGAATTATCTGAGTCACACACACACTGCTGCTCTCCCACACATTTCCGAGAAATGAAGATTAATCCAGTGCTGAAAATTGTCCATAAAAAAATAAACTGACTTATTTCCTTATGTTGGAGAAACGTTTGTTTGAACCGTCTTTTTTTTTTTTGGTACCAAATTGAAGCTGAGCTGGACTTTCAGATATCTTTTCAGAATTTAGATTTTTTTATTCTTAAACATTTATAAAATAAAACATAAAGCACGGCTCAACAGGTTACTTGATTCTTATTGTTTGTTGCAGCTTTTGCTTCACATGGACTCCGTACTGTATTTTGCTTTGTTTGGCCTTATTGCACAGTTGTTCATTGTGTTTTTATTGGTTTTTACTTTCTGCCAAGAGAATTTCTTATGGATAATAAAAATCTGAAATGAACCGCTTTGCTGATTATTATAATTCTGCACTCGTTTTCATTTCTTGATTTCTTGTTCCTGAAGTGAGGAGCAAGACAAAAAAAATAAATAAATAAAAATAAAAGGTCCAGCACAGTCCATGCAGCAGCAGAGCTCTGATTTATCTGCGGTGGAGTTGAATTACAAAGAGACTTTCAAAAACAGGAAAATGTTAATTGATTTCTAATCAATGTAACCGAGCTGTGAGAGGGGAAGGCAAATACTTAGAGCTAGGATTTCGACTAATTTCAGAAGTCTGAAAAATGAGGAGTGGCAGAGAGAGGAGACTTTTTTAAAAAAGCTGGAGTCAGTCTGATTGCTCCCCAGGGAGACATTTCCACCCGAGTGTCCCACAAATGACATGTTTGTATGTAACGTAATATGCTTTCTTTAAGAGGTGACGCTTTAGTGGGAGACGCATTCTTCCCCGGGGCCCGGCAGACAAACACTGAAAAAGTGTTGCTTGTTCTCCCCATCTTTCTTTTGTCAAGCATAAAACTACTAAAGGAGGTGAAGGGGAGGGAGGTGGGGCATACCTGCTCAGGTGCCTAATTAAGTTTGATTTATTCGCCCTGCCGGTTCACAGGATCATAAAGAAGTCTCCTCATTTCACAGTTATCACAGTTGAGTGACGTGGAGTGAATTAACTATTTTCAAAAGAGGAATTTAATCCGTTTTTTGGTTTTGTTTTGAAAGAGGGATTCTTGTGGGCAAATTTATTGGACTATGAAATCACACATCTGTGTTGCACACAAGCAAATTAACAGGCAATTTGTACCAATGAGATGTGTTTTAGTTTAAATTAGACCATCACATAAACACTGAAACAAAAGACATTTTCCACTGCTATGGGCTGGACGCTGTTTGTTTTCTGAAGCATTTTTCTCATGCAGAACACGACATAAAGACGCAGCAGACACCGGTCGCATTGGTGCATTTAAAGAAAACAAAACAACACACATTATAGTATTTTGTTTAGTTTTGGCCCTGATGTTGGTCTTCTGCTGTGATGTAAAAGTCAGAGAGGTTTACTGTCAAGGTTTTCATTTCATGGATGTCCAAATAGACAAACACTCAATCAGATCTGGTCTGTTGTTAATTTATGGTTCGATTGTGTAGCCATCTCATTTTGAATTCCACATCAAGACACTAATCAACAACACATATTGTTTTGTGCCACTCCTTTTCTTATTTAATAGCTCTCCACCACGATGGTTAATACCAAATCTTATTCCAGAGATTTGGACGTTAAACTGGGAATTTTGTGATTAAGAAATATAATTTCAAACCATCTGCATGCATGTATGAAAGAACAGGGACCAAAACCAGACCCATGTCGATGATTCTCCTCCACGAAGTGTGTGTGGGGACAAAATCCACAATTGTTTCTTGTAAATAGTCATTTCAAAGTCGAGCTGATGCCGTCAAATCAAGTTTGTAGTCAGCACTGAACAATATTTCCACCAAACACTTTTCTTATGATGTTTTCTTTCTGTCCTGCTGCCAAGCCTCAATTGTTTCACTGACTACAGCTAAATTCCTCCTTTTAGTTACCATCCCGCCACCAAAATACTAAAAAAAGGACCATAATTCAGGCTCCTGACTTATTTTCCACAATCCTAAATATCATACTCAGATATTCTCAGAAGCCATTAATTCATCTTGAAAGCCATCAAACACACGTCAAAGTTTAGTTTTCAATGTCTGAACAACAGAAAAAGAAAAAAAAAATCAGCGTCTCTTCGGCAGCTTTGGATTAATATTCCGTCAATGAATAAACTGTCGAAGCTGCCTCCCTGAAGCTTTTCAGACCAGCAGCAGATAAAATGTTGTTTCTTTGGGGAAAATCTAGATTGATAGATGGTCTGCTGTGTTGTGACATTGCAATTTGGCATGGAATGGTGCACTGTCACCGAGGTCCAGTGATCAAAGGAGTCACCGGGGTCAGCAGGACAGTTCACAGTCTTCACACCCAAACCGGCCCTCCTTCAGAATCACTGCATATTTTTCCATCTCGTCCCCTGCAGTGCGGAACTCAGGAGGTCTGACGAACTATTTCTGACATAGAAAGCTGCATCTCTTTGTTAAATTCTATCTTCAATTAGCCCAAAACGTTAAAAAAAAAAAAATAAAAAAAAAAAAATCGGACAGCGAGGCACCGCAGTGTTGTCGGGTTGCTGTTTTCCTGGCGTGCATCTCTGCTGTATTTTTCCCAGGAAGAGTTACCTGACACCTGGAATTTACAACTGCAATAAAAGCTTTTATGAACTGGATGCTCATCAAATATTGTGAGTTACTGTAGCAGATAAACAGATTCTGCCTACTTTAAAAACGACCGATTATTCCCGTCGTCTTGGTAGGTTTAACTTAGGTGCATGTCATTGACCTGGTGTTGGGGGGGGGGGGGGTTAGTAGCCCAGTAGCCCTGTCAGACACAGCCCTTTGGGGGATCAAAGAAATTCTCAGCCAGCATGGTTGCTGTTTGACTGTGAAAACTCGACATCATGGCCCAGACTAGAAGGGATTCACAGTGAGATAGAGACACAGGGGAATCATAGCCAGCCCGGCTAAAAGGGCAGGGAGGGAGGACAGAGGGAGGAGAGGCGAGGGAGGGGGGAGGGGGGGCGGTTGAAGGCAAACAGCCTACTGCCAGTGTGATATATGTTTAAGCCCACTGGGTGCAGAGCAGAGACACCCAGCTTTAAGATCTTTAACTCGTCTCAGCAACTGGGATGGCCGATCCCCGCCAACTCTGTGACTCAGGCTGGAGCTTTATTAAAGAAAAACAGAAGGTGTGCTTTAAAAAAAAAATAAAAAAATTCAGCCCACTTACATCAAATAAATAATCACCTTTGGGTGCAAATACGAAGATGTGTGACCTCTAACTGTACCCTTCAGGCTCCTGCTGACACTGTGAATCAACAAAGAAATAAATAAAAATCAGCAGGTAACCAACACATTCCTCACCGCCTCTGAAAGGGTTAAATTATGTAACTTCAGCTGAGGGCTTTTACAGCTAAAAGTCAACCCCCCACCCCCAAAAAAAAGTTTGAATGGTTAAAAAGGGCGTATTATTGAAATGTGAAAGTTTTGGTGCACGATGAATCATTCAGGAGAGCTAAAATCCTTTTTATATCTAATATATATATATATATATATATATAAATATGTGTGTATATTTTCATGTTTAGTTTATTACCTGACAAATCTCATCTCATGTCTCATATTTCTCGTAATCTGATTAGATAAGCTTTTTATGGTTTCATAAGAGAAACCGCTGTGATAACCAAATAATAATAAAAGGCCGCCGATATTCCTCCGGGATCTTGCTCCATAATAGGTTGATGCAATTTTAATGTTCTCGAGTCAGTCGGTGAAAAGTGATGCGGAAACTGGAGCGTTTAAATCGTCTGGAACAATGATGCATCTTTATGATAAATACGGCGTGAACCCACCACCACCACCACCACCAGCTTCATCTGTTTTTTGCGTTCAGCCCCGACGCTGCTCTGCCCCGTCCAGATGCTCGGGCCGATTCTTAACAGCGCACCATCTATGAACATTTATTGCTCCAATTCAGCTTCCCAGACACTGAAGTATGAAAACAGTGGCTCGGAGACAGAGGACTGGTACCTGACCCTGAAACTGACTCACTCTTATAATTCAGCCCCCCCCCTTTCTTTAAATGTGGGTCCAACGCCAACCGAGGTCTGAGAGTAAAGACAGGGGCTGCTATTTGCCATGCTGCAACAATTAATTACGAGTCACTCAAATTACCTGAAGGGTCCAAAGACAGTCGACTGAGAAGCTCCCGCAAAGAAAGAAACCAACTCAGACCACCCAGATCAGACCAGAAAGCAGCATTTTTAAAATAACAGCAAATAAAATTTTCATTGTATCAACATACGCACAGCTAAAAGGGGCCTTTGGATAATTTCAGAAGTCATTTAGAGCCGTTTTAAAGCACCGATGATGGGCAATATGTTCTTTTCCCCGTGGAGCGCTTTAAAATAACAATGGCAGCGGTAGTCGCTTCCTCCGGCTTTTGGCAGCGACGTCGGCCGAGTCGCCGCTTTGACGGGCAGCCGCTCCTTCAACGTGGCTGATTTATTTAATATTGTAATCCATTTCACAGAAAATCTCTACAGCAACAAACAACAGCCCAAGTTGGCGAGGACAGACGCGGAGATGTTGACGGTGAAAGCTGAGGAGTCTGCGGTCGGGTTGTTTTTATTGTCTTTCTGCTTCTGCTTGGCGGGGAGCCCCTTTCAGTCGAGCCTGATACGCCTTCGACTGCCTGGCGAGGTGGAGGCCAGAAGCAGTGTGGGAATTTGACAGTTGATGGAATTTATACGACTATCTGGTGTGATATAAACAGAAGAAATGTACCGCATGTCTGTCTTTCAGTTTCTCCAGGAGTTATTTTGCGGTGAAGAGCCTTTTCCTGTGTACCCATTTCTCCGCTCCACCACTTTTCTTCACTCCTGAGCGAATTGTCAGGTTTTTAGATAACGTATTCTGTTTATGTGACGACTAATGTGGCAGCTTAATCTGTATTAAGATGTTTAGAAGAGTCAGATTTCAGGGTCGGAGGTATCAAGTATTCATAACCGTGATATCATTATAAATCTTTATGAAGAAAACCTCCCTGTCTGATATTTCATTCTGAGGCTCCAGTATAGAAAAATGTTGGCCTCGTAATTTGAGACGAGAAGAAAGAAAATTAAACAAATTCTATCCCAGCAACATTAAAGATCACAAAAGGAGGAAACAAAGTTTGACCACAAATTCAAGATCGTGTGAACCGATATGCGACTCCCTAAACTACTACACGACAATCCAGCTTCCGTCTATCGGAGGACGGTGACACCAGCCGAGGAGATGAGTTGTGGTGATAGACGAAGCTGACAGTGAATGATCTGCTGCCGGTCATTCAAAACACTCTGAGATTGGCATCTCCAAAGTCTTCAGGAGCAGGAGAAGCACACCGGGGTCAGACTAAACAAAGCCCCCGTCCACCGTAACCTTTGTGGTTGGGGGGGGGGGGGGGGGGGACTACAAAGACCAAAGCTGCTCCCCTCAATCCACATTGAATCCAGAACAGGCGGCAGGTAAACCGCTTAAAGTTCAAACTTAAGATACGGTAACGCGAATAATCAGCGTTGTATATTCTCTGAAGGCAAATGACGAACGCCCCCGTCACTTCAAAGACGTACTTATCCGTCAGGTCAATGCTCAATTACAATCAAAGTATTACAGCCCATTATAGTAATGGAGGCACAAAAAAAAAAATAAAAATGGTGGGTTAGGATAACAAATGGAAATGGACCAGATAGAAAAACACCAAATTAATTTTTGTCAGCCCAGAAGATCAACACACAAAGTGATTATCTTGCTGTTTCTTCTTTTCCTGACTCTGTTTTTGGAAAACAGACGTTACTCCATTCAATCTTTCCAGGATCACTGACAGACCATGAGAGGAGTTTGAGTAGAAACATGGTCTTAATTACGCTTTGAATGATGTCCTCATTTACTGCTGAAACAATTAGCTCATTAGTCAACAGAACCTTAAATGTTTCATCATTTAGTCCGTTATTAAGAAAACATGAGAAACCGTCCGAGTCCTCCTTCTGAAATGTCTTATTTTGCTGCTTTGCTTTGTTTTAAAAAGAACTTTACGACTATTTTTCAAGAAGGAAAATCATCGCTCTTTAAACAGCCTGTCTTCATTTGTTGTTATTTACAAAGTTTAGTCACATTTCTCAATCATTTTATAATCACGAGGCTGAGCAGTGAACCGCAGCACTCTTTTTCACTGAGGAGATTAGTCTTCACCTCCTCTCTGGTCAAATATTTCCTTATTGACATCAACATTTTGCAGGTTTTGATCCTTTTCCAGAGGCACGATTCTTCAGACGGTCAACATTTGACAACATCTCTTTAGCCTTGTAGAGAAACAAAAGGTCTATATTTCCAAGGATAATTTTTTTTTGCTACCAGTACCAAATCTCAGGCATCATATCAAAGGGTATGCATCTTATACAAGAGGCATTTTATTATTATTCTATTGAAGCAAAAAAAATAAATAAATAAAATAAAATAATGAATAACGTCATTATTGTCTAGAAAAGGAGCCAAAGAGGAATCAGGGAATCAAAATGAAATATGTACGTGGAGATAAAGGGGTTGATCTATTCAACAGGAAATATGGAAGAGGCTGATTTTATTAAATGTCAAAAAAAAGGGGAGGCCTCAACTAAAGTCTCCATCCAAAATCTATAAATTTTCAAGCTCAGTTTTTAGATCAACTCATCCTGTACTACTTATGAAGACTGGTATTTGAGGGGTCAAGCCTTTTCCTCTCACAATATTTGTACAGTTCAGCCTGCTGGTGATTGTGTATATACCCTAATTTTGAGGAGCGTGTGTGCCACTGACCGCTCAGAGCTGCGGAGCAAAAACAACCTACAACATGTGGAATCATCCCCCATAAAGAGCTGTGGCACCAGGTTCATCCAGACAGGCCTGTGAATGGCAGCCTCTGTGAGAATCCAGTCTGCCGCTTGAACTCCCTCCAGTGTTTGTGAGACGGCTTAATAACTGTAGAATTAAACTAATTACAAGCACAAAGTTAATGGCGGCGGAGCAGATACGAGCCAAGCTCAGGAAACCCTGAGAGTCTGGACCGCGGCCTATCTCCTGATTCCAAAAACGCACTAACAAAATAACTGGATCAAATTGAGGTAGATTGAATAATCTATGTACACAAGTTTCATTTTATTAACTCCGTTTTGTTTGTGGATGCAGTAAGGTCGCGGTCCAATGCCGAGCCAACGTGAAATCAGGAAGGAAAGAACTAAACTGAAAACGCAGCGATACAGTTCTGGTCTAAAGCTGACGATAAAACCACACGTCAGTGTGCGGTGCGGCTGATTAACATGCATTTTTCCAGGAAAAAGGAGAAAGAGGAAGAATTTCTGTTGCCATGGCTGCAGCCATTAAACACTTTCGATTCCTCCCGGTATGTTCGGATTCAAGGGCAAAGCCGTAATGAGCAGTGGCATTAATGATACTGCAAGCTGTGCTCCTGCCACGGCCCGGATTACTGCAGTTAACTGCCTTTGTAATGGGGCCTTTTTTATTTTATTTTATTTTATTTTATTTTATTTTTTTCTCTTCAGGCACGTGTTTCGAAAAGAGCCGACGAGAAGCAGGATTCAGTCATATCTGAGCGCCTTAGTGGAAAGCAGGGAAAGGATGTGCGCTTATTACCGCTCATTACTGCCGTGGTTATAGCGCGACCAGGCCAAGGCGAGGTGGAGGGGGGAGAGGGAAACCCCACCTTTCATTTTTCTGATGTTTTTTTTTTTTTTTTAAAAAGACACAAATATGAAGCCAGTCGGTTCAGAGTTTGGCATTTCCCCTCCTGGTTTTATGCATGAGCGGCATGGTGACAAATTAAACAGGAATTTAAGCATCATACAGCATTGGAGTGTGGAATGATAATTACAGTCATACTGCCATAGCTATTACGCACCCCCCCTCAAAAAAAAAAAAACTCCCACTTTGTTTGTGAAATGCAACGGCATGAGGGTGACTAGCCTTTGATTCTGGGAATCAGTAAATCAGTCTGCAGGCTACAATGAGACATCTCATTTGAGGCATTTGTGGGTTTATTGGTCCCAAAATGCCCCCCCCCCCCCCCCCCCCCCCCCCCCAGCCTCCCTCCCTCCCCCACCCAATTCATCTCTGACCAACACAGCATTTTTTTTTTTTTTTTTCCCCCTAATACTGTTAGGAAGTTTATAGAAGAGCACTTAAGTTCACAGACGGGTTTACTGCTGGCTCCGCGCGCTCGGTGTGAAATAACAAACATTTCTCTTAAAACTGCTCAGTAGAAAGTGCGTGCTTAATGAAATCCAAATAGCAGCGGAGACGCACACAGATTCATATCTGTCTTCTTTGGGGTCAACGCAGACTTTACTGCAGCGTCACTCTTAATTAATTTGACAATCATGGCGTAAAAATGCAGCAACACTGACTTCAGTGCTACCCGTTGTAAGAAACTATCGGGGAAAAACATTTTGATTCCAACGCAGGAGAATATTAGAAAGACGATCACTCCACCGATCAGATGTTTGCCCCCTGCACTGATCCTGCGGCGTTATGGAGTCCCTTCGAATTTTCCAGCCCTTTTGTTTTGAGGGATTTAAATAAAAGCCGAGCCAGTTGCAGCTTTTCAGGAAGGAATAAGAATGAAGGACACCATCATCATCTTTGTGTGCCAGAACTTTAAAAAAAAAAAAAAAAAAACATCCTGGCAAGTGAAATGACCAGAGAAATGGCAGGAAGCCTGGATGAACAGGTCGTTTAACGTCAAATCAGCTGCTCCTACAGCAGCTTTTACAGCTCCCGTGTTGCTTGGAAATGACGGAAACGTCAATACCTACTGATTGATTGGTCGGTCGGGTCGGCGTGACCAGATCCAAACAGGAAACGGCTAAAGGCAACAACATGACTGTCTGATTATCAGGTGGCTTTTTAAAGTCACTCCTGGTTTTAAATACAACATCTGGCACCTCCAGTGGTTACCTTGGCAGTGAGCCAGGAAGATTTGACCGTGTGATTGGCTCATTTGACCCAGAATAATTTGAAGATGCTATAAATCATTATTTAAAAAAAAAAATAATAATAATAATAATAATAATTTCCCAATAGAGTGCCCTGTCAACTAAAGCATTCAGACACTTTAAAAAGCTGTTGTGAAAATCCCAGACACATTGACATAATACTCCTGGACAAGACTACACCAGTTGGGTCAAAAGCTTGTTTCATTTTTCAAAGACAAAAACTTCACCTTGGTTTCCTGCAGCTCTAGTGTTTCTCTGCCGTTTCTCTGCTGGTATTAGTGTGATTTAGTCTGATCCAAATAATCCCTGAAAGTCAAAACGCCGCTCCAAGAAAAGCACTTGGTCGGTGCCAGCACCAAATCATGCTGTTTATCATTCCTCGGTAAACATGTCTCTGCATTACAAGCATTTTTAACCAACACCCTTATTTTCTGGATGCTTTTTACCTTCTGCCATCTGAATAAGACATTGAGCTTATCAGCACATACTTTGGTTTTATGTGAACGGTTACAGGTAATGACATAATTTGGGGTGTGGGATCCTGGGAGTTATATTTAGCCAGAGAGATGCATCTACTCGGTAGTCAATCAAAAAAAAAAAAAAAAATATCACACTTGAGTACAGACAGTTGTGGAGAAAACGTCCTGACACTTTCAAGAGGGTGTTATGTTTTGTTAAAAACAAATTGTTCCCGCGTCTGAGGTGTGCTGCCCTTTTGGCTTATCATGAAAAGACAATAGCTGTCCTTCGATGACAAAGAGCGGAAAACTGACAAAGCTGAGAGTGAAAACAGATTCTTCTCCTCAGTATCCAGAAAAGAAACGCTTCACCTACTTTATGTTCAGCCGTTCGTGCTGCTTTGTTTCAAGCTGCTTGGCTGACTGCGGGTCTGGCCTGCTGATTGCAGTGATAGACATGGAGGAATCTGGCTCTGGCTGCCAGAAACCACAGAAGAAAAAGGAGAGGACCCTCAGTCTGCCGTCGGCCTGCGCCGGTAGGCTGAGGTAAACACAAGCCGTCCTTCCTTGGTATGCAGGGCTTATGTTGGCCCCGAGTGGAGCTGCGACTCAGAGGAGGTGCCAGTCTGTGGTCTGCTCAGCAGAAAACACAATTATTTTTAATGAATGCAAAAGAGAGACAAAAAAAAAAAAAAAAAGAAACAGAGGAAAACAAATAGCTGGTATTAGCCATGCAGTCTGCAGCACACAAGCATTACTGTTATGCAATCAAATCCAAACCAGCAGCGACAAGCAGAAGAGTTTAGGCTTTTAAATTTAGACATGAACTCACTTTCAGGGGCCTGTAAAGAGGAGGAGGTCTTCACTGCGGCGTCACCAACAGAAGCTGTTGGGCTGCTCATTTCACTCACGATCACACAGTTTAATGAGAACTGGGGGCAGTGAGGAATAAGTTTCACAGCGGTTCATCCACGCTGAGCCTTTTTGCAGCTTTCAAGCTTTAAGACTGAGCTTCCTGAAAAATTTCTCCAATCACCACATATGAAAACTTGTACCAGGTCGTTAATTTGGTTGGAGAAAAAAAGAAAATCAACAACAACAATAAAAACCTGCTCTGCAGCTAGAAGTAAATGAAGCCAGTTGTTTGGTTTGACTCTGGTCGAACATTGGTCACCTGAGATTCTAGGACATAAACAAGGTTAGCATCGTCACCTCACAGCAAAAAGGTGAAACTGTCCAGGGTCTATCCGGCCCTCACCTTATGTCAGGTGGGTCTGCCTTCAGCCCCCCCCCCCCGATGCTGCAAGAATAAGCAGGTGTAGGTAACAGATGAATGGACGGGCGCATGTAAACGACAGCTACGCTGCGAGCTCTTGCTTTCAGCACAGTGACGGAACAAGAAGAAACCAACTGACAGCCGGCAGATTACTCAGTCTGTCACGCTGGCGGCGAAGCACAAGAGAAAACAAAAAAAAAAAAAAAAAAAAGGAGTTTTAGCCATTTTCCTGTTGTCCAAAACAGAAGGAGCTCACTTGAAAAGCAACCCGAAAACGGTAGTTTGGATAATCACTGTTTGCACTTGTTCCCCGGCAAATAATGGCTGTCACCACGGTTCAGAATGTACAGTATAAATAGTCTAGGAATCAGCTTCAAAATACTGGCACTGTTCAGAGTCTGTTTGCCAAGAGTGAGGATGGAAAAATAGTAAGACAGACACCAAAGGACTGAAATCTTATAGAGATGTTAAAGACATTAGGATGGCAGAACAGCAGCTGGATGTTCTGTGTGAAATTTCTCTGAGTAGAAAATAAGGTAAAAATGCAGAGTTGTGTGTTTTTTTCTTAAGCTCGACTTTGTTGCCGTTTCCTAAATGCACACATAGATCATATCTAAATTACACAGCCTGAAGACAACTCCCTCTTTTATAGGAAACCAGTCATCTGAATAAGCACTTAGGCTTTGTACAGTTTGATGAATTATTACTCTCTGAGGTTGAATTACCTCAAAATGTCCAGCATTTGATTTACTCCACTGGAGGATGGCAGGAGAAATACAGCTATGATCCAGTCACTGGTGTTAACTGCAATGAAAACTTTATTATGCAACTTCTGCAGCCTGAAGGGTGAATGTTAGACAGACATCGGGACATTATCAGCTGGGATCTATCCAAGTTTTTCTATTAGTTAAATGACTTCACTGCATAGTTCATTTTTTTTACTAATAAGCGCCAGTGGAAGTGGAGAAAACCTATTAAAATACTACAGTTTATCATTGTAGAACAGAAATCTAAATGTAAAATGTCAAAATATTATCCTTAAATAACATTCCTTTTAGTTCTTAATTTAATGCATTCAGCTCATGTTTGGTCATCACTAAAGTGTTTCAGTCCAAAAGCTCAACTATCATTGGGAAAAGAAAAAAAAAACATTTTTAAAAATCTGAATTCAATACGCAGAACTACCAATGATCAATTTTCTTTGGACACAGAGCCAGAAGATTTTGACTCTGAAATATGGAAAGTACTGGCAGATGTTGAATTGGCTGGTTTTGGGATTTTTTTTTTTTTTTTTGATTGGCCATACAGCTAAATAAGAGACACTATGCTTTAACGCAATCCAACAAACACAAAAGTGCCACAGAGCAAATGTTCTACTATGGAATTAACTAAGGTAAAGTAAGTAAAATAAAGTAAATTAAGGAAAATAAGTCTATAATGTAACTTAAAGTGAGGTAATAAAAGTAAAGAACGAAAGAAGTAACTAAGTGAGTGAATGTATTGTTAAAGTAGGCAAAATAAATAAAGGAATTAAGTAAATATCTATCATTTATCCTGACAGATATCATGCACACTGAAGGGCTTGTTGAGCGTCCGAAGCCCCAGAACTGCAGAGACCACGTCCTAAACCTTCTGTAGTTCTATCGAAGCCGACAAACCATCGAGCACGCTCAGGATACAACGACCGGCCGGCGGTGAGGAACCGAAAGAGAAGGCACCTTCTGAACTTCTAGTTCTTTTCCTTATTCTTGGAACAACCGCCTTTGAATATAGATTCAGAGTCTTTAGACTGTCTGCCTTCCTGGACGGGAGGGACAATTAATAAGTAATCATTTATTACAAAAAAAAGGAGAAGTGAGAACAAAAGGAAATTTAAACATTGAAATTGGCATCTGGTGGTTAAAAAAAAAACAAAAAAAAACAGGTTCACGTTGAGCTTTTATGTGAATCTGCATGTATAACAGGGCAAAAAGCCCTCCAACCAAAGTATAGCCAGAGTGTAGAAAAACGCATAAAAGCCTTATTCAGCATCAAGGATTCCCTCGAGTACACCAATATCTCCAATAGTAATCTATTAAAAAACACACACACATACACGCACACACAAAAAGACTTTGAAAAATAGGCTTCCAAGTGGAGCCATTATTTTGTTACCTCTGGCAGACAGCGAGGCACCTGGGAAATCTGAGCTGACGTTAAGGGGGAGCAGCAGTCCAGCAGAAAAACTATATCACTTTCTTAAGCTAATTAGCCCTGTATATTACCAATCAAAAGAACCTCACTCTGAAACACAATGGTCAGCCAAGAAATATATTTGTCTTCCATTTGTGAAAAGACTGGCAGTGGAAAGACTCCAGGACTGAATATTATTCACCCAAGACATTCCAGGGGATAAAATGTTGAATTAAAGCGGGATCTAAGCGTCTGATTTTTGTCACTGCTACCGCATGGGAACTCAGCTGAAACAAGGTCGCGCCACTTCAAATCCAATCAGTCATAACATCACCGAAGGATGAAACTTGACTTTTATGTTATATTATATAATTGTTTGCCTAGAAACCTCGACAAACTTCATAATCAAGTAAAATACTGATCCAGTCTTTTTTTACTTTACTTCAAATGTTTTTAACAAATAATTTAATAATTCTGTGTCTAGAGAGATGGTCTTCTTCAGAATGAAACAGCATCTTGGGAATAATCTCAAAAACGAAGAGAGATTTATAGAATTTGCACTAAAGATGTGAAGATGAGATCTCCACTGAGCTGACAAGATGCTGGAAAGACTCCTCCTGACTGCTGGGAAGAAAATGTTCACTAAACTACATCCAGAAGGTTTTAATGAAAACAAATCCAAGACCTCCACTTGAAGTTCTTTTAATTTTATTCTAAGCACTGATAGGCTTTGCCTTACTTTCTACAATCCTCCACAGATACGTTTTTAAAATCTTATATAATATCTAATATAATAATAACCAGGGTGGATCCAATAACCCTTGAGGATGCTTCTTTTAGAATATCACACAACTAAAACAAACAATCTCTGAAGCAGAGCTTATAAATAAACGTTTGGATAAATTAAGACAGCTGTTAGTTAGAATATTCTATTTAATACAATATAAATTACAGTGCTACTGGTGACAATCAATATCTGACTGAATGTCCTAACAGAGGACACCAACTGTCGCAGCGTTACCAGGTATAGCCTCCTTTTCCCATATTGTTATTGCCATCAAAATGTTTTCCAGTATATAATAAATATTATAGCAGGTACTTAGTTAATGGTCAATCTTTTTTTAACATGTTTGACCCATCAATCAGAGGTTGGGGGGGGGGGGTTCTGAGATTACAATAAACAGGACTTTGGTCAGTGTGCACATTTCACCACCAGAGGGGGTAAAAACATCACAGATCAGTTTGGTTCAGATGGTTCAGCCTTATGCTGAAAGCCAGTCCTGCTTTTATTTATGAAGAAACCAATCCATGAGTTTAACGCTGCCTCCTTTCTTTCAATCTGTATCATTCGTTATGAGACCATCTTCAAATATTTGAGCATTTTTAATGATATGCCAGTGAATCATTTGATTTAAGGTATCATAATTTATTTTATGTTTATATAATGATCCATACAGGAATTTGTTTGATGTCCTGTCTTTTGATTATCTGCCGCTTTAGAAGACATGAGATGCCGTTATAATTAGCCAAGATGGAAACTTTAGAGGTAATGGTGTCGGGGGAAAGGTGAGGTGGAGTGAGCTCAAATATAAGAGCTGATCCACAGAGGAGACGGTTTAGTTCGCTCCCAGGACTGAAGTCGGTTTTGTTGACGCGTTTAAATCTTTTTGTTTTCTTGTTTTTGCTATAAAAGCCACTTCACATGGAGCTCAAAAGACTGCGTAGGTTTTAATTGAGTCTACAAATCATATGCTGGAGGATCTGAACTCCTCTGGCCTCCCTTCAGGTCTCCTTTTTCAAGTCCAAAGTTGGCATGCTTAACAAAAGATAAGACACAGAGATCTGTCTTAAATGAAGCACCACACATACTCTCAGGTCTTACAAAAGACGTGTGTGAACGTGAAATATAATCGCAGTTTTCGGCACCATCGATAACCAGAGATCAAAGACGGACAGAAAACATCATTTCCAAATATCTGGATTTGATTTGTTAACTCTCTTTTCTGCTTTGCAGTCAACTACAACTTTCAGTTTGTTGTCATGCTGCTGGATGGAGCTGGAGGATTGATCTACTTGTAGATAAGACTGTTAGGGGGGTTTGGGGGGGGGGGGGGGGGGGGGTCAGGTCCATACAGACCACCAAAGCCTTCACGGCACGGACAGCAAAGTGACCTCATAGGAAACTGCAGCCACCTTCTTCCGTCAGGAAACATCTGGGCCAACACCAGCTTCACGAGTGACCAGCACAGAAAAAATTAAAATGACGGTGTGTCATGGAGAAGTGCTGGAGGGCAAAAGTCACTTTTACTTCTGTGGTGGAGCAGTTATCAGGAGGATTATAGGGGCAAAGAGGAAACGACCCTGTAATCCATTGTTTCCACTGAGTGCTCCTCTGAGGCAGCAAGAAGAGGATTCAAGATGTCCGCCTGGCCTTTAAATCAACAACTGTAGATGATACGAGGCTGTTGTCTCTTCAACATCTTTGAATTTTGGACCGTTTAAGGAAATCGATGACGATTAGAAAAAGGAAAATTTGACTTAACTTGGACAAGTCTACAAGTCCTCTCCACTTTGAGCAGCTACACACCGACAGTCAGTATCTACAGATACACAGTTCTAAAAGTCGGCAGTATGAAAACTCACCTTCAGCTGCAGAAACGTCGAACATCAGCTTCATCAGGACGTCGCTGTCTGCAACCATATTCTGCTTTTGTGGCCATCACAGCTGATCACCTGTTGGAGACGGAAAAAAAGTTTCAGGGGCCGACTTTGATCATTCCTGCTGAAACTTAACACGAGGACCTCTTTAAAAGACTTAAAGGGACGTTTGGGAATGTGTACTTAAAAAGAGAGTCCAAGTTTCTTCTTTTAATAAGAAATGATTGCTGCTTTAAAGGCCAGAGGCCTGTTGTCTGCAAATAAACATTCACCTACTGAGGCTCATCACGTCTCCTCTCATCTCTCAACTTAAGTTTCGTTAGAAAAAATAAATATATCTGGAAAATAACAAAAATAAAAACAAAACCTAGCTCAACATTTTTCAGTTGGGTGACGTTGTGTATGTTTTAAATGGATGGTCACAGTTGGGCTCTATTTTAACCATTCAGCAGATAAAATTATTTGTTTCACCCAAAAACAAAAAGGGAGTAAACACCTACCTGTTAAAACGTGTTTAACACTTTAAACTTAAACTGTATTCGACTAAAAGCCTCAAATATTCCCGTCCTTGTGCTCAGCTGCTGTTAAACACCTGTTGTTTGGCCAAAGAGCTAACGAAGCCCAAACCGCGCCATTTTATTACGAAGCGGCGTCGCTGCCACGCGACGACAGATTGGATGGATGGTCCAATCAGCGGCTTCGGCGTCATAAAGGCGTCATAAAGGCGCGATCGGCACTTCCGGGTTGCTGGCAATCATGTTCGTCTATTCTTCGTTTTTTGTTTTGTTTTGGGGGGGGGTTTTTTATTGAAAAAAACTTTAACAACATGGTGACTATCTGAAAAATTCAAACTAAAATTATCACATTTTCCATTCATGGAATTTTTATTTTATTTTTTTTAGCAGATAGCTATAAGAGATAATTCAAAATTTGAAATCTACATTTTTCTCCGGCAAAAAGATTTTAAAAAGTAATCCCAGAAAAGACACAATCTGAGAAGGTCTACTGATTGGTGGAAAACCAGCCAATCTGGCAACACCACAAATTTCATACGAATATTTTATTATTATTATTTTCTATTTATTTATTTTTATGTAATCCCAATTATTTCTTTCAATTCTTATTATTAATTGGATTATGATGAGTTAGACAGTGGGGGGAAAAAAAGTCCACAGAATTTATGCATTTAATTGTCAGTTTATTCATTTAAAATATTATTTGAAATATTACACAGCAGTAGTAATTTCATGAACACATTAAACTATAACTCATTTAAAATCAGCTGGAGCACCGAGGTATTACAGTGTTATGTCAGATTATTCATTACAGCTAAGGAGTTGAATTCCAATAAATTGAAACGGACAATGAGAAAATTCCAGTGTGAACTTCCACAAAAAAAATAAAGTTGTAATGCATCTGTCATATATAAATTCAAATTCTTTTATTCGTCCCAGAGAAGGGAAATTGCAAACATGACTAGTAAACTTATACAAGACATACAACTAACAACTAATCAGCTTCACCACATACAGCCAAAGTAATAATACATTTCTTTTTTTTTTTTTTATCTATAAACTTTGCTTTAAAAATATTCTATGAAAGCTCCTAAATTCTGGAGTGCAGTGGAGCTTACAGTGATTGCACAGTCAAGACAATACAGCATTGGGTAATACAGCACAAGGGAGCAGATTTGATTCACACCAGCCTGTCAGTGAGGGGGGGTGGGGGTTCATGCTGATCATGCCTGAGTAAATAGCAGCCCGCACCATGTCCCCGATCATTTCATTACAGTACAGTCAAATTTGATCAGGAAAAATTAAAAACACTCTCCAAACACTAAAACAATAAACTTGATCGAAGCCCTTGTGCACGATGTTCTTTTGTCCCAGCAGGCGCATTCATTTTTTCTGGCAGTAGGTTTGGTAGTTGCTGCAGGCCTTCTGCATGTCAGTTAAGAAACCTGGAACTCCACTCTGTTTCACAAAAACACACAAAACCACACACAGAGAGGATCTGTCAGTGAAGGTCACAAACAGAGTGATGAGCTGCTGACATCATCCCGCCACACATCTGTGAACCACAAGAGGCAAGCGGAGGGATGGTGAAGGAACCCTTTTGACATCGTCGTTAAAGCCCCCATCAAGGCTGGGTTCTGTTAGGAATCAGCGAGTAACGTGTACATTTCAAAGATCCTGATGTTCTTAGGAAGTTTTCCAAAGCAAACAAAGTTTTAATATCTATAAGTCTGAATAGAAGCACAATCAGCTGGATTTAAAAACAAAAAAAAAAATAAATATATACAATATTAAATAATATGAGAGGCATTTCTATGTGGACAGGGGATTTAGAGTTATCTGTCAAGACATCTTTGTTGGGAAATATCTCTAAATGCTGCGAACAAATAAATCAAGCAAAAGTTAAATTATATTCAGTTCCTTCCAAAACATGGGAACAAAAACAACTTACAGACTTCTGACGTTTGACAGGAAGCCTTGATTCAAACCACTTGTGTTGAGTCACACTTTATTTACCCCAGTGATGAGGAACTTCTCTGCATGTGACCCATCTGTAACTGTTCAGCGAGGCCTTGAGCTATTTAACGGGTCAGTCGGATTTAAATAAGTTTTCTGTAAACTTGCTTTGTGTTTATTTAATGTACTGTAGTAAAGCAAAAGTTGCTGTGCGCTCACCTTAGCTGCCCAGTTCACCAGCCAGGTGGGAATCATGCCTCCGGGGTTGTCAAAGTAGTTCAGGAAAACTAAAATAAAGCACACGTTTATGGATAATGACAGAACTGAAACTACTGACTGCTGCTTTCAAACATAAATCTATTGTATCTTTATTCTGGATTTATTTATTTTTTTGTTATATATATATATATATATTCCAATCACAAACACAAGTTTTCAAACATTAAAACTGCACATAATGACTTTGTGGTAAATGTAACATAACAATAACGTGAATGTTTCATTTTGTTTTTCAATTCGGGAATAACTTAAAGCTAATTCAACTGAAATACAATGTCGAGAAAAAAGTTTAAATCCACTGAACATCAATTTGATTCATTTAATTGGTTTTGCAAAGATTTCCTCCATAAGGAAATTTTTAATTGATTGTGAAATATTAATTTGATCCATTAACATCTTGTCCCAAATAAACAGATTCGAACAATATCAAATGTAAAAGTGACAAATGTGACTGTTTGGTTCTTTCAAACAACCAACAGATCAAACTCTTAAATACATTTTATCTACAATTTAGACTCAATGGCCACTGAAGTGGTACAGTCACGTGTTACCTTTCGTTCCACAGGCTCCATCTCTCTCCAGGGCGACGCTCTGCTTGTAGTCTTTCACCCGTAGCACGCCGCTCTTCTCTGCACACGGCGTCTCCGGAGAACTTTTGGCCAGGATCACCCAGATCTTCCTGCCATCCACATCCAGGTCCCTCCTCTCCCTGACGTACACATACTGAGGTTTTGGCGCTCAGGGAAGAGACCGTGGAAGTATTTCTCTCCATAACCACCTCTGATGTGGACTGGGTGGGAATACATGTTTAAAGCAGAAGGATACATCTCTGTTTGACAGAGGAAATGGGTATTTCACTTCCCAGTAGATTGCAGATTGGCCATCAAATTCCTTCTCATAGAGCTCTGTGTGAAAACATGACATGAACATTTAGTAAAAAGCAGCTGTAGATGGATGAGTGCGTCATACACTGAGAAGTGATACAAAAGGATGTAATCTGAGAAGACATTTCTAACTTCTACAAAGTAATCTAAATTATAACTACTTTATTTTCTGTTTCTACCAGACGAGGCAACTACGTGACTACTGTGCAACATGTTACCTTGGTGCTGTAGACGTGCATGAAGGCAAGGACCAAAAGTTAAAAAATATTATATGCTATGTATAAAAAAAATGCCAACAAACCGCAGTGATGATGAAGATATTAAAACCTCATTTGTATATGGCAGAAGACTGATTAGGGGAATTTTATTTGGATGACTGTATGAACTTTTTTTTTTTTTTTTTACCTTTCACATATCCATCCCAATGTTTCCGATAGGTCAGGTCCATGTAGACGTCTGCACACAGCTCTGGAGTGCAGTTGGCAAGCCCGCCAAAGACTTTGTACTCATAAAGTCCAGTTGTCTGAAAACAAGAAATAAACGTTGGATTTTCCAAAAGCTGGTTGCAAAAGCCCCACCCTGCGGTATGTAACTAATCCCAAAGCACATAACACTGATTAGAGCCACTCCGTGTTACACCCTTTCTCACTCTCAGAGAGGAAGGGTGTTGGATTTGATTCAGGAGTTCAAATCCAGTTAACACCCTCAACTGCAATAAACAAACTGCACTGCAACTGAATTTATGTCAACTTGATTGCAGACATCATACCGACTTCATTAAGAAGTTCTTTGGCTTTCAAAGCGTCTCCAAAGGCTTTAGTCAAACATCAAATATCACAGTTTCACTTATTGTGGAGCTTTTTTTTTATTTTTTTGAATAAACTTTGCATTAAAATTAATAGAATTCAGTTGTTGATCATTATTTTTTCCTCATCAAAGACAGAGACAAAAGGATTTCCAATTCTAAGTGTATTCTTTATATAAATTTAAAACAGGCTTCAAAGACATTCAACATTAATCAAAGTGAATCTAACTGATTGTATGAGTCAACTCCTGAATAAGAATTTAATCTAATCAATTTTTATAAATTATTACGATTAAATTAGAGCCCGAAATTATTTCAGTCTGCTGTCTACAAATACAAGAGGCATGCCGAATTAAAGCCTGTATTTTATAATTTCATTAATATATTTAATATTACATGCAAACAGCGGGGAAAAGGTGAGAGAGGTAGAAATGAGCATATTTTAATTGAAGTTTGGCGCAGCCGGACGGAGGCTCTGGCTCCACTTCCGGGTTCCTCTCTCGTTTGTCTCAAAGAGACCGCAGCCGATTTGTTTACGGATGTTTCCAACAAATAAACACCATAAAAGAAAACACTGCAGAAACGTTTTTGTTTTGTTTTGTGTGTGTGTGTGTGTGTGTGTGTGTGTGTAAATTAAACAGCGAAGCCTCCTTGCTCATTCATTCTTCCGTCAGTAACGGTCGGTTTCCGGTACTTCCGGTTTGTTTGGTGTTTTTTTTTTTTCGTACTTCGTCGTGGAGCCGGTAAATCTTCACCCCGTTCGTCTCGGTGAAAAGTTCCCATCCTCCGTCCAGCTGCGGGTCGTCCAGCTCCCTCCACGCCTCCTGGAACTCAGCATCCGCGAACTGCAGCGCCATGACGGCTCCCGTAGGCTCCACCTGTCCGTGCGCACTGCGCAACCCGCAGGTGATCTACGAGCTTCCGGGTTTGCGCCTTCAAAATAAAGGAGTAAAAAAAAAAAAAAGTATTTTCTGACACCTTTTGGGGGTAAAAAGTGTGTAAAACTTTTTTATAAGTGTTTCTGCTGACTAAAGGGAATTACAATGTTGGACAATTTACCTGCGCTTTTATTTTTGTTGTTGTTTGTATTCAGGTGAAGGAATTAAATCATTAAAACATTCCTCTTCATGCATTTATCTGACATTCTCTGTTGATTGAAAAATAAAAAAGGCCATAATCAGTTTTTCTTATTTAAACTCTGACCTCCGTGTTTCTCTTGAAACGTAAATTTACTCAGAACTAATTCAGCTCATTCGGTTATTCAAGCACAAATACTTTGCTTTGTATTTTATTATCTCGTCGTCCAAGATTGAGGTCACACAATGAACGATGAACACAAACTTAGTTAACACCTTTGAGTGCAGGTGGGGGTTAAAATACTTTTAACAGGAAGAGGAAATATATGGATTTTTATGAAACACTCAAATAACAATTTTTCTTTAACAACAGGCTTTTAAATTTATAATATATATCTATATTTAAAATTACAAAAATTACATTTTAAGGGAAATTTACAAATCTAGACTTCAAAATAAGTGCATCAAATGAACCTCTCATGAGGTTTATTTTGGAATACTACACCGGAAGAGAAGATTTCTCTACTGATGCCGAGCTTCACGGTTCAGTCATCCTCAGGGTCCCAGGATGAGGATGGCAGTCCGGATCTTAACCTGCGGACCCTCCGGACCGTCCGGACCCCTGAAGGGGGACTCAGGCTGCAGATTCCCGGAGAGAGGCTGTCGGTCCTCGGCCTCGGTTTGGACTTTTCATCAGATCGACCTGACTGAAGGTTTTATGAGCGCCATGAAAGGAAGCTGTGAGGTAACTTCACTTCTCTTGTTTCTGCACAAAGAACAGAGAAAAGTTTGCGTTTAAAGGTGAATTATTCCGTTTTGGTCGGTTAATGTTTAAAGAGTTTAAATGGCCTTAAAGTTATTCCTAAAATAACAACTTCAGGCTGAGCTCCAGTTACAGTAAACAAACCTTTAACTTCAAAATTTTATTTGGACTTTTATATAAAATAAAACACTAAAAAAACTTAATCTATATATTTATTTATTTGTTTGTTTGTTTATTTTTTGCTGTTTTAACATGTTTGAGTTTTTTCCGTATGTACCCATTTTAATTTCTCCTAATCCTTATTTCAGATTACAACAGATTAAATCAATCTGCATTATTGATTTATTATGATTACTTATTCCACATTTTCATTTCTGCTATCTTAAACTGAATGCCTTCCCTACGCAATGCATTTTATAAGAGATGAATCAATAATGACCATAAATTGAAGTGAAAAGAATATGCCTATTGGAAAACACTCTAATTAAATTTACTCTGCACCAGAATCTATAAAAGAAACTGTTTTTTTTTCTTAGTTTTAGCTTTAAAGCTCCTGTTTCCAGATAAAAGACTCAGAAACTAAACTGTATAACAGTCTTTGTTTGATTAGCTTTTGGAAAAGATGCTGATTTGGGGTCTGAGTAAGTTCTTCCTCAACATTAGATGATCTGTGTTTGACGACGTTGGTTAACTTTGTGGGACGCTCATAGATAATTGGAGATTGATGAAACAGGAATAAATTGCAGACGTAACGAGATGAAATGAAACATCCACAAACGAGGGTAGATGTCATACAGATGTGACGGGTTTGGACGTTTTCGAAAGTTTACTTCCAGATGCTGAAGTCTACAAATTCCACCATTTCTATTTAGTTTCTTTGATAGTTTTTACTTTAGTTATGTTCCGATTCACACGCTGCATCCTTCAGTCTATAAAGACCTGATCCTTCGTAGACCTCAAAATGAGTCTTTGCTTTGCATCATCAGCTTGTGTCACAAAACGTGGTTTTAGATTTGGAGGTTTATAACCATTACTGAGACCGAATACTTTTGTTTTTTTACTGACATATTACTCCTTTTACCAATCGAAGGATCGACCGTTGTGTCCCTAGTTTCCCAGGACAATGAGGACGCATATGAAGAAATGACGACAACTTCGACGTCCTCTTCTGAAGGATGTGGCCTCTGAATTGGGACGCTGCTGTCGTCTCCTTTCAGAAAAGATTTTATGGAGCGATTCATGCGCTTCACTTTTCTCCTCCACATTTATAAAAGACAGTGTAAACAAATCTTAACCTTAACTGTCATTAATTTTCTGTGAAGCTTTTATTTTGTCCTTTTGTGTTAACTTCAACAATAGTGATGATAACACTAATCGTGTGTGTTATTTGTGTGTTATTCACTAAACTGCTCAAATTTTCTCTTAAATGTGGAGGATTTAACATCAGGAAGAGCAGTGAGGCCTAACAATGTGGAAACTACAATGAAAACCGTTCTTCCCACCTATTGTCACTCAGAGTCTGAATTACATTTTTGCTCACACCAGACGTGACGGTCGTGGCGGGGGGTGGGGGGGCTGGATGAGTGCTTGTGAAATTGTTGGTGATTTTGAAGCTCCTCGCATTTCACGGAGCAGTTTGTAATGTCATATCCCGCGCTCTCCAGGGAATGTCTCAGCTTGTGCTGGGCCGAGCGGTCCTGCGTCATTCAGCCCCCCCCCAGCTGCGTTGGGAGGCGGTGGGGTCTGCGCCAAGAGGTTACATGGGTTTATTAAAGCAGCATGCAGGGGGTCAGAAAGTGGTGGTAAATTGTGAAATGTGGGGTTGAATGCCAACAAAACAGCATCTGCGAGGTCTTTGTGTCCCCCCCCCCCCAAGGAGCTGCGGCCGGTGTTGAGCAACAAGCATTTAATGAATGGTCTCTTTCTCCACTCAGACCGGGAGATCGTAGCCAGGAAAAGGGGGTGAAAGGCCAAACGCTGAGGTGGCCATCTGTGGTTGGTTAAAAAAAGGTCGCCCAACCTTGCAATGCCAGAAGACGCCCATAAGGACGCCATGAGGACACCTGCGACCCCGGAGAAGGCCGCCAACAACAACGAGCGCCCAGCAGCCGTCGTGACCGCGGTCAACGTGCCCCTGGTCAACGAGGTCCAGCTGACCGCAGCCACCGGAGGGGCCGAGCTGTCGTGCTACCGCTGCACCGTCCCGTTTGGCGTGGTGGTGCTCATCGCAGGCATCGTGGTCACCGCCGTGGCCTACAGCTTCAACTCGCACGGGTCCACCATCTCTTACTTTGGCCTGGTGCTCCTCTCGGCCGGACTGGTGCTCTTGGCGTCCAGCGCCATCTGCTGGAAAGTGAGACTGGAGCGGAAGAAGGAGCGGCGACGGGAGAGCCAAACCGCCCTGGTGGCAAACCAGAGGAGTATTTTTACTTGATCTATAATTTTGAAAACACAAATCGTAAATATTTTTTTACAGCCTGCAGTGGTCTGATCTTCACGTGGTTTGGAGCTGGACGACCAGCTGGAAGCAGATATCTGTCCCACATGTGCTGCTGGATGTCAGACCTGTAAAAAAAAAAAAAGAGAGAAAAGAAAAGAAAAAGCTTTGACTCTCAAGGTCTCAGATCTAAAAGCTTTTGAAGACGTTGTGAGGGATCTATTTGTCAAACAGAGGCTGCATACAGCATCTGGCGAGCTGGGAACGCAGCCAGAAGGAATGTATCACAATTAAGATGAATTACCACTGTGCAGAACCATGTAGAGGAAGTCTCTCATTAATCTGCTGTTGGATGTGGATGTTTTGATTGTAGTGGGAGGGGTTGTTGGTTTTAAGAGCCAAGGAAAGAAGGAAAAGGGGGAAAACTGGAAAATCCAGGACGATGATTCATTTTCTACTCTTCAACTTGCACATATCCAATATGGTTCATCTCACAGGGAGCGATAATGAAGAAACTTTTATGGACACATGGTACTGGGCAAAAATCTGAAGATATGGAAAGTGATGTCATTCACAGGGAGGGAATATTTAACCTTAAAGGTCCCATATTTTAACTCCTCCGTTGTTTTTATCTCACGTCTTCATGTCCATAAGAAGTTTTGTCTTTAAGAACCAAAAATCAATCTCAGTGTAGTTTTACATCAGATTTCAGATGACCAGAGAAACCAGATCCTGAAGGGTTGGTTGGTTGGTTGGTTGGTCCACGTGGGCTGGGATTGTTGGGGGCGTGGCTGCTTTGTTGTGACATCACAAAGTAGTTGCTGTTTTTTCTTTTTCTTTTCTTTTAACCCTCAGTTTGTGAATACAGGCTGTGGACTGAGACCTTTAATACTCCCGCTGTGTTCATATAAACCTAAACCTGATGTGTAATCAAAGACCACATGGAGGTCTACCTTTATAC
The DNA here is from genome assembly GCA_034769265.1 of Remorina albescens. Classification (NCBI taxonomy): domain Eukaryota; kingdom Metazoa; phylum Chordata; class Actinopteri; order Carangiformes; family Echeneidae; genus Remorina; species Remorina albescens. Next base: position 1,548,906 of record CM068493.1, read on the forward strand.
CATATGGGACCTTTAAATATATATTCACTTAAAGCACTTTGATTGTTCGTAATCATCATATTCAGCTTTTGACAAATTTAATGAGTAAAAATCTAAATTTCACTATTTTTCTAGCGTTACTGCTTAAACTGATGAATATAGAACATTTAAATTGTCCACAGTGTACTTCCATATTGTTTGTGTTTTGTTGTATCCATTTGCATGTATTAACGGGACGTCGTGAGGTTTAATAAACTCGTTAAGACTCAAACTATGTAAAAGTGTCACAGTTGGCAAGAAGAATGTTTTTTAGTGATTACTTATGGGTTAGCATAAAAGCTCTAAACCAAATAAAAAAATGTACAAATCAATATATCCACAGTTTAATAATGAAGATGTTGTGATGAATTAGTGCAGAAACAAATGTAAAAGTGATGATTTGGGGACAGATCTCAGAACCGTTTACTTTGGATAACTGTTTCTTGGTGTTCCCAAAATTTATGATTACCTTCTTTTTTTTAAAATCCATCCATCAGTCTTTTCCATCAACACATTCCCGCTCTGGCTCTTTCTTGGGAAGTATCAGGTAATATGTGGGACAACTATCCCAGGCTTTTGTTGTCCGACACTGAAGGAACACTCCATCTTCTGCCACCTGCCAGTGAGTCAGTCACTTTTACTGTTTATAGGAAATTTGAGTCTGAATGAAACCGACGTCAGCGTTTGTGTTTCTTATGTGTCGGAGAGGTGATGAGTTATAACATTAACAACTCTCTGCCTTTGGGGCTGAATTGAAGGAAATGTGACGCACATGTGTCGTGACTGAGGGTTCACAGACGGATAACGCACGCTGCTGCCTTTTATTTTGATTTTAAATTATCAAAAATAAACACGCTAAACACGCCTTTCCTTCAACTGCGGCGCCGCCGTGCAGTAAAAGTAAAACGGGTGGACGAACTAACACAGTTTTGGTAAATGCAAGCGTTGTGAGCTCAGAGACTTGGAAAATAAACACAAATCAGAGCTGCCCATCTTGTGTTGCACAAGATATTCAGAAAGGGTGGGGGGATTTAACAACCACGGTCCTATCATCATCCGTTCTCCAGTTTTACAGGAGACGCCGTCGTGCTTTTGTTATGAGAGGACAAAAGAGGCTTTTTTGGGGGTTGAACTGAATGTTTTGGGGGTTTTTGTATTAATTTTGATTTAATTTATTTAACATTTCAATATATAGGTTCCCAGCAGTAAAAGGAAGTTGAACTCTCCTGTTTGACCCTGTTAAGTTTAAAATAGCCTGGATGTGGAAGTGTATTTATAGGCAGGATTTGCGTTCCTATGCGTCTCCGTGACACCAGACACTACAACTAAATGGTTTCCTTGCGTCAGAGGAGAACCTACAACACACTTTGTCACTTTTGGGAGATCACCGCCGCACACACGATGGGCTGCAGGCCGGCACCGTGTGGACGCCGAGATCAGATCAGTAACACAGCAAATGGACACACGCCTTGGGGACGATGGTGCCGCCTCCCTGTTTGTCAGGTTGGAGCAGACCAAAGTTGGAAAAATGGGTGACTTGATATGAAGTTTGACAGGTGCTCTCTGCCTTTAAGTGTCTTTAACGTCTTCACACGCTGCTTCCGCCTTTATTTGCCTCGTGGTTGTCATTTCACTCAGCGCCATGCCGAAGACTTAGTGCGTCGATAAACAGCAAACAAATCAGGGCGGGGGAAAGGAATCGGTTAAATGACAAGGAAGAATAAAATTTCTAGGAAAAATGTACTAATCATGAGTGAACAGGTGAAGTTCAAACATTTACTAAGAGAAGCAATAAATAAGGAAGGAAGAAGGAAGGAGCGATATAGATGAGGGAGAAATAAGGAAAGGGCCAAAAGGGGAAACTTGAAATTAAGTAAGGGAAGGAAGGAAATAATTGGGAGTTTTTCAAAGGAAGAAAATTTGGAAGGATAAAAAAGGAAAGGGAGACAAATTAAGAAACTGTGGGTGATGGGAAGGGAAGAAGGAACAAGATAAGGAAAGGTCGAAAGGGAAGGAGATGACCTGACTATATGCAATAAAAAGAAAGAAAGTCCAACTTTTGTCAACAAAGGAGAAGCCAAATTCCAGACCTCCACACATCCGATCGCACATCGTTCAAATCAAACACAATTAAACATAATGAGCTCAGCATTACAGGGATCCTGGTCCAAATCAGCTGTGCAGACGGAGGCTGAAACAGACCTGACCTGACAGCTCTCTGACCCGCCGTCTACAGCGGCGTGGAGAAGCCAGAGTAACTTCATTCTGCTGCTGGAGACGACGTCAATAAGATTTGAGCCAAATAAACGGAGAGACCAAACCTGAGATGAACTTTTAGAGTTAAAGATGAGAGAGACAATTCTTTTGCATTAGATTAGTTTTTTTGTCATTCGGATGAAGTTTCATTTTGGCTCTTACTTCATTTCTGTCGGGATTGCAGCTCTCAGAAGGCGATGAGGTCTGCACTGAGCAAAATGCTAACTAGCTTCCTAAGGTTGGAAAAACATTTACACAGCTAAGAAATCCAAGGAGGAGTAAGGACATTTTCCCATAAATTTCAATAATATCTGACTTCTTTTTACTACCAGTTGCAGGGTGAAGGCAGCTTGAGTTCACATCCACTTTTATATATTTATATATATTTTGAGTGATGAAGAATCGGGCTGCAGATACTAAATGAAGTCATCGTGAGAGTTTTGGGCGTTTCCTGAAACTTTTCTTTCTTCCGTGTGACATTTTGTCTTTCTGAAAAAGCCTCTCCCACCAAAAAGTTGGCGTAAAAGTGCAAAAGGACACCATTTATGGCTGAAATTCAAAGTGCAAAACCTCCTGCGCCTCACACAATAAGCGTCTGCAGCGTTTTACGGTGTGGCGGTGTCTCTGCACGACAGGCTCGGCCTTTGGGTCTTTCATGTTCTGCCAGAGGTTGAAGGAGCGTCTGAACTGTTGGCGGCCCACAATCCCGCGGGGCGCTGGCGGTTCAGTTCGCCCTCATTCTTCCACATAATAAAGAGACGGCTCTTCCTGACCTGTTCCTCCCATTTTTACAGTAAATCCCGCTTCAACTGGACCGGTTTCATCTCAGGCATGAGACACGACAAAAGAAAGTTCAAAACGTGTTTTTAAATCTCAACCTGGCAGTTTATTTCGATGCTAATCGTTGTTAGCGTTATGCTACTTGTTTCTGAGCTTTTCAGGCGTGTCGGTTGTGCAGAAATACAATTTTATCAAAGTCTTTGAATGAATTATTATCAGGTTTGTTCATTGCAGCTTTAAGGACAGAGATTTATTTGTGTAGCTCTATTAGTCTTGTCAACACAGATACCTGACAAACAGCTTTGTTTGTGGACGAACTCTATGTGTGTTGAAGTGTATGGGAAAATCGTCCTACTTTTACTGTCTGATTTCATCCATATCTGTTTGACTGAGTAAAAAACTTCTTGCTGACTTCACAGGCATGATCTTCGTGAGCAGAAGCTGCTCAGACAGTTTGTTTCTGTCCAATGAACCACTTTGATATTGATGCTTTTTACTCTCTGCTAACTTCTCTTCCCTTTCCTATTGTTCCTGTCACTTCCTTATTGAGCCCACGGCTGTAAATCTGTCACAAATTGTCCTTTGATATGTTTTCCTACTTAAGAGCAGGGTTGAAGGGAAGTGTATGAATCCACTTTGCAGCACATGGAAGATTTGAGGACGAGAGTTTTTCCCACCTGAATGTAATCTACACATGTGCTCCCATTCATTTGTGGTTTAAGAGAGCATGACGAGGATGTTTTGTGTGTGGACATCAGCTGGAGTTGATCCCTCTCTATGAAACCAAACGTTTGTGGTCGACAGCAGAGGGAGAAGGAACAAAAGGAAAGTTAACACTCTGTTGTCCGTCACCAGCACGTCTCAGGAATGATTGCATCCATATGTGTGAGGGAAAATGGTTTGAATCTGAACCGAGCTGCTGTTCTTACAGCCAGTTTTTTTCCAGAGCTGCAATTGGTGTCGCATCTTCTGACACACAAGCTTCGTAAAAGGAAGGTAAAACTGCATTAAAGGTTAAAGGCCAGTGTGTTAAACAGCGCTGTAGATGTGCTGAGGAGCGCCTCACGGTACGTTTCCTAACCAAAGATTTGCTGAATTAAAACGCTTGCTGGCTTATTAGATAAATGTCTGACGTAAACGGCCTCGTTGGTCACGGGCGGTGCCTTCTATCTTCCTCCTGATGATGATGTTTCACTGTTGAGCAAATATGAAAGAAAGGCAATAGCCTAAAATGTTAAAAATCAATATGATCCCTGTAGAGTATTATCTTTTTCTGCATCGGCATCACTAAAAGCATCGCGAACTACGTCTTAAAAACTGTGACGGTTGTCAGGCAGGCTCAGGAGCTAACAGTTGTGTCCGTTTAGACATCAGATATAATGATTTCATCAGAAAGTTTAAACCACACTGAATCTAAAAATGAGTTTTTGGGTCTGACTCAGTTATAGTTCAGTTTGATTTGATGCTGAGTTTGGCGCTAAAGATTTTAACTTATATTTTGTACGATCCGTGAGGTAAAACTGAGGATCATGCAGTCATCTTCATCTGTTTCCACGTAAATGTGAATAAAATACAAATAAAAGCAAACAAAGGTGATCACAGACCTGTTTGTGTAAAATAAAATCAAAAGGCAATTTTTCTTTAATATTTACTCAGTTCAGTTAGAATGAGTCCGTTTGTCTGTCAGTAAAACGAAGTAAATCATTGGAACGGCTCGGGGAGGAAACCAGAAGGTGTGTCTGAAACGGGCCGCAGAGGTCATTTAACAAACACAATGATGTCAGAGGAAGTAGCTTCTTCACAGCCTCCGTTTCCTTTTGGCCTGAACAGCTGAGCTACTGTGTGGAGCAGAAACTTTCCCGCTCGGTCTGCATCGCTTTACCGGCAACAACACGCTGTTGTTGGGAAAGAAGCATCTGACTGAAGCTTTGCTTCATATTTACTCCGATATTTGATATTTGATTAAAGCAGGACGTTCCAAAATCTGTTTCCAACAAGTTTCAGATACAGCTTGAAACTTTTAGAATTCGAAGCTACTCTCATCACAAACACACACAAACACAAAGCTGCTGCTTTTAAAAGACTCCAGTTTGTAGTTTGTCCGTCGGCCATCTTGGTTTTTTTTGGAACTACATTTGGAGAATGTACTTGACGTAATAATAAAAGCTCTTTTATCTTCTTCAGTCACCTACGTAAAATAAAAACTCTTCCAAACAACAACCTTTGGGTTTCAGGCCTGTTCACACCCTTCACATCCTTCCAGTGCTGCAACTAATCCGACGCTGTAAAACAAAACCAGCGCTGTAGTTTATTGAACTGTGACGGGACTGCTGACCTCGTCCATCACGTAAAAATCAAACTTTATCCTTTCCCATTATAAATCAGCTCCGTGTCTCAGAACAGGCCTCGTCTTTACAGCTGCAGTGGGGGTCAAAACTAAAGCTTGAGAGTGTTTTACGCTTCACGGCAACGCAGAAACGTCCCTATTGGAGAAACATAAACATACAGTTTAAATTTATGGGACGTTCTCAGCGACAGTGCAAACAAACCGCCGTGAAAATCCAGTTCTGGTCATGTTGGAGCTGAAGTCCCATAAAGCAGCATGTCACCACCCTGAATCTCCACCCACAGCGTCCCATCCCTCCTGAGTGTAAACAACGTCACTGTGGGTGAGGATGGGGGGGTTTGGAGGGGCGGGGGGGGGCGTCTTGGGGTCCTGCTTGGGTTTTTGTCAGCTGTGGACATTCCTCTGAGCGCACAAGCTGTTGTGATGACGTCCAGGAGACAAAGGCGAGGACGTGGCTTTACAGCTCCCCGCTGATTTAAACTGGGTGTGAATGAGCACTGAGGCGTTTAAACCCAGACAAAGCTGGGAGAAACAAACACCCAGAGCTGCTTCTGTTTTTAACCCGTCAGAGAGATTCTTCTCTAATTCAGAGTCATCGTCAGTCTTCACCAGAATGTTCCCCCCAAAATTCTGACACGCACAAAGATTCAGAGATATTAAAGAAATAACTTCTCTTTATCTCTTTATGCATAAGTTGGTATGTCGTGGTGCGTTCACTGTCGGTTCATAAAATTAGGGCTCTTGCAGCTATGATGCCAACTTTTCAGTTTGTCCTGTTAAATAAATTTATTTAAAATAAATCCAGTTGTGAGAGCTGCAAGAATTAAAATAAATCTAAATCATGTGTCCGGCTTTAAGGCGCTGTGATGTGACCGACAAGACCGACAACTCTGTATATAAATACATATCCATCCACATCCTGGTTATATATGTTGATTATTTTAGTCTGCTCTCCTAAAGAAGGCAAGTTTAAATGTAAATAAATGTAAAAGAAATATTAATTTTTTTTAATAAACATGGACATTAAAAATTAACATGTCAGAAAATGTACCCTGTTTATCTATATGTGCCTTTACAAATGTAACTATTTAGATTTAATATGAATATATCCAGAGGATTTGTTCATTAATGAATAAATAAGTGACATCTATGACGAGAGTAGCTGTTACTGTTTTTGAATTTTCACACAGCACAAATAAAACCGATCGTCCACGATGAATCTGTTTCAGGATGACGTTTGATAACTCGCAGCTCCGAGGCCGAAGGACACACACGCGGGTCCTTGACGAGAGGAAACCGTGAACTCTGGGAGGAGCAGGTTCCCACACCCAGAAGAAGAGACGCAGATCGCCTCTAACACAAACAGTCCGGCACTCAGGAAAAGGAAAGGGCTCTCTCTGGGCCTTTATCAGATCTGCAAGATCCTCGGCCCCGTCCATCACCCGCCGCTGTCCCACAGGCCGGACCCCGCCCAGCACTCTTCTTCTCCACGTCTTCATCATCAGAACCCTTCACATCTGGTTTTCTTATCATGACGTCCATGATAACTATTTTCTATTTTACCGCCTCTTTTACATCGGAGGAGAAATGTCATTATAATAATAAGAGACGAGTTTCCTTTTCACACCAGTTTCTTCACCAAAACTGTTTTTTAAAGACAATTTTTGTGTTGTTTTGTGTTTTAGTACATTTTAGTGTTTAAAAGTAACTGCAGGTTGTCGTCACACTGAAAGTTTTAGAGGCTTCAATGTCGAACAGCCGAGTTTGTGTTTGTCATCATATTTCTGGTTAGTATTAAAAATCATTTCATGTCAGGTCTTTATTGGGTTGTTGTTCATGTTAAATCACACGGAGTTAACTGCTGTATGAACTGAGCAGCTGTTTCCTGAATATTTAAAGCTGGATTCTTTAAAACTTTAAATAAAAGTGCGCTGAAGGAAGAAGAATATGGAGCGATTCTGGTCATTTGATATCGTTAAATATCAGAAAAATATCGGTCTGCCGTGTTCTGAGTCTGTTTTGCATCATATTTCACCAAGATATGAGAATTTGGCCTTTTTTCCACGTCTTTGCTTTGATAGATACTTTCAAGATATTAAATGCAAAGGGAGTTTTTGGAAGCTGAAATGAGGCGGGCAGCAGCGCAGCAGGAGCTTCCCTCAGCTGTCTGCTGGTTGTGTAACAGCAACCTCCTCACTGACCTCTGACCTTCAGGCTACTTCACGCTCAAACAGCCGATTCACACACAAAAGAAAATGAATGGAAGAAACCGGAGCTGCTCTGTTGTGTCACTGTAACCGAGACGCTGTCGGGAACTTCGCTTTTATTCTCCTGATCTTTTCTTTCCATTACAGAGTTCACACAGGTCCTCATGAAACCTAAATTAAAGTTAATGCCACTGCTGACTTTACAGTAAAGGCGAACAAAGACACACATATTTTTAGATTTTGTGGAAACTTTAATGTGAAGCAAGTGCAGATTATAACCTCATGGAGGCGCTGCAGACAAGAAACTCTTCAAAAACTGCATTTAGCTGAAGTATCTTTTTAACTCGCGTCACATCGTTAAAAGTTAAAAACTGCTAACTAACCAAGCAAGAGATGTATAAATATTTAAAACTGACTTAATCTAGTTAAATAGTGAATATGATGCTTTATTGAAAAAATATATTTTGAATTCTGAAATATAAAAATATGTGTGTCTATGTCTTTCGTTGTTCAGGCTCCCATCCAGTTGGTTTGTTGATGGGATGGGGGGAGAGCAGAGGTGAGGTCAATCCATGTCAGGGGTGGGGGGGGTGGGGGGGGGCTGAGCCTCTTCACATCCTCTGCTCATAAGCCACGAACAGCTGAAGAGGATTTGTCAACAACATCCCTCCCCATGATCGGCCCCTGCTGTCTGTCTCCAGGTCCCGGCCAGGCGTCCGGACTCCTTGGCACCAGCTGGAAGTGGGGGGGGGGGGAGTCTGGCGCTGGTGGGAAGAAGATCTATATCTCCAAGATGAGCAGGGGAGCCTCCGCAGGAGAAGACTAACCCATCACATCCTCTGAGCTAATCACCCCCGACAACACAACAAACACAAACACACTCTTCCTCTGACTGTCTTCGACGTACAACCATCACACACGCACTGTTCATTTCATCTCAGATATGTTCACTTCTATGTCATCTAACATACAACTTAAATGTATGAAGTCAGACTCATGATGAGCCATCAATCAATCAACAATTTAACATTTTCCCATAGACTTCAATACAATGCGACTTCACTTTTCAGACCCCTCTTTCACTTTTCTGTCAAAACTACTCTGAACACCGGATGTTGTCTGGAAACAAACAAATGACCTGCTGGAATAAGTTCAATTATAAAACACAGGTCCTGTGTGTTCCTTACAAATTAAAAGTATTTATATTTCACTGCAAATTGCTCCTAAAAAATAAAATGTCAGAAAAAGAGAACATATTGCTGCAGCATCCTCTCACCCGGCTCTATTTTGAGAGCTCAACGACCCCATTAAAACACTTTACACCGACATAGAGTGATAAATCCACGTACTGTACGTCGTCCCGTTCACCCCATCTGTTCTCTTTTCTAATCCTCAGAAACACAACTGAGAAGTTGCTCGCACGAGGATCAGAAATAAAAAGCACACGTTGTGTATTCCCTGCGGTGTGATGCATCACCCGCAGCCTCTTTAATAAAACTAACTTCAGTCATAAATTGTATTCATGAAGCCTGAGAATGACTAATGTCCCCCGGAGCTCTCCGTGAGTGAAATTTATCTGGTTTAATCTAGACTTATGTAATTCAGTATAATATTAACCCGTTTTAAATATCCTGACAATCGGAAAATGCACTGTGGCTCCTCCAGATGTGGACTTCTGGAGCAGGACCAGGATCGGTGACGCACAGAGGTCATGACCCCCCCCCCACCACCACCTTCCATCAGCCCTCATCCTGAGGCCGTAGGAGGTGGGATCGGAGTCAACCCATTTGCCCTGTGACGTCGGCTCCCTGAACGTATCGAGGGATTACGGACCCGAGGAGTGAGGTCATTATATAGTGCGTCCATATGCTGCCCCCCCCACTTAGCTGTTAAACACCAGGAGGCAGGAAGCTCTGCGGGAGAAGCTGGAGCAGATTAACTCTCCATTTAATGCTTTCTGTGTTTATGTTATGAATTCTTTTCGGTCACATTCTCCTCGTTCAAGTTTTCCCCACGAAGTTTTTTTTTTTTTTTTTGTCAAAGTAAAAAAATGTCAAAATCAAAGATCATAAGGAACAGATCAAACCCCCAAACTGGAGATATTTTTCCTGGTATCATATCAGAGATTGGAGCCAGATCACTGTTGGTGCAGACTCATTTTTCTGTGCACACAGACACAAATTGAAGACAGAGCTCCATAGTGTCCAAAACTAGCAAAGAAATTAAGTTTATTATATTTCTGACATCGGGCGTGTCTGATCTGATGGAGCAGAAACATGTTGTCTTGTTAAAAGCAAACCAAATGATTCTCTAACAAACATTCATGTCTTCATGTCTAAGATAAAAACTCACAGGGAGAGACTGATAGTTTTGACAAACTTAATGGAAATTTTTTTTAAACGTATCGGTTTTCCTAAAACTTCCAGTCGGTTTAAACTCAGTTTCATTTCCTGTAAAATTGGAACTGGATGCAGATTTCGACAGAAAACACTACAGCAAAATCCACGACATCCATTCTGACTTTGTGAAATGAAAAAGGCCATGCAGAATAAAACTGTACCGCGGTCAGGTGGTTTGGATCTCTGCTGTCAGGATGCCGGTGGGAGGTTTCTCTGCTTCGTTCCTTCCTTCTTTCCTCAAGAGTTTGTCTGGGTCAAAGTTCAACATCCAGCTCAGCTTCTTCTGCTTCTTCTCCTTCCTCTGATTGTTGCTACCTGCTGCCCCCTGCTGTCCGTCAGCCTCACCACACTCTTAAATAAGGTGACCTGTTGAAACACACTTACCCCTTTTTTTGTGCAGCACACAGATTTACAACAACACCCCCCACACACACACACACACACATGTGCTTTACGTTGTCGGGCATTGACGCAGATTATGAACCTGAGGAGTTTGTGATAATCCCGTCCTCAACGAGGGGTCAGACACACGGAGGACGAAGAGAAAACACAATCTGTCTGGACTTCATGTTCAACACCATCATAGATTCTGGAAATAAAATTTCTTTCTCCTTGTTCTGTGGTTGATTAAGTCTCCTGTTAGCATGGCAGCATTTCTATTGAGCCAGATGGCTTCTTCTGTCAATCCCCACTCACAATCAAGATTAAGATTACACACACACACACGCACAGGGACATGCACTCAAATACCTCAAACACACAGTAATTAATGTTCACTTGCGAGCAGATGACATAACAGAATCTGTCACAGTTGCTGAGTTTTAGCTGAAGCTTAAGTTATTAAAGTGATCCATCGATCGCAGAAATTCAAGGTTGGAGGAGCAGCGCGGATTAAAGTATTTTTACCACAAAGCCACGTATCCACGGCGCTCATCTGAAACAGAGAGGTGGGAGACAGAAGCTGGGAGGAGAAGATGGAGGGAGGGAGGGGGGGGGAGGATAGATTGAAGAGGATAGAGAGGGCAGAAAAACCTGCTGCCTCGTTTAGAGTTTCTCGGCTGGCTGTCGGCACCGAATACCTTCCCGCCCTCTGAGGTTCTTGTCGTCCGAGGCCTCAGGGCCGCCCAGCATGAAGCAGGCACCATGGGCTTTCTGGAAAACTACCAGGAGATCGACCCTGTCACTTTGAACCTCTGCATCCTCATCGCCAGCTACGTTATCTTGCTCCTGGTCTTCCTGATATCGTGTATCATGTACGACTGCCGGGGCAAAGATCCCACCAAGGAGTACGCCCCGGACCCGCAGCCGACCCAGTCTCCCATCAGGCTGGTGGTGATGCAGAGCTCTCCGGCGTCGGTGGGACGGTGGGACACGACCAACATGATCACGACCTACCACGAGCCCACGCACTCGGACTTCAGGGAGAAGAAGAGCACGATGGTCTGAGCAAGACTCAGAGGAGTCACCTTTGTGCACACCTGACCCCTTTTTTGTTTTTGTTTTTGTTTTTGTACCTGCTTTTCTTTTTACCTTTACCTCTACCTACCTCTACCTCTACCTATCCCTTCTCTTTCGCTGATCGGACAATGCTTGGATTTGACCTACGCAGGACCAGAATTGGACGGTAAGGGGAGGACGACATGTGTTGATGTCTTTAAGTGCTAATGTGTATGCACGTGAAATCCCTCTTTATCTCAAGGACCTCAAGCCAAAGCCTGCAGACTGACCTGGAGAGGAAATGTCACAACCGATAAAGCCCAAGGAATGAAGAGGGTTGTGTTTGTGTTGTGTTGATGGAGGGAGGTTAAAGGATTAAGGTTAAGGTTGGGAAAACGTACGGAGAAGTGCAGCAGGTAGGACCCAAACACCCTTTCAAAAGCAGCCCAGTGCCTTTTGTCTTTGGACTTTGTTCCTCCCGTACACGTGAATAAAACCGCTCCAACAAATCAAAGACACACTGGCTCTTGATTGGAGTTCAACTTTAAGTCTGGGCCGACAGAACTGGAGGAGATGCGACGTGCATGGACGTGGTTGTGAAAGCGGCGGACGGATTGGGTGACTCCGCTGGTCCTGACCCGCCGCATCTAGATTCTTATTTTGAGACGTCTGTCTTCAAACCACCTCATCCACACTACAGGAAAGAGTTAACCCTTTCCCTCCTCTTTCCTCCTGCATTACAAATCGAAACATAAATAAGACCCGACCCTTACCATCTCCGTTTGTCTCTCATGTCACTCAACTGCAGCTTTGGTTTATCAAGTCTGATAAAACGTGCAAACAATGTTTTATGGGCACAACAGTGAAGCTAGAGATTGCAGTATTTAATGAGTAAACAGTGAAATGGCTTCTGTCGTGTTCACGGTGAATAAACTGCCCAGTCAGTCTTCAAGTTCTGATCAATTGTTTATTCGATTAACGGCGTCTGTAGCTTTGTCCGTATCCAGTTCACCTCGCTACCAAAGCCAGCAACCAGCATCATGGCTGACTGGTCAGTAAATCAGGAAACTAAAAAACTACAAACTACATATTTCTGCTGTTTTTATTTTTAAACCAAAGCTTTGTCTTTAGCTTTGTCATCAAAAACCCATCTGGTCCTTTGACTTTATCAGTCCCCTTTGGTTTTTCTACTTGGCCAGCTGCTGTCAGGAAACACGTGTATACAGATAAAGATAAGAGAAATACACGATAAGGAGCGAATCAATCTATCTGTCAGTTCTTTGGTTGATAAAAGAAACCTGATTATTCAACAGACTGTGATTAAAGTTCCACTTTATGCTGCCAGCACTCAACAGAAATAGACCTCGTAGCTCCCAGAAGTCTAAACAGGGATGCAGATAGAAACCAGGATGGAGGCCCGAGTAATCCTGATTCTGAGAAAAGGGGCAGTAAATGGATCTCATTCATGAAATAGACCATGAAGTGTGAATAGATTCAATGTAAATACATTATGTAAGTAAGACAAATTCTATCTTCAGCTATATTTCCTTATTTTAAATTTGTCATCGGATCCATATCCTTCTTAACGCCATAAGACCAATACAAGAATGAGGCCAAAGTGTGTTTGTGTAGCTGAAGTCTAAAACACCAGCTGAGCTAAATTTGGAGGAAACTTCCGTTCAAAGTGAGAGATCTCTTATTTCCTAACAATTAATAACTCAAACACAGCTTGACAATATAAAATCATCATCTCTCTCCAGCAATTCACGTTTTTTATGTGGATATTTGAAATGGGACATAATAATATCCCAGAACAGAGAAAAATGTCTTTTTAGGATGATCTTGGTTTGAACTATTTTGGTTAGAAGATCGGCGAAATAACCCCAAAGTGGACAAGCAGCAGCGACTGGAGCGTGTCAACATATCGGATAGTTTGTTCTACTCAAATTTGAATTCGATGTGATAAGTTCTTGCTCCGTATTTGTGAATGTGGGTGTCAGTTCAGGCGTGAGGTGTTAACAGGAAGGCAGCCGTGTTTCGATGAACGCAGTAATCCTCCGAGTGCTTTCCAAGATACAGCACGCTAGGTTCAGCTTCTCAGCTGCAAGATTAATGAACCCGGCAGCAGAAAAGCTTCTGACCTACAGACACTGTTCTTTTTTCTATTCAGATGAGAGTTACTAGTAAACTGGGACTGCGCTGGAATAAATATATGAAATAATCTAAGTGATATGTATAAACATGGAAATGGAATTTCAGACACATTGCTGCTGATTCTTTCTGAGAGTTTTTGCCTTAAATGTTCATTTTCTGAATTTAAAACAGCGCCCTCACTGTTGCCATTGTTAAATTTAAAGCCTTGTTATTTATTATTCTCAGAATTATTTCCCCGCCTGCTGTTTTTTTTTGGTTTTTTTTTTTAGCTGGTGGTTGATTTGCGGCGGAGACGTTTCCTCTGTATTTGGTCATTTCCCCTGTGAATTAGAGGTAAACTATGGGCAATACATTCTAGCATGAAACAGTAAACCAATTAGAAGCTGTTTAACTCCGCGTCACGTGTGCACAGAAAGCCTCTTTTATTCTAAGGCATTCCCACCGATAGCAGATACAGTACGTCTGTCCGACACGACCAACAGAAGTGACTTCAGTCAGATTTATCTTTGGATGCTTTCAGTGTGATGTGATGTGATTGTTGAACACTGACATCAGATCAGCAGCTTTCCTGACCCTCGTGTGACGATGAGACGAGCACGTCCGACCTCTGACCCCCTGATTTAGCAGGAGGATCAGGTCTTATTAGCTTCCATCTTTTTTTCTGGAGGAGATGCAGAATTTTAAAATGCCTTCCGGTTGCCAAAATGTTGCATCGATATAAACCTGTGAAGGTTTTTTTGTGCAGATTGAACAAACAAGCTTCGTCAGATTTGCGTGTGATTTATTGATTTGTTTTGTTTTTTTTGGTGTTTTGTTTCAGGTTTGATTATCTCATAAATAAGTGACTCTTCACGGATGTTTTCGGATACAAACTTCTTGTTGGTTTCTTATATTCATTGGACCCAAATGTTAAATTAAAGGTTCAGGCAAAGAAAAGGAAGAAAATTAAAATTGTCTTTTGTAAGAAAGCCGGTTGACATCCAGATGGCAAACACAGGAAAGTCAGCAGCAGATGATCAAAGTGGCTGGTAGCCTGTTTATTTGGTGGAGCTTGATGAGGGACAGGTGGAGCAGGATGGAGAAATAAAAGACAGGTGCGCATGGAGGAGGAACTGGGTTAGGTCACCGGCAAAGGTCGGAGGCTGCTGCCGCACAAACAGAGAAGAACGAGGTCGTGGCGGCTGAACGCTTTAAGTTTGGTGTGCGACTCTAGAGTCAGACAGCATGAGAGACTTTGGCTGGTAAAATTCAGCATGAAGACAGACACAACAATGGTGTCGTTGATCGAAGGAATAAAAAAATGTCATTTCTCAAGTAATCTGCAGTTGGAGCTAACATTAGCTCTGCAGCAGAGGCAGAACTTAGTAGCTCCTTTAAAACCTCCCAAAACTTGATGCTACAGACAATTATGGTGGTGACAATTTTTTAAGAAGTTTAATTTAGAAAACTCTGCTGTTTTAAGTTAAATGATTTCCAACAAGGTTAGTTCCCCTTTGGAGCCAGGAGTGGCCTGCAACGCAGCTTTGTGTGAGTGTACACGGTGACGTGAAGTGACAACGGCTGCTTGTGTGCGGTGACAGTGCAGGTCAAAAACACCCGAGAAGCCTCAACGATCCGCCACCAAACTCAGCAGGCCATCAGTGCAAGCGGCAGCCACAGACAGGGGATTGTTTACAGCCGGGCCTGGACGCCACGCTGCCGGCCGCTCTCAGGTGTGTTTCACATGAGAGGTGTTGGTGGTGGTGGGGGAGGGCAGGAACAAGGAGGTGATGTCTGCTGACATATGGCCTTTGGCATTCACCCGCTGTCTGTGATAATGTCCTTTTTAAAACCCCAACAAAGAGCTCTTTCTCTCCATCTGGATCAGTCCTCATTCTCTGCCCCAACTGGTACAGTGTGTTTACCACAAAGACCCAGAAAGTTCCGTTCCTTGTTGAATCTCTGATATATACGTGACCTCTCTTTTTGTTATTTATAAACCGAGGCAATGTGACTGTCAGAGAAATATGTTTCCGTTTGTCCGGGATATAAGTGAGAAGCATTTGTAGAAGAAAACCCCTCCAGGCTCGGCTCGAACTTCATCAAGCACACAGATTGCACTTTGCTCTTACATAAACACTGTTATATCTCAGGGTCACTAATCAAGTTACAGTTCTGTTATGTAACTGAGCCTTTGCAGTGTGTTTGTGTGTGTGTAGTTCATTGTCTCTGTCAGTTTGTTTGTCTGCAACACCCAATCTTTTACATGTTTTCTTTTTTTTTTTTTTTTTTGCCAGAACTGCAGCACCAAAATTACGCCTTTTCCTTCACTAGAAGAACGTTGTCTGCAGTTTCTTTACTTCTTTGGTCGAATAGTTAAGTTGTGAAAACGTGGAGTTGTTCAGGATGAGTGTAAAGCTTCTGAATGTGGTTCGCATTTCATCCTCCGTTTGAGAGGAACTTCTTACTTAACACCTATCATGTTTGATTTGAAAGGACACATGTATGAAAGTCTGTGCACAGAATAAAAAGTTCATTGTTAAACATTTAAAGAGCAGTAAGGCACAAGTGCAGACATCTTCATAACAATTTCCGTTTATTTGTTGATGATAAATTCCAACCATTGGGCCTGTTATTTCTCTTTTCAAGTGATTTGTTTAAACTTAACACCATAACGTTTAACTACTATGTTTTGTCACTCAAACTGTTGGCCTCATTAACACATCAAATTACTATTATTAACTATTATTTTTGTCTGTTATTTTATATCTCTTCTTTAAAGTAGATTTTATATATTTACATATTTATATTTCTTTTTTTATATTACGTCTGTTTTCTTTAACTGCTTCAGTTTTTGCACACACAGCTGACTCAAACTGCATCACAGCGGCTCAGAGAACAGTTCAATCAAACTATCATTGTTTTACTTATTTATCTGTTTATTTATTCATCTATTTATTCATTTATCTGTTTATTTATTCATCTTGTCTTCGTTTCGCAATATTTTTTTCCATCAGCAACGTCACTGTGACGTCCTCATCAGGCGCTGCCTATCGGGCATGTGATTGGCGAGTGCGCCGGCCGCCTACGCTGCTCATTGGCTGAGGCCGCTGCCAGTCAGCGTGTCGTCACTGGGACCCCGGAAGTAAAGCCGTATTTCAGCGGAGCGGCTCCGCCGGGGAGCGGCTCATCGGTCAGCCTCCGGGCCGCCTGCTGCTTCCTCTCCATCGGCTTTTTATTTCGGGTTCAGTCCCGGCTGCCGCTGGTGCTCATGGATGTTTTGTAGCTCCGGGAAAAGGCAGTCGGTGTTTATCGGCAGAATGACGTTAAGAAAAAGGCTAAAAATGTCGCCGGTGCCTTGTGGCTGCAGCGAAAGTTAGCTTGTGCGATGCTAACCGATTAGCTGATGCTAGGCCTCCCCTTTTCCTCCGTTTATTGTTTGAGTTAACTTTTTTTTTGCTTCTACTTTTTTTTTTCTTTTTTTTTTTAAACCTGAGCTTTGCAGCTCTTCTGTTGACTGATTGTTATTATTATTTTTTTGTTTGTTTGGTTTTAAATAAATAGATGGTTTTGCATCAGAAAGTGAGATGAAGAGAGTGAACAGCCTCCAGAGGTGGGTGACTACCGAGCATCCCCCCCCCCCCCTAAAAAAGACCCAACAATTTATTTCTATTATTGAACCATTTTCATACTAATCTGATTTTCTGATTTGGTTGGATGTAGTGCATTAAAGGAAACTGTAAATATAAGTGATTTATTACCATGTTAGTCCATAACAGGGATTGTAATGTAATGTTCTGCTTTCAGTGTCTCAGATTTGAGGATTGTTGTTGTTATATATTTGTTCAACGACTTTTATTTGGCTTTCAGGCTAAATGGAGAAAAAACCCCCATTAACTAATAGTGTTTTTTCCGCTCTACATGTGATGTGAAGCATATAAAATCTGTTATTTTTGCTAAATTGCAGTGCTTCTATAAATGATCTTGTGCATGGCTAATTAAGTTACTGCATATAAATGTGGTCACTAAAGAAGATCAAGCCAAAAAAAAAAATCCATCATGAGAGTACACAGCATATTCACCTGTGTCCCAGTTTGCTGTAAAGTTCTTATTTAATTTTATATTTGTTGTTTGGTTTGTTTTGTAGGTCTTGCTGGGGAGAAGCTGTACCGTACATGTCAGCCTGCTGTAGTTTCTATGTTGTGTTTACTTTTTGTTTGATCATTTGTGCGTCTCAGGTTTATGAACAGACGGGCCTCTGCTAACTGCCGCTACCAGCCCACCTGCTACGAGCATGCTGCAAACTGCTACACTCATGCAGTGAGTTCACTACCAACACTAACTAGATTACAGTATCTGCTAACTGCACTGCATGTTTGTTTTTTTGTTTTTTTATGTCTCTTGTGATTTGACTTGCCGTCCCTGCAGCTTCTCATCGTTCCGGCCTTCGTGGGCATGACGCTGCTGCACTGTCTGTCGGACAACCACTGGGAATGGATCACGGCCTGGGTGTACGGCATGGGCCTCTGCGCCCTTTTCCTGGTCTCCACTGTGTTTCACATCATCACCTGGAAGAAGAGTCACATGAGGTGGGGAGCAGCAAAGTCATGACAGAGCACATTTGCAGAAAACCAAGAGACACGAGGACACATCCACATATTTGGATTCCTTAGCTTCCTCTGCGACATCCTGTAACACTACTGTTCTGTTTCTGGCTTCATGTCAAACGTTTGCTGAACATTCTTCAAACTCACAATCTGAAGATACATTTGCAGGATCTTGTAAAATAGATGCCTGCTGAGTGATTTTGACACCTAACTTTTGGAAACGTAAATATCTTTTTCTGTAAAAGAAGCCGAAGTAGCCAAGAGCCTGATTGGGGAAAAAATAAATTGAAAAAGAGGTGACGGCTTGTTACCTGAGAGGTGAATAAACTAAATAATAAATCCGACATCTGACACCTCACAGTTTTTGTAATTTGGCCTAACAACGCGAGCTGCCGTTATGAAGCCTCCAGTTTGTAATTTGTCCTCACCTGTGTGTTGTCGTTTCCAGGTCTGTGGAACAGTGTTTCCACATGTGTGACAGAGTGGTCATATATTTCTTCATTGCTGCCTCCTACACACCTTGGTGAGTGTCAGACAGAGCTCAGGTTGTCTTCTCTCTCTCACGCACACGCAGATCGAACGTGTTGTCGTTGTCTTCGTCACTGCAGGTTAAACCTGCGTGAACTCGGCCCTCTGGCAGCGCACATGCGCTGGTTTGTCTGGCTCATGGCTGCAGCTGGAACCATCTACGTCTTCAACTACCACGAAAAGTGAGTGAGTCAGATCTCTGAATACTGTTCAGTGACAATAATGAGGTCCACGATGGCACATTTGTTATGATGCGTCTTTTCTTTTTGTTTTGTGAACCCCTCCCTCCCTCTGCTGCTGCACAAATGTGTGATTTCTGTCCTCTCAGGTATAAACTCATCGAGCTGGCCTTCTACTTGATGATGGGATTTTTTCCTGCTTCGGTTGTGACGTCTATGGTAATTTATTTCCAGTCACAGTCAGCTTGGTTGTGTTGGCTTTACAGTCCCTTTACAAATTCACTCCACACCCGCGTAACAAATAACTTTGAGCCCTGTTGGCTATAATTCTATTGAAGATGTAAAAAATTTAAAATGTATATCTTTCATTGTCGTCTCACATTGTAACATTAGTCATTTCTCTTTGTCCGTCCTGCAGAGCAACACTGAGGGGCTTCACGAGCTGGCCTGCGGAGGACTCATCTACTGCCTTGGCGTGTTTTTCTTCAAGAGTGACGGCGTCATCCCCTTCGCCCACGCCATCTGGCACGTGTTCGTGGCGCTTGCCGCGGCCGTGCACTACTACGCCATCTGGAAATACCTCTACAAGCCCCCCAGCGCCGACACCCACCTCGACTGATGACCCCGAGCCGAGGCACTCGCGCACCGACTCCCCTCAACTGCCCGCTGAAGCTGCAGCAACAGCCGAAAAGTTTACGTAAAGAAAAAAAACAAAAACAGCCGTCGACCATGAATTGTTTACTGTTTTCTAATGCAGAGGACAGTTTGTTTTTTGTTTTTTGTTTTTTTTCCCCCCCAGCCTCTCCCTGATGAACAAGAGCTACTTTAACAGCTGTTTTGTACAACTTCAGTGACAGTAAAGGGGGAATTTTGACCTTTTTACTCTTGGTGTTAAACCGGGCACATTCGTGAGCATTTGAGAAATTTGATAGCGTCTTTTGTATCACTTGATGAGTCACATTCCACATTTGAGGTCATTTTACGTATCAGTGGGGGGGGGTGTTATTTCAGCTGGTGATTTGAACACTGAGGATATGAGGTGCTAAAAATCAGCTCTGTACTGATGTGATACTTGTTCTACCAACACCAAAATTCTCTTATTAGAAGTATCATTCTGCTGCTTTACTTTTGAGGACGTGTCCCCTAATTGAACGAAACCAGCCAAAGGTCTCGTGTTTTTACAGGAGCTTTGCCAAAGTAAAATGATTTCAAACTGGCGGATTTGAATCAGGAACTAATTGATTCGTTTCAGGAAGAAAGTTCTTTATTTTTTGACTTCACAAAGCTTCGATTGTCAACCCATCTGATCTGTTCTGGGTTTCGGTTCTTTGTGCGTCCTGCTTTGTTTCTGACTGGTATCCGAGTGCAGTCCTCAGTTTTCAAAGCACTTTGGTCAGTACCTGGCGGGGCATGGCGTCCCCTGCTGGTGGGGGCGCCTGACTACATTTCAGGAAGTGCGGCAGTGACCCTGGTGGGGAGAGGATCGTTGGTGTTTTTGTTTTGTTTATGAGCCAAACGAGAGAAACTCAGTTCAGGCAGTGTGATGACGAAACCGAATTGATTCACTGTATTTGCAATGTGAACTGTGTGCAGTAGAGTGTGTGTCTGTGTGTGCGAGTGTGCGAGTGTGCGCCTGCTCTGACCTTTGTACTGTAGTCCAGTGTTACATTTCCACTTACGAGCAGAGTTTCCGGTCCGTCATCGGACCCGCGTTGTTTCTGATCCTGATTTTTGTAAATTTGCTAAAAGGCTCCTGACTCATGAAATCACCTTTCAGTTGCTTTTCCTCTCAGCGACAGATGAAGCTGAATGATGGCATATTTTTTAAATGGTGGCTCTTGTTGAACTGATTTCCTTAAACCACTCTGTTTTGTAATATTTGTATATTCTGTTGTGTTCTGCTGATTACATGACTCCTGGCCTTTGTGGGGAAAAAAAGAAAATTGCTTCCTGTCTGTTCTGTTGGCTGTTAATGGTGCTGCATAAACATGAATGCTCCTCCACTATACTGAGTTTTACCTTTATAATGTGACAATAAAAAAATAACAGTAATGCCCCACGTCTGACGAGACCAGAGTCTCATTCCTGACCAGCGATCTGTTGTCTGACACAAATTTAACTTTTCAAAATAAAAAAATGCATCCAAAGAGATATAAAATCAGGAAAAGGTCCAAAGTTAACTAAACTTCAACTTTCTAATTCTAACTTTGAGAAGAAATTTTTCTAAACTATTAACTATGGTCTGAATTAATTATTATTATTAGAAAGTAGAACAGTTAAATAAATTTAAACTCGACTTTACCCGATACATTTTTGGCTTTGCTCTCCTAAATCTACCCTGAGCGGACAAGCAGAGAAACAAGAGGAGGTCAGAAAAGAATCGGGATTTTATTAGACACTACAAATTACAGAGACAGGCTGAGGACCGAACAGCACAAATAAATGTTATGCATCCATTCCATGACAGACGAGACCGAATACTCCTTTATGTTGTATCATTATACACTCTGAAACAGTCTGTTGGTGTTGCCATGAATACAATGGTTACAAGTCTGTTGCAATGTCCAAAATAAGAAGTGAAAGGAGTTGTCAGTGTATATATTATATATTATATATATCGATTTTTGATGCACTAAGAAGCCCTTCAGTGCAGATCTGAACCTATCCGAGTGGTGCTGCGATGAGCTCTTTACATTGCTGAGAGACCGGGGAACAGTCAGTGTATTCAAGGCACTGGAATAGACTCAGAATTATGGTTAACGTTTCCAGGTGAGGTAGTGAAATCACTCGACAGTGAGGTAATTTTGGGATACAAGTGGATTAATTATTGGCTTTTTCCTATATATATATATACGGTTTCATAAAAAGATGCTCCGGCATCGTTCCAGTCTTCACTTCTCTCTACAAACCCAACGAATGGAAACACCCTCTAAAGCGCAAAACAAAACATTAAGACGATAGTTTGCCGTTTAGAACAGAATTATTTTTTATATCGGACACACCTTTGGATCGGATAGATAACGTCTGGACCGGGATGAGACCGATTGCATCTGTTTGCTGTTTTACTGGGCTGATGGAGACTTCTCTGAATTTTACTTTTAGGGTTTTTAACATTTTTTTTTTTTAGTTTTCAAAGTTTTTTTTTTATTCACCCTCTAATCTGAAAAGAAGAAAATGCTGATGATGTCCACAGCAGCCGATTTAATTAGAACTATATCATTTTTCATTTGTGTGCACATGATGGAAGACAAAATAGGAATTTAATGCATCCAATTTGTATTTCCATGGGAAAAAAAAAAAAAGAAAATTTAAAAATTAAATGAACGCAAAGAAAATTTGGAAAAATATTTATAAAAATGTATTATAAATGTTTTTTGTTATATTTCGTCTCTTTTTTTATAGAAAAAAAAAGTAACATTACATCTTTATTAAATTGGCTGACAGCCTGAACTTGGAAAAAATAAAGAAACTGCAAACTGGGATTTTTAAATTTGAATTTGTCAGCTTAAGATCGACTCCACTCTGCGGTTTCGATAGTTTCAATCATACGTCAACTGCACACAAATGGAAAATGAGTTTTAGCACAGCTTAGTGCGAAAACTGCCAACAGCCCGGTTGTGTCCAAAAGTAACACAATCATCCCGTCAGCACTTTTTTGGCTAACTTAATTTACATGTTTGAACTTCCCTAAAAAATGATCACAAATGTCAGAATCAGCCTTAAAAAAAAACAAAAAAAAACAAACCGCACATCAGTCCCATCCAGCTCCGGACAGACTAACAAAAAAATAAAAACTTTGCAGGACGCAGCTCTACACAACAACAACACAAATAAAGTTTAGGGGCTGTGTGTAACGGGGGGGGGGGGGGGGGGGGGGACTCCACTGTAAGCTTTTGTTTAAGAAAAGTGTTTTTAAAAAGCTTCCCAGTGTCCATCACTCAGGTTCAGGGACGCCCTACAACTGCATCGGCCGAAGGAACCAATCACTCACAAACACACACTCAGAGCAGCACAACAGTGACCAGCTATAGATTTCCCTTCCTTCATAGTAACTTCATCCCATCGAATCGGATCGGAAAGAAACAACACTCAAGCTGCGCGGTGACAAAAAGTTGGAATAATCGAAAGAAAAGCCGGATTAAGTCGGAGCACGTCGTCTTGGTCGAAGGAGGAGGAGGAGGAGGAGGAGGAGGAGGGAGGTCAAAGGTTAAAGTTTACGGCATTAAACACAATGAGCTAAGTGTGATTTTCACGTCGGATGAGAGTCCGGGCCGAACTTTACCTGTACATTCTCTTTTTTTTTTTTGGTGCATCTGATTCATCTAATGGGTTCAACGGGATCCTAAAGGTGGCACCAATTTAAGGAGTGTTGTCATAATATTCATAATAATAATCATCAATATGATAATAAAATTCATAATAATGCCCAGGAGGTTTAGGTGCTGCTGAATATCCACAAATCTCTGTAAAACTACCACATCCTAGCTAATATAGAATATTAAAATACCTCTATATGCATTTGTCTTTGAGTTATATATTTGTATTTTTTTTTATAATATTTTGGATCTGTTGTGCCTTTAAAATACATCGTTCAGTAATGTATAGGAAAAATACTGTACAAAAAGAACAACTTATAGAATAGGTTTATATAAACATATCTCTTGTAACCAATATATCATCTCTGTTTGTGAATCGTTTGGTTTGCAGTAAACAAATTGATTGGGTTAACCACAGTATCGGACAACACCATCCATCCTTTTTGTTTTTGTTTTTTTTGTGTTTTCTCAACATCTTTTACATTCATACAGCCATCTTTAAAAAGAAGGCAAACATAGAGCTACAAAGAGAAAGAGCGATAGAGAGAGATAAGAGACTACAGACGTCTGTTGATTCCTAAAAATAAAGACACTCATCGATCATGCTAAGTTAAACAGAAGCGGAAATAATTATCAACAACCTTTTGCAAATAAAAAGAAAGATTCGTCAATAGCTTTTCATTCTATGAGAGAAATCATGCTTAAATCTGAGAAACGAGGAGGAGGCTAAACGACAACGTCAAGAGAAGTATTGATACTAACAATTATATCAACAGAATATATATATATATATATATATATATATATATATAAAACAAAAACAAAAACAATCTTCCATCTGAGAAATAAAAGGTAGATAAATACGAGGCGGAGGAAATTTTTTTGAGCTAGTGGAAACATTGCACCGGATCAGATTGTGAGACGCGCATTAGTGCAGAGGTTAACTGAGGTCGTCTTAGTTAACAGAGGTGAGCTGCGATTTGGGAGGCGGGGGGGGGGCATGGGAGAGCGATTTGCCATAGGTGGTGGTGGAGGGGTGAGGAACAAGGAGGTCATCACATCAGTTTAGTTCTGGGCAAGAATTATTGCTCATTGTCTGAGTGGAGAAGAAAAACGAAATAAAGTAGGAAGAAAAAACGAAAAACAACAGAACGAAACCCAAAAAAAAAAAACCGGCAAATCTACGCCACGATTGCACAGGAAAAAGATTTTTTTTAAGTGCGAGTCGAACGTTAAAATACCGAAGATGCTGTTTACGACAACTGAAATACAACATGAACATCAAGAAAAGGATTTTAAAAAACCAGATAGAAGAAAAACAAAGGAAAAGAGCAGATTTGAGGAGGTGGGGGGGTAAAAGCAGGCTCTACAACATCACATGGTTATAAGAAAGAAGAAGAAGAAGGGAAACAGGAAACAGTTTTCAGTCCTGATTCTCACGTATAAAACTGGTATGAAAGTGAACAACAAACAGCATGGCATCGTATCTCAAAACTGGAAGGTTGGGTGGGGGGGGTGGGGGCGACTCAGCTGGTGGGTTGGCTCATAACTCCTCACAGTACATTAAAGTGGGAAGAATGCATGTGTAAATATATGTATATATCTTTTTTCATCTATGTATACGCTCATATATTCAGTCGAACGATGTGTACTGAAAATAAAAGAGGAACAGACAAATCGAAGCTTATGATAGAAGTCAAAATGACTATTAGAACACCAGAATCATTGGGGGGGGGGGAACGGAGGGAAGGAGCGGGGGGGGGGGCAGTGTCACCAAAACAGACACATTGTCCTTCAAAATTTGAGGAGTGGGTGAGTCGGGGTAGTAAAGTGTTGTTGGGGATGGAGGGTGGTTTTGCGGGGTGGAGGGGGTCGGGGGGCTCACAGGGGCCCGTGTCGGGCCTCGTATTTAGCCAGAATGTTCTTGCAGCGGCCCAGCTCCTTCCTCAAGTCCGCCACCTCCATGCGGAGGGCGGCGTTCTCCTTCTCCAGGAAGCCGGCCCGGATGGCGATCTGGTTCTCCTTGAGCCGCCGGGCGTCCCGCGACCGCTTGGCCGCCACGTTGTTCTTTCTGCGCCGGGCCCAGTACTTGTCGTCCTGCAGGGCAGAACAGACGAGTCAGGGCTCAGGCACAAATAACCAAATCCAAAACTCCGTCAGACCATCTGAGAACCTGGAGTTCAGTTGTTGTGTCAGTGTGTGTTTCCTGCTGTGATTCATCCATACAAACCCACCATGTTTAACAGCAGCTGGATTTAATAAACACTTTTGACTCGAAATATTATTCTTGGTTGTGTTTCTGATTCTTCTTTTAGATGGGACATTTTAAAAATATGGATTTAAAATACCT
The DNA here is from genome assembly GCA_034769265.1 of Remorina albescens. Classification (NCBI taxonomy): domain Eukaryota; kingdom Metazoa; phylum Chordata; class Actinopteri; order Carangiformes; family Echeneidae; genus Remorina; species Remorina albescens. The sequence continues at coordinate 1,574,463 of CM068493.1, forward strand.
TCTTAGTTTGTCTACACTGTAGAGGATCAGGCTGAAGTGTCGGATACTTCATATCTGATTTCTCATATAAATATTAATTTATTTGACTTTCCAAATTTAATTCTTGTGTTTTGCGTAATTTTCCTCAAAAAGTCAGAAAACTTGCTTTGATGCAAAATTAACCGAAATTTCCATTTTATTGTGTAACTTTGTAAATTCTAAAGATGAAGATCATCGTGTTTGGCTTTTAGTTGAGTATTTTTCCTCCCCTCCCCTTTAAACCTCACTGGATCTTCTCTCAGATCAGTAAAAACAACCCCCCCCCCTAAATCTCCACAAAAAAAGAGAGGAAAAAACCAAAAACAAAGTGCTCACCTTCAGGTCGTCGGGAATGAAGACCTTCCGAGCTTTTTTGATCATGGGCTGAGGCTTCAGCTCTTCGGCGGAGAATTTGCGTTTCCTGGGATCGAATATTTCCTGGCCGGGCACGCTGGACAGAGCCAGGTCTGCCGGGTCGGGCTCGTAGGTCACGGGCACCTGAATGGACTCGGGGTCGATGGGGCTGGGGGTGTCTCGAGCCGAGGGCAGAGCTGCAACAAATCGAACAACAACTGTGTTAACAGGAGCCCACAAGAGCACAGAGAAGAGAAGTGGGTGGTAAATCTGCAATTATTTGACAGCTTAAGTAGAAATCAGCGGGAATCGAACTCTGGACATGTCAGAGTTCGTCTCTAATGGCCCCATTAGACTCCAGGTGGTGCTCCTGTTTGGGATAATTGGTTATGTTACTGCATGAGTAAGTCGTCACCAGCAAATCTTTTCTTAAAGCTGGACAAAGGACACAGGAGGAGCTGAGGGGGGGAGCTCTGCTGAGAGCCTCTCATGACGGGCAGGGGGCCGGCCGGCTGTCTGGAGGGGGGTGGGGGGGGGGGGCTTTTGAATGCCGCCTTTCATCCTCTGAGCTCACATGTTTGAGGAACTGTCAGACTCGGACTGAGAGTCGGTGCAGACATGAAGCTTTACGGAGAAAAACAACAGCAGCGCTACCTCCATGTTTCTGAAGCGTCCAGCAGGTGGTGCTGCTACACAAGCCTTTAAAAACACAACACACACACACACACACAGGCCGACACATCGCTTCACAAACATCCTTCAGGTTTCAGCTGATCTCAGAGTTGGTCTTCGTCTCGTCTCGTGTCGTCTCGTCCAGACTTCTCTAATTGATCTGAAGTTGTGGATCTTGACCTCCGGAGGCCATTTCAGGTTATTAATCTCCCCGCGTGCGACTATCAGCTCTGTCAGCCGTGACATTTGCACAAATTTTTTTGCTGCCTCAAACCACGGTGGCGTTCCAGGCAGGAGAACGCCTGGAGGCAGCAAAGTGCGCTGCGTGCTCTCACCGGTTGCTCATGATCTGCTCTAAGCTCGGACATCATGACCCAGATTCTTGTTTACGAGGCCGACGTGACAGCCGGTCAATGCCGCTGACCTTCGATCGGTGGCATTGACCGACTGAGCTGCTTTTGAATGCGGTGGGCAAACAATTAAAAATGTGGAAAATTTCAAGTACTTGGGTGTCACCCTTGACCCAACCCTGAGCTTTAAATACCATGTTAAAAAATTAAGTAACACACTGAAATTTAACTTAGCTAACTTTAGACATACAATAAATTCACTCACAGTTCAGGCCTCCAGTGTAAAACCACTTGAATCCTTATAAAAAAAGTGCCCTAAAAATCCATGATAAAAAGCCACGCCGCTACCATCACCGTCAGATACTCAAAAAAATATGACATTTTAAACTTTGAGAATATGATAAAACACTCAAATATATGCTTACTTTTTAAAAATCATACACAATACTGCAGCCCCCCCCCCCCCCCCCCCCCCTTGAAAAAAATGTGTTACACTCTGTTCTGATAAGTCATCACGAACAACAAGATCTGTCACAAGGGGTGAGTGTAGTGTACCCCAACGCAAAACTGCATTTGGCCAGTCATCATGTGTTGCCGTGACTCCATGTACACTTTGCCGACAGACATTATTTCATGTAGAACCCCCCACACCTTCTCACATCATGCCAAGCGTTGGCTACTGTCAAGACAAGAGTGTACCCATTTATGACGTGTGTGTGTGCGTGCACAGTTTTAAATCTTAGGGGTCACAGATCCCATGTTGTATTTACCTTTATTTCTTTTTTGTTTCTTCTCCTTTTTTATACAAATGTTCATGTAGAATATCATCAACCCACCCAGGGACTACAGGTGGAAAATAGCAGTTTGCTACAACTTGGCACAAGGCATATCTTCCTGTTGTACAGGATGAATGTTTTTATTGTGCACTGTCCGTGTTTTTGAAAAAAAAATAAATAAATAAATCAAATAAAGATACGACAAGGCCCCGTCGGACTCTGAGGGCTCTGACTGTTTCCTTTCTGCGCGAATCAAAACGCAAACAGGAAGTCCGTGTTCAGTCTGTTCTCCGGGAGACGCTGCCCTACCCAGAGGAAGTGATGGGCTCCTTCATCAGACACATGAATACCTCGGGCGGTCGCTTCGCCACCTCAACTTTTGTCTGTTGAGCAAAACGGAAAACAAACCGAGAACACGGTGTTTGTTTGAGGAACTATGCAGGACTATCATTATCTAATTATCACCTCTTAAAGCCGAACAAGAATGTGGAAAAATCTCCCTGTGAAAACAACTTTCTCTCACACATGTTTCAGATAGAGGCCTCCGGCAGATGTTGGTGTTGCAGGCTGCTACGCACCAGCAGGACCGGGTGTGGTTTGAAATTCTTCCATCCAATAATTTAAACAATGATTTTCTCATTTTAAGAAATGTCAGCATATGCCCCCCCCCCCCCCAAAAAGAAAGAGAATCTACTTTCGTTTCAGAGAAAAAGGCATCCAAGTCTAAAAAAAAAAAAAAAGGCCGAATTCAGAACTGAACGATCGAATGATTATTTTCTGGATTAAAGAATCAAGTGTTTCGTCTCTAGAATGTAAGAAAACAGATAAAAATTTGTACATTGCAGCTTCTCGGAGCCAAGATATCTTGTCCTGGACCCAAACCAAAAAATATTAAGGAGAAAGCTTTCATCCTCAGGCCCTTTAAGTGTTTTTTGTGTGTGTGTGTGTGTGCGCTCAGTGCCAGAGGCAAAATAAGACACTCAGACACAAAAAAAAACTGAAATTTAAAAGGCTCACTGGAGTCTAAAGGTAGACCTCCATGTGGTCTCTGATGATATATCAGGTCTAGTTTGATACTAATGCAGTATCAAATAATCAAAGGTCTCAGTCCAGATAAATGCCTCCAGTCTGTATTCAGAAACTGAGCCTTAAACTGAGCTGTGAGGACTTCTGGGACTTTGTGATGTCACAACAAAGCAGTCACTGCCCCAAGCCAAGCCTCGCCCACCTGGACCAAACATCCAGTGTTTTACCTGAAATCTGCTCTATTCTTCAGTCAGAGAAGCAGCTTGATAACTTTAATAATGAATAAATATTTTTTTTCCTGAGTCTTCAGCACTATGGCCGATGAACTCAAAATGTTTTGAATAACTTTTTTTCATTATGGGGGTTCAAACATTCAACCCTTAAAAACAAGAACTCTCTTAAAACAGATTTTTCTCAGACCGATCGATCAACAGATAATCAGTCTGCGTTTACTTTGAGCGATTAATCACTGGACAAAATTTTCAGCCAACTTGGCCCGACATCTCATCGACAACAAATAATCCTTTAAACGAGCATTTTCCAGTATTTTCCACCACCTCGCTGATCAATCGTGATCGTCAACAAATAAAAGAATCAGCCGCCATCAGCTCGGGTAATGACCTGACATAACGCCCCAACTTTCACAACCGGAGCCTGACGCCAAGCTCCTTACCAACTATAACGAGACGCCGTTTTGGGCGATCCGTCAGGAAATAGCCCATCTCGCCTTAATCACCTTTGCGAGTTATTTTGATCCCCTAATAAGCGGATTTTAAAATACAGTAGCATGATCACGGGCTAAAAGTAGCCAGTTCAATGACCCATAATGACTTCAACTCATGTACAACTCTGAATGTGGATTTTTTTAAATAGGCCCTTCCTCCTCCTCCTCCTCCTCCTCCTCATCCTCCCGATCAGGAAATTTAAAATTAACCTGCCAGGAAAGGCAGCCCAGCGCTGACCTATAAAGAGCCATGTGAAGGATGGGATAAACAGGTTTCCTGGTTAAATACTTCTGGAACTAGTTTAATGTGACATTTTTATCTGCACACACACACACACACACACGCTACATGATCATATCATAGCCTGGCTGATAATGCGTCGGTCGTATCTGCGTACACTGACAGAGCAGCTGAACTTTGACCTCGGCGAAACAGCCAACCGCAAGACACCACCCATGGGGGCAAAGGAGCAACAAAACCAACTGGAACTGGTTCATGTTCCTGCCTCGGCCAGAACTCTCCTTAAGGAATAAAACCTCCTACAGAAAACAGAAAGCAGACCACACTAAATCCAGTATTTCCTCCTTTTTTTGGCTTTAAAACTACAACATAAAATATGAAATTGCATTTTTGTGAAATTTGTAAAGCTAATAAATTCTGTCATGTGTCCGTATCAAAGGCCTCAGTCCAAAGATAACCGCCTTAAAATGGCCATTTCACACGACTTCTGCTGAGAGAACAGTCAGCCAATCAGAAAAAGAGCTTGATTAGCCTTGAAGAGCTTTAATTAGCCTTCATTAATTGGTTAATTGGTTGATGACTGTCACCTAACTGTTTGGAAAACTATTTTCCTGACAGATTTCTGGTACTGAAATGTTGAAAATGAATTGTTTTGAAAGTCAGATGGTGGGCGTCATTCTTGTTTTTTTTAGATTAATTCAGAAGGAGCAGATGTTGGTTTCGGCCGTTTCGTCATCATGTGCAGGACGCCAACTTGTTGCCTCATTGATTTATCAACCGAGTGGACATCCAAGAGGAGACGCTTCGTTCCTGTCTACATGCCGTGACATTTGAGAGGAAAGGCCTCATCTGGCTGCTCCGACGACGGGACGTAGACCTGTCAGTGCAGGTCTGACCGGTGCACTCATAAGTCCTGATTGATTCTGCACCACGTTTGACTCCACAAACGCTTAGATTTATGTTTCTCTCCGACTCCCCCTCCCTCTGCTAACACACCAGAATGCGCCCCAAAACGCCCTTTGACCCCTCCTACATTTGACTTCCCCTTTGGCCCCAGCATGCGGGGCCCGTCTCCTGCACCGACCTTCGACATCTACATGCTGTTTGAGAAAACACCGCAACACCTGCTCTGTCGTTCGCTCGTTGGTGGTGATAACAGTGTTATCAGCCGCCTGTTGTTTAGCTTGTAAGCAGAGTGTGGGCACAGAGGGAATGTGTGTGCGTGTGTGTGTGTTGTGGGCGGCTGTGGTTGTGTTTGTGGTTGTGGTGGTGGTGGTGGTGGTGGTGGCGATGATGGGGGAGCGGCTGGTTAGACGAGACGAGACGGGACTAGACGAGCTGGAACAATATTGTGCGCACGTGATGAGAGCACACCAGAGTCCATGTGATCTCTGCAGGGTACAGCCTGTGCCTTGGCTCCGAGTCCAGGCTCTGTGTCGGAGCCGAGCCCGGCGAGGGAGGGAGAGGAAGACTGGACGGGAAGTGGAGAGTGTAAAAGGGAGAGAGGAGACGAGGAGGGAGGGTGTAAGTGAGAGTGAGTGAGAGAGGGAGGAAGGGAGGAGGGGGGGGGGGCAGGTTCATGCCGTGACAAGCTCCTGTTTGCAGCTCAGAGCTGCACACGGCGCCTGCATGTGTCCGTCACATGGCCCGGCATGCTGCAGGAAACTCCAGCCACATTCACATGAAATGTGAAGACGCACGCGCACACACACACACACACAGAGCTTCAGCCTGTGTGTGTGTGTGTGTGTGTGCGTGTGTGCGCGCATGTAAAGCCCATGTGTGGAATAAACAGTCCAGAACTACACATCCACCTCTTCAGGTCTGATCTCAGCTCTGTATCATTATATCATGATGGACGTTTGTCCTGTCGCATCAACGCTGGAGGAAAATATTCAGTTCTTTTCCATTTTAAAGGAAATGTCAACAGTTTACCGACTTATTTTTACAGTTCTTTCCATGCTGCTGCTGGCTGAACTTCTTATTTCAGGGTCGAGTTGGACAAGCTGGAGGCTAAAACTGACTGACCTCAGTTTGCTAACAGCAACAGAGCAATTAACAAGTGTGGAGGCTAAAACTAATGCATTTATCTCTGTTGTCCATCTCAGCGACTTCCAATCTTCATTTGCTGTGAAACAATTTTTTTGATAAAGATGTTTACGTTGTTTCTTTTTCTAATGGACGCTGGTGAACGTGTTTGTTAAATGTTTTAAAGACTCCTCATCTTTCCTCGATTGATATATCAGTTTCTGGGTGGAGTCTGATCGATATCGGTCTTGACAAGAATAAAACCGCGTTGCAGTAAATTTCAGTTTTACTCGAGTTTTATTTTGAAGATTTGTCTCCTCACACTCTCAAATCACAAGACTTATTAGAACTTGGCCCAAAGATGCTCGATGTAGAATGTTTACTCCTAAGTTGCCAAAATTTGTTTCCAATTTGTTTACATTTTTGGTCTCACTAATACCACAAATTTAATTGTCTGGCTCTGTTATTATAAACAAGGACTGGATGTATTGTGGTGCATTTAGCAGCATTAACTAGATCTCAAGGTGTCTTCCTTCCTAATACAACACTGAGCGGATCTGTTTGTGTGGTGGCGGTGCAGCTCTGCGATTGGCTGGAGAAGCCGCGGACAGCTGCACGTCACGCATCGACAAACGAGCAGTGGAGCGGCCGCTGGGACGGCGATCAATAGCCACTCGCCCTCCATCGACGACCAAACTGTGACGTCTTTAATCATCAACACCGACACAGTGTAGTGTGTAATCTGAACTTATCTCACTGGAAGCAAAGAGTTCTGATCATTCTCTATAGCCCATCAACACATGCCCACCTGTCCACAGGTAAAACACAGATAAACATCACACACACAAACACACATCACCCTCCATCTGTCACATATCATCAGATCTTTGTGCGTCGAGTTTGCACATGAAACACAAACCGTCTCCAGGGTTCTTGCCTGCGTTTGGCCTCGTGAGAGACTTTGCTCTGTTTGAATTTACGGTGAATTGTCTGGTGGATTGAAAACCCCAAAGAGCATCTGACAGCATCTTAACAAACACAGTTAAACAGTTTAGAGCCTCAGTCTAAATACAAACTGCCTGTTTAATGTCGGTTCATGACAATAATGGGACTCAGTGCTGAAATAACAAGTAGATAAACAGCTTTGACTCGATGTAAATCCTAATGCAAAGAAATTGAACAGAAAATTAAACTCATTGAATCTGAATTGCAGGACAACAAAGTAGCAATACATAAATCCCATTTCTGACTAAAAAGGACACAACTTTTAATCAGCCATCGCCAAACTCTGCAGGGAATTAATAAAAATAAACAGGGAAGTCAACTGTTACAGAGGGAAGAAACTCTGGATCACATCTTTCAAACCGCAGCAGTAAAAAAAAACTCAAATAAAGAACCCGTTCTGAACTTCATGAATGAGACTGTGCTGCATCCTTGGACCTGAGCCGGTTTAGCCTGCGCTGCGGGACTCCAAAGTCCAGTTCAGGGACTGTAAATCAGAGCGGGAGCGTGTTGGTGTGGATCTAACCTTTAGCCAAATGCTCTAACTGGGAGGAGCTCAGCAGCAAGAGCTGCAGTCTCTAAAACAGACACAAAGTCCCTGATTGCATCTCGGTTGCTCTAATGGTGAATAGAGAGCGTGTGTCTGTGTGTGCAGCAGGTGAACAAACAGCAGTGTAGCCCTCTGGAGGACACAAGTGTGCGTTCCCACGTGTCGCTTTGGTGCAGGTGTGGTTTCAGGTGCACGTCAGGGATCCGCATCATGTGCTTCCCTTCCTACCTGCTGTGCTGGGGCTGTGGAGGCAGGTCTGAGGCGCCATGCCGTTGTGAACGGAGGTGGTGGCGCGGCTGCTGAGGTCCACCACGGAGGGCGTGGGCGGGGCCGGCTGCGGCGGCGGCGGGGCCTGCGTCGGCTGCGCTGCCTGCTGGGCCTGGTCGCTCTGGGTGGTGTTGGCCGGGATGCCATTCTCCGACAGGAACTCCTCCAGGTCCATGTACTCCAGCTGGAAGTTGTCCCCGTCGTAGGGCAGAGTCTTGTCCCACAGGGTCGGGCCCAGGAAGGCCGACTGTGGGTGGCTGGCTGTGCTGCTCTCATCCTCCAACTTCTTTTCTTTCTCTTTGTCTTTCCCAAACCCTGCAGATGAAATCATGTCAGCGTCAGAACCATAAGATGAATATCCTCTCATTCCACTACTTCATTTTATCACTGTTGTCTTGTCTTTGCTGCCTTTTACATCTCTGTTTCCTTTTCGTGCTCTCGGTCTTTCATGCATAATGTCTCTAATCTAATCTAATAAAAAACATCTCATTTTCACCCTAAACTGTTAAAACTGTCGAACAAATCAAACCTGCCGCCTCTCTTCTGCATTAAGTGGTGGAAAAGGATCATGTGGGTAGTTATTTTTACAAATTTAGCCCAAGTAGCCGTGTTGTTATCTGGGTGAAATGACCCTTTAGGATAAAAAATAGATGTTCAGATGATGAAAATACACTTTATCAACACAAACACAGCTGAGCAGCGGAGAAGACGCCCTCTATGGACAGCTAGTGGCATCTTTATGAATATAAATCCCACCGAGGACAGGAAGGTGGGAAGGTTATGAACGCAACTTAGAGATTAAAGAATAAAAAGCGCGACGGATGCAAATCTGCCCGCATTGTGCTGATTTACATCAGAAAATATACGCAGAAATAGAAGTTCGTCGTCAGGCTGTCAGGTGAAGGGAGAGCAGCAGCTTGTGTTTTTTTATCATCTCTGATATTCAACACATTCTGCGTTTCTGTTGGACAAAGATCTTAAAATGTCAAGAGGAGTCACTCCCGGTTCGGTTCGGTTCGGTTCGGTTCGGGTTCGTCAAAAACCCCGCAAAACAAACAAACAAACAAACAAACAAACAAAACAGAACAGAACAACGAGCCCGAGGGCAAGAAGGTGCTTCTTTTTTTAAACACTGGAGTAAAAAAAAAAAAAAAAAGGAACAGAAAACTTACCTTCATCGTGGTGGAAGGGCAGTTTCAGCGGGTTCTCCAGCAGCGATTTGAGGACGCAGTGAGTCGGCGGCAGGAAAGTTGTGTTTAAGGGGAGAGGTCTGGCCATTTTCTCCATGTGTGTGTGTTGGAAGGGAAAAATAAAATAAAATAAAATAAAATAAAATAAAATGAATTAAATTAAATTGTTTTTGCCCCCCCTCCCCTTCCCCTTAAAAAAAAAAAAAAAAAAAAAAAAAGGAAAACAGAAAAAACTAACTCCTCGCAGAGCGGCGGAGGTGCAGCGGGGAGGATCCAGGAAACACGCCGGGGCTCGGAGGCTGAAGACCGGACTGGGCGCTGCGGCAGGGACGGTGAGCGGCTGGAGCTGTGGAGCCGGAGCTGGATGGAAAAGAGCTGGTGGAGGAAGGAGGAGATGATGGAGGAGGAGGAGGGGGGGGGGGGGAGGGAGGTAGGGGAGGAGGAAGAGCCGCTCCGTCCATGTGCGGGGACGGACGCCGGTGACGTCAAAGCAGCGCGGTGGGCGGGAACTCGTCCTCGCGACGCGTTCAGACGACGTGGGAGAAAGGAGCTTCGTGGTTTCGCGAGCAAGGCGCTCGGAAGGCTTGGATGGATCCCTTCAGGGACTGTTGTAAATCTGAGATGTAAAACAAATCTAGATGAACCCTTTCAAGCATGAATTATGAAAACCTCCTTCAGGATTTATTTTTTCCACAAGTGTTTTTATTACTCTCTAGGCATAAAAAAAAAAAAAAGAATTCAACGTGTGTTTGAACTTTTAACTGATGACATATGTTTTTAACAAAACAATGAATAAAATAAGTTTACCTGAACACTATGAAATACTTCTTTGTTTTTTTTTACCTGCAATAGCAAAGTGATCAGCTATTTTAAACAGATAAGAGATAGATATAAACACACACACACACACAATATGTTTGTATTTTAAATATAAGCAGTGATAGAATAGTTTTAAATGTGAGAGATTGTTTGACAGGATGCTGCTAAAAAGTAAACGTTCACTAAAGAGATGAATTCATCACAAACGCTTAAGAATGAACACATTTGGCAATTGTGATAAATGTAACTTCTAAAAGAGTCTCGAATCAGTAAATTGTGCTCTTGGAAAAGGCACGCAGGTACAAAAGCTCTGGTTTGAGGGAAAATTTTAATAAAAGCTCTGGAGAGCTAAAACAAATGACAGAAAGACAGAGAGCAGGTGAGAAGGTGGGGAGTTTTGACATTTGAACCAAACATCGCCAAGTTCCAACTCCTCTTGTTATAATTACAACACTTCAGAGTGTCTCAGAGCAGGTATGTCAACATTTAAAAGCTTTGATTGACAGGCCCCCCCTTTAACTCCGTCAACTGTAAAAAGTCAGGTTTGTTTGGTTCAGTTATTTCTTCCAACCAGAAGTTACAACTGGGGGCGAGTTTTTCCGAAAACACTAAAACCCCCACCCATAAAACCGGAGAAGTCACCGTCTTTATTCCCTGTTTAGAAGTATAAATATACTGTGTGTGCTGGTACTTTGTTGTTTGAATGCGACACTCAGACCAGAACAGGTCGTGACATGACCTGGAAAAAAAAAGGGAAATGGAAGTCGGACTAGAATCTGTTTCCTTATGAATAAAGCAGCTTCATATTAGATTCCTGACTGGTTCAGTTTCCTTTGAAAGATGATTTTATATATATATATATATATATATGTATAAACTTCTTACAGCCACATATCAAACTGAACCACCCGCTGCTGTGCTCAGCTGTAAATCTGAGCAGAGAAGAAACAATCCACTGTGGAGCCACAGTGAAGTGACGTGAATCTAAACTTGACCTACTTTCAGCCAATGGGTGGTGTCAGACAGCGATTCTATCTGCGCAGGTCGCGGCACATGGAAATTCAAGCTGTCTGGAGTAGTAGTGGCTGAGTCATGGTTTAAAATCTTTGGCTGTGTTTGTTTTTAATGAGTAGTTGGTCTGTGTCATCTGCAGGGGAAAAAAAAAAACCCAAACAAACAAACAAACAAATGAGTGATGAGCTGAGGAAAAGTGAAAGATCTGTGACAAAAAGGAGCTGACTGTGCAGACATGCAGGCAGAACCAGACCGGGGAAAATCCTTTTGTTCAGAAACTGTTACACGACATCACGACATACATCTCATTTTTCATGCTACTTTGAATTTTCCTCATAATTTGACCAGCAGGCACCAGCAGCATCCCCCCCCCCCCCCCCCCCCATAAAGTCTGTGCAGCAGGTTATTATCATGGGCTGTAGATTAAAATGGATGCAGCCTCACTGATATCGCATCAGCTTCTCTGTGGCAATCTTGGCAGTGGTTGACTCCGCCCCTAACGCCAAGCTAATCCAAAAAATGGGCACGAGGGAGGGGCTTATTGCATACTTTAACCATTGATCAAATTTAAACAGGTGAGTTAAGATGGCGATGTCGAGATGGAGGATGCAGAGGAAGTTTTTTTCACAAGGTTGCTAGGCAACAGGACCCCTGCTTTGCAACGCAACGGTTAACGGCGGGAAAAGTTCTCCGTAGGCCGGACCGGCGGGTCCACAACGACCACTGATGCCCCTGAACCGGGACACAGCCGCCATCTTTTCCTTAACCTTGCCGGGACATGACTGATAACACAGTTACCGTGGCAACGGAAGTAGGTGCACCGCTATTGTAACCGTGACAACCAGCAAAGTTAGCCTGCTGCAGATATTAGCCTCCCCCAGTTGAAACACACTTACAGAGTGAAAAGGTTAAAGTTTATTCTGCAGCAAGTGAAGGAACAATAATAATAATAACAATAAACAAAGCTTTTCTGCACTGTGAGAAAAGTCTGAGGAAAGAAAACTGTGACGTTTGAGCCAAACAAAGCATGTGTTGTATGAAGGCGGTCAGCTGAACGGAGCAGCGTGCCCCTGAATCACTGTGGCCAAATTAGTCAAGGACACATAAAGGCAAATTTCGGAGAATTGCAACTGTGCAAAAACATGATTTCAAGCTGTGAGGGTGAAGCACAAAGAGCAGCGTGTGGAGGCCGAGGGGAGCTGCTCCCCAGATGTCCATTAGTCTAATGATGATATTTGTTGTGCAGGCGAGGAAAACCTTATCAGCTGCGGTTATTTGTTCTGGTTGGTGTTTACATTCAGTATCTACGAGCAGGACGTTAACGGAAAGTCTGTCTTTTTCAAGTTTTACGCAAACCTTCTTAAAATGCATAAATGTCAGCCAATGCACAGAAACCTCGGAGGAGAAAAAAAAAACAAAAACAAAACAGAGGCAACCTTGTCTACATGACTGAGGTGCCCGACTCCTCATCCATTATTGGCTCACTCACTCAGCGCACCGCAACTTATGAAAACACCTCCGAACAGACAAAACACAAACAAACCTCATCAGTTTCACAGATACGTTCACGTCCGTTCTGTAAACTTTGTTAACCGGTGAGTTTACATCTGTTTGAGAACACAACTAGACCTACACACACAACATCTACAAACAATTCCACCTTTGGCTAAACTGTAATTTCCTTTCATCCATCCATTCATTTTCAACGCAGCCAAACATAAGAACCGTCTGAGTCACTGCACCGACACACACTCGTTTGCTCAACTTCTCCCACATTTCTCTTTTACGCCGTGAAGTGAACAGTGTAATCTTCTTTTCAGGATTAAATTATAGCTGCAGTGGTACCTTACAGCCAAATAAAACCAGCATCACATCGTGGACTTTGTACTGAATTCTCTGGGAAACATGACCCTTCGTCATTACAACCTGATGTTCATTTGGACTGCGTTCTGCACAGTCCAAAGACACTTTAAGCTAAAATGCCCATATGTGTGAGTGTCCCATGACCCTGCACAGATAAATGAGAGATTGGAGTGAATTTTCCCCATTTAAAGGAAAACAGACCATAAATCTGAGCGCTTTATTGGCTGTACGACAAAAATCTTCTTCTCCAAATACAGTTTCCAAAAACGGCTAATTTGGTTGAAGTTGGGTTTTATATTTTTTTTTGTCAATTCACAGTTGCACAAAGCTGGAGAGAAATTATATACAGTTCTCCTGGTTGCTTGGAGCTAAAAGAGTCACACCAGGAATTAAAGAAAGCAGGGCACACTGGAGGACGTGGACAGGTGTGTCACGTCCTGGCAATAAATAAAGAGCCGTGTGGCAGAAATGAAACAGCCAGAGCTGATAAATGGGCCAAGCAAGGTTAGAAAACAAGTTTTTCCCTTTCCGGGAAATGGGAAAGAGGATGAATAAGCTTGATGGAATATATGAGAGTAATCCCGCAGCACTGAGGCTCAAAGCCTGCTGCTGCTGCCGAAATGATCCTAAACGTGCAACAAACCCCGTCCTGTTATGTAACACTTAGCAAAGCAATTACACGGACTCGGGCGGTTATCCCCTCGTCTGTAACAGCAGCAGCTTCTCGCCTCTCCAACTGCACGCTGTTTGAATCAGGATAAGAAAGAAACTCAATATCAGCTGGAAGAAAGTTCACCGAATGTTTGTTATTCTGATAAAAACTGCACGTTGTGCAAGTTTCAGGGCCTATTTTAGAAGTGAATTCCCTTTTTGCTTCTGTTCCATATTCTTTGTTGAGATGAGAAAAACACAGGAGACCAAAGTGGACCAGAATAACTGGAATGTCCTTTAAAGAACGTGGGATGAAGTGGAGCTAGAAACACAATATCTCTGAGGCTGGAGGGCAGTAAAATATTTCCTTATCATTCAATGACAAAGAAGATCTCTTCTTCTTCTTCTCCGAAGCTGTTGGTGGCGAGAATGAAAGTAAATCACAGGGTGTTACAGTGAAGGAAAACATTTTCAGACGGCCTGCAACTTGTGGAAAAGATGGTTTGTCTGTTTCATTAGATGAGTTCAGGCCACTGGGGGGGTTCTCACATTCTCTGGTTTTCCAGACATTTTCCCATAGACTTCAAAAAGTGGTGTCAGCACAGAGCCAAAGTCCAAGTCCACTTTTTGAAAGAGGGAGATGAGGACGATTCGTCGGTCCTAATTCAAAACTGCTGTCGATAAAAACAACGTGGATCATGAATTACATGGATTGTCATTTTTATTGTTTGTTATTGTTGTTTGCAGCTAAATTCTTCATTTTGATTCAAAGGAGATTTTTGTGTTCCTTTTTTCTGCGACTAATCAATTCCAGAGTGGACAACGTGCTTCCTGTTTACTCCGCCTGGTGCGTGCTCTGTGTTATGACAGCGGTCATCTATGTAGCACAGAACATGATCCCGCGGTAACACCCTCCAGGCCTGGTGGGTTATTTGGACCGAGGCTTTAAAGTTTTTGCTGTTAGAACTGATTTAAAATGTGCAGAGGCAGGAACACCATTTAATTCCAGACTCACTGGAAAGTCTTCAACAAAACGTGTCAAGTTGATTTTGTTTTCTTTCTTGGCCACATTTCCAGAAACAGGAAAAAAAAAAAAAAAATTCTTAACACGATCTGGTTGACGTGCCAAAAATGAATTATGATTATAGTCCTATAATTAGGACAACACCCTTATAAGTTACCTTATTTTAGCTCATTTTAGGGCTCTGGATACCTTTTTCTCCCCCCCAAACCAAACAGAGTTAATACGTGTTATGGTATGGAAGGATAATTACTTCAACCCACAGTTCAGCCGGGTGAGGAATGGGAACAATCTTGTGTTTTCCAGCTGTACTTGAGCAAAAAAAACAAAAAAAAACAAAACCCCAGAATGGCTGGTTATAGCTCTCATTCGCAGCTGACTCTCCACCTACCTACTCATCATCTCCTCTTGCCAGCAGCAGGTGAGAGATGCATGGGAGGGCTGTTCATCTCCACATCCCACACACTGCATTAAAACACTCACACTCCTCTGCTGGCCGAGCGGCTGCAGGTGAACCCGAGCGGCTGACAGCCTCCATATATTTCTGGAGTCTGTGAAGCAGCGAGGGTCCATTTATAGAGGGAGGAAGGCAGAGCGACGCGCTCCCTCATTGTTTCGACTCGACTGTTTGACATGTAAATGAATGAATTAGTGCCCGAGAATAAAGAAATATAAAGTCTCACGAGGTTACAAAGGATGTTGGTGTTCAGTAAACAAGCAGAAAGCGTCTGAATGAAATGTTTCAGCAGACCAAAAAAAAAAGAAGAAGAAGATGCAAACTGAATTTCCATCCATTAAAGTGATTATTCTCTTCGTGCGAGTGCTGTAATTTTGGTGAGACCAGAGTGGGACTCGAATTAATGACTTGGCAGCCAGAGGAAGTACCTAACAGCGTTTTAAATTAAATTTCATAAAGCACTATGGAAGTGGGGCTTCGCCTAATTTCACCCTTTTCAGTAATTAATGCTGAGAGCTTTGGGAAAACAACTTGAGAGCTAGCGACAGTTTGTTTGTTTGTTTGTTTGTTTGTTCGTTCGGGTTTCGTCTCTGGCCGTTAATCTTGTACTGAACATCCGGCAGCGTTTCGCATCTTCCAGTTTACAGCTTCAGGGAAACATTTGCTTTTATCATCGGTTTGTGAAACCATTTTGAAGTCTTGAACATCATGTTGTACCGAAGACTTGGAACTAGAGACTGAGACCATAAACTCATCTGGAAAAAAATTACTGAGCTGATAAATCAAAGGAGAAGTCGGGCATTTTCCCATAGATTTCAATACAATCTGACTTCTTTTAACAAGCACTGAAGTCCCCCCCCCTTCCTTTGTTTAGGTTTAAGGTCCTTCAGCATTTGCTTCACGTCCACTTATACACACAGTCTGATATAAACATGAGATGTTCTCTAATTCATTATTTTGGTTCATTTGTACGCTGCTGATGGTGAATTAGGAACAACTCCTGATAAGTGAGCAGAGAAACAAAGACTCTGAATGCTTCTGTAGATGTCAGGAAGCCTGACTGACACTGAATGAATCATACGTCACGGTCAAAAGTATTTGGCAAATCTAATAAAAAAAAAAAAAAAAAAAAAAAAAGATTGCAAAGACAGTTTGCTCTGTAAATACAGCAGAAATGTGTCAAAGCCGCTTTACACAGAAACTGGGCTGAAATGATTTGATTTGGACTTGACGGAACAAAAGCTGAGGCGGAGCCAGGAAATGTTTTTCCATCACTTCCTTAAACATCAACACGAGTCTCCCATGAAACACCGGTTGGATCTTTTGACCCTGCGACCTCCTTTGGGTTCAGATTCAGCCCTTAACGTTTAAATCTTAAAACTGAGAAATCTAGGCGGTTTGTGTATTTTGGTGCGGCTCTGTGACTCAGCCCGCTCTGAAAACCAATCACAGCGCGGCGCGGGGAAACCAGAGACATCTGCGTCTTAAAAAGAGCAGTATTTTATTTTATTTTTATTTGTTCTGAGAAAGAAAGAAACGTTGTCAGAGGACTAAATGTTCTTGGAACCCAAAAAGTCAGCAGAGAGCCTAAAAAGCTGCAGCCCGGTTTGGGACTGGGAGGGGTGGGAGTCCAGGAAGGAGAAGGGCAGGTTGGGGTGTCTAAGCAGCATCCAGGCGGCTGCTCAGGTGGACTGTGGGAGCAGCTTAAATACTGCTGGAGCAGCTGAAGGAAGCACAAAGAACCAGGACGGATTACAGTGTCGTTTCTTTATTCCATTTTTTAGAACAAGACCCAAAATGTTTTTTATTTTTTTCAGATACAGGTGAAAACATAACTTCCTCTGCAGAGGAAACGAAAAATAATTAAAAACTGAGGCAGAGGTATAAATAAAACGATAATTTATCATACTGCAAATATTTGACATGTTTTTTCTGACAATATTTATAAATAAATATTCACGTCACTAAGCATCATCTGCTTTCAGTGATGCTTCCTGTCTTCGCCACCTTAGTCATCTTGCGAAGAAGCGTGTGTGTGTGTGTGCAGTTTTTGTTCAGAAATCAAAAAGGTTCTGACAAAGTTCAGCAGGTCCTGTTCTCACATGCAGAAAGAGAAAGACAGAAAACAAAAACAGTCTGTTCGCAGATCTCTTCGGAGTCACATGCTGTCAGCGTGGACGGACACGTTTCCAAGCACATGCCTGCTCGCTCGCTCTCTCTCTCTCTCTCTCTCTCTCTCTCTCCATCTTCCCTCCGTCCTGCATCTCTTCCTGTCACACACCAAATAAACTAATAATAGATGCCACAGGGCTGCGTGTGCCGGTGAGTCAGAGAGTAAAAGGCACGAAACAGGTTGCGGACGTCTACGTTTTCAGCTCGGCCTTCTCATTTTCCCATGGCACAGAGCGGAAACAATCCGGACCCCGCAGAGCGCCTCGTTAAAGGGCTGCTGTCTCTGCCTGCGCCCAGATCCAACGTTTATCTGATTGAAGTTGTCGGCGTCGATCCGAGACGCCAATCAGCGAGCAGACGGCCGCTGCAATCAGAAGATATGTGATTACCCGCCACGGCTAATCCCAGCAGGCTGTGATTGTCCTTGTTTCCGGCCTATTGACTGGCGAGTCAATAAGGCAGAGTAGAGGAAGATTACTCTACACGGACTCCCATCATGTGATCCTGCAACAAGAATTTTCCTTCTTGTTACCGATTCAATTCGAAATTGTATCAAATGTGGTTGAAGGCCACAGAATTTTTAGGCTTCTCAAATGTTGAATTTAGACTTAATGGTCTCAGTCCGTCTTGGCTTGAAGACTTGAAGACTTGCTAATCAATTATTTTGTCTGACCCTTTATTATCAGTGCACCAACAGTTTTAAAGTCGACAACATGTGATTTGTTTTTCACAGAATACAGATTTTATTTACAGCTAACAGTCTTCTTCAGTTATTTTATTAGTTTTGCTGATTGAATGTTGGAAACTTAATTTCTTAGTCACTGTTTGTTCAGACGTCCCGTCTCTTTCCTGAAAACCAAAAAAAAAGGCCAATAAAGCCGGCCGTTATTTCCTTTTACCTGTGAAAGATGCTTCAAGTTCCAAGATGAAACTCACCTCGCCCGGCCTTCACCGAGCCCTGACCTCGAACCCGTCCGATCAGCTGGAAGGCCGACGGCGATCCAAACGGATCAGCTCACGTCACTGTTGGATCTTAGTGGATCTGATTCCATTTGGAATCAACTCAGAAATGTTTAGCTTGTGAGCAGCCATTTTGTCTTCAAAGTCAACGCACGAGGCCGAGATCTGCTAAAAAAAATGCAATTTGTTTGCAATTAGGAAGTCGATTAAATATTGTGGTTGGGATGATTATGCTGAAAATGGGGTGTATGATCAGGACGGCACAGCGAAAATGAGGCTGCTGTTTCCTAAGAAGTCCCAGGAAGTGAAATTATTATTTGACGCTGAATTTAAAAGCTTGTTGAGTTCCCACAAGTTCAGACGACTGAAATCTCAGAAAACATCCATTCACCTCCACAACCATCACATCCTGAGGCACCACTGACGCCTGCTGCTGTAGATATCGAGAATTTTACAGTAATCTATCAGCGATTAAAGAAATCCTCCAACCAAGCTGCAGCAGGTTGAAGCTACAACTCCTCCAAACCACTTTCATTTAGAAGCGTCTCACCTAAATGTTTTAGTGGAAAGTGTGAATGAAGACTGAGCGTCAGTAATCCGTACGCTGGCTGAACCAAAAGGCGCCACAGGAACTGCTGTAATACGATACCGGGCCAAGTCTCCAAACTGGGCTCCTGATAATCGGATCCTTTTTAAGTTGGGTTCGATTAAAGCAAAGGTTTGTTTTGTTTGGTCTGAACGTGTTGAGAAGTGGATTCTCCCATGACGTCTGTTCACATTTGAAGACACAAAGCACACACGGGACCGTCTGTTATTTCTGGCGTACCCGCGTTCGTACGGCAGATTGGCTTCTTCTGAGCCGGGCCGAGGCTTTGGGGGCCTTTGGGGAGGGGGAGGGGGGCGCCGAATGGGGTGTGGATGAGTTGTGGGTGTGTGTTTGTGTGTGTTTGGACGGGGTTGTCCTCCAGCTGTCTGCTGTTGTCACGGAAGCCCCTTGGAGGTTTTCCAGGAAGCCTTCAGGCCAAATGATTCACACGGGCGCTAATGCCATCACGCTAACAGCTAATGATCATTTAGTCGCCACGGAACTGGCTCTCCTCCACGATACACAAAGTGTGTGACAGGAAGTCTTTAAGTACCAGACTGGACTGGGCTTTGTAGACCAGACACTGAGAGTCTGGGAATGAAGCTTCATGAGGAAGGTCTTTTTTTTTTTTTTCTCTTTGAATGTCAACGAAAATTTATATCGAAGTTCTCAGAAAGTCACACAACCGCTACTAGATAATATGATCTGTAATATTAAGTCTGTTATTGGTTTAAATACAATAAACCAATGAACCAATTTATCTGCTGACGGGAATTTGGAGAAGTAACAGAGAGGAAGTGAATTTGGGGGGAAATGTGTTGAAAATGACGCACGATGAGCGGATGGTTTCAATAACGCTGGAACATGTTGTACGTCAGTCAAATGTAAGACTACGTTCAATAAAAAAGTTCAACTTTTCTCTGAAGGGAATCAGGGTGTTTTGTGAGCTTCCTGGGGACAACAGAGACAGAAGCCTTTTGAAGCATAGCGATCTTTGAACTGGAGGAGAACTTTGAGTATAAAGACACGTCTTCAGATTATTATCACAAACTGTAAAAATACTCCGATATTTTTCTCTCACCTGGATCTGGAATTCTTCCTCGTTGTGATATCTGATTTTGAGAAATATTGATTAGTATTAGCTGACACAGTGTTAGTGGTTGTGCTAATGCTAACCCCGAGGGTTTTTTTTTTTTTTAGCCCCGCCCCCCTGCCCTTATAACTTCACAGGATTGGTTGATTATGTTTGTGACATATGAACCTTCAACGTCTGAACTTTAATAAGTAAACTGGAGTTTAATCATTCATGTGAGCTTGTGTCTTATTTGAAAATCACTACATGGAGTTTCTTTTTATATATTTATGTTTTAAATAATTAAGTATTGCTGAAAAAATTAATTAAATCAAAAACCCTTTCCAGACCGTTGTGTACCTATTAATTTGTATGATTTTGCAGGTCTTGAGTTTTCAATGCAAACATGAAGCTGCAGTCTGGCTGAGATAATCCACACTGGGGTAAAAACACTACAGGAATAGTACAGCGTAGTATCAGCGGGGCAAATATAGTCGAGCGGCCCTGACCAGCTGATGGGAGGATTACTAAGTAAATCCCTCCATGTCCTGGAAATCTTAACAAGCCACCTAAATGTGTCGGAGGGCACTTTACATCATCACACTTAGATTGAACTGGAGATAAAAAAGCTTTTAGGTGACATGTCCGGTCTCAGTCATTGTTCCTGCATTTCATCCGTAATGTGAATTCTGGACTCGACGTTCAGGCCCACGGCCGCCAAATCAAGAATAAAGGATTAGTCCTTGTTCTCGTAACCTGCACTTATGTCACCTCGTCCAGGAGAAAACCATGGCAGCAGCATGTGACGCACAGAATAATGCTGACTGGTTGGCTGGTTCATTGGTTGAATGACATAATGTACATTTTTAGAGCGCAGCGGCGTTTTGTGTCCCTGCGGAGGACGAGTGAGCCGCCATAAGATTCCCAGTGAGGCGAGCAGCTGTGTGGGCTGAAACCACGACAAGGTGGTACGTCCACCACCCCCCCAACACACACACACACACACACACACCGTTACCGGCTGGAAACGCACCAGGAATTATTTACAGCTCCGTTTGTAAGACTATAACAACCTCACAGCAGGTTTCTCCATCACAAGTCGCATCGTTTTGACCATTTGCGGTCGAGTTTAGCGAATCAAATCGTCCTCTAATCCAGACTGTGTGCGAATTAGTGAACACTTTTGATGATGTTTTGTCACAATGACAATGCGAAGCCTCGGAGGAGTGGAGAATAAGCTGTTTCTCTGTTTCTAGGCAACGTCGTCTCCGTCGGCTGCTGAGTTCAGGGGAGAAAAAGGGTTCATGCTGTCACTCTTATGTATTCTGGTTAATGTGACCTAGTTTCACAAACGTATATGTGCTCCGGTCCTCTCTGAGCCAGTCACCCTCTAATCAGATGATGGCTTTCCTACGTGCTCTCTTGAACCTGTTTTGACAATTTTTGTGTTGCATCCTCTGCTCTCCAGGATGTGTAGCCTGCAGCTCTGAGCAGCGGGGCTATTTTTTTTATCAACCACAGCGGAGGACATTCCTCAACGGCATGCAGAGGAGCATCGGTCTGAAATAAAACAACCCTCACCGAGAGCTGTCGATGTGTTTTTTGCGTCCGTCTCAGAAGATTTTAAGAATTAGTTTTGCTGCTCTGCAGCAGCTGATGTAACAGAACCAACTAATTGGCCTGAAATAAAAGAGATGTTCTTGAAACGAAGGGAGGAAATCAGGCTAATTTTTGCAGCAACCACCCACAGTGATGGATGAGACTAAGACAATGCAGAGAGCTGGTTGAATGTGAGAAAAAAATGCAAGATGACACAATATGGTGTCACGACGTGACAGCAGCAGGGCCTGCAGAACAAACATGACTAAATAAATCTGACGAAATATTCAAAATAAAGAATTACACACCAATCAGAATTAAGTACACTGGTGAGTATCTACAAAGAAATAAGTCACGTAATATAGTTTGAATACAAAATTTCACGAGAAAAAATGAAACAGATGGTGACTGAAGTTCAATCACGCCGGCTTTCAGTCTGACAGTCGCAGCCTTGGCGATAACAAACAGTAATTAAACGTGTCGCCTCGAATCAACAAAAGATCATCTCACAATTGGAGGACGTCGGAAAACAAAAGCTGCTGCTTCTGTCGTTCAGATTTTAGTCAAACTCTTGCAGACTTGTAACTTTAATATTTGCCTTTAACCCCAAACTATCATCACACGGCCTGTTTCTGTGCCCCCCCCCCCTCCACAGGGGCCCTGAGGCAGAGGTAATCATGTCAGCGAGCAGCAGTCGGCGGTCAGGCCGGGTAAGACTACTGTCCTGGGTTGAGTCTCCTTTGAGGGGCGGAGCTGAGCAAATGCAGCAGATGGCGTTGTGACCTCTGCCATGCAGGACGACCAATCTGAAGTCGGTGTGCCAGCGTGCAAGAAACAGATGACTCCTGGTCGTGGAGTGAAGTAAACAGCCATAACGGACAGTTATGATGTCACAGTGAAGTTGACCTTTGAGCCATTCGTCTTCATTTAACTGTGTCTAAGTTAGCGTTCGGAGAAGTCTGACCTTTGAGTGGGAAACTCGAATCAGTTCGTCATAAATCAAAGTGAGAGACATTTTTAACCAAAGCAATCTCCTCAAAGAGATCCTGAGATGTTCCAATTCACAAGTGAAACACTCTTTTTGTGTGGTCACAGAGATCTTGACTTTTGACTTTTTCCCATCAAACTCAGAACAGCTCATCCTCAAGTCTTAATGGACGTTCGCGTTTAATCTCTCGAGGCGTCAGAAGAATAAAAAGGAGTCTTCTCCCGCTGGAGAGGAATATTTAGCTGTGTGTGTTTTTGAAGCAGACAGTCAGCATTTAGCTGCAATTTTATTTATGGTCATTATTGATATTTTGAATGGACATTTAGTAAAAAAGGGGCTAACGCTCAGGGCCAGATGTGGATGAACTTTAGATCAGTGACCTGAGAAGTAAAACTGTTCCAACAACAACTGAGGGGCATTTGGTGATCCTCCATCTCTTTGATGAAGACAAACCACTCACTGCGATGGCTGCGAGACATGCGGAAAACAAAGATTTATTATTCTTTGTAACTTTTCAAATCACACTTTGTCCTTCTGCACAAATGGAAAAGTGAATTCATGAGCAATAACACGGTTAGTTACTGTTGCTAAGCCTGTGAAGTTTCTGGCCTTGCACATCAATGAAGCCATTAACAAAGAGTGAACTCTTTGACTGCACTCTTTTAAAGGTGATGAGAAAAAGGGAGATATACGGAGGAAATGTAGGCACAGCTAATTAAAACTAAAGAGCGTATATATGCAGTTGGACCTTAAAAACTAAATTTGACACATTTGTGACTTCTATGTGCAGAATTTAGAAGAAACAGCTTAAGAGAACATTAAATATTCATTTGGAATCAAAGACTGAACCAATTAGACTTCAGTGAACGAAAAAGAGAGCTTGTGACACCTCATTACTTCAGCCACACTGTGACCTCACAAACCTCCTAAAGGCCGACATTAATAATGACAACATGAGTGTAAAATGTCTGTGGGGATAAAACTGGAAACTCTGACTCTGAATTAGCTTCGGTTGGATTCAGCTTTTCAGGTTTTAAACGACGGCAGCAAATAACCTGCTGATACGTTCAAACTTTTCAAAGCTAGCCAGTGAATAAACGTTAGCGATTGTCTGGAAATTAAATGTTCATCTTTTAAAGGAGCAAAAATAAGAAACGACGATCTCGCCTCCAATCGGTCTTCTCATTATTTTGTCCTCTTACTTGCTAACTTGCTAACCTTTATTGGGAGACGTCGTAGCTCAAAAGCAGACATCTTGTTGTGAGTATTTGACAACGGGAGCCACAGAGCTACTGTTCTGTTGTCCTTCCTGTTTGAGAGGACGGACAGTTGGCTCGCGTTACGATGTGGTTTCATTAATCTGCAGCTCAGCATCTGATTGATGAATTCTAAAGGCATGTTAGCTATTCTGGCAGCAGATTTCTGCTTCCTGTTACAGAGTCATGCCATCTGTTATTTAAATAATGTGGTTTGGGATTTTCTGCTGAATTTTATTTCCGGCTCAGATTGCAGAGAGAAACTCCAGCTACTTATCCCTGAGACACCGGCCAAGGACGCTGTGTCCTTTTCCTTGAGACACACCTGACATGATCACACCCTATTCTCACCCACACCTTCACGCCTTCGCTGTAGTTCACCGTCCTTTGACTCAGCTGTTAAAAATTTTGTTCTCTGCAAACGCTCAGACTAAATATTAGCACCTTCACTTTATTTTCCGGGTAGCTAGAAGCTACTTGCAGAGCTGGTTGCAGAGATGAAACGCGGAGGAAAGTCGATCAGACAACCTGTTTGATGGGTTTTTATCGCGCTGAGATGAAACCGCGACAGACTTCAAAACAGGGGAACATCTATAATCTCCATCCTTTAATGAGGACAGGAAAAGGTTATCAGTAACGCAGCGAGAACCGCAGACATGATTTATTCCTGCTCATGTGCCGTCTTTATTCAAGCCAGTAAACCAATTTGGAAACCTGCTGGCTTTGTGTTGGGAGGCGTCAGACTTTTTATTTATTAGCGGCATTACTGTGTATCATCTGTATTCATCCACACACCTTTTAATAATACTGCGTCATCTGCAGTCATAAAGTCAGTGAGGTTGGAGAAAAATGAAAAACAGGCAATATGTGTATATAAGAGGGCAGCAAATATGTGAGCTTTAGACACCGAGAGACAGATTAGTGATACAATACAGAATGTCCAGTTATTTGTATAATGTCTAACTATAAAAAATTACAGCTGATCAATTCTCTGATTGGACAGATGGTGAGCCCACCGATATTTTTATTTTGTCTTTTTACACAAAGCTTAACGCTGCTACAAGTAATGTTAGAGTGTGTACTTTTCTTTCTGGTCCAAAATAACAAACATGGCACAAAGTGCATCAATTACAGATCATCCAAAGTCCTCGGAGTTATGTAACGGTCCTGCATTCCAGGTAGGATCCCAGCCCGGACTGAATACAGATTCACTTAGCAGGAGAAAAAACAGAGAAAGTATTTCATACCAAGTGGGCACAGATATGCTGCATACAGGTTCACACACAGAGACAGAGCTCCTGCCAGATTTTATCAATGTACCGGAGGCTGTGCAGGAGCTGAACTCCAACTGGGTTCATCTGGTCTCCTTCGTGTCTGCAGGAGCCTCGTTTCATTTCAAGCTCTCCGAAGTTAAAACATTTCACCAGCTCATTGTTTCTGTGACCTCCTCGCTGATTAATCATCAGCTCATCAAGGCCCGGTCTGTTTTTTGTGTATTTTTTAATCTACAGGCTGATGTGAGCAGAGCTGATGGAGAAGTTTCGGTTTGCTTCCCAATGCACACATTTTTTTATTATTATTTCAATCAACCGGTCTGGGTGTGTTGGGGTTGCGTCCCTCTCTCTGTTTCGTTTTGCACACCACCGGCCGGCTGCGTGTCACCCAGATCACAGTCAAGAGCCCTCACTGCACAATCATTCCAGTTGCTGAATAATACAAAGCAAACAGTGACCTACTTTCAAAGTAGGGAACAAGCTAGAGCGAAGACGCGGAGCGGAGTCCAAGCGGGAGGAAGACCGAGGGGAGGAGCGGAGGGAGGAGCCGGGCGCCGACAGAGGGGCTCTGGGATTGGGCCGCGGACCTGAGCAACAAGCATGGTCGGCCATGTGAGCCGCCGAGTCCGCTCCAGGCCGCCCGGCGTTCCTGAGCCGGGGCTTCCGGCCTCCTGCAAATGTGATTAAACAGGCAGGCACAAGAATACTGCAGCGAGCCCCTATCCTGGAGGCCTCCCTGCACAAGGAATGCAGCTCGCAGAAACAGGGCCTCACACATGTGTCACACCATCAATCTGGGCAGTGTTCACTTTCTGACCCCAGACCCGCCCGCCTGCATTCCTGCTATTTTCTACCTTTTGGTTGTTGTTGGATTTTTTTTTTTACGCTCTCGGCTGATTTTGCCAGCAGCTGCAGGTATGGCGCAACGCCGCGAGGCCGCGTGCACTTGTTGCTCGGAGCGTCTTCCTGACACAAAACCAACAAACTGGAAACAAAAACAAACACGCACACAAAAATAGCCCCATATGTAAAGAACCCCCCCCCCCTTCCCTGCTCCGTCCATTGGTCTAAAACATATTCAGGATTATCTAAATACCTGAAGTTATCGCTGCAGACATAGTGTAGTATTTTAAAGGTTATTTACAGTCTGATTACGTTTGTTAAAAGGTTTTATTAGCGAGCACTCCAACATGTGATGACCTTTAGCCGTCTGGGGCTTTTTACTGAGCTGAGAACATGAATTTTGCCTCCAGCCAGGAGAAAGTGATTTACTGAATAACTTGAACAAAAAGAAATACAGTTGTTTTTGTTTGCTCTGAGACAAATGTAAGTCAAACATACACCAGACAAGAGTAAATAAGATAAAAACAGAATCGAGGCTGAAACAGAAATGAGAGTAGCTGCAGGTCCGCCTTTTTTTTATAATAATAATAAATCTGACACCCAACATGACAAGATGTATTTTACTCAAACTGTTTACTAAACAGAATTCATCTGGCTGTTTAACATAAACTATTGAGGTCACCGCATTTCCTTTCCCGCTGCAGGAAAGTTCATCACCTTTTCTTGACATTTGGAGCGGAAAACAAAACCAGCCGCCCGACCACAAACCGAACGCCGAAGACAGACGATATACAATACGGAACAAATCCATCCATCATTGTCCAGACACATCAGATCAGCTCTACAACAACCCAAACACATGAGAGGAACTTTTCTTTGGTTATTCTGCTTTACACAGTTTTTATCAGGAAAAGAAGGAAACATTCAAAAGGCTTTTAGCTCCCTCATGTTTTCTGAGCTCACAGAGAACAGACTCTTTATGAGTCAGAGATAGAATCAGTTCCTTCGGAAAAAATGGGATGACCTTTTTAAAAATGATAACGTTATCAGAATCTTTTTCATCTTTATTTTTCAGACGGGTGTTCCGGTTGTGACAAAGCTGACGGCAGGACGTAGATATGGATTGTTTCATTTAAAGCTCACACTTCCTCCCCTCTCACCACCTTCATCCTCCAAACGCAGAGGCTGATGCGTCCTGGATGTCTGAGGGGGGGGGGTCAAGCCTAAACTGGGGTCAAGCTCACGGTTCTGGGATCGGTGTCGTTGGGTCCTGCTGTTTAATCTAGCTAACGCTAATTGAAAGAGCTGGTTGTCACGGCAACCGTTGGATGAGAAACTGCAGAAGGATGATTTTTGGTTTGGCCTTTAATTACACTTTATTTACTTATTTATCTGTTTATTTGTTTATACACTTTCTGGCCGTTCTCATATTATATATATATATATATATATACTCTTTTATTCTATGATTTTCATACCTTATTTTTATTACTTCAGCTCTTATTTCTGGTTTCTCCTCCCTCTACGCATTTTATTATTTTATTCTTCCGATACTACTTCTTGGCCTTTATTTGTTTTTTAATATCACATTTTTATTTATTACTTCATCTTTGTTTTCCAGTCTTTGGTGCAAATTCAAACTTATGAGATTCATGTTGATGCCGAGGAAAGAATAAATAGACTTTTTCTTAGAAACATAAAACCTAAAAGCAGATTTGCAGAAACTTAATAAGGAGCGAGAACAACCATCCCATAATATTTCATCACTCAGCTGCTCTTACTGTCAGTTCGTCTCGACACAAACACCTCTTCATTTGACAAAAAGGTCTGAGCTGCTGTCTTAGATGAGGGATTAGCCTGAAGGCTTGACCTTTGACCTCGGCGACTGCTTTGTTGTGACATCACAAATTCCCTGAAGTCCCGACGACCTTTAGACCACATGGACCTTTAAATTACACCAAATTTTTGGATGACAGTAAGAATTTCAGCGGAGACTACACAAGTCGAACTTGTCGAACGATGATAATAAACTTTATTTACGAGAACACAAAAACATGGATTTCTGTGTGGTTTGGAGATTGAGCAACACTTTGTAGATAAAGGAATGTCATAAGAGCAGTTTTAAACGGCAGGAGGGCTCTTAAAGTAAAGACCCTGTCAGCCGTCATCATTAGACCTGGTCCTGGTTTAACCAGCTGACCGAAGTCAACATCCAGCCTCATACTTATAATAAAATAATAATAATATAAACCCTCAGAGTCATTTTAATGTGATGAAAAGAAACTCTTTTAAAAATGTCTCAGGCGGTAAGAAAGCAGGAAAATCAATTATTCCCTCATCACAGCAGATCTCGTGGTTACGAGTGTCACTGACGTGTCTCGGCTCCGGCGGCCTCGGACACAGTGATGTCACACGTGTCCTCACAGCTGGCTGTGTGAGTCACCTTCAGCTTTAATCTGCACAAGAACACCAGCAGGTCGGCTTTTTGGTTTTTATGGTTAGATGGGGCCAAAATAAAACTATCTCACTGAACACCGACTAATAAATGCAGTTTTCCTCTCAATTTATAACTAATGAAATGTTTATTAACTCATCCATTTCTTTATGGGATCGTTTAATTTGTATGTTTTGTGTTCTCAGGTGTGCAGGTGTGCGTTTCCCCCCCATTCGACAACATGTGCAGTGTCACATGTTACGAAAGGCTCTGCCATCGGAGACTTGGTAGCCCTGGAGACGTGATGGGGCAAATTCAACGCAGCCGTGATATCATGTTGTGATGAAGGACCTCCACAATGGAAGCGCGTCCCGACAATTTAACCTTTCTAACAACAGGAAGTGCCTGAGTGTAGAACAACGACAGCTCCGAGGCCGGGCTACGCGATACGTTCGGGTGTTCGGCTGCATGAGACAAAATAAATAAAAATAAAAATAAAATAATAGAATAAGATCCTGCTGCAGTGAGAGAACGGCTTCGTCGTTTCCTTGGGAACTGAGAGGAGGCTTTCTATCTCAAGGAGATAGCAAGGAGAGAGCGACGCTGACCAATTAAGAGGCGAGAGGGCCGGCGGCGCCGAACCTCTCACTCTGCTTCGCCAAATTATCTTCAAGAGCCTTTCCAGTCACATTACGGGGACTGTAATTAAACAGCATCAGGGAGAAACTCAGGCTGCCATTAAGGCGTCTCAGCTTCCCTGTTCTGGAGGCGTGTCCGACTTTTATCATCACATTTCCTTCTATTTCCCTTAAAATGTTCTCATCTTAACTTACGGTTTTTTTCAGCTGCATTAATGGAATACCCAAATTCACCTTAAAAGCTCCACATTAAAGTAAAACTTTGCATTTTAGTTTGACAATATTAAACCCAAATACTTTCCAAAGAGTTTCTTTTCAGAAATATCTATTTAAAGTAAGCCAGTGTTTTTAAAAGTGTAAATTTTAGACTGAAAACAAAAACAGGAAGAAGCCAGAGGACAGATAGTCTTCATGATCCATCTGTTCTTTTTCCCAAACGGTGACACTGTGGAGAGATTCATCATCTGAGGATCATGAACAGTCTTAAAATGCTGATTAAAGGGAAGTTTGGTTCACGATTTCTCAACGATGAGCTTCATGTTTTCTGTCGAACTGAAGTTTTTCACTGAAAACAGGCCTTTGCTCTGTGCGGCTCAGCTGCAGTTTGACGCATCGATTGAACGTCATGTTTGGATTCCTGATAAACAAAAAGAACCCTGACAGGATCAGATTGTGGTTTTTTTTTTTTGGGCTCAGATTGTTCACGATTCCTTCGCTGTCAGGAGAAGCTTCGCTCGCTGATGTTAAAATGAACTCAGTGTGTTCTGCTGCGACGTTTCACAGATTCTTGTGAACGTACCTAGCAGATATTGGTTTCTTTTATTAGTTCAATGTTACATAGTAAACGCCTGCCTCCGTTAATCGTAGCTCTGACTTCTGATGCGCACGTTTTCGTCGAGGAAAATTATTTGTGTTTTTGACCCCGTTTGAGGTGAAAGTGAAGATCTGACAACCAGAATAAAGTTGAAAATGTTTCCAAGCTCCAGTGACCGCGATGAACTTTTGTTTTTCACAGTAAAATGTCCACATTTGTTTTGTAAAACTTGTGAAAATGCTTCCCCGGGTCGACAAACTCGCTGCTCTCCCTCTGAATCCGCTCCGGTGTCGGTCAGAGAGGGTCTCCTGATGTTTTCAGACCGCTCCGTGACCCGGAGGCAGCGCTCGAACCCATCAGAGATACAACATGAGATGGAAGATGGAGAGAGAAGAGGAGAAGAAACACAGCACTCCTGACGCAGACCAGAAGCACCTCATACTTCGCATTTCAAGTGTTTTCAGCATTATCAGCAGCGAGGCCTCCGTTCGCCCCGAGGTGCCTCGCTGAAGAACCTCTGAGGGCTCTCGGCCTCCATTTGCTGCCGCCGCTGTAAGATGGAGGCTTTCTTTTCCTTTTTGTTCTTTGGGGGAAGCCTGTGTGTTCGGGGACTCTGGGATCCAGTTGTGGAACAGCTGTCTCCACAGAAGGCCGCAGGCGGCAACGAATCCCCACACAGGTTTGCATCTTTCCTCTCCGCTGAAGCCGCCCACGTCTTTCCCTGTTTCTTTTTTTTTTTTTCCCTGCTCTCCATCACGCTCTCATCCCTCCGTCCTCGTTGGCCTCTGCCAGGCTGCTGCTAGTCGTGGAAATGGCTGCCGCCCATCAGACGGCGAGGCCGAGAGAGCGAGGAGAGAAAATCATATTCAGCATCATTAGGCAAATGTGCTGCAAACACTTTTGTATCCGGTGCAGCACTTCTGACTTTGTGTGTGTGCGTGTGTGTGTGTGAAGTGTGTGATTGTACCGGTTCACCACGGTCTGCTCGGCACTGCCATCATGTGTTCAGAATTAATGCTGCAAGTTTTTAAAGTATCAAAAAAACAAAAAATCATTTCCCTTTAATGGCTGATGTCGACCAGCAACAGCATCACACCAACTTCAGGCAGCTTTAAATCCATGCTACACAACAGCTCGAACAACTTTGTGCGTTGTTCCTTTAAATTTGTTCATCTTTGAGGTGTAAAACAGGGAGGTAAAAATGTGGCTCTTACACGTTATTCAATGAAAAACGTTGATCTGTAAAAACAACTGAAATTGAAGTGAAGAGAAATAGAAACAGATTTAAATAGAGAACCGATCTGAAGAGTCGGTTCTCTCAGGGGAGAGAAACTCAAAACGTGGATTCTAATTACCAATTAATTAGAGACGGATTTAGTGCCTTAAAATAGCCGGATCACAAGAGGAAATCCACGTGGACTGATTTATTTCATTTCTCGTTCACATGTTGAAACCAATGACCCCCTCAAATAAGATCCTTATTGAAGCAGAAGCTTTAAGGAGCTGCAGGTCCAACATGCACAGACAGGAAGATGTTATCAGAGGATTACAGTCTTGGAATAGTTTTCCTCGGGGGGAATATTAACAGCAGGCAACCTCATGACCCGAGAAGGCCAGTTAATAAAAGACATCAGGCCCCCGTTTTAGATCAGCACTTATGATTAGATCTTTCTTTGAGGGGCAGAGCGAGAGAAAAAAAAAAAAAAAGAAGTGAAATGGGATTTTAATGAACAGAAATCATGCAGAGAGGATTTTCTGTCTCTTCTCATCTCTCTGAGCTCCTGCAGCTTCCAGAGTATCAACATTCAACACGGGCGCCCACAACAAGCTCCTGGTTTCTATGGAGAGTCCACCTACACAAATTCATGTGTTCATAAAGCAAACCCTGCTGCATCACCCCTTCAGCCTGTCACTTTCCTCCAGTGTTGGATGTTTGTTAGAAATGTGACACACTCCATAATGTGCAGTGTGCGCTCTCAATAGTCTTATGACATATTGACACCAGTCAGTAAAATAAATCCAGCCAGATGTTTGATGGACAAAACGTCCACATCTGGATCTACCTGTTAAAGCTAAAGAACACTTGATCAGAATAAAACAATCAGACCGCCCCTTCGCTCTGTTGTGTTTCTTTCTTCACACCGTGTCACCGTCACTCCGCACATCTGCTCTCGGCCTCGCCGGCTGAATATTCAAGCCTCCTCGGTGCGAGCTGAAATGAGGAAACACCTTCGCAGCAGCAGCTTTTTTTAGCTCCTCTGTCACAAAGCAGGAATGTGGGAGCTTGGCAGGGAGCAAACTAGATAATTGTTTCAGAGTCGCCGGGCGTTTGTTTATCCAAAAACACATCAGAACAGGAGCGAAGCTTTCAAACAGACTAACGCCTCTTTGGTTTAACGAAGATGAAACACTGCAGGTGGAAACTGTTGGTGGGAGCAGCGACTTTGGGCCATTATTAATTTAAAAGGTTGGAAATAAGAGATGAGAACGAGAGATTCGTGCACCTGATCAGCTACAAAGTCGACCCGATCTGCTTCAAAGGCAGAAAACAAACCTTCAGTCAGATTTATTTCAAGCTCGATATGTCACGTTGTTTTCTCTGTGTTGTGGGAAGGTCATCGTGCCTGACCCTGAAACAAACTTCTGTGAAGTCAGAAACCTTCAAAAAGCATCTTAAACCTCCTGAATTCCTCCTCCAGCCGTTTTCAGCTTCCTTAATATCATCTACGGTTTCTTTAGCTCGATTAGTACTTTTTTTTGTCTGCTTGTGTTTGTTTGCATGTTTATATCCAGTTTATTTTGTCCTCCCTCTGATTCAACACTCAAACTTTGTAAACTTTGCTATATAAATAAAGTTATTGAGACTCTAGACAAAAAATATCAAGTCAGAGGAAACATTGAAGAAAGATGGACGAGATATTTAAACTATGTCTAATCTGATAGAGACGATGAACCTTTTTAACTCCTCAGGTTTTTCTTGCTGTAGGTATTTTGGGTTGATGCAGCCATCTTGTCTTTTAGGGACAAACTTATTCTGCTTCTTTGAGGCCTTTTTAAAATAAACGTTCCTCTGCTGCCTCTCGGTGGAGCTAAACAGAACTGACACCAAAAGCAACAGACTTTAAAGGGCTTTAAATTAATTTATTTAAAAAAAAAAAAAAAAAAAAAAAAAAAAGCATTTCTCCACAGAAGCAGAACAAACATCATATTTTTTTTTTCCTTTTACTATTGTTTGGAACGTGTACAATCAGAAAACAGACTCACCGGGTCGCCAGAGCAGAGTAAAAATAATCAAGCAAAAGAGGAGAGGGAGGTTGGTGGTGATGATGATGGGGGGTTGGGGAGAGAGAATGAGTCTGCCAACACCACAACATCAACACATCAGTGAGGGAAGAGGAAAACAAAACCACATAACAAACAAACAAACAAAAAAAAAACCGAAGAGAAGGAAGAAGAAGAAGAAGAAGAAGAAGAAGAAGAAGAAGGAGGAGGAGGGAAATGAAAACAAACATTTAATCAAGTGCAGGTCTGGTTCAGACAAAGCAGGTCTCTTTTTTTTCTCTGATCTCTTCATTTTACAGTTAACATCTTCTCTGTCAGGTACATGCAAAGTCAATATCTGGGACTACACTTGGAGATTCATATGTTTATATCGGTTATCTGTGCAAGTATGAAAATATGTAGGTATAACAAAGAAACTTCGAATGGATATGTCAGAACGAGAGGAGGTGGCTGGAGGCGAGGGGGGGGGGGGGGCCAAAAATATTACCAAAACTATTACATCGTTTCACTGAACAGAAAAAAAGGAAGTCCACATTTAACAAAAAAAAAAAAAAAGATAAGTGAGATGAGATTTCTAACTTCCCGAAATGTCAGCGACCTCACCGTTTTGTACTCTTCCTTTAATTAAATTATTACTTATCTAGGTAAGTGAAAATACATAAAAAAAACAAAAACAAAATCCTATGTTCCACATTTTGAACGACAAAATACGGCATATCTACGTACAGCTGCGATACAAAGGAAGGTCAGTATTACGAGAGAGGCTAGCTGCCAGAGTTTTCAGGAATATTGGCTCCGAGTTGATCCCTTTCTGTACGCGGTGACCGTTATTTTATTTTTGAACCGTTGGATTCACTCGTCAGGCTCAGTCGGCGGCGGACCGGGCGGAGGAGGAAGGGAGGAGGTGGAGGAAGTCATCTGCCGGAGTCTCCTATCTGCTCTGAGGTAGATGCGACAGAAAAGGTGGCGTCCGGCCGGCCCCCCGTGCTGAGTCAAAGGCCTCCCCCCTCCTCACCTCACCCCTCCGCGTGAGGTGAAAGGTCAGCTCTTAAGGGTTAATCGTTGTTAAGGCTTCCTGTGGTCTTGGTTTGGTCGCTCTCCTGTTTCAGTGGCTCATGGGGGGGACAGCTTCTGAGTTCGTCTTTGTCCCCGTTTCATTTCATTTTGTTCTCAACCGACGGTCCAGTCTTTAAAGGGGTGGACATTATTATTTTTCCTTTTGTTGCTGTAGAACAGATACACTGAAAATGAAAGAATCCTCTCCGTTTGGCACCTCTGGAGTCGCCGGTAGAAGGACGAGTAACAAAACGGCTGACGGGGGAGTCGAAGACAGGAGGGAGGAGAAGCGGTGGTTGGGGGAGGAAGGAGGGAGGGAGGGAGGGGGATGTGTGGTGTGTGTGTGTGTGTGGTTGTACAGACTAGTTGAGGTGGCCGCCTTGGTTGTTAGCCGCCGGCGAGTCCGAGTCTGCCGCGGCGACGACGCCGGCCGAAGGGGCCGGTGCCGCCCCGTCCTCCGATTTGACCCGCTTGGCGTCCGGCTGTTCGCTGGCCAGCTGGTCGCCGTTCTGCCGCTTGGTGGGGAGGGAGGCGGAGGCGGAGGCATGGGCCGCCAGCAGGTGGAGGGGGCTCGCCACGGCTGGAGCTGACAGAGGAAGAGGATTGTTAGCGCTCAGATGGCAGTTAGCCAACATCTGGAAGCAGCTGGGCCGCGGGACGCGCGGTTTGGCTCAGACGGAGCCAGATTAAAGACCAAAGGGTTCGTTGTAGCTGTCGGATGTTGCGGTTCACTTTATGTGTTTGACACCATTTTTTTAAAGAGCTCGTGAACCTCCAGCTGACGGATTTAATGTTTCTGCTGCGTGACGAGTACGTCAACACATTCATCTTCCTCAGCGGCTGTGATCAGCTCCCTGACGGGGATGATGACGATGAACAGACTCAGTTTTGAATAAAAGCGCATTAACATCAGGACGGAGCGTGTAAACCGTCAGGTTCAATTTTTATCCTCTGATGTTGGGCTCCCTGTATATGAAACTTTTGTTGTTTTCTTGTAGTAATAACTGTTTACTCCACTTCAGGTCCAGTAATGTTCATAAAATATTAACATATTTATATTTTAAGCTTTGGACAAGGCCAAAGGGGAGATCTCTTTGTCGTGACCGTATTCAGTGCAGTAACGTGGATAGATAGTGATGTTAAATGACTAAATATACACTAAAATGGTGTCCATCCCCGTGTGTGTCTCACCTGAACTGGCGGGTCCCTGGATGGCAGTGGTGATGCTGTGGGTGCCGTTCTGTGTGATGGCCTTAATAGGCAGCTGGTGCTGGCCCACAGGGGCCTGCTGCACTATGGTAACGGTCTGCAGCGGCGTGGCCGACTGGGAGCTCTGGATGATGCGACTGGAGCCGCCTATAGAGGTGATGGTGGGGACTGTCTCCACTTTGACTGAGAGGAAGGAGAACATCGGAGAAGTTCAGGGCTCAGGATCAGACCATTAGATCTGCGTTAGCATCATAATCCCCCTTATCCCGTCTTACCTTTGACCTCTGTGTGCTCTCCGTTCTCCTGCGGCTCGCTCTTGATGATGGTGGCTGGCTGGGCGATGACGGTGGCGGGGCTGAGGGAGCCCGCCTGGATCTGCTGCAGGACGTGGACAGTCTGGACCGCCGGCTGGGAGGCGCTGGTGCTCACCGGAGACGCCATTGTGTAGGTCACCGGCTTGATGGTGGTGTGAGGTAACTGACGCTGGACTGCTATAAGTACCGGCTGGTTGTTAACAGGCGAGCCTGGAACGAATTTGAAAACCATCTTAAAAACAGATTCATTGCAAATCACAAGATCCTGTTTAAATAATGAAAAATGAATAAAAACAGCAGCACTGTGTGAGTCTGTTCATTTTTTTTTTCTTTCACTCAGTCTCTATCTGTTCAGGAATTAAAGTTTAACAAAAATAAAGTTGAAACTGATACGGAGGTCAATCTGAACTTTGGACATCAAACAGTTTCTGCAAACTTTTGATAAAAAAAAATAATAATCATGGAGCTCTGCCAAACCTCAGTCCTTATTAAATTATAACAACAATTATCTGATGACAGAAATTCATCCCAATTAACTGACTTTGAATGGCAATACACAACAAAAATCATACACATTGTCTGTGACTGCACAGTTAAGGGAAAAATAATACGGCCAGCTGCAATATCCAACTCACTGCAATCTTTTGATGAGGTTAAAATCGCCCCAGCCTGCTTTTAATCATAATCTCTAGAAATCTGAAAAGATAATTGCAATATGATTTGTTTGGCATATTCTCCCTTCCCTAAAAAACACTGTCTTAAATGTTGAGGGTTTAAGACAGGATGAGAAACAGAACAGAGAGGCCTCTGTCTTCCACACCAGATGTTGTTATGTCTGAGTGCGTCTTTTCAATGTCACTTGGCAACAACATCCAAGCATCGTTTTAACTTGACACAATAAAACAACCTTGAAAGTTACTGGAGTGGCGATTACGTTTAACAACCTCTTTATTGTGATTCCACTGAGACGTTAAAGTTTTTATATTTGTTTGTTCAAGGCGGATTATTATTTGTGACACGAGTCGACATTTACAGGCACTAAAGCATCTGGTGTGTGCGTGACGGCCTTGTACCTGGTGTGTTTTGTGCAAAACGTGCTTCCTGGATGACTGCCAGTTTGGGCTGGACTGCTGCTGCTGCCGTGGTGGCGGCGGCCGGGGTGGGAGCGGAGGAGGAGGAGGAGGAGGTGTCCAGCTCCAGTGGAACTGGGGAGCCCTCTCGTGATAGGCTGTCGGGGGTTTGGACGCCGCTGGAGTGAGCGGAGAGCACCCCCGAGTGATTGGGAGACGCCGGCGCACTCCTGGGACGAAACGTTAAAATTTACAACAGGAAGAGGACAAAAACACATCGCAGACTTTATGACTCCAACTGCAGCTGCCGGCGATACAGTAATAAGCCAAGACACGTAACGATAAACACGGCAACGTTCGGTTGTAGGCAGGACTGTCAGCGTTGCTATAAAATGTGAGCAGATTGGATTCACTCATGTGGAACCACATATTTACTGTCATTACAGTGAACTCTAGTAAGCGGCGCTGAGATGCTGTGACACAAAGCTTTTAATATCATCTAGTCCCTGTACGGCGGAGGCAGACCTGGAGGAGAGGGGTCCGTGTGGGGTCCTGAAGCAGGGGACGCCCCGGGGCCTTCGTTTCCTGAAGGCCTGCTCGATGAGCTTGCCCTCCGAGGACGGGTCTATCCTCCAGAAGGAACCTTTGCCCGGCTCCTCCTGCGACCGCGCCACTTTGATGAAGTAACGATTCAAAGACAGATTGTGACGGATCGAGTTCTGCAAGAGAAGAAAGACAAGAGCGGTGACGACGACGACGACGAGAGCAGGCTTTAATGGGCCCACATAGTCTGAAGGTAAGACTACATGTCCAGGTTCGATATATTAACACTGAGAAAATAAAAGTTACACAAATACTGTGTAACTCTATTTTTTATTTGTGGATCAAGCTTGATTTGTCTTGTTGCGTTACGATGATGATTGTCAGATCTAACAACACCCTCGTTAAAGGTCCTTTAAACAGCTGATTGCTGCTGATGTTTTCGATGTTATCTGTTTTGGTGCAGATCCAGATCTTCCTGTGCTGGTCTGGTCATTCGATAATGAGGCTGAGACTCACCTGCCAGCCCTTGTCTGCAGTCCTGTAGTACGGATAGTTCTTTGTGATGTGATTGTAGATGCCGTTTAGTGTGAGCTGCTTGTCCGGAGCCAGAGTGATGGCCTGGACGATCAGCTGTGCATAGGAGTACGGAGGTTTGGAGTCGTCCTGGGCAGCAGAGAGGAAACGCAGACGTCACAAATAATTTCTACAACAATCTCAAAACAAAAAGGTCTTCCTGATCTTCTGATGATCAATATGTTCATTTCTTTAACTCGCTGGAGGAAAGAAATGAATATTAATACTCTCTCCTATCAATGTGGCACCAATTTCTGCAGGCTGCTGGTATGACAGCCCTCAAATATTTTGTTTTTTGGATTCAGCAACTTATGTCACACTTAATCATTTCACTTACTGAGATTTTAAATCTGACATAATGGGACCATTCCTCCTTTTTTTTTTTTCTTTTGAAGACAAACACATTTATAAATACTTTATTGAGAATCCAGTATCTTTCTTTGATATATGCTGCTGCCACCAAAAGAAGACTGAAGCTCAAAGGGGTTTGAGCGATTGCTGTTGCTGCTCCCGAGCTTTGCACAGAAGACAGATCTCCTCGCTTCCTGTCTTTAAATCTCTTTTAAAAACACACTTGTACTCCTTGGCTTTAAACTCACTGTAATTTACGGTTCACCTTGCTTGGCTTCCGTGTAGTGCACTTGCTGTGAGTTGTCTTTATGTTTTTATTCTTAGCCCTTGTGTTCATCTTTTTACATTGTACCGTCTGTTGTAGTTTATGTTTTATGCTTAACGTGCAGCACTTTGGCTACCTTTGCTGTCTTAAAAAGTGCTTTATAAATAAAGTTACTTACTTAATGTATGAACTGACTGGATCATTTTACAGTTAAAAATAAATGAATAAAAAAAATTACTATAGTTAATATTTTTGCCACGTTTAAATTCCCACTTGGTTTAATGTGTATTGCTGACATCAGTGTATTGTGACTAACGTGATGTTTAATCAGCCAAATTAAATTTATAAAAAAAAGGTATAAAGGTTTGTCTTTTTCTCCTGTGATACAGTTTATGTTGACAGTATGTAGTTTGTTGGATATAATGTATTAAATATTTAACTTTTACACTGTAAATTGTAGCTCAGCTGAGAATAAAACGGCATCACTGATATGAACAGACCGGCAGCCTGAAAGTTAGTGACGATGAGTGTGAGCGACTCCGACAGAACAGAGATGAGATCATTTATGAATTACAACATTCAGAGAGTGTTTCAAAGCACACAAAGTGTGATGAGTTTGAAAGTACACGCTGCCGGAGCTGAAACCAGGTTGGGAGGAGTCGGTCTCACCTTGGGACTGTCTCCTCCGGAGGCCTCTTTGTCGTTCTCAGGCTGGGAGTTGTCGTTAATGAGCTGCAGCTCTGCAGAGCTGACCATGCGACCCCCCATCCTGTATCCTGAAGAACCTGCGCCCCGCGGGCTGGAGGGGCACGAGTTAGCAGCACTGCGGGAGGGGGGGGGGGGGTGACGATGACAACAACAACCACAACAACAACACTGTCAGCTGCCAGGACACAAATATCGTTTACACCCAATGAGGAAATAAACAACAACCAAACATAGTTTAGGTTCGAGCTCTCGGTCCACATCTATATGGAGCGGGCCGTTTCATCCGCAGTCTGTGCTGCAGTGGCACGCTTTTGGCTGACATCTATGCAAATCACCCTTCCTCACAGATTGGGTGGAAACGCTGCAGTCACTTCAGGACCCACAGAACCTGAGGCGTCACACATTTAAACTTGAATTACGTGGGATAATCTGGTAAATAGACGATGAAGAGACTCACAATGTGAAGCAAGATTGTTGGTAAACCAAACAAACACAGACGACGCTGCCTGTTTGTTTACGTCCAGTGTTTGTGAACAGCAAACACGTTTTTTCATTTAATCTGCACAGCGAGCCGTCGTATGAATGAGAAGAGCTGGGCGGCTTCTTTTTTTTTTTTTTGACCATATGGCTGAGATCAGGATCCAAGAGAGGATCTAAGAGTCTGAGGCAAAGCCACGTCAAGTGACCTAAGCCTAAACTGATCACCGCGTAGGGGTCACATCAAGGTCAGCTGACACCTCAAGGTCAACATTGGGTGACTTTCCTTTCCTTGACTGAACTGGGACAAGAAAACTGCACGTTTATGACACTGACGGAAAAAGATATGCTTTTTCCCTGTTGAACTGAAGTCTACTTCTGTTATTGACAGCTTATTAATATATTTCCTAAGTCTCTCACTTTGTGAAATAAAACCTCACTGAACTAAAGTCTATATTATAGCCTTTGTATTTTACTTTGTAAAGTTTTCAAAAAAGTCTCCACATATTCAGAATCAGCACTTCAGCTAATTATATATGTCACTCAATAAAAACTTTTCACTGTAATAGGAGATTGTAGCTCACAAAACAAGAAAATTGACGTAGAATTTGGTGATTTGAAGTTCCTGTCTTTATCTGATCAGGAGTTCTGCTCATTCTTTGTAGCAGTAATGATGAAAAATCAGCTCCAAAGCCTCTAATGTGACTCCAGACGTCACTATCAAAGATGGAGGATGACAATGGATGGATAAACAAACAGAAGGAAAGCAGCAGAGCTCCAGTCAGAGTCAGACTGATCCAGATCTGAACTAACTTTGTTCATCAGTTTGTCCTTGAAGTCAAGCTTCACACACGACAAACGGAGCTGTCAGAGAGAGCCGATTCTCCAGTTTAAGGAGGGAGAACGTCACGTCTGCAGGTCCAACTATCGCAGAGCAGTATCGCTCTAAAAACATGATATCTTGATAAGGCCTAAAATGCCAGCCTGAAGGTCAGCGAACGCATCACTTCCTGTACCTGATGGTGCCGGTGGGCGATGGCAGGGGGCTCATGAGGTGAGCGATGTTGTCTGGAATGTTGATGGTCAGCGGGGAGATCTGGGGCTGCACCGGCTTCACTGGGGACTCTGGAGCTTCGCGCTTCACCTTCTTCCCGCTCGACAGGGCCGTGAACGTGATCTTGATGTTTGTGCTGGGGAACCTGAACGTGCACCTGCAGGAGGACACACACAACAGAATTCATTTATTTGTTTTAAACATTTCTCTGCAGCTGACGAAAACCGCTTTTCAAGAGACACGTCAGCCCAGCGAGGGCTCCATAAAAGCCACGCAAAGCTCGGCTGTTGGCTGATTCTCTGCCCGGCGTCAAACAGCTCAGACAGACGATGTGTAAGTTAAATAAACTTGAACGCCGATGCGACGGCTTGATGAAAAACTACACTGAAATCAGACTGAAGCATGATTGTTTTCAGAGGAAGACAGACATGAATTACAGATGGAGCTGTTTTTTTCCCCCTCAGGTGAAAATGTGCCAACCTGCTCTGTAAATATTGGTGCTGACTGACTCACCTGTTCACACAAATCAATAGAAAATGAGCTCAAAGTTATATTCTCTGTTATTAACGATTAATTAGGTCAGTATATTAAACATTCATCATCTCCAGCTCCTTCAAGCTGCAAATGTTTTGTTTCTCTGTGACTGTTTATCAGATAATAAAGTTAATTGGACTAAAGATCTTTCCAGAACTTATTTGGTTAATTAAATGCAAAAATAATCAGGAGTTGAAGCCCAAGCAGGGATTTTATCAGCCAGAGATAATATTCAACCCACAATTTTTGAGACAGAGAAGGAACATCAGCCATTCAAGTGATGATTTTGACACCACAGTCACGGAGGAAAGTCAGTTCCTGATTAAACAGTTACATCAAATTCAACCCATCGGGAATTACTATATATATAAAAAAACAAAACAAAACAGATTGAGTGGCGGTTTAAAAGAAGGTTGTGGCCTCGTTTAGAAGAGCTCAACATGTGGTTTTGGGTTG
This sequence comes from Remorina albescens, assembly GCA_034769265.1. Lineage (NCBI taxonomy): Eukaryota > Metazoa > Chordata > Actinopteri > Carangiformes > Echeneidae > Remorina > Remorina albescens. The sequence goes on from CM068493.1 coordinate 1,616,014, forward strand.
GCCCATGTGTGCTGCATTCTCAACTAATTAAAATAAATTACACATCATGTCAGTTTATTCAGAAATGTTTCTTTGAAGAGACGCCGACCTCATCTCTTTGTGTCAGAGATGGGACCTCAACGTCTTGAACTAACAGGCGTGTGGAAGAAACAGCTGAATGATTTAACGCAACTGGCCTGAAACGCTGACGTCACCAACAGCTGGAAGAAAAGTCTCCATTTGATTTACAGAGGAATTAAAGGAAAACACTAAAACCACCTACATGGACTCAGGATCGGGATGACAGAGCCAACTGAAACTGGGCAAGGTGGATGGATTTCTTATCATTATACTGTTTTTCTTTTGGTTAAAAAAAAAAACAAACAAAAAAAGCTGGTTTATATCAAGAGGGGTAAACGGAAACCAAACTGAGTAACTAGGCCTTAAAAACCATCCACCAGGACTCTGTGATGCCATAAAAGTGGCTCAGATCCTCTCTTGATTGGCTGTCTGAAAGAGGAGACATAGATGATGATGATTTTTGTTTCTTAAAAGCACAGCTACAGCTCAAAATATGGGACCTTTCAAGAAAACAGTCACAGCTGATCAGAAAATAGAGGGGGCAGTTTAAACCCAGCATTCAGGAACAGGCTGCCTGACACCCTGGAGACAGAGCAGGCACACATTGCTTTTCATTTAGTTAACAAGTGCCAGGCACAGCAGTTTTTGTTGTTGTTGTTGTTGTTGTTGTTTTTTTTTTTTTTTTGCCAGGCTCTCACAGAGCTGGCATCTGCTGAGAGAACCGTATCCCTGACACTTGCATCTCGAATTAGCCTTTGCCGTTCACGGGAGGAGACTGAAACGCTTCCTGGAGCCAGACTGGTGAGGGGAGACACTTTCATTATGCATGGGCCCTTTTTAAAGGAGGATCTGATGAAGTTATAGAAGATCCTTAAATAACGTCACAGCCACAGCGTCTAACTGACAGAATGATGACACCGATATCTAAATATACCAATAAATAAATCAATAAAGCATCAAAGACAAGACTGCAGCTTTATGATCCCTCCTTCATCTCTCCCACAAAAAAAAAAACAAACTAAGAGCCCATTCAACATTAGAGAATCTATTAAATTTTATTCTAATACACGACCTTCACATGTTATTGTTGGCTCATTCCTGTAATGAATAAGCAAAATATTTGCCTAAACCATTACAACAAGCCAAGTTCCAGAGTCTACAAGCATGCAGGTGCTGCTGCAGTTGGAGATTATTGATTATGAATGGTCATTAAAAGAATCAGTCTATAAATCCGACAGTAATAAGACGACCAATCCTCCCAAGCCCAAAGCCATTCAAACCATTACAGCTAAAATTACCCCTCGACCAACTGGAACTTAATTAGCCATTGTTTTCATAACCAGATAAATGTTAAAGTCGGTTTCAGAGCAGACTCACTTAAACAAATGTCAGTATTTGGTGCTTTTCTTGGAGGTCTGTGATGGTGGAGAGAATTTTGTGGAGTTTTAAAACAGAACATGCTGGTTGGTTGAGATGATGTGCTGCTTTTCCGCAACATTTTCTTGTTATTTAGATTCTTTTTTCAAACAGTTAACTGATATTAAATTAATCTTAGTGTGACATGAGACAAAGCCTTTGTGCTTCTGGGGGAAATGTGGATTTTCCAAATTTCCTGCTGTTTTATTGACAACAAAATTGAGGAAATTATGAGGAAATTCACCAATGATGTAAATAATTTAATTGTTCATCATTGTTCCCAATGGACAAAATTTGATAAAAACTGCTGTCTGAATAGAAATATCTCATCAGAGTAAGGACTGAAACTGGGCTGTGCGTTTTTCTGTTTGTCAAGACTCCACAGACTTCCACTGAATCCTTCTATATTTTAAATTCATAATTGGGTATTTTTTACTTTAACTAAATGTGGTTAATTGCTTTGGGAAAGTTGTGTTTATGTAGCCGAACACCCCCCCCCCCCCAGTCCCGTCCTCTCTGTGCCTGTATTCATACACACCTCTCTATTATAAAAATGGGGCCAAACTCCAAAACAGAGACACACAGTTGCTACGCTGCTAAGCTGGTAGAACAGCAACAAACAAAGTGCATTCAACGGAGCACTTTTGCTTTTACTCCCCCCACCTAGGCTGTGAAAAAGAGGAGAATGTAAACAAAAGAAGACAACAAGACAGGAAGGGCACCAACTCGGAGAGAATTTATGGGTGTGGGACAGAACGGGGGCAGGGAGCGAGGGAAGCGAAGCAGAGGGAAAAGACGTTCCTCTCTGTTCGCTCTGTTTACATCACCAAGGAGGAATCCCTGGAATACAACCGACCTGTCCCCTGGGCCACAGCACTGCAAGTTCTCTCATGCTGTCAATCTTTTTGTTTGGGGGGTCTTTCATTACGTCTCCTCCAGCTCAGACATTACAGTGCAACATTTGAGTCAATGCTAGGTAGTATCTTTAAGTGTAATAAAGACTGCAGCTGATTAAAAGCTGTTTATCGGCAGGCGCCCGGATCAATAGGAATCTGAAACCATTCCTGCTTCTGATACAGGAAAAACAAAAAAAAATCTACAACAGGCAGCTCAGAAAGAACTAACTGAATTTATTTTTCTGTTCAAAAAGCTAATTCAGAAATCACATCGAGTCAAAACAAGTATTTTCTTTGTGCAGTGCAAAGAGAGAGAGCGAGAGAGAGAGAGAGAGAAAAAAGGTTTTCACACTGAGGGATTGCACAATAGCTGAGAAAAGGGTGGGAAGTGTAGCCGAGGTCGGCAGAGGCTGGTATGTTTCTCCACATGACAACACTTTAGAAGATAAACTGAAACTGGTCTTTTTCTGACAAAATCCCAAATAAACCTGTCCGGTGAAAATGTAAACAAGCTGCTTTGGCTTATTTATGTGTCAAACAAAAGCTACCCATTGTGGTTTGTAGTTTCAATTCTGCAAAAATTACCTTTATTTATTTAGTTTTTGCTCTTCACTGCTGTGTTTGAAACCATGTGTCAATAATAACGATCCACTGCTCTCTTACTCTGGCTTTGACATATTTTAGTTTCCTCATTAAATATTTCAAAACTATGGGCAACATTGTGAAGGATAACACAATTAAGTCCAAGACTTTCCTGGTCCTGGACGTGTAAACAATTTCCGCAAATCTAATGTGACTTTTAAATTATCCTACCGACATCGACACAAAACAGAAAATCTTTATATTTTAGAAGCTGGAAGCAGAACCTGGTTGGTAGTTTCATGGGTTTAACAAACAATTGATTTCAAGTGTGCGAAAAAACCACAACTGTTTCCCAGAGTTCATAACAGTGTCGAAACATTGCTTGTTTTGCTGAAAAACATCCAGATAAAAGATTCAAAACAGACATATCTCGCTGTAGAACCGGGAATCTTGTTGAATGAATGAGTTAAACAATAAAAATTGCGGGCCACCGATTTTCTATGTATAAAATTAACATCACAACTTAATCTTTAACTTCACCTGTCTCAGATCCAGATTAACTGGAAAACAAAGTTATACAACCCATTGACAAAGTGAAACACAAGATCAGGGAAGATCCTCCCGAGGAATAAATGTTTGTTTGGATTTCACAACAGCACATTATCAGCACTCCTAAAAGTTAAAACAATGGCACAGTGCAGGCTCCAACCTGCACAACATGGCTCTGGAAGCATGCACACACCAAACTCTCCTACAAAACAGGCCTCGGTTCACTTTAAAAATGAAGCACACATCTTCAACTGGTGTGTAATAGTAAATGTAGGTAAATAATTGATTATTTGACTGACTTGCAGAGAGGTCAAAGGTCCCAGGCTGCAGTGTTGTGAGCCGGCAGGGCGGGGACGGCTCGGTTTGTTTACGTTTAGGGGTCGAGAGAAGAGCTCCATTCACAACTAGGGCGATGCTACAGCTAACCACTAACTACCGTGTTTATATGACCCACACAATGGTGTGTGTTGACACTACTGCAAAACACACACATCACTAACTTCACCGTCCACGTGACCGAGGAGAAAAAAAAAAAAAAAACAAACCAAATGCAACTGCTGAGCTAGCTAACCTCTTGTAGCTAACTAGCCGCAGTACGGACACTGAGGAATGCGGCTAATGCTAAGTTGCCCCACACATGAAGGGGAAGGGGGGGTTGTAGTGGTGGTAGTTGTTGGGGGTATCTGAGGGGAGAAAAAAAGGCAGACGGGTAATTAACAACTATGCTAACAAAAATGTCAACAAAGAAAAACGGCTTTGGGAACAGGATGCGGAGTTGCTGCTAACGTGCTAACACACGTGGTCCTGCTAGCCAACAACACAAACTGTTTGGTGTTAACTTTAGCTGCCTGGCTACATCCACATGTTGGTTGGATGGATGGATGGATGGATGGATGGTGAGGTGGCGCGGGGAGGGGGGGCAGGAGACTTACATTCGTGGTAGCTGCAGAGGGGGGGCGCCCCGTCTGAGGAACACTCCGTCTACAAACACCCCGTTTTTGCCCAGACACCTCAGGTAGAAGTCTCCGCTGCCGGTGCCGTCGTCGCTGGCGGTGAATATCTCCAGATGCCTCCGGGAGATGAAGCTGGAGTGGCCCATGCTCACGTCCACGGAGCCCTGAGACGAGTTCCGGCCGATGGTCACCGAGCGCTTCTTCATCATGTATTCGAATTCACGGCCCTCCAGCCGGGCAACCGGCCCAGACGATCCGCTCACCACGGCCATGTTTTGGAGGGGGGGGACTCGGGGAAAAAGTCTCTAAATGCCAAGCGCCGGTGGGGGCGGGGGGGGGTAAGACACCGGGGGTAAGGACGCCCGACTGCGGCCCTTCAGAGGCGTGTGAACGGAGCGGAGCTACGAGCGGGGCATCGAACTGAAAACGGGGACTTTAGAGGGGAACATGCGAGGCCAGGGACAGCGGCTCCGACCCACCGCCGAGAGAAAGGGGAGCGGAGCGGCCCAACCAAACCGGGCGGGGGGCGGGCCTAGGCTGGACTGACGGCGCGCTGGGCCAATGGGAGGGCCGTAGCGTGAGGCGGCGGCCAATCGGGAGCCGGGAGAGATTAATTCCCCCGCCCCAGAAGAGGATGAGGCGTCAAGGTCGGTTGGTGCGGCAAAAGCGACGCGGTGAGACGGAAGAGGCGGCGCATGCGCTTCCCTCCGCACAGGAAGGGAGTGGATCAACGGCGCCGGACGTGTGATTGGTCCCAATAAGAGAGAAGAGGGGGGTTATCGATCATCTGATTATTGATCCAAACCAAAATCGATCACTTGTATCGAGGCAGTTTTTCAGGATTCAGTCTCCAGGCCACAGAGCTTGATGGTCTTCCGGCTCCACTACAGAATCCTCTCCGGGTTTTACCCGTCTCCCCTCTTTGCAGCTTCTCGTTAGCTCCTAATGACGACCTCTTTGGCTCTATTTTATTTAATTACATTTGATTTAATTTAATTTTGTATGTATTTATTTATTTTTTTCTATTTTATTTTATGAAATGATCATCGTCACACACTTTTTAAATCAGTCCACACACTGTGTGTGTGTGTGTGTGTGTGTGTGTCTGATGGGTGACCCCACTATCTGCAGTCCACTTGTTTGTAAACACTGGTGCGCGTGGACGTGCGCGCTCGCAGCACTTTCAGGTCTCCGTGTCATGATAACATCTCTGGGAAGGTGTGAGCTGATGATCAGCTGATGGTGGACGCTTGCTGAAATAAAAGAAAAAAACTTCCACAGAGAAAAGACAAAAAAAAGGGAAACAAATAATAATAATAATAATAAAAGAATTTCTTCTTCCTGTTCAGATTAGTTTGTGAATCTCTACAGAGCTGAAAGAACCAGCCAGTCCATAAAAATTGATTACACGTTAAGTTGTTCATCAAGCATGTTTTTTTATGCCAGCTTTTATCTGTTTTATGGTATAATCAATGAAATAGCAGTCAAATATAAGTCATTGTCATCTCATCATAATCATTTTTTCCTAAAGCAGTAAAGATTCATGCTCAAGAATGCAAAATAATCGAAATTAAAAGATTTTTTTTTTTTTGCCACTTGTGAACTCGGTCCAACGACTGAAATGTTCACTAGATTCACAAACAGAGTCACTCCAACATAGAATTGACTGGAACGCAATTTGCTGCAGTTTGAAATATTTATCTGGATGTTATTTTGCAGTGTTGCATCAGAACACACTGGAAATAGAATAATGAGCTGCTTTTGTTTTTTCACAAAGGTGAAATGTGTCATTAAAGCAATATCCTCTAAATGTGAAATCACTTTCATGATTTTTTTTTCTATGTAAATTAAAATTTAAACAGATATATATATATATATATATATATAGTTAGATATTGCAATCTGAGTTTTAAATATTGCATATCATGCAGCTCTAAACAGAATTAACTTCCATCCATCAGCTTTACCAACCACTGGAGGGAGATGCGCACCTTAACAATCCTCCAAAGATGACATCATGTGAACTCATGTTTCAGAGTCTGGAGGAGTGATCACAAACGGAGCACAGTAATGCACTCACGGCAACATCACTTCATCACCTGCCAGGAGACAGATTTATATCCACACAAACATTTATCTGCTTATTAATGAAGCAGCATTTTCAGAGCACAGAATGTGTCAACACAAGCTGCCTAATGGGATCGATTTTCATCTAAACAACACTTCTAAATGCACGAGACCGACTCTTTCATGTAGATAATTTGACAGAGCAAATCTCAGCCAATAGCATCCATCAGGATGATTTAATAAAGCCACGTAGGGAAAAAAACACATCTGAAATATTAAAATCCTTTAAATGGAAGACATTTTTAGAGCTTGATCTATTTATTTGTGCCATTCTGACTGTACTTCCTGTCTCTTTGTCCTGTTTTGTTCCATTTCCATCATGTTCCAGGAATTGCAGCTGTGGCCGCTTGTTAGTCAAAGCTTTTCCAAACCACTACGGGATTTAGTAATATGTGCTCAGCAGGAAGAGTATATAGACTTTATAAGGGTGCATTGTTTGAGTTGAGCCACGAAGAATTCAGCGAGTTTGTTTGAGCAACAAAAAAATATCTGATGATGCTCTGAAGGTGGACAATACCCGACTCAGCCAGAGGTAAAGGCTGATGGACTGGACTCATATAATTATTATTACTACTAATGAGCTGCCGGACATCTGAATTTCCCCCTCTGGGATAAATAAAGTATATCTATCAATCTACTAAAATTGCAGTGACATATGCCATCAAGACATATTTGGGGATGTCAGTGTAACAGAGAGGGCAGAAGCCCCTGGGCAGCTGCGTTTCCATCTCTTTGCAGATTTAGAGAGGCCCATTACGCCTCTCCTCCATTTCCTCTCTCAGGGGCAGGAACCAAATGGACACATTAATAACGCTCTCCACGTCTGAGCTAATGGTGCCTTGAGTGCTGATTAAGGCTAGGAAAGAATCGGGCGTGGAGGACGAGTATTAGTTTCATTTTCCTCGCTGCACTGTTTTGTGTTGAACAAACTGAAGATGTTGCTGTCGTTGTTGTTGTTGTTTTTAAAGGGAAACCCTCAGCAAATGTCATCAGGCTTTGGAGATCCATTGCTCCATGTAAGAACATGTTTTTTGCCTTTCTTTCTTTCTTTTTGTCTTTGTGAGAGAGGTGTGTACTCTTTCTTGCACTGGGTGGATCTGACTAGAATGACCGACCCGGCACAGAAACCCACGCTGCCTGTTTAGCTGGTTTCGCCCTAATGAGGAGTCGGCTCACAGAGAACACAACAACATTCATTTTAAAGCATGTTTTTGTTACTAATTTCACAAGCTTATTCATCTAATGACACATGCTGAAGCATAAATATGTTCTCATTGTACACAGATGGCAGCAGTGACATTAATATAAATAAGGCACATGGTATTATCTCTATACAACTTTACTTTAAGCCTCTTCCTCCTATTGAAAGTGCTGAGAAATACATTTTCCACTCCAACAAAGTCCAGGAATCACTAGTGCACAACATTACAAGTTGTTTTCGCCCCGAAGTCAAAGGGTGGAATGATTTTCTTTAGCTTCTAGGATTATTCAAATATGTTCCAGGTTGCGGCCGGATTTGAGTTTATCACATATCCTTCACTGAGGCAAAACCTCCAGGGGTTCAGGGAGCCAGGGACTCACAAATTCACTATTTTTGATGAAGTTTCTGCTTCGGTCACACCTGCCAGTTCCCCCTTTTTCCCCCGTCATCAGGACGTTGGTCTGAAGGAATCCGGTGTCTTGGCCCGCTTTGAATCCAGTCCGGCTCCCCTCCTGCTGCGATTTTCACAGGATGTCATGTTTGGACAGGCTGAGCTCCTCGTCGGGCAAGGTGAGGTTCCCCAAGTACCAGAATATCCAGAAGACCAGGCTGAGGAAGATCAGCAACGGCCCGGAAAACACGAAAAAGTCCCAGAATTTCAACGGCGCAAAGACCCCCACGAAGAAGAGGACGAAGCCGATCACGTCCAGAATCAGAGCCAGCGTCAGGAAGGGCATGGTGGACTTCCTCTGCTCCATGACGGGGCCGTCTGAAGGTCTTGAGAGGAGTGAGAGTGAGTCTCTGCAGAGAAATGCTCCTGCTTCTTCTTCACGCCTTACATTTCATTCATTGCTAAAGGTTTAGTGGCAAGACTGGTATCCAACCACAGCGACTGGTTGTGCTGCAAATTAACAGCAGCAGGAGAGAAAGAAAGAAAAAAAAACTCAGTCCATCTTCATTCCTTTGTAGGAACGACTTGCTCGGCACCTTTTCACATCAACCCATTGTCCAAAACCGACATGACAGATTTCTGCACATTCATTTCCTAATCAGGAGCCATTGAGCTCGTGTTTACACAGTGATAAGCCTGCCATAATTAATTGCCCGCCCTCTCTAACCCCCCCCCCCCAATCCCCACCCGAGATCTTTTTGTTCAGCTAATGAAACTGCGTCAATGAGTTGCATCTTTTATCAGACGCTTCAAAGCTTCACAGATTTACCCCAGGAAGTGTATTTGACCTTCATATTTAGCTTCGGAGCAGCCGCTTTCAGGCCTTCCCTAAATATTTAACAATTCACGCTTCACCACAATGATGACACCTTTTGTCACAAAGAGGAAATTCACGTAATGGAAAGTTCTCTGTCTGCACCTTGTTTGACCAGTCAAGCTGCCACTATCTGTCTCTGCAGCTTTGACATACAGTGCTGCCAAAAAACAGCAACTCTGTCTCAGGCCACGGTGACATTTTCACACGTGATATTAGTCTGATGATCAAAATCTGAGAATTAAAGCCGGAGGTCTTCGCTGTTGGTCGATACGACGTGGGTTGCCAGGTTGCCAGGTCTGGTGTGATCTCCTGTGGAGGATTTTGCGGTTTGTTTACCCAACTGAGACAAAACCAGTCCAACCAGTGTGTGTATGTGTCTGTGTGTTTGACAGCAAGTCAGAAAACAGATGGGGCCTGACTTTACAAAGTGCATTTGATGGATGAATGACACAACAGTTTAGGGAAAAATAATGAATAAAAATACAGTTGAAATAGTCGGGGACCGCCCAGAAAGGAATATTTAGCTTCTCTTATTCTCCGTGTCTTAGTTAGTAGCAATAAATCATTTGAACTGAGCTGGATTGTCGAGCACTTCTTCGCATGAAATGTGTCATATCAATAAAGTTATTTCAGTCAAACAGGAATTATTGGGTCCAAATCGTTTCAAAGGAGCTAACTTTTTAACTTCAGATCTTACTTCCACTTCTGGACCAATTTTGGTGCTCACACAGGAAATCACAGAAAACACAGAAGTGCCTCTGCAGCTGTGGAGAAGTGGAAGACTACGGTCCAGACTCCCGCCACAAAGTTCATGCTGCTATCTGGGAATTTCCTGGAGACCAGTTAGAGAAATCTGCATTCACCTGATTTGGAGCTGACCAACAAAACAGGAAGTTACAGACCTGTGACCTTGAGTGTAAAAATAATTGGACGAGTTGGAACAGTTGATTCCTGAAATCTTTGGACTTGGGTTCTAAAAGCAGTCCTTGAGTATCTTATAAGATGTCCTGGTGTATTTCCTTTTCTCTCCCCACATCCGGGGAGTCCAGGGAGTCATCGTACCCTTGGTTGTGGTAGGCACTGGATTTGCCCCAGGTCACCGTGCTGGCTTTGGGTGGAGGGGACGGTTCCGCCTCCTCGTCCCCGGCTCCCTTGGCTCTTTCCTCCGCTCTCACAGGCCGGTTCAGCCGCCTGGATATCTTCCTCGCCAGCATCACGACCACGCTGCTCCTCCTCTTGCCGGAGTCGTCCTGGTCCTCCTCGGGAACCTGGACGTTCCCGACGTACCACATCATCCACAGGGCCAGGCTGAAGAAGGTGATCAGGGCGCCGGTGTAGATCAAGAAGTCGCCGTAAAAGCGGCCGTCGACGCGCAAGTTGGCGAAGATCCCGACGAAGAGCAGAATCAGGCCGACGGCGTCGAAGACCAGAGCCAGGAGGAAGAAGGGCAGGCAGGCGCCGATGCAGCCGATCGGGTCCATGATGGAAGCCGGCAGCCTCCAGCTGAGTGCGTAACGGGAGGATGCTTCATCCTGAGCGCACCTGAGCTCACCTGCAGGGACCCGCCCCTCCTTAAAGCCAAGAAAAACAAGGCAGCCTCCCCCCCCCCCCCCCCAGGATCCCTCTCTGTGCACACAGCAAACACACAACCTTAGACACACACAAAGACCTGCAGGAGCTCCGAGTTTGACTGTCAAATGTTTTATTTTGCATGAATCAGCTGCTCTGCTGACTGTGTTGAATACTCTCTGCTTAGTCACCAGAATATCTCAAATCTGGAGCTCAGCGCCTCCATGAAGGATTGTATTTAATAGAATTAATGATATTCTCCTTTCTCTATAGAGTTGTGTTTTCTTCACATTTTCTGCAGGTCTGCTGGAACAGACGGTCTGATGTTTTATGTAAAAGTGAGTCAAATTTTAAGTAAACTGAACAGATGGATGTAAAGATCAACACAACTTGAGACAAAATCAGTGTTAACTTTTGATCAGGGCAACCGGTCTTCCACATTCATTATGTATTATCAACTTCTTCCCCTCACGTGTTGATATTTAGTTGGAAGTTCAATTTTATGGCTTGATAAAGATAAACTAAAGATCAACCTCATGAAATGAAGTAAACGCACAAACGGGTGGATATAAAGTCAGCATAACTTAAGAGAAATTGTTTTTCTTTCTTCAGGACCGTTGGTTTGATTTAATATTTAATTTCAGTTCAACTGGTCACATTTCTAAACCAAATATTTTCATTTCGTGCTGATAGTTGGTTGAATGTAGGTTGTGATTTCAATTTTATTCAATTTAAGTCATAAATACGTGTTCAGTCATGTTTTAATTGTATTTCTGCACTAACTTTCCATTGCAGCAGTTTATTCTTCCACTCACCTGTCTGTTATATATTATCTATTTCTGTCTGATGTCTGTTTTTGGACGTTTCAGTTTCATGGTGGCAAAACCTTTCCTGTAGTGATTAAAATTGCATCAGCCGATCAGCTGACATCAGACCTGATGTGTGTTTGTGTTTTTAGTCACCGCCTGTTTCCAGAGTTGTCTTCAGAGCTCAGTCAGTGAAGGTGCAATCGAAGCTCTTCAATGGAGAATGTGATGAGGGACCAGGCTCACAGATGTCACTGCAGCACGGGGCGCAAACAACCTGGGAAGTGACGTGGGGGCAAAAGGAGCCGGTCTAAATAGCAGGAAGCAGGCTAGGGAAATGAGGAACAGGTGTGTTGGTAGGTGAGTGGTGGAGGTGGAAACAGGAAGTCAGTCTGGGTACATCTGGTGGGGAGGTGGAGCGTCAGAAACAGAAATCATTCCACCACAGTTACGCTTCCATTTTAGCAAAAGTTGTGCAAAAATCTGTTATTTCATGACATTATCGACCAGAATATTCTGCAGTTCACCTCCTTTATCAGGTTTATTTTCTCTGATTTTAATGTTTTTGTTTTATTTTTGTTAGGACAGAATAAAAAGAGATCAACTCCAAAGACATCCGGGTCCAACAAACACAACATTAACCAGTTACATGTGGCACAAACAAACAAACAAACAAACAAACAAAAAGAGATAAGAGAGACTCAAACAGATTTCATCATGGCTGCCAGCTGTTCCTTTGTGCTTTCTGGTGAAACAATAAGAATATTGATTATACACACTTTAAATACAATCAACTCCGAAAAAGTCGAATCTGATTATAAATAGATAATGTCCCTTCTGACCTGAAGCCAGGTTTTAATGGCTTACTTGAACTTTTCCTGCCCCTTAATATTCAAATAGCAGGAAAATACACTTTCAGGCCACAGTAGTCCAATAGTTTCCTCTTTACATACATTTGAGGACTGAGTGGACTGGACGCAGTAAAACCACGAACTGACATAAGCTCTTTAATTATTTATGACTTGGCATGGACTGGACCACACAGCATCAGGAAATCCCCCCTTGTCCACTTTTCCCCTCATAAATATTCATTCAAGTACAGTTTTCTCTCTAGTGTCCTCATTGCCAAATTGTGTGTGACTGTGTGATAATTGAGTTTCGTACATCTCGTCCGTTGTTGTCCCCTCATCTTCTTTTTCCACAGTTAATGCAAAACGTTGTCATGCACGTCAGAGACGGGGATAAATGCTTTTTGTTTTCTGGGTCCACTTGAATAAAAGTAAATGTCAGAGTTTATGGAGTTGTTTTTCCACAGAGGCTTCCCATGCTGCCGGGTCGGGTCAGTGCAGCTACGTTCCAGACGTGGCATCCTCACAGGTTGAACACGGGGGGCCTGTAGTAGCTGAAGGGCTTCTTCATGTTGGACCTCTTCCTGTTCTCCTTGGTGATGGGGATCAGGACCACGCCCACCACGAAAACCATCAGCCCGATGGACAGCAGGGCCGGTCCCAGGATGTTGGTGACCTTCCTGCAGTGGCCGGCGAAGTACAGGCCGCTGATGATGATGCCACACACCAGGAAGCTGCCCCCGGTGGACATGAGGTGGATGGGGAACCAGAAGACCTCACACTTGCTGCGCGAGGCCTCGTTGGTCCAGAGGGACTCGCTCCGAGAGAGGCTGAACACGGTGCTCTCTGTGCGGCTGGGGGGCGTCAGCTGGTCCCTGGACTGGGAGAGGGTGCACTCTCCCAGGGGGATGTTCTCCGGGCTGCCTGGCATGGCCTCCTGGACGACTCTGTGGAAATAAAATCAGTCGGAGGGCGTCTGACTTCTCTCATGCAGGAAATTAGAAATCCTACTTAAGATTAGGAATTACATAAAAAACAGAGATAACTTAACAGGAAGTCACCATTTAACTCTTAAAATCACACGGATAATCAAAATTATTTCAAAATCAGCCAGGATTTATTGTCAAAATGTGATCTTAGAATTATATAACGACGTTTCTTTTCTGTCTAATAATGTCACAGCTTTTGTCTTAAGCTGCTGCCGTTTCCACTCAGCAGTTCAGACCAGGCAAACAGGAGAAAAGAAGCAGACCGACACCTACCCTCAAAATCTGGACCAACTTCCTTTGCCTGTAAAGTCAACGATAAGTTTAAATCTCTGAATCATCAGAAAAGATCCAGAAACCCGAAGTGGAAGCTGACAAAGCTACCGTCCGACCAGAGAAACCTCTGAAAAGTGTTTACAGGCTCTACGGACTCTCCACTGAGCAACCATCCACCCACCCTCTTCTGCTCTCTCCACCTCCTCAAGAGGATCCTGTGACCACCGTCCCCTTACCATCATCAACCATCCCCTGGGTATGTCCCGACGACACATCCGGAGCGAGGAGCTTGCCTTAAGTTCCCCAGAAGATATACATAGAGCCCCAAAAACTGCCCATATGGACCCTCACTGGTCTGTGAGAGAAAAACTACTTCTACAAACAGCTCAAAAAATTTCCCAGGACTTGGACAAAAAGGAAGGAAAAATATCTGGCTCACTATTTTCCACACAAAGAGTGAGCAGGGCAGGGCAGCGAGGAGGAAATGGCTCTTTGTTAAAGCCCGATTGATGCAGCAGGCAATCACCCATAGAGACTTTCCAGTACAGCCTGATATGTTGGCACACTATTGATCCCAAAGCACCCCCCAGCAATTATCTGCAAGTTGTAGTTTTGTTGGCCGAACATGAGATCGATGAAATCTGTGTAGCGTATTTAACCCTCCGAAGATCCGGAATGTCAGGTAGAGAAATTTTGGTCAGATTCGGGATTCACTCATCTGTTTTTCAGTTTTCTTTGTCTAAAAAACTTCCTGCCTCAGATGGAGAGGGAGGATGACGGGGCGACGGGTGAAGGTGGGGTGGGGATGTTGCTGCAATATGACACTCCTGCTTCCATTAAACAGGCCCCATATTGCATTTGTGTCTCTGTTGCTTTGGCGTGCTCTTCTGGAGAGACGTGAGAGTCGGCACGAGGCCTCCCCCCCTTTAACACGATTACACTCTCCTGAGCTGTGAAAATGGCTCCTCGGCGCCGACGCTCGTACTTCGCAAACACTGAAATCTCCAACCTTGATCTCATTACTGCTGTCGTCAGTTTAAAATGCACCACCGTGGCATCCTGTGGCCTCCACGCCGATCCGACGGCACCAAACAATAACTGCAACGAGCCTCGTGGTCCAGCAGAGAGCAGCGCTGGCCAGCGTCTCGGCTCGACTGTGGGGCCTGCACGTCTGGGCTCAGCTGTATCATTAACTTTTAGTGAAGTATTTCATATCAGGATTAGTTAATTAGTCAGTTTACTCAATGTTTTTTTTTTTTTTTTTTTGTAATTACCTCAGGCTACAGCTCATCCTTACGGATCAAAGTCTTTTATTTTTTTGCAGCCACATGTGAGAAACTAATTAACCATCCCATGTAATGTGTTGCCGTATCTTGCGAATATGATGTGCCTAATTCTCCTTAATGGCCTGTTTAAGTGGGTTGTTGATCATCGTCATCTGAAGGTATTTTAAATCTGTTAGTTGACGGACGGAGGCCTGCAGCTCGTCTCCTGTGTTTGATCAAGTAAAACAGGATGAAGGATGAAGCTTTTGGATCTGACGGCTGCTGCTCAGGTCATAGAACACATTTGTTAAGTCATTTCTACTTTCTAATGTGAACACGAATGAATTATTTATCGGTTTCTTACTTTACTATACGGGACACGTGGAAAGAACTGGACGGCCCATCAGTGATATGTTGGACCACATGTGATCTCCAGGTTCTCTCCAGGTTCTCCAGCCTCCTCCCAGGTACCAAAGACATGTACGTTAGGTTAATTGAGACTGGTGATCACCGTGACGTCACTCGTTGGTTTGTTGCTGCTGTTTTGAAGCCCCAAGTCCGTCGGCCATCTTAGTTTTTTGAAACCAAAAGAAACCATATTTAGAGGAGAAAGTGGAGCTGAGGAGGAGTGAGGGCCAGACCGCTTTAAAAAAAAATAAACATCATGTTGTGTCTTCAAACTCTGTAAACTAGAGACTGAGTCCATAAACTCATCAGGAAAACGTTTACTGAGCTGACAACTCAGGGAGGAGGAGGGAGATTTTCCCATAGACTTCAACACAGTCTGACTTCTTTAGAATGCAGGTTTTCTTCAGCTTTTTCTCCACTTTCCGGCCCTAAAACCCCGTCGGCAGTCTGGATAGTAGATGGATGGACTTTATCACTTTAAACTGAATCAAATGAGCCCTAAAAGAAATTGGAGTTCTTGTGTGAAGATTAACGGCAGCGCTCGTATTTTTGAAGCTTATCGCTGTTGATGCTTCATGCTCATAATCTGAACGTGACCATATCTGAGTATCCGGCAGACAAAACGAGGGCGATAAAATTCATCTTAATGGTCAGCAGGCCGTAAAGAAAGCAGGGTGGGTTAGCGCTCGCCGTAAATTATCGGCCGAACTTCATGACTGAAATTTACTTTCAGTTGTCGGTACTGAAAACGAATAAAAATAAATGATTTGCCATGACAATGAAGGGGGCGCCAGTTTTATGTGCCCGCGCTCAAAGAGGCTCCTGTATCATATCACAGGTGGATTATGGGACTTGTCGGTGTCCTGTAGTTAAAAGTTAAGCCTGAATATTGGTGGAGCGTCATACAGGTATCAGTCTAATCCTGTTTGATAACACAAACACAGAGGGCTGGCAGGGATTAGAGCTAATAAGCCTCATCTTGAGTCAGCACGCTGACTTTGTTGGTTTGGCGGCCGGGGGCGGGCAGGCGGGGGGGGGGGGGGGGGGGGGGTTTAGGGACTGGATTCAAATGAACTGTGGACTTTGAGGTGCAGCCCTCAAACTCCAGTTAAAGCCACCAGAACTAAGATGCTCTAACAACTCCAACCCTTTGCGGTTGCAGGCTGTGGATTAAACAGGAATACTGTTTTGGGGTTTTTTTTCTGGCCAAATGAAGCCGCACACAGAGCCTCGTTAACTCCTGAGCAAATATCAATAAAACCCGAGCAGCAACCTATCTGCTGATTTATGAACTGTGCCGCCTTTTTTTTTTGCTGCACAGGTGACCTTGGAAAACTAATTAATCTGCTTTGCATATTTACAGCTTTTTGTTGAGTAATACCCGGGGGGGGGGGGCATGCAAACAACTGTAGCAGAAAGGCTCTTTCACCCATGAAAACATGGAGAGATCTGTGATACTTTAAGTTTCCTTCAGCCCCTTAAAGGGAAACATCAGCCATCAGCGCTCTCTCTCCTCTCAGCTGTTTGCGGTCCAAACGATCGGGCAAGAAAAAGAACTCAGTTCATAGCAAACCTGGCCCCGCCCACAGTGCCAAAACCATCAGGTGGTGCTTCACGTCAAACGCCACGGCCTCCGGTGTGTTCAAAAATACTTTTTCTACCATTCTCCACGTTTACCAGGATTCCCAGAGAACCTCAGGAAGATCGTGGCCTTTAATGATGAATCCGAGAAGCAAATTTGATTAATACGGGTTCTCAAGCGGAGCAGTTTAACGAGCTCTCTTGGCGTTTGTATTGACTTTAAATGCTACCTTTATAATATAGTATCAACATTAAGTAAATGGCCTCGTTAGTCGTGCTTTGTCTCTTCGGGGGGAAAACGATCCAAAGAAAACAACAATGGGTCTGGTCTCGTATCACATTAGATAACACAGCTGACAGATTAAGCAGGTTATTACTGCTGCAGACGGAGACCACGGGGACTCCTTTTAAAAAAATTCCACTCATATTTTGTCATCTGTATTCAGGAGCAAAATGAAAACAGATAAACGGGATTCAGGGTGTGTTTCTTTTCATCCAGGATTAATGCTGACTGACGTGAGTCTTTGGAGGAAGTTTGATGAAAATGAGATCCGATTCTCCACAAATACTGGCGCTGTCTGACAGTCGATAAGCAAACTCCTTCACGTTATGTTCTGTGAGGCGGGTAGATGATGAGGTGTCACTTTTTTATGCCTCCACGATCCCTGACTGGAGGTGTGTTGTTCTTCGGGCTTGATTGAACTTCTTCGACTCTTTCACTCCAACTTAAGGATGGACTCATTCTGGAGGTCAAAGGTCACGATCACGGTGACTTCAAAAAACTTGCCTTTGCTCTTGAGAGCGCAACGTCATAATACATATGAGGTGTATGAGACAGGAAGTGCTTTTCTTTTCCAAATGTATGAAACGTGTATTTCGGTGGATTTGTCCACTCACTCCTTATTTCCAGAGAGGAAAGCGAAGCCTCGCTTTGCTGATCACAGCATCCACACATATAAATACAAACATCTTCGAGGCCTCTCCTCGATTCGGCACAGTGGACTAAAAATAGAGCGTGTAACAGAAGCTTTCAGCCGCCGTCTGGCCCCCCGATGGTCCTCGGGCCTTCGTGACGTCAATGCCCCCGCTCTGTTCCTTCCCTGCTGCGGGATGTCAAAGATGGAGGGAAGACTGGAGGGAAGGGGGGGGGGGCATCCAGTTGCTAATAGATGCTGCGGGAGCGAAGAAGATGTGGAGGGAATAAACAGATCAATAGCTCAGCCACATCTCATTTCTGACAGATTTGTTTTCTCAGTCTGATAATTGGCCAAAGAACAAAATGTGCCACACTCCTGTTGATCTGACCGTTCGCCGGTTCACCGGGCTCTCTGCAGGCTCTTTTCGTTTTCCTTATTTCCAAGACGACGGCGTTCGGCGGTACTGATGCTGGACTTCAGGTGGCGGCTTTCGGGAATCTTCTCTTCTCTTACACAGTGTGATTATTGACGGGTGAACCAGATAAACTAAAGCACACAGCTGTTGTTCATGTTTATTCTAACGTTACACTCATCATGATGGAGATTTGAGAAATGTGGACTCCTCCTTCATTCTTTGTCTTCGTCTTTTCTTAAAGGAATAACTTTATAAATTACAGTTTTAGAAACAACGTCGTCATTCAAGAAGTTTTAAGGAATTCCTGTTTCCTGCTTTCTTTTCTTTCCTATATAAACCTTAAAGTTGCTTCCCAGACATTGCATTATTAAGTTTATCCGGATTTTCCCACATAAAAAGACTGATGCTGTTGGATCATCAGAGATGACAATTGATTTTGCCCTGATCCAAATGAACATTTGTGAACACAGCATCTGTGTTTCCGTTTTGAAAAGCCGTCTCCTTTCTGTCCGTTTTCGTCTGGCTGTCGACGGATTCAGCTGCTTCTTTATATGAATTACATGAATATGGATTTTACCCACTTCGTAACATAAATCATCAGAAAATCGCTCACAAGGCTGAAAAGGAAGCTCCGAAGAATATGTTTGAATTCAGAACGGACAGTTTGAGGAAATAAGAAATGTCCACGCTGGACTTTAGTGGACAGGACGATGTCTTTCCTGTCCCCATTTTAATAGTAATGAGTCTGTGATGAATCATGTGTAATAAAATGAAGGACAGAGAAAACAGGACGGGGACCAAATTTCTTTTGTATTTTTCTCTGTTTGAGGCGGATTCTGTGGCGAACAGAACGCCGAATGATGAAACTATTTCTAGATATAACAGCGTTAATATTTCAATTCCTTCCTGCTAAACTCCACACAGCTTTCATCAAAGAGCACCAGAGGACGTCTGTGGATGGAAGATGAGCACTTAGACGCCGGGACCGAACATTTAAGTGTTTTTTTATACACTTACAGCCTCGCCCAGAAATATATAGAAGACGGTGTGTGATGCACTTAAGGTGAAGAGCCTTTTAATAGAAGCTTTATGGATGAATTTCTTTGGTCTTTCTGTTAATGTATACCATCTGAACAGCGTGGTGTAATTGTGTTGTTGCTCTCGAAGTGAAGTTGAAGCGCCCATACAGCCGGCTATAAGAATAATAATCCCACTTGATGTGGATGTCTTAATCATATTTGCATAAAGGTGAGAATCTCCTATAAAAAGTGATCCATCTAAAGTTCGTGGAGGAACTTTTGTGCCGCTTTAGTTCTTTTTATACAAAGTACAGAAGAACTCTCATAAATAAGGAATAAATGATCATGTTACATTAAAATAATCTGCAGTAGTTCATATTTTGTTTAACAGGGTGAACCGACAGTTTCATTGGAGGATCTTTACAGTTTTATCTGCAGCTACTGAATCAGTTTTATCGTTCACTTTCTATTTACTCTTTATTTTTTCAGTCCTAACGTCAAACTCAACCCTCGGAATAAAGAAACTAAGATCAAAAATCCTCTTTCTGTAAAGATACTCAGTGATCAACTTCACAGACAAACAGGAAGAGAAAGAAAAATGTAAAAGTCTGAGAAAGTTTTAGGTAAGCGTTTGGCGTTTGATGGTCCCCCCCCCCAAACAAAAAAACAAAAACAAAAAGCAGCCATCTTAACTTCTCCGTGATCCTCTTAGAGGCAGTAAAACACTAATGATGTCAGCCTTGAAACAGGTCGGGGAGCTTTTCGGTCGAGGTTAAAAAACAAGCGAAGCAATATACAGCCAGTTATGACTCGGCTTCACAAGAGAGACTCTGACATCTAATTTCATATATCAGAAAGGGCCCGGCTTCCTGAACCATGGGAAATAAGAGCAATCCAGCTGGGGTCAAAGGGATAAAGGTGCTGCAGCCAGACGCCTGCATATATATGATTGAGACGCTGCGATGAGCGCTCCGTAATGCAGCCGGCGTTCGGCGGCTCAGCTCGGCCCGTCTTCGTTCAGCTGCAGAGGTCGGAGGTCAAGACATAGAAAACCCCTCCGGTGTGTAATATCACAGTCCCTTTTGAAATGCTAACCCCGCGCCCCCCCCCCCCCCCACCATCTTGGAGCAGAGGGGACCAATCAATGAGGTTGATCCTCAGGCCCATCAGCAGTTAGCAGAAGATCTTTGTGGTTGTATTTAAGTATTTTACTCCCCCACACCATTTTAACCTCCGTCCTTAACCTCACACTCGCTGACGTTCTGCGACGCTCTGATGGCGGCGGCTGCACAGACGTTTAGACCTAATAAAGATAAATGGGAGCCTTTTGTTGGGTGCTTAGAAGTCAGCACGGTGGTCCCGCTGAGTAACCAGGACCGAGTCCCCGCGGAGCTCGGAGGTCTGGCAGACTCTGATTACTCTGACTCCCACAACAGAAAGTGCAATTAGCAAGTTTCCCTTTTATTCTGAAATTTCAGGTTAACCCATTCAGACCTAAAAACAAACAAACAAACAAACAAACATAAAAAAAAAAACGAAGCTTTGTTTGAAAACTAACATCCTGTCTGATCAAACTTGACGCTGGATGAAGCAGAAAAAACATGAAATCAGAAAAGTGTCGCACTTTGACCTTTTCTGTAAATCACTGCCGTTTATGTGACGTCTGTAGCGTTGTTAAAACAAAGCAGGTTGTGTTGAACTCTATGGGAAAATGTTCGTACTTCTCCTTTGATTTATCCGCTCAGTGAACATTTTTCTGGTTTCCGGTTTCTCCTGATTCCTTAAAATCGAGACGGAGGCTTCAAAACAGCTGCTCACCAGCCAACGGGTGATGTCACGGCGGGTTGAAACTTGACTGTGTGCAATAGGCCTCCAGCCTGGCCGCGGCTCTGCAGCTGCAGCTGGAGGACAAAAATCCGTTCTGACAAATGAGTTTATTGTTGGTGTTCGTTTTCACCTAAACGTCCCGGCTGAAAGGACGACGGCGCCGTGTCCCTCTGAAGAAACATTCGCCTCACGTGTCGGCGGTCACATTATCCTCCATTTCAGACCGTGATGTAAAAATCACCATTAGCTGGTGCGACTGTGAACCGACGCCACGGGGACCGGCTCTCACAAACAATCAGCGTGACGGGCCATTCCGGCCTGTTGTGGTCTCGATGAGGAGATTTCATTAATCTGAGATGGCGCAGCGTTAGATGAAGTCCGACTGACCGTTCGACTCGCTCCGTTCATGTGTCAGTCTGGGCCGAGTCCGAAGAGCTCCAACGCAGCGCTGCTGATTTGGATGTTATTTTTCTCTTTGTTTCTTATTCTGAGTAATATCTGGACAAATAAACGAGAAATTCATACTGTGGGATTGAGTCGCTTTGTGTCTCTGAATTTTACGGTTTCTCTCCTTGGAAGGCTCCACTGCCACCAGCTCCGTTAATCCTCCTCTGTGTTCACGTTGGGCTGAATATATTAACCTTCACCGCAAAATCACGACACAGATTGGCCCTAAAAATTATTTTCATAAGAAATTCTGACCATTAGGTTGACTCAAATTATTTCTCCTGCAACTTTCATTTTAAGGTGAAGGTGGTTTTTATTGTAATAAACTTTTATCTGCCCTTTCTTTCCATCTAATGACGACGGGGAAGCGGCTCAGCTGGTTGTAAAAAGAGATATATTACAAACTGGAAGGCTTCAGTTCACAAAACAATAAGTGAGTTCACCGTTTTTAACCTCAGATAAATCAATTTCTGTTGGCGAAGCTCTCTTCAGCACAGCGTGTTTGTCGGTAACACAATATATAAGTTCAGTCTTTAATACACAACCCTTCATCACGGAGTTTTCCTTTGTTACCATTTTATCAATGAGCTCCTCCATCAGATATCTGGATGATGTGATTTATTGACAACGCCTTCGCCTCACTTCCTCTCTGCTGCGTGAGCTTTCATTCAGGTATAAAGATTTCATTCAGCACCTCTTGAACAAAAAGGCAGAGGAACATTTCCTCCATCAGATTATGCCGATAAAATAGATTTTTTCTTCTCCCCCCCCTCCTTCATTTTCACCCCTACGTCAAGACGGCAGTGATGTTGTTGTTTTTTTTTTTTCTTTCTTCTTCTTCTTCTTTTTCTTGCTTCATTGCAGAAGAGGAAGAGCGATATAATTACAGCAGCTCCTCATCCTCCGAAGATTGAAAAGTGTACACCTAATTGTGTTTGTCGCCTCCTCTCCGCTTGTGTTTTCTGCTGGACTCAAACATTGTCAGCATCGCCACGTTTCTTGGCAGCTTTACTGTCTTACACTCATAGCTCATTATAAAGTGCCGTTTGCCGAAAGACTAACGTTTTGAATTATACATGAGTGTACTCTTTTTCTCTCAAAACAGTTTTTTGTTTGCTTCAAACTGTCATGCTGCATTTTAATTATTCTGCATCGTCTCCAGTCGGATGGAGGAAACAGAGATTTGACCTCAGCGAGGGAAATCTTGTTGCCATTTGAGATCAAAACAGTTACAGATTTTCTTTTCTCATACTTATTTTTTTATTTATTTTTTTATTTTTTACTCTCAACGATGTTGCTGCCTTTGCTTTTTGCAGGACATTTGAAAGGCCGGAAAAAATTCACAAAAAAATTACTTTCTCTTTCTGCAGAGCACGGCAGTTAAGGTCAACAGTCTTTTATCAGCCGCGTTTAAGAATTTCTTTATTTCTTTCGTTCCTTTTGTTCAAACCTGTGTACGCGACTGTGAATGAGTTTGAGACTCAAACTTGTGATATCACCATTTTTTCATCGACACATTAAATCACAGCGAAGGAGAAGGAAGCAAAAAGTGGAAAACACATAAAAGCCTCCTCTTTCAGAGTTACAGCGTTGAATAATGGCCTGATGTGTTTCTGCAGATTATTATGATGTCGGTGAAGTTGACCTTTGACCCTCTGAGGAATCATTCACGGCCAGAACACATGAAGACATGAAGACACAGCGTCTCCGAACTAAAGTAGGCTGAGCCGGATCGCTCTGCGGCTTTCCCTTCAGGCTCAGGGAAATAAATCAGAGCTCTGTAGGATTCTCTCCCGTAAAAATCAAGGTCACGCCAGTGTCTTTTAAATCTAGGACAGTTCGCCTCATGAGACAAGCTGTTCATCCACCTCACATTACAGGGGTGGCGCTCCGCGGAAGTTTACACAACCAAAGTCGCCGCCGCGCACTTTCTTGTATGATATAATGGCACAATTCCCTCACAAAGCAAGTTTCATTTTATAAAACGCTGCTATGAATCCGGACTCGTCTGTGCTTTCAGGGTCCAGCGATCCACTGGAAGATCGCAGGCCTCATGTCGGGCATCTCTGCTGTTGATTGATGAGCTCGTGATGTGAACTCGTGCAGAGCTCGTCCGCTCAGAGCTGTTTACTGTAGAGAAATTTATGGACTGTGGTGAGGTTTTATTTATTTTTTTGTTTGTTTCCCTCTCTGTTGTGTACTTATTTTGTGCCCCAGCACCAAAGTCCTCGGAGACACTTTCAGCCTAGTTGCCCAGATTAAACATCCTGGTCGGTTTAAGGTTGTGCAAGTTTTAGTGAAGCAGAGAAATGACTTTCCCTGCCACAAATAAATGTAAAAGAAACAACAAAAGAACAAACGTACGTTTTAAACGCACTTCATTTCGTCTCACACCCGGCTTTGGAAAACGGGAAATACTGTCGGAAACATCCCCAACATGCTGCAGCAAATAGGCAGCAGAGGCAAACACTCCGGTGTCTCGGTAAACAAGTGCAGCTCTCCGTTGGTGGCTCCCTCTGTCAGATAGTTGTCAGCAGGGTACAGTCGGATCAGAAGCATCTTGTTGATGACTTGTGCACATCCTCGTTTCATCGTGTTCGAACGGCGGGAGGCCTCGCACCTCCCCTCACGCAGGAGGAAACAGGAGGTCCCACATCAGGCTCCACACTCAGATCGGTTAACTGTCACAAAACACACACACCTGTCAGTCACTAAACACACACAGTTTAACGCCGTGACAATCAGGTTCCATTTCATCTAACTTCTTTTGAGAATACACAACAATTTAAATATGTGTGTCTTAATTCTATAAATCAAACTGTGTACAAATATACATACAACTGTTGTACTGCGTTAAAAGACAAAGCAGTACATTTAAATTTAAATGCACTTTTTGATCACTTTATTCGTGGTTTCCCCTTCCTTCCTCATACTTTAACAGTTTGTTCTGCACTCTAGTTCTTGTGTTGTACAGTATTGTGTTGTATTGTTCAGTGTGTCTATAGTGTAAATATTCTGCACTCCTGCACACAAATTTCCCAGTTTGGGATCAATAAAATAAATCTATCAATCCACATATGATGCATTCAGGGTTACGGCTGACAGACTGGCCCCGCCCCTCGCCCCTCGCCCACCGTCGGCTGGGATCGACTCTGAAACGCCATCCTGACAGATAAACGTCCGGTTCACGACAAACTCCAGCAGGTTGAACTTAAGAGGCAGCGTCGACCTTTTCCCGACACGGAGTTCACCTTCTGACAGCAAATAAACTGGGAGCTGTTTAATATCATAGAAACACCACAGCTCCTTCATATTGTCACGTATGTGTGTGTTCGTTCTTGGCTGGCATCTGATTAAATGGACACACACACACAAATCGAGAGCGCCTGATCTCTCCTGGGCTGAACGCTGACTTTGACCAGAAGATGAAAAAAAGTAACTGACAAGAAAAAACTCTGAAGGTGAAGAAAGGAATGAAAAAGGAATGAAAAATGACAGAGAGGAAGAAGGAAGCGGTAACCGACGCTTGTTATCCCGGTCCAGACGGAGACGGAGCCGAGTGTTCGTGCTGTGATTAATGAAGCTGCTCATCAAAACACAACGCAGGCCCAATATTCATCCGTCAGTCTGGCAGGAAGCTCGGATCGCAACTGGAAAACGTACACACATACGGCGCAGCGTGACACCCATTTATTGGGAATCCAGTTTGTTTGGGAAGCCGAATCAAACCGCCATCCGTCGCTCTGCGGCGTTTAATCAGCCGCGTCTAAAGCACGATGCGAAACATCCAGACATGTTGGTTGTTTATTGTTTATGTTGTTTGTTAGCTTGTTAGGGGTTGACAAGGTTTCAGTAAAGCTGAGAGACGAATCCACGTTGAGTCAGAGACCAGAATCAGAGACTAGCTAAGTCCGCCTCTTTTACTTGTTGATAATTGCGTTAGCTTGGAACTGGCGGCGGCTGACAAAGCGTTAGCTTTTGTGCTAATGCAAAACGCTTCTCGCTTGCTGTGCTGAAAAGTTTTCAAGTATTTTCATTTTGAATTTTTTTTTTCATGTTTGAATACCTGAATGTGTGAATCTGGTTTCGTTTTAAAATGTTTAAAACTCGATTTTAATTGAAGTCTTTACTTCGATCGTTGGGAGCATGTTAGCATGCTGATATTAGCTGTTAGCACTTCCAACAAACAGCTATCTTAGTTTGGTTTCATTTTAAAAAAAATAATCCGGACAGAAATAGTGTAAACTGTAAATTATCAGTAAGACAAGATGGCAGCACACAAGCTGAGCTGCGTTTCTATTTTATTTTCATCTTTTATTCTGTTGTGCTGCTGTTGGTTTCTTGGAGGTGCCGACCGTATTTTCATCGTGAAGCAAACGTCTCGTGTCATTCCTGCTGAACTTACTGGAAGTGAAGATTTTTAACGCACGACCAGAAACATTTGGACACACAAAGTGAACACAAAGGCTGAAGCCGTAAAGCTCTCCAGCTGCTTGCTTTAAATGCGATGTTCTCCGTTGAGGATATTTCCGTGATGTTCTGTGATGAGGAGGGATTTAATAATAACTCCCATAATTGTTGTCATTACAGTTATGAGAGTTTTCATCATCATCATTTCCTGGATGGAGTCGCCGTCCCCGACTCCTTAGCGGTACTCGGCGAGCCTGTAAATCCACTCTGTGGGTTGAACTGACTGAGGCGATGAGGCCTGAGCACATCCAGTTTATCACTGATTGTCTGCGGCCCGGCTACATTTCGCTAAGCCTCATTAAGAAATTACTCTCATAATCTCCAAGTTAAGGATAATTACCCACAGGTAGCCCCTTCATGTCCCTTCAGCTCCCCTCTAAACGTTCTGAACACCGATAATGTGCAGACCTGGTCTCAGCTCAGGAGAACCATTCTGAAGGACGACTGCTTGAATTAAAAATAAAAAGTAACTTTTCTCAGATTTTCTCTTAAATCTCCTTCTGGCTCGAAAGAAAAAATACAAACAAGTTAAAACGAGGAAAAGACCCAACAGAGAAAATAAAAGACAATCCCCAGATACCGCTAATGATATTTGGGGAATAAGCTCGACTGCTAAATGACATTTAATTTGATTTTGTTCACACAAAACTCCAGAAACTGTGTTTGTGTGTTTGAACTGCTGGTTTTTTTACTCTCACTGTGACGTGAGATGACAAATTATACATCAGAAGATCAAACCAAGAATTAATGTGAAACCTCAAAGACGACAGCAAAGATCAACACGCACTTCACCCACAAAGTCTGGGCTTCTTCAAGGACGGGTGAAAAACAGGAGAATGGTTAATTCACCTGTTTCTTTTTCCTTCGCCTGCAGTGACGACTGTAGCCGTAAGAATGCACAAAACATTCAGATGAACATTTAGAGTTCACAGTCTCTATCAGCCATGTCTGTGTTTACAGAACAGAAACTGGATTTTTCTCTTCACATCATTTCCCTTCTTTGTAACAACAACAAAAAAAAACAACAACAACAACAATCTTTCCGTCCTTACTCGTTCTACAATTATTCATTCCTCTACGGAAACATCTCAGAGGCAGCTCCGCTATTGACTGCTCTCATTTAAGCGGCGGTGAAGCAGAGTGTTGGAGGGAATCGATACCAGCCTCCTATGAGAGCTGTATGTGTGTGTGTCTGTGTGTGTGTGTGGTACATTGAGAAATGCTTCGGCCTATAAGCTGCATTCATCATCAGAATCCCACGCTGGTCTGGTCACCGCTGAACGCCGAGGTGTTTGCACACTCACCCCCGGAGTTATTAACCTGCTGCATTTACATGATGCCCACGTCCATTCGTTTTATTTATTTTTTTTTTTCTATTATTATTTGTTTGTTTTTTTTCCCCTGGAGGTGCCGATCTGTAGCTGTGAACCATAAATAACACGAATGGTCCAATTTCTGCTCAGGTTGGATGTTGTTGGTATAATTGCAGCTCAGGTAATGGCTCCCTGTTTCTGCCCGGTGGTCTGGATAAAGAACATTTATTATTCCACTCTATTCGAGGTTTTTACTTTTATTTTTATTTTTTTTAGGCATGAGATTTCAGAGGGAGATAATCTCCTTTTCAGTCAAATTCGTTTGTCTGATTTTAATTACAAAGCGTGATGAGAAATGAGAACGAGTTCGACGGGATGTGATGTTGTTGGTTTAAATGTGATATCAACCCAAAGTGGAGAATATCAGGAGCGTATTAAACCAAAGTGTTAATGTTTGAGAACACTGCATGAAAACATGAACCTGCTGAAATAAATGCAAAACTGAATTTAAGTAAAAAAAAAAAAAGAAGAAGAAGAATAGGAGGTATAGAATGGATGGAGAAGCCGTCACTTTTTTCATGATGAGCCAAAACATCATGGCCGCTCTAACAGGCCTGAGATCCAAGATACGTGAGCAGCCGGGTCTCATGGGTAAAATGGCAAACGGCGGTGATATGAGCACGTGGCCGTCGCTCTGAAATGCAAAGTCAACGGTGGCACGTAGCGACGACAGGAAGGACACACCGGCCATCAGGGACCAGAGCTCCGCCTCTCATCTGCTGTACACAAAAGGACACGAGTCCGGCACCAACTCCTGAGGGACGTCTCCGTCTCTTCTGCCGTTCTCCAGCAGATTTATTTGGACTAAACTGCAAAGACTGAGATGAAAGATGCAAAAGAGCCTCGCAGAGCTCCAGTCGGGTAACAGTCGCCACACAACAATTTCACATCACATGACAATATTGATTGGCGCCACTTTGAACTGTCTCAGCGTTCCTGCTGCCGATTATTCAGCCCGGCCTCCCGCTGCGCTCCCTTTCTTTGAGGCATCAGTCAATCAGACCTAAAACCCCTCCCCGGCGGCACGGCGGCATCTGATCCGATCCGGTCGGCAACAATGCATAAGGTCAACTGCCGCCTTTTGAAAAGCTAACCTTCACTCTGCCAGTCAGCTCAGCCAAAAGTCTCAAGATACACAAAATAAAGCAGAATAAAGACGGAAAGTTCAGGCTTCCTCCCAGAGGTCTGCATGTTTTTCTTTTTTTAATACATAATGGAAAGGTCATCATAACAGATCTCAGAGCTGCTGATACACAACGACAGGGAGGAAGATTTACGGGCCAGAATGCGATGGCATTTGGTTTGAAGCACAACTGCGCCCTCTAATTGGTCGGATCACCGATAAAATGGCTGCTGATTACGAGATAAACAACATCACCTTTACGTCTGGAAGTTGATCTCCATTTCTGTTCATCAGGATCGGTGAATTCAGTGAATTAATCCACCCGATGAAGGCAGAATTAAATTGTTTAATGGCCAAACATATGACTGTATCCGGCCAAACCCCCCTCGCCCCCATTTTGGACCACAGTTGTCCAAATAACCCCGTTCCTTTTTCCATCTAAATGCAAATGGACGGGCGTCGAAGGAAAGGGGGGAAACAAGCGCCATTTGCCATCTTGCCATTTGTGCGTGTTCTTTTGTAACCGTTAGGATCTTGTTCTGGCGTCGTGGTTCACTTCACTCCATGAATTTCAAGAAGGTTTCCGACGCAGCAGGCATTAATACGAGTGTCACGAGTGCAATCGGAGCGTCGAGGCTTTGTGTGGATGATATCAGCGACCAGACGCACATGCTTTTAGCTCGGGAGGAAAAAGAGACGTTTAGATTTCAGGGAGATGACGTCTCTCTTGAATGGATTTAAAGCTTGTCTTCCTTCCTGAGGTAGTGGAGTTAAAATGCAGTTTTAATGCACCCTGAGTAGGTTTTATAGTTTATCAGAAGATTTACATCCAGGTAACAGTTTTCTATTCCTGATTAGGAATCTCCTGCTGACCAGCCACCAGTTTGTGATCTGCTGTTTTCATGTTTTAGATGTTTCCTGCTCCAACACATCTGATTCAAATGAGTGGCTTCTTATCAGCAGAGCTTCATGACGAGCTGATCATTTGAATCAGGTGTGTTGGAGCAGGGAAACATCTAAAACATGCAGGGCAGTAGATCTCCAGGACCGGAGCTGGTGATCTACGGCTTCATGTTTGTGGATTGATGTCTGTCAATGTCAGTTTAGTTAACAGTTAAGGTTGAACACTCGCTAAAAGAACGACACATCCTGCTGGAGCGGAGCCGCCGTTTGTGTCTTTATTGATTTGGGACAAAGTCAAACGCAGAGAAAGAAACCTTTTCTCTCCAAACTGCTTCCTCTCTGAAAAAACCTGGAGCGAACTTCATCCACAAGGTCACAGGCATCGTCTTCCGCCCCCGAACAAAGTAATCACAGCTCGGGCTGCGTGGAGGGAACTGGGGGGTGAAAATAGAAAGTTCCTTCTGACCGCATCGTTTAACCTAAGAGAAGTTCAATGGGATCATCAGGATAAAGTCTCACAAAGGCTGCTTTAAAGTGAGCGCTTGTTCAATCAGGTTGTAGGATTGCTTTGACTGTGTCAGTCTTCTGATAGTACAAGAAGTGAAAAGCAGCGCTTCTCAAGGAACACTTTCAATTACATTGTCTGCTGGTTTCATAAAACTGAGACTAACGCTTAAAAAACCAAAAAAAAAAAAAAAAACCCAAACTCTTGCTTTCTGTTTGTTCTGCGCTCGATTGGGTGATGATTTCCCCCAAATTGTGAAGAATTGTGGCATCAAGTTAACTGCCTCACTTGAAATGAAAAGCAAAGCTACTTTACAAAAGCAGATGGGTGGAACCAGCTGAAAAAACTAAACTGCCTCCGATGAAATACAAAAAGAGACCAGAATGAATCTAAGTTCTCCTTCCTCGGCTGGGCCTCCACGAGCTAAAGGGATTTTAAACTGCCTCTAAACACATTTGAAAAGTTTTACTTCTTCACTTTCCGGAAAAAACTGTTTTTCCTTTCTGATAAAACGTCACCTTGTTGTTCTCCGAACTGATGTGTGGCCACATAGTCTCGACATAAATTTTTTTTTTTGTCTGCTGTGAAGTCATTTTAAACACATCCTAATTAAATGGAATCAAGATAATCAGCACATGACAGCCGAGGAAATGAGGTCTCACCTCATGAAACTGGGTCTAATCGGCTTGTTTTGCAGAAAATAGCCACAATCTCTTCTGGGTCACTCCGCTCGGTCTCATTGTTGTATTTATTTTTCACTGTGGCTCTATTTTTTAAACCTGTTATGACACAAACATTTCATATTTGGATGTGCTTTAGAGAGGAGATGTTAAGTGATAGTTTAAGTTTATTCATAAAGAAATGAATAAAAAAAATCTAAAATATTGGCTCAAACTCTAAAAACCTGCTCAGCTACCTGAGCTATCATCATCCTCCACACCAGGTTTTTCACTTATCTCTGAAAAAAAAAAAGATTTAATGGATGTATACAACACACATGATGTGCTTTAATAGTTTGTAAACAAACAAACAAAAAATGCACAAGCGCACACGTATTTTGTTGTTTTGAAGCTTTTAAATGAGTCTCCAGTTATTTGTGCAGTTACACAGACACCCTTTTCATTCATACCACATTTAGCTGTATTACTTAAAAAACAGAAGAATAAAAAAATGGATAACTAAATCAATAATCCTCTTCCACTGTGAAGGACAGACACAGTGCTAAATGAAAAAGGACAACGGAGCCTTTATGGCAGCAAATCAACCTCAAAACATTTTCAGGAGAGTTTTACTGCATGAACAGGAAATATTGCACAACGAGAAAAAGGCTTTTGGGATGACATCATTATTAATTAAGGGAAAGGAAAGGGAGGGTGATTGTGATTGGATGGTACAGACGCGGTCTACTAAACGCACACGCATAGATATCGAATGGACTTCATTAACTCGCGAGCGCTCTCCAAGAAGAAGGAAAACAAAATCACACAGTATGTACAGAAAAGAACAACCTCTGATTGACATCATTTAATGCAGATCTGGCATGAAAGGAAAACGTTAAAGTAGCACATAAAGTTGAAGAAATTAATTTGCTGAACAGAAAAAATACACTTGGCCGACTTTCTGCATCCCTACACTACCAATAAATCAGCTTTTTTTAATAAGACACTGAATATAACGACACACGGGTCTGAATCTGAACTGAATCATGTGTGTGTAATGAGACACTGCTTTCCTGCTATTAAAATGAAACAGTTCCGATCACAATAACATCGTCTCAGAGTTTTTATATACAGTTTCCTACGACTTAACTATCCAAAGACACGACAGTGTTCCTTGTGTTTCACTTGTACAATAATCCATCTGATGAACAGAAACCAAAACCTCGTTCATGTTTGATCAGAAATCAGGTCAGTAAAATCTTCACAGGTCCAAACTTTTGGATTTTAATTAGAGATTTGGCCGGTTGAATTAAGGACTGAACTGTCTTGAACTAGGATTTAATCTACTGGATTTGGGATTTGAGATGATTTGGAGTTAGGATCGACTGACGACCTGATTGACTTCATTTGGGATTGAATTATATTTACTTGGAACTTTATTTGGGTCCTCTTTATGACTGAGGACTTGAAACTGGTTGAATTAGGACTTAATGGACTTAATTTTGGATTTGGGATTATGAAGACTTGGAACTTGACTCTGGACTGATTTGTAACTTTCTCGAATTTGTTGTTGTCCGTCAGCCTGATGTTTGTCCCGCTTCAACATTTCACTTCATCCATCAGATCAGACCTGACTCAGGTGTCTGTTTCGTGTCTGCCCGGTGACTCTGAGACGCTGTGGCGAAGTAGCTGGAGACCTTTAAGAGCCAATCAGGCTTCAGACACGTTGACACAAATCAAAAATCGCAGCAATACGAGACGTGATGTGAGTGGAGATAATTTGGACCCTGTCCAATCACGCTCCGGCTCTGAACTCAATTACAAGGAACCAACCGAGTGAACCCGTGAAGACGTGAACTCCCCGGCTCGTCCGACTGAACCGCTGAAAACAAAAGACACTCACTTAACAGCCCATAAACCTTAAACAAAGCTAATCCAGGTCATGCAAATAATTGAACTAATTTCCAATAAGAATACAAAGAAGCTTTTGTTTTCCTTTTAAAGTTTTTCAGACTTCTTCGACTGGATTGAGTCTTTTTGAGGTATATGTGCAGCATCTTCTGTGGCTGAACAGGTTTTCACTGCTGCGTCTGCTGGTAAATTACAACCAATAATATTGCACAAAAGCGAAGACAAGGAGACATGTGACAAAAGCGTGATTGTTGCAGTTAAGAGCATATGGGATTCCATACGATAAGGCATCGCTTCGACGAAAACATCCGGACAAACAGTTCACAGTTTTAATTAATGCTCGACGTCCTCTTTAGCACTGATTGTTTAAATCATCACATCGACACAAAACTATAACTGGACCGACACACTCATTAGTTCTGACACAAAGTACCTGATAGGTAGAGATGGAAGCAGCTAGCCAATCACAGACCGGGGAAATATGGTGTGGGGGGGGGTAATAAAGCGAGGAAATGCGTGGACGGAAATGAAGCGAATTCAAACAACCACCGAAGCTGAATGGTTGTTTCGTACTCGATCGTTCTCATGCTACAAGCACAGTTAAAAAAGGAAACGAAGAATATTCCCCTTTTACATATTAGATCCACATCTGTGGAAATAATATCAATCTGGGATCTTTGCCTTATCTAAAATTTAAATTATTAATTGTGAATCCATGAAAGATTCCAGGTGGGAGAAGAAAAAAAAAAAAAAGGACCAGCTCGTCTTGTTTTAATGCCGCTAATATAGCTTATTTACAATCATCTATCATACGCAACAGAAACTGCCTCAGTTTTAACTAATAAGCTGATATGTTCTGGCCATTTACCAAAGAAGAAGAGTAAAATCAACCAGAAAAAAAAAAAAAAGCAAAAAGAACAAAAACACAAATGGGAGTTCATTAATTGTGCTTTTTAACCCACAAATCCACTTCATCACTGAAATGGGACAATTTTTAAGAGGCACCACTTGAAGTGCTTACATCAGTCAAAGAGAATCTCTAAAGCTATAACAAGGACTGAAAATACAAATCGTAAATATAGTGTATTTATATATTTATAAAGTTGATACAATTCCCTTCCAGTCCGATATCCAGGTTAAAAAATATTTTCTTCATGCTGCCAAGCGTCCAACATGAAGGATCCCTCTTTGTGTCGGTGCTCAAAGCCCTTATGATGCTCTAAGAGAGAAAATGTCTTGGCCGGGGTCGATTCTAGTTACCCCCCCAAAAATCTGGATGACACAGGAAGCTTGTGCTGAAAAGCAGGAAGAGTTTTAAATGCAGGAGATTTGTTGGAGAAGACGGCTGTCTGCCCGCGGTGCGTTCGGGGGGGATCCTTAAACAGTTACCTCGTTCTTGCTGGCAGTGCGGTACGTGTGGTGGTGGCCCGGAATGAACTGTAGGTGGTCCACCGTGTGTGTTCGTCGGGAGGCAAACGCCTGCCTCTTCGACGCGGTCAGCTGACCGTGGTTGACCGTCAGCGTGTTGTAGGAGTCGTTAGAGGCACTGGGTTGGGAGTGCATCTTGGTCATCTTGTGGCGGTCCATGATGGGCGTGGTGGGCATCAGCATGTCGGCGTGGGACATGGCCCGCGCCATCGCCTTCTCCCGGAACTTGTCGCGCCTCATCGCCGGGGACAGCAAGGGGTCCTGGGAGTGGAGGCGGTCCGCTGACAGCAGCTGCTCCTCCGAGAGGTGGCGGCTGCTCCCGTAGGCGGCGGCCGCCATGACGCCGTACGACGACAGGCCGTAGTCTCCGCGGCGTGGCGTCCTGGGAGGAGACAGGACGTGGTCCTGGGACATGGCCCGCTGGACTCGGCGGGGACGCTGCCTCTGCTGGTGCTGCTGCGGGTCTGCGTTCAGCTTCACCATGTGGGTCGGCCCCCGGCCCCCGAAGTCCTGATGATGGTGCTTCCTGGTGTAGTAATCATCTACATCCTTTTCACCTGAGGAGCGGGAAAACAAACGTGATGAGAGAAGGACGGCGTCGCGTTGAACGAACACCTTCTGATCATTTCAAAGACAATTTAAGAGTCGTTTTGTAATCAAGTGCTTTAATTATTAATTGTATCTGCAAATCCTTCAGTTAGTGATTCCCGTTTCTCCGACTCATCAGCTCATCATTGAGCTCCGGGGGCCCGTTATGTCAGATCTGCAAGATGCAAGCTTTAATTTTGCAGCATCAAACGATTTATTTTTTCTTTCTGTTAGACTTAACAAAGTCGACGAATCAATGCAGGCAAAACAAATCTTGCAGCCCATGCGTGGCCATGCAGGCGGCCTGGAGAACTTTAATATTGCACAATTCATCTGCAATATTCAAGCACCGTTTGTGAAACACGTTCAAAAATGAACATCATGTCGTATTGAAAACTGAAGATCAATATAAAATAGACAGAACGCAGATGCAGTTTCCTGTTTGAGCTTCAGCTTGTTCTGACACGTTTTAACTAGGACTTTAAAATTAAGGTGGAATCCTTAAATGCTTCAAATAGATTCGAAATATTCTGACTGAATAAAGCTCGAGGGAGGAAAATGCTGATGTCTGCACCTTCTGGCTGCCATTGAGGGGAAGATAATGGGTCTAAACAGAACGGTTGGTGAGGTTGTTTTGTCCTTTTTCTTCTGGATAAACCAGATAATTTGGACTCATCAGCGAAGTCGTCCTTCGGCGCTGAGAGGAGCGATACTCAACATATTATGAGCTTGTGGCATCTGAATGGGTCAGAAAGAAGGTCGGTGTCCTCTGCGTGAGCACACTTCTGATGGTGAAGTCATTACGGCCGTAGGAATCACCTTTCAACGCTCCCATTTATGGGTTTCTTTGGCAGCTCGGGCTCTCGGGGGGGAGGGGGGGACGCCGCCGGGTGAAACTTTCTGATTAACTGCCGCGGCCTCCGCGGTTGTGTGTTATTACAGAGCGCAGAGGATGAACGAATGGCCACTCTGAGGCGGCGCCACGCTCCGCCGAGCGGCGGGGAAAAGGCGGTGATGGGGATTACTTGTCTGGATGCTCGGGGAGAGATGTTACGCCTGGATACAGAAGGTCACCTCACTGTCCCCCCACCGGGGTTTCATGTCCACCGCTCTGTGCATTCCTAATGAAGGAGGCCCGACTGGCCCGTGGCGATGAGCTCCAGCGTCGCTCCCTGAGGGATCCGGTTAGATATGACATTATGGCAGAAAATGTCAACCAAACTCAACCAGGGGCAACAAGTATACAGACGATTGACAAGCGGTGGCCCACAGCTCCATTTATAGGTCAGACTGAAGCGTCCGGTGGCGGCGAGAGATCTGCAGTGATTACACACTCAAATGTTAATGTGGCAGGAAGTCATTATGGCCCCCTTTCATTAGAAAACAGTTGATACTCAAATAAAAGGCAACAACAATCCGTCCGACTCACTCGGCTGCTCCGAGTTTCTCCTTTTTTTTTTTTTTTTTTTTTGCCTCCGGTCTGCCGTTTTCCCAAAACGGGGTTCAAGTTATCTGTGAATAAACTCCAACCTTCCTGCAGATGTTTCAAATTAAAAGCACAGAGGATGGATGGTGGTCACGTTTAAATTAAAATTAAAGTCGGACCTGCTTTTTGCTAGAGTGACTGTCTTTCAAAATAAAAGCTTCCCCAGAATGGGGGTAGTATGAGGTTTCCAGCCAAGATTGAAACTTTAGAATTAAAATGGATCTTCGGTTTGTTTTCAAGGGAAAGAACCGACAAAACAGAAAACTGAGCTTCCTCCGGCTATCAGATCAGTTCTGGACGTCTGGCTGCTATCATTAGAATCAAATCATTATTCATTAATTAATCATGAAAATCAAATCGTGTGTGACGGCATCATTCGGCCTCAGGTTCAATAAATGAAAAAAAACTTCTGACTCTGACTTTTTATGTTTCACATTTCACTTTAGTTAATCTAGATTGATCTGAGTTTTCCGGCTTCCTCGACTTGCCAACTTCAGCTCCACTTCATCTTCCTCCTCGGCCAGCACTTTGATTTAAGTCCCTATTCTTATTTTTTACACATGTTACACTGTTTACACTTTAACCAACTGAAATGATTTAAGGGGGGCCGACGTGCGCTGCTCGATCCCATCTCTGCAGCGCTTCACAATTAACATGATTGCGAGAGGGCTAAAGGGTCCCAAGCGTGGAGCGAAGCTACAAACACAGGAAATTGCTAACGCCGGCTAATTAAACCTCCAGCTCCCACTCTACTAGATTAGGTTCAATATAGACCGTATATTTATGTGTCAGCTATTGATCGCAGAAGACTGTAATCATATAATGCACTAACACTCGTGAAACTGCTGGAACATCAATTATAAAGTGATCTTAGGAGGCGTTCAAGGCAGGAGTGGTGGAATTGAAAGCATCGGTGTGTTTTTCTGCTCTTTTTCTTTTGTTTTCTGGGATTAAAAAGGCGGACTGTCTGCTCTGGGAGGCGTTCTCATTCTCTTTCAGGGAGATTAAGGTGAAAGGGAACGAAATAAGATCGGTCTCTAGTTATTCTTCTTCTTCTTCTTCTTCGCTGCGTGATTGGAGGAGCTGAGAGGGTTATTTTAGAGCAGCGTCCTCAATCTCTGCCTTGTTGCCATCACTGAAGGGCGACAAACACACACACACACACACACACAAAAGACCATTTTAATTTGCAAATAAACCAAACTAATTTAATTCAGTCGTCATCATCTTTCCAGATGGTTTCATTAAAACAGCAAGTAATTATATTACTTTCAGGCTTGTTTCCAAAGACCTCACTCATGCTTGAACTGACTATTTCATGTCTGTTTTTTTTTGCCTCCTCTCTTCAAGAGACGACTTTGCTTACTTGTTTGACAAATTCTGCCGGGCTTCTGCCTCAAAATACGAAAAGCCTCTTTGTGGTTCGCTGTGATTCGTCTCTGTGATTGCGTGTGTTTGAGTGTGTACAAGCCTCCAGCCAGATAAGAGCGAAGCCTCATGTTGATAAGGGAGAGAAAAGGCAAAAACGCACAAAAGACGAATGTTGAACGTGCCGAGAGGAGATTGCACCGATGTGTGCGTTTGGTTTTTTTTACCTACGGCCACGAATAATAGAAAATAAAAAGCAGCGTGGAACTTCTTAACAGTGAACGCTGCGTTCAGGGTCTTCATGGCAGTTTGTTATACATTGAATTCTTTCCTATGTA
Organism: Remorina albescens; assembly: GCA_034769265.1. Taxonomy (NCBI): domain Eukaryota; kingdom Metazoa; phylum Chordata; class Actinopteri; order Carangiformes; family Echeneidae; genus Remorina; species Remorina albescens. The sequence goes on from CM068493.1 coordinate 1,653,582, forward strand.
CAACAAACGCTCTGGATAGACGGCTCTGCGCTGTTTTCATCAACATCATCAACATCTGCTCCAAAATGGACGATTTTAAGCGAAAGATCGGAGTCAAACTGTAACTTTGAGTTTCTGTTCAACAACATGATGTTCATTTTTTAAAGGATGCTCCGGTTTAGAGGGAAATAGACCAGAAAGCAGGGGATGGATTGGGGGTGTGTGGTTTCCTCAAGTGTAAAAAAAACCCAAGATGGCCGCCGAAGTAGAGGTTTCAAAAAGGTAAATATGAGACGATCTTTTGCTTCACTTTGACAGAACAACCTTCAGGCGCTCTGTTGGGTGTTTTAGCTCAGTTTGGGTTATTTTCGTTTCTGGTTCATTTTGGACTTTGCCGGATCCACCTGTTGGAGTCTTTGTCAGGAAAAAGAGGCGTCTTCGCTGTTATGACGAAAACGCTTTAATACCTTCAGTCTGATTACATCATCCGTAAACTCCCGCGGCCTGACACTTCCTGTTTCGTCTTCCTCAGACAGCTCATCTAGAAAACAATAATTATTGGCACGATGTTGTGGGGATAATTATGGTGCGGTTGTTGCTACACGACAAACATCTCCAGCGTGTTACCGCGGTAACCAAATGATCCCCGCGTAAATTTAAGCAAATATTTCTAACGGCAGTTAATCCTCGGAACTCTGGACTAATTTTTTTTTTCATATTAATCACATCTTTCATGCAGCGTTTAATTTAGATTTTTAATCTACTATCTGCTCGCTGTGAATATTATGAACTCATCGTGCGTTTTCTTTTCATGTGAGTCTGAGTGAACTGCCCCACGCTGACCTCTTCAGACTTTCTGGTGAAATAAATGCATGAGTTAAAGTCAGGATAAGCAAACCAAATGTGCATCCAGGCCGAGGAGCGCGGAGGTGCGTGCTGGTCGTGAGGGTTGAAATGGCAGCATCCCGGCGAGCTGAGCTGAAAATGCCACGGCAATGATAATGAACTGGAGCATTCCTGGGACATTAAAGCACTATCCTGTGGGCTTAAAAAAAGACGTCCCTTAATATGTCATTGAGAGACATTAGCAACATGACACGGGCTGCAGATGGAGCCAAATTACACGCCAATTAGACGTCAGTGGATGGGCCGATAGATGAGTCGATGGGAATGGGCACGTCGTCATGCATTTTAAGGGGTTTATTTCCCCTAAAAAGGTGCGAAAAAATGAGAGGAACTATCTGCGTGATGAGGCACCAAACATCTGGAGATACTTATCATGATGCATGTCTCTTTAATGGACATTCAGACGTTTAATCAGGCCAGACGCGGCGAATGCACGAGGCACGGGGGGGGGGGGGGGGGGGTGAAGTCATTCCTTGCCTCTTTTTTTTTTTCTTTTTCTTTTCTCTAGTGCATCAAGCAAAAACACGGCGACGGAGGACGAATGAAGGACCACCTACTTAATCTGTGGAGAGAGGAGGAGTATTTACTTAAGTCAGGCTTGAGGGCCAGTTCGTAGGAGGGCGGCAGATGGCTGAGGTTCTGGAAGGACCTGGACAGCGACAGGTCGTAGGGCTCCGTGGCCGAGGTCAGGATATTGTTCATCCGCTGGGGTCTTTCTACAGGGGATGGGTTGGGTGGTGGGGGTGGTGGTGGTGGTGGTGGTGGTGGGGGGGGGTGGATGGAGGAGGAGGAAGCAGTGCAGAACAGTTAGTGCACAGGAAGTCAGGAAGAAGCAGGTGAATGGCAGCGTTCAGGTGGATTTACTGGAGGTCAGCTTTCTGGGTGTTTGGATCAGAACCTGACGGAGCCTCTTCATTTTTACCTCTAAAGGCGCATTCAGACCAAATTTGAGGATCATTTTGAGTTTATTTATTTTGCCAATGAACTGAGAGAACAGATGCAAACTGTAGCTGCTTTTCTTCCAGATAACAACGGATTCTTGACAGATAAGTAAAGAATCAAAGAAAGAAATGCCGCAGTGAGAATCTACTAACATCAGAAAATGGATCTGTGGAATGTTTGATAATCTCCCGTCGGTCAGCTACGGTCAGTTCTGCACCTTCCTTCGTTTCATCTTCACGTTTTCATTAAATATCATTTATTATAGTTTAGATTTCAGCCAGTAAAGTCTGTTTTCACTTCTATCGATTTCAGTTCAGTTCAGTTTTATTTGTGTAGAAGTAAATCCTAATAAAATAATCTCCACCTCACATTAACACCGACCTCTGGACGACTTTGGGCCTGAAAAACTCCCCTCCATTGTTCAGCACGCTGAATGACCTCTGATTATGATAATGTGCTGTGCCCATACATTTCCCTAATTCCGCACCCAGCTTCTAAAAAGGCAAACTTTTTTTTTCTCTCTTCTTTTTATACTCGCTTGACTGAACTTAAGATTCCTCACGATTTTGTCCTTTGCAAAATTTACAAGAACGCCGCAGCAGCCGAGAACTGCTTTTAAAGTAAGAGTTCTCTTTTTCCTACAAAGAACAAATTCAACTTTGAGAAACACAATAAAATGTATAACTCCGCTCTCCACTCCATTTTTTAATTGTGCTCTTTAATTAGATATGATCCGTTTTCCAAACTGAGTTCTTACACATTGTTCTTGTTTTATTTCTGTTGAGGGACCTTCATATAATAACGTGTTGTTTGCAGACACGCTGGCGACTCTGCCGTTACTGTTCACTGACTGTTGACGAGCTGAAGTGTGAGTCTGTTTTACTAACCTGTGCTCATTTGTTTCTGAGGCAGCTGGAGAAAACATCTGTTCGCTGCAGCTCATGTGACACTTCTTTCTCTTTTTTAAATTTTTTTTGCAACGAAGCACCTTCTACAGTTCATTTCGGGATTTCGGTGGCCTGCGCTGAAGGGCTGCCTGCGCTTCGTGGAGCTCCTGTGGATTCAAAATTTGGGACGCCCAGTCATGGGTCAGGAGGCACAGTGGGTGGGGAGGGCCGGGACACGGGCAGGGACTCTGGATTTAAAAATAGGGCCGGTCAACTACTGCAGCAAAGAGGACAGGGACACACAACACCGAGGAACATATGGTGTAGAGCAGGCGGGGGGGGGGGGGGGACGCTCACTGAGTTGGAAAGAGGGTGTATGTATGTGTGTTTGTGCTGGTTTGTGCGGAAAAGGTAGAGCCGGTTAAAGGAGTGAAAAACGGAAAAATTATGTTCAAAGAAAAGATTTGGAGATCGGACTAAAAGGTTATGGATCAGAATGCAGCAGCGTGAAGTTTTTTTTTTTTTTTGTGACTGCAAAAAATACACAAGCGCTTATAAACAAAAAAGGAGAATTAAAAAAAAATTACCCCCCCAGTGCAATAAAACACAATTCTGATCTCTACATGATACATGAGGAAGAAGAAGATGAAGGAAAAATACACATAAACACCGTGTGCATGTGTATTACTTACCGTATCTCATTTGTCTGTGGGCTAACAAATCCAAGTGAGAGAAAAAGGATCAATGACAGTCAGAGTGCACAGAACGTTTCAACCAACGACGACTGTACTTCAACACAAACAGAAGTTAAATAGACCTCAAAAGTCCCGTTTGAGGAGTTTATCTGGTTCTGAAAGCACTTTTGAAACCCATTTTCCCGCCGATCAGGCCCGTCCTGTGTAAGAAGCAGGAAGCGTTAAAGCTGGAAAACTTCTGAATAATGACTCGATGGTTGCTGAAAACACCGACACAAAACGTCTGCCGGTGAAGATTTTATAATATCAGAGAGGATTTTTATTTTTTTTTGGGGGGGGTGGGTAACAAATAAAGCTTCATTCCCTCTTTAATTAATTAATTGCATCTGATTTCATTCATTCCACACTGAAGCTGCTCCCCTTTCACACAAAACCACATTTAGAGAACTAGATCGCTGCAGTAACAGCAGTTGGGCTTTTCAGTCACTTCGAATTGCAAAGATCATCCTTTGATTATCATACACTTTTTTTTTTTCATCTTCTTTCACGACTTCTTTATCGGCTTCTCAGATTTTAATTTCCTTCTGAAAGATACGCTTTTAGTCATTGAAATTGGAAAAAAGTTCTACCTCAAGAACTGCTTTCACTCACAGACAGATAATAAGGCATTTATTTATCTGTTGGGAAAGTCGAGGCAGGTAGTCCACCGCCGAAGAAACTCCCAGAACTCCGTTTTAGCTTTGAAATGATGCAACATGACGAGAGTTATATTTCACCGTGAAGCTACTTTGGTGTGTTTTCTTACCCAGTTTGGGAGTGAGAGCGGTCAGGTCCAGGTGGCTGTGCTGATAGTCCAGGTGGTGGTTTCCTAGAGTTAATAAGAAGAACAGGAACGAAAATCAGACAGAACTGGTGGAAATGTAACTGTGCAGGCAAATGACGAGAGAAAATACACCCTCACTCTTGACCTTTGTTGTATCAGACTCAGTTTTCATTTTCTGCTTAATGAGGCCAGAGAAGTCACGGCGGGTCAGTCAGTCCGCCATGTTAATCCAGACCAAGTAGACCACGAGAAGAAGCTGGATGTGACCTGCTCTATGCTGATTGGATCTGTTTTCCTCTAAATGGAGCATCGTTTAAAAAAATGAACATCATGTTGTCAGACTGAGACCATAAACTCATCAGGAAAACATTTACTGAGCTAACAAACCAAAGGAGAAGGAGGGACCTTTTCCCATAGACTTCAATACAATCTGATGTTGCCCCCTTGATGGTCATTAGATAGAAAGAGGGCTTTCAAAATCGACTTCACTCCATCAGTAAAGTTTTCATTTCAGCCTCAGCTCTGGTTGACGTTTTGTGCGAGTTAGTGATTCAAAAAAAAAAAGGAAAATAGTGAGCTCAACACAAATCCCATAACACAAATTCCCCGAATTTGTGTTGTGGGGAGTTGTGGCACGTGTTGAACTGTGTTGTTGCGGTGCGTTGAGCTCTCAGGGCCACCGTACAGTCGCATTGTCAGTGCGAGCACGTTAGCCGCGCATGCTACTTTCAAAATGTGCTGTGCGTTACTTCGGGTCATTCGTAGTGACTTTGTCGTGATTGTGACATCGTCCTCCAATATCAGGCGGCTCCCCCCCCCCCCGCCGCATCACCAGTTGTGATGGCGCGGATCTGCTTAGTGGTAAAGCAGTAAACCCTCGCCGCTCACTTCAGGGCCTGTGAGCGTTTTCCGCCATTTGAAAAAAAATCCACAGCTGAAATTTCGCTTTGCCAAAATGATCGATTGCAGCGATCCGTCTCTGCCTCTAAGTGACTCGTTTGATGTTGCGTTAACGTCGTCATGTGTCATCGGAGTGGTTAAAAAAAACAAAAAAACAAACGCCGCATCATCCGAGACCTCCATCACCGAGCAGAAACGGGGAGTTCAAATAATTTCAGAGTGGAAATATTTCCTTTATTCAATTACACCTGGTTCTTCTGAACAGCGGAGCGCACGCCGCGTGAATATATGACGCAGGCACCTTATTTGCATTTAAATATATTCATCTATCATCCTGTAAGAATGCTAAAGACAATAAAAACGGAGCTCTGATCGCTCAGGAAGACGTGTGTGATCGCTCTAGCTAAGTGTGAACAGATAGCGGGGGGCTGTGCAAAGATCAGAGTTAATGTTCCTCCTTCAGTGAGGGGATATGGCATTTTCTGACAAATGTTTGACTTTTGCTAAATTACCCTCCTATGAACATGAACTTCAAATTAAATTGGTTTTGCACCAAATAAATAACAGCCTTTCACTATCTGAGTCATTTCTTCTGCGTGTGTGTGTGTGTGTGATTTTAATTTTTGCAGAGCAGAGGAAGCGACTGCTACACAAATTTCACACATTAAAATGGAGCACAAGCGTTTAGCCGGGGTTCAAAAGTTTATCACCCTGCGAGGACGCTGTTTTCCTTCAGGCGGTCTCCGGTTCAGGGCTTACGTGTGTGTGATCCAATTATTGCACTCATGTGAGATATCTGAATGTTGCAGCGGCTCCGGCGCTAAAAATAATACGTCATTTGTTTTTGAGGAATGCATGTTTTTGAAGAAAAGTCTTTTATAACAGAGTTATTTCTGAGGCTGCTGTGCTTTTGGTTTTGGTTCGTCATCTGAGCTGGAACCGAACAACCTGAGGACCCCGACAACAAGCTGCCAGGGTCACCTCTGTCTCCATAAAACAGTGCTCAGCTGCGTCTGCCAGTTTCCTTTTGATGCTCACAGGAATCAACGCGGGAATTTAACACACTAACTTCATTATATCATATTATAAAAAAAGATAATTCTGCCATTCTGTGGATGAAAGAGTCCAAATAGGTCGAACTGCATCCGTGTTACGGTCAGTTATATATTATTTCTTCTTCTTCTTTGGATTTATACATGCACACTCCCTCTTCTGATGTATTGGCATCAGTTTGCTCTTGATTTTTCTAGTCTTTCCATTGGTTGTCCTGCGGCTGCAGACAAACAGCTGCTTCCCTCGTGATGATCCTGATGAAGATCTCAGATATTTATGCACAAATGCATGTTGTTTCATTTTAGTCACGACTGAGAAACTTCGCTCTTTAACGGTTCCTTCCTCTGCGCTCCGTGAACTCCGTTCGTTTATTGTTTAGTGTGGTTGTTATTTCAGTGAATTACTCATCATTGTTCATGAGCTAGTGTGACAAATTGTAAGAAATCTAGTACAAACATCCTCGGCCTCTTTCCTCTCCCTAATGGCCTGTGATTGTAACACAAAACTCGACACTCTCCCGTTGTGCAGCACAGCGTAGACAAAGGACGTGACGTTAAAGGGTTAACCTGTCAGGTGAGGGCCGTAATCCTGAGCCCACCTGAGCACACAGCTCGGCTCAATGCGGCGTACGTGGAGGGAAACGTACCTGCAGAGTGTTAACTCATAAAGCAGCCGCTCTCGCTGACAGTGAAGCGTGTCACACGGATTGGCTGCAGCAACACAGGCGGCTCTGTCACAAATGAATTGAATGCTTCCAGGTTCCGGCAGGGTGGACAGAGGGGATCCCACTGTGACCCAGATCCATTTTAAACGCCTCGCTCTGGGGAAAGCTGATGGACAGACGGGGGCTACAGAGAGAGCTCATGCTATGTCATTATGCTGTGTGAAGTGCCATGTGGACCTGGTGGGACAGATCACCTCGTTTTGCCCTTGTGCATATGAATGTGTGACGGGGAGGGAGAGCATTCAAGCATCTTAACCTTCAAACTGCTCAGGACTTTAATGGGTCTGTGGTGAAACTGCAAACCTCAAAATGGGGACATTTTTAATAGAGTGACTGGAATCAGAATAATACTAATAAAAAAAAAAACAACAAACTGCAGAAATAGAGCTATTCCCAAACAGATTATCACATGAAGACACATTTCTGTCAGCTAGTAAGAACTACATTAATCATCATCCATTCAAGGCAACGAAATTATTTGAACGGGCCTCAAAACTTTTAAGAACTAAAATGTCAGAAGAATCTTTGCGTTTCTATTTGAACTCTGAACATAAAACAGACGAGTTTCTTCCAAGTTGTAATCATCATGACGACGAGACAAGAATCTGCCATCGTTTTGCTTTTGGATGTTGAAAAGAAGGTGGCCCACACTTCTTCCACATCTGGCCCAGATGTGGGCGTATGTGGGCCAGACTCGGGCCGAGGAGCTGGGCCAGGTCTAGGTTGGTCCCACGACTCTGCATCCTCTGATATCGACAAGAAGATTCTCTGTGTGCGAACTTGTTCAGATATAATATCTGACAATCATGCTGATTGAAGCTTTGGAACCAGGTTTAATTTGCTGGGATGGATCCCAGTTTTCAAACTGAAGCACTGATATTTATCTAGTTAACAGCCTCGTCTGATTTTGGCTTCTCCTGTAAAATGCAAAACGATAAAAAACCTGGCTTTGGGAGGCTTTGATGCAAAAACCCTTTCAATCACAGCTCATCAGAAAAAATAACAAAGTCACAGAGATTAACCAACACAGCCACTTTTAAATTATTTGTGTGTATGTCTATTTGTTATTTTAAAGTAAAATAAAAATCCATTTGAAGCCACAACAGTTTGATGGACGTCGGTGTCGCACTTCTTCCCTCTTTCCTTTCACTTCTGAATCGTTTTCTGGCTGCAGATTTGTGTCAGACATCAATGAGCAAAGAGCAAAATAAAGAGGAGTCGATGTTCGCTCCAGCGTGCAGCTTCTGCTTTTATTTATTTTGTTTATTTCTATATTTCAGTACACTGAGAATAAAAAAAAACAAAAACATGTTTCTCTTCCCCGTTAGCATTTTCCTCTTTGTGCTCTGTTCTCTCTGCACATGAATGAGTCTTAATGCTGCTTACAAGTGAACCCCGTCTGCCTGAAATCATCACATCCTGTAAAGGTGCGTGTGTGTGTGTGTGTACCGGTCGAATCCTTTGCTGACAATAAATCAGTCAATTTTCCATTTCACGAGCTGCAGCTGGGAAACAAACAGTCACTCCATCCACCGCTGGAGGGGCGAGGGGGGCTGGGGAGGTGGGGGGTGGGGGTGGGGGGCACGGCTTCTTGGAGTCTGTGAATTACTAACAAGGATAAGCACAGATTTATCTGATGTCTTCTTCGATATGTCAGAAGTAACATCACACAAAGCTGCCGTTATCCTTGCCGTGGAATATAGGACTCCGTCAATCAACAGCAAAAATGAAGGATCCCGGTTTGCAGCTGAGGCTGGAGCCAGATCCGGGTCTGGAGTCTGGAGTCCGGAGTCCAGGTCTGCTAAAGACAGACTGCAGTTGGAGCGTACCGGGCTCTTTTTCCAAACAGCCATCCACGGATGGATGGACGGAGCGTCCCTCTTCGGAGGTTTAACAGCCCTCCATTCCTCCGGTTACCGACGTTTAGGAGAAAAAGAGCATCAGTGAAGTCTTCGGGCACCGAAGGGTCTGACTTAGCGGCAGAAACTGGACTGGTGTCCGGGTGCTGAGAGAGAAACCTGCTCCGGGAAGACGACCTTCTAAAACCAAACCAAGACCTGAACCCGGCCCTCATCCCTTGAGATCAACCGAGACCTGAACCCGGCCCTCATCCTTTGGGATCAACCGAGACCTGAACCCGGCCCTCATCCTTTGGGATCAACCAAGTCCCAGTTTGACTGAAAACCCTGGTATGTAATCACGAAGTAAACAGGAATCAATTTCTAAAGGTGGGTTCTGAGGACCCTCAGGAGTCTCTGAGGGGGCTCCTGGGGCCCCCCATAACAGAACATAAGACAATTTTGTTCATGGGAATCAAACACTTTAAATAATAAGAGGAAACGTGTGATCAGATCCAAGTCTTATGAAACAGGGGTCCACATATCTCAGGGTGAGTATCTAGTTTGAGCCGCGGAGAGCAGAACTCTTTCCTGCTTTTCTCCACTCTGTCCCAGCTGGTAAAGCCCCTAAAAACGAGCCAGTTTGGGGATCGTTGATGTGAGCAGGTTTGTGAACCACCGACTTAGAAGACCATGTCCTGTTTCAGCTGATCGGTGTCTGCTTCCCCTCCAACGAGGAGGGAGTTTGTTTTTCTTTAAACTTCCATCGACAGCGAAAGTCGGACGGCCGATGAACATGCAACACGGGATACGCACACATTCGCAACTAGATTCTGACCTGGGGAAGGTATGAACAGCAGCAGCCTGTATGGATTTCAGATGAGCAGGCCTGAATAAAAACAACAACAACAACAAAAAAAGCACATTTCCCGGGTCATGTTTCCTGAGAAGAGGACGCCACAGCAGCGTGGCAGCCAACTCTCGAAGATGTCGTCCCAGCAGATTCTTTGCCGGATGACTGGAGCGTTTCTTTTTCTTTTGCCAAAGTGTTTGTTTGTGTTGACACTCCTGGCTCATCAGTGCGGCACGCTCTGTGAAATCCAACGCCAACGTTTTCTCTAACGCTGCCTTCGTGTCAAACCGAGCAGCCGAGTGTGAAAAAAGCCTCCGACTTGTGATCCGGTTCAGGAATGAGGTTGAATTTCTGACAGCGACGGCTCCGAGAAGCTGTCATCAAACCTGCTGGCTGCGATCGCACCAACGCTGGCAGTTAGATCAGAGCAAAATCCAGCATTAACACAAACACAACCAATTCAATTTGTTAGCATCGGGTGGTGATCGACTAGAAACAGGTTAGCAGCAGCTAAAGAGAACGGCAGCGCTCACAGCTGAAAAGTCCTGATTATTATTATTATTATTATTATTATTATGACATCTGTGAACTCCTTCTCTTCATGTTCCTAGCCTTTATTTCTCCAGCACAGGCCATGATAAGCTGCACTGTGTTACACTCTGTTATCGTCCATAGTCGGGGGGGAATATTAATTAGTTTGTTTAGAATAAAGTTCAACCTTGGATGGACTAAGATGTGGTAGGTGTTGCAGCAGCTTTGGACCTGGAGTGCACACGTCAGCAGCAGTAGGAGAACAAATGGAAAAACCAGAAGCCTGAATTTACCAGCTGGACCCCCGTCGGACTAGATTGGGTGAATTTCTACTCAACCAGCTTCTTTATGAACTAAAACTGTTGTCATCTGCCCGTTTTATTCAAAAAGACGTCCAGAACACTTAGAACCTTCGATATCCGGCAGTTTACACGGTTAACGACGAAGGAACGGATTCAGCAACTGCCAGCAACATTGCGAGTGGAATAACAGTAATGACCCGATACTGTGAAGAGCAGCTTCTCAGCTTTCAGAAACTGCTGGCGTTTCTCCGATAGAGCAAACATTCGCGGACTTACGGTAATTGGAAGTGCGGTGGCGTATTCGTCATCTCTCCGGCAGGCAGCTGCTATTGTTTGTCCTTGAGCGGACCCTTCACCACACTGACTGAGCATCAAATGTCACCAAGTGGGATTACAAAACAGGAGAGACCAAAAGTAGCTGATGGAGCTCTTGGTCAGGACGAATCTGGCCAATTTCAAACCGAATCTTACGTAGTTTAACTGAATGCACCTTTAAAATCACAACATCTCATACAAAAAAATAAAAAGAAAAGTTTTCATTGAATTCGCAAGAAGAACAAATCCAAGAGAGCATTCATCCCAGTCAGGGGTGTTTTTCCTGCTGGAAACTCACAGCTTTCATCCCGACATCAGCTTCGCCTCGACCTCACTAATGCTCCGACGTGTGAACGGCAGCAAATCCCTGCAGCCAGGTTCCCGAGAGTGGAGGCTGTGACAGCAGCAGATTAGCTCTGTGGTGGTTTAGAAGAGACACGTTCAATAGTCTCACATGGCTGCATACTTCTGGATCCTCATAGATATACGAAGACACAGAGAGGCGATATATGAAAACGTTGCCTGTGACATTAGAGACGTCGTTTCGTTTTTTGCTAGTTGAACTAATTGGAGGAAACTTTTGGCTGCTTCTCTTCCTGTTGAATTTATGTGGCAGCCAAAGACTAACATCTCTCCTGCTGGAAATAGTTTAATGATGAAATGTCGTTGGTTGGAAGCTAAAAAGCAGAATTTAATAAGGCTCACAGCTCAAACTGAAGACATCATTTGGCTGAAGTAACTCAGTCACTTTTGAGTTTCGCTGTGAAATGAAGGCAGCAGAGTTTTCCACGTTTAATTACTTTGGTACTTTGGGGCAAAGTGAAACTGTTGATTAAACGAAAAGGCAACTTTGTCAAAACACAAGTTTTCAGATGAAACCATATTTGGAGGAGAAGGTCACACAGTAGCCCCGCCCCCTAAAACGAACATCATGTTGTATTGAAGACTGAGACCATAAACTCATCAGGAAAACGTTTACTGAGCTGATAAATCAGGGAGGAGGAGGGACATTTTCCCATAGACTTAAAGACTTCTTTAACAGTGGAGTCGCCCCCTGATGGTCAGCAGACAGAATGAAGGTTGAGGCTTTACGAGCCGGCGTCTGTTTTCACAGACTCTGCTGATTGGGGTTCAGCTGAGTTCAGCCTTTGATCAGTTCTGCATCATGTAAAATTCACGCTGCAGCAGAAAAAGTCCCCGAACTGAAGACTGAATCGTGCTTCTTTTGAACTCCCGCTTCAAACCTCGACCCCTTTAGAACCAAAGCCCACATCATCCCGTCGTACTTAATTGTGTATTTTTGTCTCTTTTTCTGTGTGTGATCCGCCCCCTCCTAAAAAGACCAGAGACAGGAAGAGCTGAGACAATCGGCTCGGCATTACAGATGACGACTTCCCACCAGGGGCCCCCGAAGCCAAGGATCTTTGTTTCAGCTGCATTGATTAGGGATTGTGTGTCTCAGCTCTCGGGTGTATCTCGCTCTCCTGACATGCTGCTTCTTCCATTCCCCCCCCCCCCCCCCCCCAGTCAGAGCCTGTTGTCTCTGACCCCCCCCCCCACCCCTCCATCACCCACTTTCAGGCTGTGACCTTGTGACTTCTTAACGGGAAAAACAAATACCAGCAGGCCAACTCCTGAGCTCTCCAGAGTCTGCAGGACCAAAGAAAAAACGGTGATAAATGATCGTGGAGGAAAAATAAATGCACAATGTGTTAAAAAATAAAAAATAAAAAAAGCAGAGCAGGAGTTACCACTGAAGACGCCAAGGTCAGCAATCCATGTTTTTAATTTGTGGAATGCAGTAAGCGGTGAGTTTAGGCTCTCCGGTTAAAAACGCATTTTTAAAAACTGATGACATGAACTGGAGAGGGCTTTGAAAAATAAAAACAAGAGTAACATCTATTTTCCTCTAAATGGGACCATCATTTAAAAAAAACAAAACAACACAATGTTTGAATTTGAAACTAGAGACTTGTCAGGAAAACACTTACAGAGCTGAGAAGAAGGGGCATTTTTCCATACATTTCAATACAAACAGACTTTAATGGTCATGACATACAAAAAAACGACGCTGGCAGATTGTGATGTAATTCTGAGCCGACATCGTGTTTCTGAGGAATCTTTAAATGGTCTGATCTTCCTGGAGGGAAACCTGTGTTGTTTTACAGCCGAGCCTTTCTCGGCTTCGGCGCTGGATGTCTTTGAGCCGGCAGCTTTGTCTCCTTCACACTCGTGTCGCTTTCACATTAAAGCAACAAGCGGCCTTTTTTCTCTGCAGCCTCGTGAGTAATGTGCGATGATTAAAACAGATAATTACATCTATTTACATATAAATGTGATTGATACTTGTCCTACAGAGTTAAGCTTCTTTAAGCTGTTTGCCGCTGATCTTGTCATAATCTATCCATAATATTTGGATCCTCCATCTGAAGTTACGTAATTAAATGATCATTCGCGACGAGTAAACAATCGGGGATGATGATGCTAATTAACGTCGGCAGAGCATGGTGTCGCGTTCGTCTAATGATGTTAATTAGGAGACCTTTGATTAATACGGCTTCTAAAAGAGTCGGAGTAAGATCTTTTTTTTTTTTTTTTATGTGATGGAGCGATTCCGTCACACAGATAAACCTCATTATTATTATTCCATGTTTCAGGAGATTTTCAGGGACGGACGTCACGTATTTCTCCGTTGAATAGTTTGTTTCACCTTCACGGTCACATGACTGTTACAGCGGTCTTTCCTGTTTAATCATTTCTGCTGCAACTAACTTACTTCTGTGTGTTTATCCGTCCATTCTCATCGGACGCTCCTATTGGCTCCGGTGGGTGATGTCACAGCCAATCAGAGCGTCTCTGGATCAGTCCTGTATGTTTCTGAGTTTATTGTGTTGACAGAATAAAGACAATCAGATATTTAGAGCTGATTTTTCATCATTAATGAGCAGAACTCCTGATCAGATAAAGATAGAAACTTCAGATCAGCTCTACAACAACCCAAACACATGAGAGGAACTTTTTGTGTTCAGCTTTTACTTTACTCGGTTTATTTCTGGGGGAAATCCAGGCGCCCAATAAATAATAAAAAGATTGCACCATGATGAAATGGTCTGCATGTTTCTGTATTTTCACATTTGTACTTATTTATCCATTTTATTTGGTGAGACGAGGCGACTGCTCGCTGTCACACCGGGCCTCTGTGATGAGCTGCCTGTCGGAGCCTGAGAGGAGCACTTGAGTGATAATGCCAGCACTCATTTAAATCTGAACGCAGTGGGACTTTTGGAAATGTCAAGATGAACGGAAATGTTTTTCCTTTAAATAAATAAATAAATAACCAACAAAAACAAAACAAAACAAAAAATGAAAAAAGAACAGAGACCTTTTAAAACAGACAGCGTAAATCCAATTTTCATAACGACGAGCGACGCAGTCTTGATTGTGTATTCATACATTTACAACATAATCAAGTTGCTGTTCCTTCTCCCTGCTGTGCTTTTTAATTTTTATCAGCTCTGCCTGGAGCTGGATGAAGGTGTTGGCAGCGTTTTCCTCGCCCCGTACAGCCTGCTGTAAAACACGCCCTCCAGTCAGGTCGCGCCTCAACAGGTACACAGTCAGACTGCTTATTAAAACTCTGGCTTCCAGCCCGAAGAGCCGGTGACGCCTGCAGGTGCAAAGTGTCGGGCTGGAGGTCTGAGCCCCCCCGCTGGGGTCGGAGAGGTCCTCCGAGGTTTGTTCCTTCTACTCTCTGTAATGATCCTGACACGCTTTGAGCGGTACACCTCGACCTCTGGAGATCTTCTGAAGTGGATTTTCATTGAGAGTTTTAACTCTGCAATTTACAGCGACAGAGAAAAGAAATCAATCAATCATTCTTGTTCATTTTCACTCCGCTAGAGTCAGCAATTAACCCGACAGACAGGTCTTTGGACCCCGAACCTTTGCATCTTCCCTTTCTTATAATTACTGCTTTTTACTCTGCTAACAAAGCCAAAACTGAAATGTTCAAAAGAACGAGAAGAAAAGAAAAATTCATTTGAGCAGCAGCCGCAAATTTCCCTCCACTGCAAGTAAGAGATGCACGAATGTACCAACAACCAGAGAGACGGAGAAAAAGCTCTACTGCAGCGGGAGGTTACAAATGACCTGAGGGTTCGAACCCCGAAGGCTTTAGCCACTGCACCACCGTACCACCCAACATTATAAACATTCAGGTCTACAGGTGAGATAAAAAAAAAAAAAAAAAAAAAAGAATTCCCCTCATTTTATATTCCCGTTTCTGAAGTGAATTAAAACATCACAGCAGCCGGAGAAGAAGCTCCACTGCAGTGGGAGGCCAGATAATTGACTTGTTGCAGGGAGGGGTCTCTTTTGTACTCGCCGTGTGTCCACGGTTCCCGGTTGTCGACAGGATCCCCCCCCCCCCACGGTCCCCACTGCAGGAGCAACTACTAATTACACACCGCCAGGGAGGAAGGAAGGTAAATCTGGTTTTTCTGCTGCTTTCTCGAGGACGATCTCCTGCCTGAAATGTGATATTGACCTGAGGCAGGTGGATGTTGAAGATATGAAAGAAAAGAGGAAATGATCGGCTGGCGTGTTATTTCATGTAGCCTTCGTGGAGGAAGAAGAAGAAGAGGAAGAGTGAGGTGAAATCTGATTATCACAACAGGAGCTGAGAGGATTTATTCTAATGGGTAAAAAATTGAAAGAAGAGAAGCTGAATGTGCACGAAGCGGTGAAATTGTCGGGGCTTTGCGTTGGAGCTTTTTGAAGAGCTGTGTGGTTGGGATGAAAGGAGAGGTCAGCGGACAGATGAGGAGAGGGAGGCGGAAGGTACGTACAGGTGAATAAATCCCACACGAAAACAAAGAGAATGGGAAATCCAGGCGAGAGCAAGAGGACGAAGCAACCGTCCGAGGGATGAGCGCAACATCAAAGATGGAGACGCATGAACGGCAAGAAAGCGCCAAGCCGGCCTGTCCTGGGAGATTAGGCCGCGGCTTATCTGACGCACCGACTTGAAGGTATTTCATCTCGAGCCGCGTCTCGCGTCCCGAACGAAGCTTCGTGTCAACGCCGGAGATTTGTCAAAGCGCCTGCATGTTGGATTTTTATAACGTTTGTTCGACTTATTCTGAGACAATCTGGTGGATTCGCCGACACTGATTTCTGGCAGCTGGAGCCTGTAACGGTAGAGTAGCTTTAAAATCATTAACAGGGGATACACATACTCATTATTCATTTATTCAGCCCGTGTTTTAGTGTGTTTTTAATTCTCTCACCCGTTTGTCCTGAAAGTATATCAGGATTTCCTTCCTGGTCGATAAACCGCAGCAGCAGCAAGCAAATTAAAAACTAAATCTACATTTTTTTTGTTGGTGACTTATATTAACCAGCATTCAGTCATGCTATATAACCCCACTGGTTATCGTACTGAAGTCAATGGGAATATGATCAGAACAGAGCACAGAGCAGGTCAGAAATTAAAAGAGTGCAGAAGTTGCTTCACATCTGGAGGGACTTCCAGGTGAGAGACGTCAACAGAGCTTCGGTTTCAGTTCAGATGGACAGAAAGATACTTTTGACCGATGTGATAATCAACAAAATGTTGATACCTCTCTTCATCTGGCGGTTGCATCACCTCACTCTGACCCAACTCGGCTCGGCTTAAAACAACAAATCCAAAAATGTAAAGAAAGTGAAACTGGCTCCTTTGAACTCAATTCCATTTCTGAAGTCGATCGCCGCCTTGGTCAGTCTGTTTGCTGTGAATGAAAAACATTCACGCCTCCCTCTGCAGCTCCGGGTCCTGCTTCCTCCATCCCCTCTGCTGCTTTCTTCGATTTGAATACAGACAAGCATAGAGCGGTGTAAACCTCATCCTGCTGCAGGTATCGCAGCAAATCCTCAAGCTTTAATGAAAGCTGCACAAAACAGGATCTTCGCTGCGAGGCCCCGGGGGCGTCCATTTACAGTGAGACATGAAGAAGGAGAAATAAAACAGCGGTTTGTGTGATTGATTTGTTTGGTTCTGTGGCGTACCTTCGAGTGTCTCCTCACGTGGCGGAGCGAACCTCTCGCACCTCTTCCCCCCAAATGTAACCAGACGTTTCCAGCTTTTTGTTTAGAAAGAGGCTGCTTCACTTTTCATCTGCTGGTTTTTGGATCTTCACACGGACACTCGTGCGTTTGCTGCAGATATGAAAACACCGTGTCGATCGCACGGGCAAGAATTTATTTAAAAAAAGAAACTGCCCTTCGAGGACCTGATAGATGAGAAGGAAATAAAAAGTGAGCCTATTGAAAAGTGAGAGATGAAACGGCTGAAGGAATAGGTGTGTGAGGCACCTTTCTATGAGAACAAACATCTCTGATGCACTAACAAGCCCCCAGAGCGGCTTGTTTTTTTTTTTTGTTTTCGTTCTGTTGCTGTTCCTGTTCATTCTGGGTGCCAGACACATCTGTCTGTGGCTTTGCAGGTGTTGTGACTGCTGGGAGATGAAATCCCAGCAGTCTTTGCACGAGTGGAATCCATTTAGTGATTCAGACGAAGGGCGGGGGGCGGCGTGATGTCGTGACTGGAGCTTCACGTGCAGACACACAGAACGGTGACGGGATGATCTGGCGTCTTTAATTGAAGTCTTCAGAC
The DNA here is from genome assembly GCA_034769265.1 of Remorina albescens. Taxonomy (NCBI): domain Eukaryota; kingdom Metazoa; phylum Chordata; class Actinopteri; order Carangiformes; family Echeneidae; genus Remorina; species Remorina albescens. Next base: position 1,670,985 of record CM068493.1, read on the forward strand.
ACAAATGGATGTAAAATGAAGTCCATCTTGCTGACCTGCTGCGGTCGGTGGATGTAAACGTTCCCGCAGGTCTAAATTCTGTCTCGTCTGCTGTTTTAAATGGTGAATTTTCAATTTTCACATTTTATATTTATCTTCTTTTCTGTCTACATCTTATATCTCTACATTTTATTGCCCCATAAAGCTCTTTGAATTGCCCCAGTAAAAGAAAGTGGACATGATTATTTCTTTTAGTGCAGCAAAACACCAAGAATGATTGATAATTTATAATAATTTCATAAGTAAAAAAATTAGAGTTGTGATTTTTTGTGAAGTTCCAGCTGATTTGATAGAAAATATCACACCACAGTGATTTAATATTCTAATAAAGTGTAATCTAAATTAAAAAATCACGAAGATGGACACTTCTAATAATTTGTGGGAGGGGGTTGATTTTCATTTAAAATGAGTTTCTACCATCTCCCCAAGAAACGCTGATGAGGACTCTAACTTCTTCCTCCTCCAGTGCTGACGTGGTTGGAAACCTATTATCACCTCAGCAGATTAAAAACATTTGAGCACAAACATTTCAGACTGATAGTTCGTTTCCTTTGTGCAATAGCTTGATGGGATGAAAGCAGACTGGCGATCGGGGCTTTAAAAGGAGGAGGAGGAGCCGCTACATCAGGTCACAGAGAGACACAAACAAACGCACTGCAGTGGCAAAGACGGTTTCAAATCATATCCTGCTAATTAAATTTCCCCTAAAGTTGAAGCAAAAGCCATTAAAATGACTCCAGTGCTGTTTGAGTGGAGCGTTGTTGAAACTGTGTTCATCTCAAACACATCAAAAGATTAAAGTGGTGATAAGTGAAGGAATTAACGGAGGCACTGCTGGGGCTCATCAGAGCTTCGCTGCTCTCTGCACAGCTGAACACATCAGTCTTTTACACCAAAAGCTGCTCCTGAAGTCTTCAAATACAACTTTATTCACACGTCTCCGCGATAACGGATGGATGTGACGCAAAACATCAAATTAACTGAGCTGGAAAACATTAGTGATGCACAACTGGATGCAAAGATAAATTTGTGGAAAGATGGACGCAGCAGATTGAAAAGACGCCGTGGTTTGTTGGTGCAGCGGTCGATTTTTTATTTATATATGGCACCAGTTTAACAGAAGTTTGTTCAAGAGACTTTCCAAATAGAGCCGGTCTAAACCTTCTCTTTATATTATCATCTGTACAAAACCAGACAGTTTCCCGCCGGGAGCAAGAACTTTGTAGGAAGTAAGAAGGAAGAACCAGATCGGGGGGGGAAATAAAGACATTTCACCGAAAAACTTCATGCTTCTGACTTTAGACCACGTGCACTTCCTGCACATACAGGAACATTTATTATCCATCTATTTATCTATTTCCTTTTTCCCCTCAGTGTTCATGTGTTTGACCTGCAGAATCACTGTTGCTATTGTTTTGTGCTAAAAGCTAATAATGTGGAAGGGAAAGCCCAGAGAGAGGAGGACTCAACATTTAGTTTCACCAAGTCAAACCTCCATCATGTAGTTTTAGTTCCTTCTAAATGTGGAGAGTCACCAAAAATGCTTTTTGTTGACCTCTTTGGTCTTTATCAACTGGAACAACACAACAATTGTGTTGTGCTCCTTCCTCCAGCCTCACACTACAAGATGCTTCTCAAGGAAAAAAAAAAAAAGGGCCAAACTTGAGAAAGGGAGACGAGGGCAAATGAATCCGTGTGGGAAGTCTTAAAATACCCCCCAAACTAGGGCAGCTCAGGCAGCTGGGGGTGTAGCACGACGCGTGGCAAACCTGTCCACGCAGGCAGGACAAGACTTACATAAACCAACACGAGACGCCGTAGGATCCGGCGAACTGCAGGGTCGGGTCTAAAAAAAAAAAAAGTTATCTGGAGTGAAACGGCATCAACTCACCTGCTGCACAGCGACCCAGATGGCTGAGCAGGCACAGAACCGAGCCCGAGGATTAAAACCAGAGCTGCTACTTGGGATTTTTTAGAAGCGCCAGCCAAGCAACTTCCACAACTGGGGTGCTTTAAAACAAGCAAGCAGAGCGGCAGCAGTTTAAGATTCATGGGCTCCATATTCACAGCCATCCGTTTCACTGATGAGGTCTATAGCGAGGGATTAGGGGAGCCTTGCATATTGTTAAAAGTAAATTGGCGCCTTTCAATTCTCGCAGCATTACCCAGTCTGTCCAGCACATATAATGAATTCCAGTAATGAACTGGCGTTATACAAGGGGAGCACAATATAAGCTGCAAAGTGTTGTACAATGCAGACCACATTTGTCACCATTACAGTCAATATTTGGTGACTGCCACAAGATGAATGTGGCCCTGGGGAACAATGAAAGAAACCCGGTCTAATCTAATGTGAGTCATGATAGTCTCCGTGGCTCCTGTAGGCCCAGGTAATGGTCTGCATTACACAACGCAACACCAGCTTTTCTCCCACAGCTCACCTGGATGCACTGCGCCGTGCTTCACCCGGCAAAAACATTCATATTGGACTAAAGGTGCGACGATCCAACAAAACAACAACAGCAGTTTAAAAAAACATCTTTTCTGTCACACCGAGTTCGTACAAAGTCATTATTTAAAGAGAACAGACAGGTTTTATTTCTGGGTGGAAGCCGGACTGACCCAAATATTACAGACGAATCACCTCCCGTTCTATTTGTACACGTCGTCTCTGGTGGCTGAGCTTAACATGGAATCAATTCAGCTAATTGGAGACTTTAAAATGGGATTGTTTCCTCCCAGTAAAACTGCATTGTTGCCAAAGCTGCGGGCTTGTTCAGCCGACGGAAAAACAAATGACAAGTCAGCTCCGTCTCCGATTAACTTCTTAAACTCTCGATTTTTTTCCCCCCTTCCTCCCTTATAATGTGTTTTCCTGTTGATTGTCTTTGAGTAAAGATGCTGCTGCTCCAGCTGATAAAAAACAGATTCCAGCCAAACTCAATTCAAGAATCAGTGCAGGCCATTTTTATAATAATTCATTTTGCCTTTAGACCAGGTCGGTTAGTCTGGATGGATTTAAGGCACCAACAGATGCCCCCACAAACTCTGAAGTCAGGACTTTCCTTCATAACTTCACACTGCGAATATGAATCAATCATTACAAATATTCCAATTTCAGCATGAAAACTTCCATTTATTGGTTTTTATTTATCCAGATTTCGTTTGTCGTTTGGAATATAATCATTAAGAGATTCAGATTCCAAACTTCAGCTTCACTTTCATTCACTGCCTGAAGTTTCTTTCTTTCTTTTTTTTTTAGGTTTGACTGACAGTTTTCACACCTGTAATTTAGTTTGAACGTAACCAAACAGATGAGGTGTGAAATCATCCACAGTCCTGATGTGGCATATGAAAACAGGAAGTCAGTAATTGTCCTCCGTGGCAGTAAATTGTTGCAACGGCAGTAGATGTGACTTGCAGTTCGTGGAGGTGATTAAAGTTCTTGGAAAGCCTGATTGCTGCCGTTTGTTGCTGCTCTTCGATGAATATTTATCCTCAGTGACCGCAGTGAATAATACAGATACTTCAGCGCCTGCAGCTCGTTTTTGCTGATGCGAAGACGTGTCGGCTCCAGTTGCGACTTCGCTCCATCACCTCACGTCTGCCACATTTAGCCGTGTCGTCGGGGGGGGGTCTGACGCCGAGCCACTTAAAGCTGAAAAGCAGCTCCAATTAGCAGCGGCTTGACTTTTTGGTCCGTTATCACGAGTCTGGAAAGCGACTGCCAGATTCAGGATTGTACCGGATCAAATGCATTTGGAATCTTAAAAGTCAAGATCATTTTATGTCCCTTTAACCTGGAGGTAATGAGAATGTTCCTCACGGACTAAACCCCTTTCGGCGAGCCAGACTCCGCTCGGAGGAAAAGCTTGCTCAGCGTTTCAGTCGATACGCTTTGATTTCTTTTCCCCAACCAGGTAAATCCAGCCACAAACAACCTCCAACTTTCTGAGCGTAAACCATTTATTTTCCCCGCAGCGCTGTTACAGAAAGCGTCCTCACCTCTGCACCTCATTTCATTCATTTATTTATATATTTTTCTCCCCTCTCGAATCCTTCAGCTTCATAAAAAACAAGCCGCCTCCAGATAGGAGGCCTGAGGTTGGGGTTGGGGGGGGGGGGGGGGGGGCGGCGTTGGCTGCAGCCGAGGTTGGCCATTAGCATGCACACCGAGTACGAGCTCGGCATGCCGGCGCCGCACAGTGTGGGCCCGTCACATCTTAACCTTCCACACGGCAGGCGAATGCGGTCTGTTGCCATGGTTACCTTGATTTCAAACCGAGCGTTTGGATCAATTTCTGGCCTTCTGACATTGTTACGGCCGTATATATCCTTAGACAAAGTATATATATGTGAATCAGTACATATCCATCACATACCTACGATGTGGCCTTTAGTGAGTCCCCGCTGTGAGTGTTTTGTTGTTTTCTTTCATTTTGTTTATTTTCGGAAGGTAGATTTTCCCATAGACTTCAACACAATCTGACTTTTTCAACAACAGACTCTGACCATTAAAAGGCCTTTTTGGAGACTATGAAGCAAAGATTTTTTATACCGTCACACTGCAAATGTCAATCAATCCTGTTTGAAAATGTGTGCAAAGATGTTTCCTCTCGACCTTTGAAGAACTTTGAGTCGCGGCAGTACATTTGGAAATAACCTTCCAGAACAACACAGCACCGGGAAAAGAAAGCTTCTAATAACGGGAGCGTGGAGGGAGTCAGAGAGCAGCGATGGAAGGAGTTATTAATTCAGCGTCTGATCTCGACAGCGTGGCTATCACAGCGGAAAGTAGGCCACAAAGCCCGACCCGTGATCATGTCATTTTGTGAAACGAGCATCGTCAGTGCAAAAGGCCAGTAAAGTGGAAACACGCCCCCTTTGGCTCGTTCTTCAATAATGGGGTCAAGAGTGAAATGTGCTGCCTCTCGGAGCGAATCTCATTTCCTCCCGCTTCCTCTCTGATCTGCGTCAGACTGAACCTGTCTGTGCTCTTAAGCCTGTTTTCCCTCCTCGTGACATTTTAATCGCCGCCATGGCTGTCGAGCACGAACGTCGGCAGTTAGCAGATAAACATAATTCACTTTAAAACCTACGCGAAAGGAATTAAGGCATCTGTAAGCACAATGTGAACGAATGACGATGTTCTTGCAGCAGAGCGGTTTGGAGCATCAAACAGTGAGCTGAGGGAGCAAATTAAAAGCGGCAGCTTTTTCCTTTGTGGAAAACTCCACACATGTGAGCCGTGAATGCGAAATGAAGCGTTTGACTGATCCTGTAAAACCCCGCAGAGCATCTGTTAACCTTCTCTAATCCCTCTTCAAATATATTTTAACCACTCTGTGCCAGTTTCGTTTTGTTAAGCTGCATGTTTGCCGAAGGGTTCCTCCTGCTGCTGCTCGGCGTTCCCCTGAAATCTAATGAACTCTTCCAAAATGCGACTCCTCATTGGAGATCCCCGCTGACTGCTCAGCGACGTGAAGAAAGAAAAACACCTCCTGCAGAGGACGACTGTAAATATTTGGGAGCGATGTGTAAATGGGTTAAATGAATCTCCGACAAAACGGACAGGAGTGTTTATGACCTCTTTCCATTTCATTAGAGCGGAATTCAAAAGGCAAAAGGAGCAGTCAAACAGAAAACAACTGTCCCCTCTGTAAATGAAGCCACACGGTTTAATTATGAGCACTGAATCATTTCTAGTGCTTCATCTTGGTAAAGAATTAATGCTCTTTGTTTTTGATCCAGTTGAAGGGGCAGCGTGGAGCGTTCCTGCAGTCCGACTGGGCCCAAAACAACCAGCAAAATTATTAACTGAATATTTAAACCCTGACCGTCGGCCAGAACACATCCTTGATGTGAGGATGTTTTCGTTACTTGTCCCGGCGCTCTTATAACAGAAACAGTGAACAAAAGAGTGAGCTGCAGCCTTGAAGTCCCTCCTCAGTTCTTCCTGATGATTTAAAGCAGTTTCATGCTGCAGCTCTGCACTACGTTGGTTAAGTTTATCGCTGTCAGACAGGAAGTTGGAGATACGTTTTTAATTAAGAAGCACAGCAGCGAAAAAGCACGACGATCAAATGAGGTTCAGCTAAAAGGTTGATTGAAGTCAGTTTTACGGACCTAAACAAACTCACCCTCCTGAACTCTGAGCATTTTGTCTGCTCTCGTCCTTCAGTCGACGGAGTGAGAGAGTTGTCAAACCGATAAACAAAGTTGATTGTGGCGCGAAGGATCCTGTCAGTATTTGGGCCAAACTCCTCTCTGAGTCGATTTCTAGTTGATTAAAGGGCTGCGTGGGGGTGAAGAACTTTCTGAGGAGCCGTTATTGCTGCCTTGTGGAGTGGCAGCTCGCTAATGATCACAGAGGGAACGCTCAATGAGCTTTTACAAGGCGGCAGTTAACGCCGTCAAGGCCGCTCCAACTCTGTGACCAGAGACCACCGAGGTTACACCTCAATACTAACAGTCCAGCGGCCGGACAAATCCAAGAAACAAATCTAAACCTTTAAACTCCTGTTGTCCAAATTTTACTTCAATGATGTTGAATCATACACATGAAACAAGTTAAATAAGAATAATCTGCTAAAACATAATCGAAGGGATTCACTAATCTGAACTTCTTTGACGAACAGGCTCTTGCGGTGCTGTGACGGATCAAAGGACGTTGGCTGTCGTGCATCTCGCAGAAGGTCTAACCTTCTCGGAAACAAATGTGGCTTCGGGTGTTGAACTAATTTACATGAGATTAATATGGAGCACCTGCGCTGAGAGTCTACACGCCGCGCCAACCTTAAACCAACCAATCACTGCCAGCCCTGACGCCACTGAACAGAGGGCTGATGGGGAACTTTAAAGGTCCAACAAATCAGGTCTAAGGTCTGTGTTAATCCAAGCATCAGCACTAAAACAGCTGTCTTCCTGATCGCCACCCTCAGCCAGGCCCCGCCCACCGACCCACAACCACTCACACTCACACTCAGACCTACAGACAATTTAGAGTCAACAATGAACCCTAACATGATGTCTTTGGAGACTCCACACAGAAAGGCCCCAGGAACCAAACCCAAGACTTTCTTGTTGCGGGGCAACAGAGCTAACCATTACGCCGCTGTGCTGCGCTCCGAGAGAAGTCCAATTATCAAATAAAAACAGGAAGATTGTCCTTTAACCGAAAAGCCTGACGCTGAAACCCTGACAGCACAGACGGACCTTGAAAAACCGAAACAGCCCGGCTTGATGAAAGAACACATCCAAGGTCTGTTCCCGCCTGAACAAAGGTCATTTTTCTTTTCACCGTCTGGCACCTGGCTTTGTCAGAAGGCAGCGGATGGCATATTTTATATGTAGTGTGGAGACATGTTCAGGAAAGGAGTGTGTGTTTTTATTTTTTCTATCGCCACAGATGCCACATATGGCTGGAAGTGTGTTCAGGCCTGGAATGAGTCAGACGGGTTTCATTTTGGTGCCTGGCTTCTCTACTGCAGCTTCCTCTTGCCATCCCCCCCCCCCCCCGAAGGATGAAATACGAACGATAAAAGTGTGTTTTGCATCCAATCTCCCCGACACAATGCCTCCGCCTGCAGTAATGAGATCATTATTATGCATATCACAGATATCAAGAGGAATGAGCTTAAAAGCTTACACGTTTAATTGATTAAGGCAGGCAGGCAGCCGTGCTGCTTCATAACAAAGACGACTGTTTTCGTGAAGGTCATGACATTTGAACGACATACTCAAAAGAGTTCTAATTAAATATCGCTATACTTTGACTCCGATAAATAAATGAATGTCACGCAGAGGCGCCTCTACAACAGCTACATGTTATTGTATCACAGCTGACAGGAACAATCCGGAGCAGAAACCCATTTTTTTATGAAACGGTCGAGACGGTTTGATCCGCGTTGTTTTGAATTTCCAGTCTTTGATACTTCCAGTCGCTCGTGATTTGTAAGAAATATATTTAGAGCTTGTGTATTTAAATATTAAGTCTTTCTTTTTTTTTTTAAAGGGATTTGGTTCCAGCTCTTAATAAAGTAAGATTAATAAAGATTTTAAATGTGGAATTCATTGAGCAGAAAGACTTGTCCTGGAGCTTTCTTTGTACTTGCACCTCAGATACTGCAAGAGCTGCTGCCAAGGACACTTGCACTTAAATCCAACTTCAGTTTGACTTTGTCTCTGTCTCTTAGGGCTGACCGGGACTTGGACTCAAGACTTATATGATGGGAGGTGGTTTGAAATTGGATGTTTGACTTGGACTAGTCCTGGTTGGACAAAACTTGATTTGGATTTAAAACAGTTTTCTGCCTCACTTTTGTTTTTATCAGATGTTTGTAAATATGAATTCTTTCACAGGACATCGTCAGAACTATTTCTCAGTTTAAGAGCAGAGATTTCACATTTTTCCTGCTGCAGTAAATCAGGAGGGAACTATGAACTGGACCTAAAACGAACTTTATTTGGGGATGTGGTTCATTTTCTGTGACCTGAAACATTTGGACCAACAGGCTCTTTGTCACGTACGCGGCGTTTCCTCCACCTGAGTCTTGGAGGCCCCCGCCGCACTCGGCGGTGCAATGTGACCTGGTTGAGACTTGGAGGAGACTCATTTAATGTGGGGCAGCGCAGATTGCGTTGTGTCCACGGGGCCGGGGGCCACGGAGCCAGCGAAACTTCAGGGACACAAAGTGCTTAAAGCAGAGAGCTGATGGAGGTGGCCTACTACCTGGTCCAGGTCTGCCGCTGGTCACAGACTGGAGGGAAAAATGAGAGGAATTAAAATGGTTTCGTTTACCCCACGCTGATTGAATTTCATCAGACTCCATGATCGATGCTGAACCCTCACGCCTTCCAGCAACAGGCACTTTCACAACAAAATTAGCTTTAATTATTCATCCGGACTGAAAAATGCTTTCTTTACTGTGAACCTCAGAATCCAAATATAATAAATAGTCATTATTATTATTCATTATTTTAAAAATGCTGTTTTTAACTCTGGAGCTCCAGCAGCAGTGGCCTCTGCCCATTAGGAAACTAATCACATCCCATTTGATGGAATTAGACCAAGAGCACAATCCACACTTAAATATAATTAGCACAAGAAATGATATCTGCTGGAAACTGTTTGATTTCATCAGACACTCATTACTTCTGCCTGTAATCTTGTCTCACTGGTGGTTTTCGTCATGCTTGTCATGAATCAAATTCAAACCTGCCCCCTCTGAAGAGTTCTTTGATTCAGAGCAGCACGTTTGAATCAAACAAATCTAATGTTGATGACGGCAATCAGATCCCCGGGTGGGCACCATGCAGAGACTCAGACCAGAAGCTGAGACATTTGTGGCTTTACACTTGATTTTACCCACAAAAAAAAGAGAAAAAGAAAGAAAAAGAAAAGTGACTTGAGTAGTTGTGTGAAGAAATACAATTGAAAAGTTGAAAAGAGACCCCCACCTACTTTCACACCTCAACACAGCCGGTCGGTCGCCGTCACCGTGATCGACAGATCAAAAGTTCCTCTGGAGACGGTACCAAATCCAGCCAGGAAGGTTTTAATACGACACCAGACGGAGCGAGGTGAGCTGATTTAAAAGTTAATAGTTGTACAACCCTTTAAACGGGTCCATCCATACATATGAAACATTTTGTTGGTCGTGAAAAGAACAAAACACAAACCTGAAAAGTTTTGAAACAGATGGATTTGTATACTCCAATCTGATTTGCGTTTGTTTCTCATAAAACTTCCAAATCCTGGTAATTAACTTTTTAATTGCACTGTCATCATTAAACACAGACACGATGGTCAAAACTACAACAGGGATGAAGCGCTAATGAACCGGATTAACCTTTAAAACCCTCTCTGGATCTTTGGTTGACCGGTTTTTAATTGAAACGTGTCCCGAGCACCGAGCGCGAAGTCATGAGCTACGGACTCATGCTTGGCCTGACATGATGGATCTGTGAGCGTGTCCGATCCCGCTCCAAAATAAGGCCTCTAACACGAGGCAGCGGCGTGACCACACATCTCTGCCGCAAAGTCACACGAGTCGAGTGAAGCTCGGCCACGTCCGGAGACATCGAGTCGAGGAAAACTGACCGCGGATCCGGTGGCCGCCTCGGGGCCCGGCTGTTCCTTTGTCATGGACTGAAGTCAGCGTGGATGCACACTTGCCTCCTTGGGGCAGATGCTGGTCTTTTACCCCCTCGGATCACAAGTTCAATTAATTTCACAGTTGGCGGCACCCACAGTCATTTCAGCAGGGCCTGTTGTCTGGAACTGGAGAGAAATGGGAAGAATATGATGCATCCCGAGCCAAAGCTGCTCAGCCCCTCCTCCTCTTCCTCGCCTCCGTCCCTTCTTTCAGTGGAGGCTTCGCTCGCCTGCAGCCACATCTGATCTGATAGGGCGGCGGCTCTGCAGCATATTAAAGCTCACATCGTGGCGATAAGCGGAGATGAGACGGCCTCGTGCATCATTACCGCTCCATAAAAACGTTCCGTTTTTTTCCATCTCGTTCAACACAAAAAGGTTTAAGTTGATCAGGAAATGCAGCTCATTACAGAATATAAACGAACTGACTGTCGTCAGTCACTTTCAGCCTGAATTGAGCCTCATTAGGAATAAATACAACAATGAGCTTTTCAGACGGGACCTGAAATCTTGTTGAGCTCCAAATTAATGAGGAAAAATGGACGCTGGCTCGCCACACAAGCTGCAAAAGTCTGGAACTGACTCCAGGCATAAATATTTTTATACACACACTGAAGAGATCAACACTTTGGCCTCAGCTTATTTTACACAGCCATCTTCCCAGGGTGTGTAGCAGACTTACAATGAGCAGCTACACACAACTGGATCATACCTGTAACTACATCTGGTCTCTGATTGGCAGGCACAACAGGAAGCATCACTTAACAATCACTGTCATTAATCCAAACACATCTGACTCCTCAACACGATAAACTCAGACCAACTTCTCCTCACTGAGGTCAGAAACATACAGGACTGATCTGAATCTGAGACACTCTGATTTGCTGTGACATCACCCACCCGTGGCCAATAAGAGCACCCGATGTCGAGACGTGACTCGAGAATCGATGGATGAAGCAGCAGAGAGTCAGACTGTTCGTGAGTGTATCGATCAAAGTAACTGTCAGCTGAACCAATCAGGGCTGATTCTCCAGTTTCAGGTCTTTAGAGCAATATTGATCCATGACGGTTTGAGTTAAAGACAACATGTTAGTGGGCTTTATAGGGTTAACTTTCCATCTTTCCATTTTAAAGCTGTAGGTTATAAAATGGTGAATATGAATCATTCGAGCTTTTCACATGCAAACATTCACATTCCTAACCTGCTGATCCTTGACTTCAAATCAAGTTATTTTAGAGTTTATGATTCACTGAAGTCACATATTTTAATAGGTGTGACCTAAAACGGTGACCTACATAAGGCTTCTGTCACTGTTGGGTCGACCCATCTGTCGCTCTCTTCAGCTGACCCTCCGGCGTTACACGATCCGATCTGACGGGTGACGGATTTCTACACCGACGCCGGCTGGCGTGCTCCGGCGGGACGCGGCACAGACTCAAAACTGTAATCAAAGGTGGAACTAATGATTCGCTGGAAGACAAAGTGGATTAAAATTATCCATGAAATACATCAGACCAGAGAGGAGAGCGAAAGTTTGGATCTGCCCTCGTCGGAGTTTGTTGCCGTCTGTGATTAATGATCTAAAAATAGTCGTGTGTTCAGAAAACACAAATAATAAAATATGTAAACCGTTTTAGCTCCATCAGTTCCTCGCCTCTGATTGGCTGATTGACTCTTTCGTCGATGGTTTTTGGGTCTTAAAATTAAAAAAATATTCCAATTTATTTCTAAAGCTAAAATTGAATACCTAAACAGGAAGTGGTGGCCTGGCGAGCAGTGGCGACAGGTTACGGAGAGCGTGTCAGGTCTCGTGATGAATAATCATGTCAGCGACCTTCTGTGACCTCACAACTGTTCCAAAGACCAAAAACCTGATCATACTGTAGGAATAATTAATGACAATGTGTGTTCTGTCCCGTGACCTCATTGCTGGAAGCCTTCGACTTGACAGTGACTTTGTTTCAAGGGCGACCCGGTTCTCCGGATCTGCTCTGCATACCATCAGTTTAAAAAAGTAAAGATGGGCCGATGTGGTCTGTTTTCTATATGATCACTTGGTCGTTGAAGTTATGGTTATAGCCTGCGTCTGCGGGGGTGGAGCTGCACGCCGAGCGCCGTGGTTCACCGTGATTATAACACTGATGGCGCTCTGAGAAACCGCATTATAGACGATGATGAATGAAAGCTAAATGACTCAGTATTATAATGAACCATCATGCATTCCTGCAGGCGCCCAGCCGGTGTCGACTCTTAATGAGCGCCGGAGAAAAAGTGGCCACACAGCTTGTTGAAACATCCCTGATAGATGTTTCACATTATGTGTGTGAAGGCCCCTGTTAGACGATCCGAGCTTCAGAATTAAAAGTACACCACCTCCACTTCTGTCTTTTCTCGGCTCTTGTCGTGCAGGTCGGTGTGTGCTCCCTTGCTTTTCCAGGACAACACACGAGGGACGGCGTTCATCACTCAGGGACAGCAAACCTGCAATCCCTGATCTTACCGCCGCACATGCATCCTGAATTTACCTCCTTTTATTTTTATTTTTTTCCATGCTGTGTTAAATCTGTGCTTCTTAAAGGGACTGGATTTATGAATGAAGCCTGGTGTGCGTGGGCTGCACCACTCGAGCGATTGCAGGTCTGCCCTGAAGGGTCACAGGAAACCGGTGGGAGGTTCGGCTTCTCCCATTCACACGAGATCTTCAAAAGGCGCCGATTAATGAAGCATTTAGAAGCACAGAGAGAGTCGGGCGGCGTCGTTAAAAAACCTGCGGATGAGTCAGAGTTGTAATATCTGAGGCCGTTTAACATACAATTACCAGCCATTTGTGCGCCAAGAGCTCGCCACCACTTGTCATTTGGCACTGGAGCGGCAGCACCAGGAGAGCAGTGGGAGAGAGTGGGACATTTGATGTGGAACAAAAATCACCCAACTGGGCGCTGATTTGTTTGTACGGCGGTTTTTGTGTCTCTGATGAGCTCATTGTGCCCTCGCCGAGTCCTCTGTGCATGAGTGTGCTCTGATTAGAGACAGACGAGCTCTCCAGATCGGATCATTGTGTTTGTGCATACACACCGCGGACAATAGGAGTGACATTCTGTGGCTCTGCCATGAAGCTTTGTGAGGAGCTTTTTCTACACAAGCTAGTGTGTTTTAAAGTGTTTTATTACCAGCTGTGAGATCAGGGCTGGTATTGTTATCACCTCGTCCGTCCGTATCTGTGTCATCGTGGACTAATGTGTGTCCTGGAGACACCTGGTGAGGCAGGAAGTAGAACAGAGGCAGACCTGAGTACGTTAGCGGGATCATTGGTCTGTCTGTTGGGAAAGTTTACATGCCAAGATGAAGATAAAGGGATAGTTGGAAGGTTGATAGTTTTCCTGTGAAGTCCTGTCGATAAAGAGGATTATAGGGCAGAGCGGGGTGCTCCTCTGTTGCCATCTTGGCAGTGTTTGACTCCAGCTGATTCAAAAACTGAAAAAAAAAACAGGTTTGTGGAGACTTGATCCTCAATTATGTATAACTTTAAAAATTGCCCTTTAACTTTCTAAACCTTGAAACAGAGCCAAGTGTTTGACCGTCACGTGTGTAGACGTTGAACTGTGTGAAAATATCTTTATCTTTGGTTTTAATCATTGGCCGGTTTTGATTTTTACACTGTGTATGTGAAAGGTCATCTGTTTGTCTGAGAGAAAATGAACCATGTTTATTTTCCAAACGAGGACACTGTCCTTCGCAGCGCGGCCATTACTCTCTCTGTCTTTCCACCACAATGGAGCCCCGTCGCCTGTCCTTGGTCGTCAGCCCCTCTTTTCTGTAACTATTCTATTTTGTTAATTATTATTCTGCCCTGGCAGCGTTCTGCTGTGAATGCAACACCTCCTCATTGCAAAGGAAGACGACTTCGTGCGTGATGAAAAACAACGCCGCGCCGGCCCTCCTTATTGTATCACACCTGACTCTTTGCATACGAATACGAGCCATCCTCTTTACTATTGGTGCCGGGCCGCGGCCGCCGTGCTGATGGAGGCACTTCCATGTCCAGCTCGGCCCCGTCCTCGCCCTCCGCTCATAATAGATATTGGCAGGTGCGGCGCAGATAGCGCTAATCTGCATCCTAACAGGATTTCACGTGTCACACGGCGGCTTTCTCATAGCTGCCTCTTTCAATTCACAACTTTGTCATGCTGCTAATGGCATTTCACGGCGACGCAGCCCTCGGCCTTCGGAGGGGGAAGGATGTGAGCGGGTTTTACCGTCTGAGCCGCGGCTGAGCAGGTGAATTAATGCCATGCACGGGATTCAGCTTTGAAATCTAAATTTATTAAATAAATATCATTAAAATTCAACAGCAACAGATTTATTCATCGGAAACAGGGGGAGTTGGAATTTGCTCGTTTTTCTTAAACGGGAACCTAAAGCTCCATCTGACGCGAGGATGAAGAGGTGGAGTGACGTCTCAGATCAGAAGGGAGGCTGAATGTGGATATTTTGGGATTTACTGTAAAAGCACGGACAGGTCGTCCCATTTGAAGCATTCCTGCAGCTTCTGCTCTCCTTTTTCCTTCATTAACACGTCAAACTGTGTCAACAGACTAATTTAACTCCAATAAGGTTTTACGTTTATCTTCTCTTTCAGCTTTAACTTCCCTTTTGTGACATATTAGACCCAAGAAGCATTTAAAACATAAAATTCCTTTGGTCCTGGCTATGACAATCACTTTTCTGTCTCTTTATTTGACAAGAAATGAAGATTTAAATGCAACTCTTGTCACGTCACATTCGCTTTACTTCAAGACGTGTGGAGGACTATAGATGTCGAATTTATGTGCTCGCCTCGGCCTCATCGGCACCATACAGGATTAAATAATAAATCCATGGAATGAAAAGTTACAGCTTCAAAATTTCCAGTTGATGACGTTACCAAAAATATGTGTAAAGTGTCTTAAGGCCCTAAAATTTACAAAAACATCCTGCAGATTGATGGATCGGTGTGTGTCTGTGTGTGTGTGACTCTCAGAGTGTGTGCTTCATCTAACCAATCTAATCAGGTTCATTAGCTTCCTATTTAATGGACAGCCGAGATAAGGAGAGGAATCAGTTGATATTGTGAGTTTGGCGGAGGCGCGGCGAGGAGACCCGTCTATCCCGCTGCTCTGAATCATGCTCATTGAGAAGGAAGCGGAAATTACCACTCTGGTTGGAGACTGCGCTGACTGGAAATGACCCGATAAAGACCAACCGCAGTCTCAAACCGGCCAACGAACTGAGCTGATTTTATTTGTTTGAGTCACATGAGACGAAGTCAAGAACAGCTGCAGATGAGATTCAGATGTAGAAATCTCTAAAATCATCAAGTTCAGGAGCAAAGAGCTGTTTGCTTCCTTCACTCTTTCCTTTCCTTCTGCATTTGTTTCCTTATGTTAGGTGACATAATACATGATAACATCAGCTTTCATGAAATGCTCACTTCTTGTTTTCCTTTTGTCAGTCAAAAATGAATCAAATGTAATCCCCACTTCTGTCCTTTTTAAAACGTTTGCTCTCCAGCCTCCTTCAGTAAAACACTCCGCTCTGACGCTTCAGGAAGCTCAGCCTTAATCCCGTAACGTCCCTCAGTGGAAACAAAAATATTCACAGGTGTGTTTTGTCAACTTCTCAGGTGTGTGTTCCTTCCAGTTCATCTGTACTCCTGCTGCTCGTCATCTCATCACCTGATCATCTCCACCAGCTTTTCAGAGCTCGTCCCTGGTCGTATCCAATTTCACTGAGCTGCCGGGTGTCTCTTCAGACTCCCATCTTTGCCCCCCCCCGTCTGTTTCTTCCTCACAGTCTCTCTCTCAGACAGACCTGCCACAGCTCTCCACTTCAGTGACAGTGAAACCTCTTTCTTTGACTAGTTGCTCTGCTGAAGCGGTCAGATATAAAAACTGCTCTGCCTAAAACTGAGCAGAGGACCGATCAGGTTCAGGAGCTACAAAGAAAACCTGTAAAATCCCTGAAATCCTCCAGAACTGTATTTTATTCCTGCTCCAGAGTCCTCCTGTGTCTCCAGCACATAAAAGCAGCAAATAAAAACATTTCCTATGTAATTTTTCTTTTTTATTTATATATATACACATTTTAAACAAGATGTATACATCTTATTTCTGGAGCAGCTTTTGCTTGGAGCCAAATGTTGTTAAAGCTGCCATCCTTTAAAACTTTTTTCATATGTAAATGCACAAATTACTGTTTGTGTTTCTTTTATTCTTTTTTTTTTTTTTTTTACTTCTGCTTCACAAAATGCAGAGAGCGTTTCGTTTAACCTTGTTATCGCCCGCTCTTCTAATCTCAAAACAACTACACAAATGCTTCCCCTCCTGCACATCCTGACAGCTTGGTAAATATCTCTCTGGTTCCCAGCCCTTTTCTGCAGAAAACAATAAAAAAAAAAAAACTACTTCTAGTTGTGTCGTCTGGTCTCAACGTGCGGCTTTGTGAGGTTTGGTTTGTGTGCGTTTGTGTCTGACCCAGCGTGGGCCAGTTCACCAGGATGAAAAAGGTCGGTCCTGTGACGGGAAGCTGCGGGGGTAAAGCTTTTCACCGCTGCTATACTCCATCTGATGTGTCAGCACTTTGATCGTCTGAGGACTTTTGGAGCTGGAATTCTGGCTCTGAGACCACGTGTCAATCCCGCCACATGTCAGCCATTTTGTTTGAGGTTTTTATGCGGTGCTGCGTGGATGAAGCCCGCCGGGAGAGCAGCTCTGAGTAATAACAGAAGCTAAACGTGTGCGATGCCAGACGCTATACTGTTTCACCCCCTGGGGAGGATTTTACCTCCGACGCTGCAACCGCCGCTGCTCATTTGGAGCCCTGGTGGTCTAAGTGGGAAGGACACAGCGGGTCGAGCAGACACTTCCTTACCTCCCTAATAGGAGCCCTGAAGGTCTGCAAGGAGGGGAGAACAGGAATCATCTGGTTCTCAGCATTAATTAGCTCTTAAAATGTGACCTGACCTTCCTCTAAAGTCTTTATTGAACACTCCCATTAAACTTTCACAGGGCTGGTGGGGCAAAAGGAAGTGGAACCTTGTAATTTAATAAACGGTCGAAGCTTTTTTATGAAATTTTTTCAGAGCGGAGGACTCGGGGTCTTCCTTATAGGAAATTAGTTCAAATCTTTTCTCTGACTGCTTTGTGACGGTCGGCTCGCAGAGCCTCATCAGTCAAAGCTTTTTCACCTAAGTCAGAAACCTCCAACACAACAGGAAGTTATAAGGTTCACTGTAAAGTCACGAACGTATCAATGAAAACATCCGAGGTCGTTACAGACTGAGATTATCGTGCATGAACTGTGGTTAAGGTACAATAAGCGATATGAAGATGATTATGAATAGACAGGATTGATAATTAGTGATGTGCTGAAACGATTTCAGCACACAACATGTCCATCATCCACCACCATGAACTCAATTAGCTACTCATCTCCATTCCTCAGCTAACTGATCGATTTTACGTATTGGAAATGTTCTGAATCGGTGTCCACTTCAGAATCCACAAATGAGACAGAAGAACTCTGATCCCACAGATTCATCCGCCGCTCAGAAAATAGGTTGTCTAAACTTTTTTTTTTTTTTTTTTGCTTTTTTACAAATTCTTCCAGGAGACTTGAACACAACACATGAATATTTGAGTAACGCAGGCAATCAGAGCGGGAACAAGCTGTGCAGACAGATATTAAAATAATTACACTTCATCAGCTTAAATCACAAAAGGGGGTTCGCAAAAGACGGCGGCTCCATTAAACCCAGAGGTGACTCTGAGACGAACAGTGACGACATTAAAGCAAACGAGTTTTGTGAAGTTTGATTTTATTTATTCTTCAATTTTCGAGTTCAAAGTTTTCAGCTACCGTCTGCAGCTCGGAAGCTTTAGAGCTGCAGACGGACGAATCAGCATTCAGCGACGGACACAAACCTCGGCAAGTGATTACCGGGGGGGGGGGAGTGTGACTGCAGCAGGTTGTCCCAGTAAGACAAGGTCACCTTAAGTGGATTGGGATTTAGAGGAGGAGGAGGAGGAGAGGGTGGGGGTAAACAATTCCCTTAGGAGAAAAACAGGGAGCAATTCATGAAAAAGTAATTAAGCAGGATGCACATCAGTGGAGGCTACAGGCGGAGAAGGGAGATGAATAAGCCCAGGGGGGTGGAGGTGGGGGGGGGATTGTATGCAGGAATTCTGGGAGATGCTCTAAAGAAACAGCGGCTGGTTGGACTATAAGGTGGAGAACCAACAGGTTTGGATAACTGATACTCATTAAAAATTTTTTTTACAGGTTTCTTACATTAATTTTGGCAGCCGTAGTGCAGTTAAGTCTGACTGTGTTTTGAAGTCTATGGGAAAACGGCCCCTTCTTCGTTGTCTAGTTTCAAGATTTCCTCAGCTTCACCCCTCCCTGACACAGTAGCTCATAAACGGAGGGGTGACACCTGTGCAGGGATCGATCTCTTCAGTTCAACTCAGGAAACATTGTGGTGAAAAGTTTCACTTCTGTTCAATACAGTTGGTCTGTAAAAGTGAACCTGAACCATAAAGGCAGCAGATTAGAAACGGCACCGTCAGCCACTCACACATAACGGCCTCATAAAGGTCTTGGCACAAAGTTTGCTGAGTAGAAACGTTCCGGGCCGCTAACACAATCCGCCACTTTACAATAGAAAGAAAGCTGTCCGCCGACGGATTCAGTGACATAAACGCTAAACGCTCATAAAAAATGTGCTGGTAATTTTTCAGAAATCAGTGTTACTAACATCTGCCAGTGCTGTTTACTTTGGGTCCATCCCAGGAAGGATTCTTGGAGTTTTAGAGACTCATTCGGTACCAGATCCATGTTGTTCTGTTGCTGAAACAGATCCATTAAAATAGATCATATGGAAGTCAGAAAATGTTGCTGTATTACAAAACTGACGTGAACCAGCTGAAGACAAAACTGTCCCACAGCAGCTGATCCTAATAAACCTGCGCTCTTATGAAGCTTCACAAGAGACAGTCCATCAAAAGTGAGCAGAGATGGACAGACGTGGGGAGGGAGGCAGTGAACGCATCAACCCCCACCTGCTGATATCAGACAAAAATCCATCTCTGGCAGCTGACACCCTTAGAGGAGTGGATTTCAAACTAATGACATAAATGTGGTGACGCAAGCAGCCAGCTATTCCGAGCTTTTAATGTTCGACAGCAGGAGAAACACTCTGACACACACGGATCATGAATTCGATGGGGAAATGCACCTGAATGCTAATATTTGTTCACAGAAAAATCAAACATGTCAATCTTGTATTTTCAGCTTTGAGGGGTTTTCACAAAACCCCTTTTTCTTATTTCCACGTCCTTCCCTTCCTGTGGTCAGATAATGGAAACACATTAACATAGTGAGCGAAACACAGCTCATTAAGACAGCATGTTAATAAAAAGGCCGTTTCCAAGCTGCTGCTAAAATCCTGATTTTTATAACCATGACGCAATAGCATCGGAAAAAATCTGTGATTTCTGTCGGACTTACTTGTAAAATGAAAAAAAGTGGAGGCTACTGCAGATCAGAAAGATCTGAATGAAAGCAAATCGTTTGTTCAAAAAGGGGAGTTTTTGGGAAAACGAAGGCGAAACGTTGGCACCACTTAACACAATTTCTGCATTATGTCACATGGTATAACTTTATCAATCAGATACAAGGACAGTAGGTAGCAGAGAAGACAAAGAGGGAAAGGCAGGAACTGCTCACATCAACCCAGAGATCGGGAGGGGGGGGGTCAGCTGTAGAAACCGTCTCTGATCCACAGAGGTAAGGTGAGCGGTGTCTGTGCTGCAGCGAGGGCAGGATGCAGTCAGCAGTGACACGGCGCACATCTGTCAGTCTGTATCCCCCCTGACAGGTGCTGGGTGGGCGGCATGAGGGCCGGGGGGGGCTGCCAACAGCCAGCTGTTAAACTAAGACATGTACGATGGAGGTTGACAGGACCTCCGCTTTGAGGTGACAGCTACCGATATCAGGGTGTGGTACGGGGGCCGATAGGTTCAGTCGGGGGAGAGTCGCCGCCGCAGACGTTTAAAACACGAACGTTTGTTTGGCAGGATTCATCCGGCGCTTCATGGCAGATGACACTTGCTGTTTTCAGACCTGCTGTTAAGTATTAGCTTCCAGGCATCGTGTCAAAATTTTGTGGGCATGTGGATGTGTACGAGCCTTCAACTTAAATTTCCCAACGGGGGGCGGCTGGGAGAATATCAACATCATTTCATATCATTGCTCTCTTTAAAGTGTGACACTAACAGCTAAAGGGCTGAGTGTTTATTCCAACCCAATACCAACAGTGACTGTCTGCTACGTCTTCACAAGCAGGTGCATTAAGTCTCTTCTCAGGGGCCGGCTTCCGCTGATTAAATTCTTGGGATTAGATAAATTCATTTTGTATGCTTAATATTTTAGTAGGAGGTCCTGCTGATACAGCGGTAACCTTTTAAAAGCTAAAACGTCTGCTGTATCACAAACCCAAATCCTGGACCCAATAAAGTACACTTTTTCCTGAAGAAAAACACCTTTCTTCTTCTTCTTTGTTTTTGTTTGTCATTTGGATCAGAAGTGAGATGAGGTTTTCATGGACGTTCTCCGAAGGAGGCCAACGGTTCATTCCAACCACTTTAATTACTACAGTCTTATCTGCTCATTCATTCGGGATGGTGTCAGGGATACTGTCCGCCATAACTGAATAAATCAATCATATTGTGGCTCTAAAGTTGCGTGTCTGAAACATTTACTTACCTTGCAGACGCCCTAAAAAGTGTCCACAGCTGTCTGGACTTGCACTGTTAATCACTGACTCCCTTAAAGAATCATTCATCTTCATTCAAACTTGCTATCATGAAACCACCGTTGGAAACATTTTTTGGCTGGAAAAACCAGCCACTGTGAAAAATAAAACCTTACGACTCTGGCACTCTGCGGCCCGACGACCGTGCTGTGATTACCGGCCAAGGGCGCTCGACTGGCCTGCCTGTGTGTGAGTGACTTTTCTTATCAGGTGCGAGCAGAAAGCAGGTTGTGTGGCTTTTCTCCCCAGCGAGAAAGCGGAACATTTGGAGAACGTACCGTAGGAGATGGGGATGTCCAGATCGCCCTGCCAGGACATCTGCCCTGATTCATCTATGGAGTGCTGCGCTGTAAAAACACAATGACAAAGCTTCTTGTTTACAGCTCATTCTTCCTCCGACACTCCTTCCTGTTTATTAGATTTCCAAAGGAACACAATAATCTGGAAACTCATTTCTGTGCCACGCTGCATTCCTGCTGCTTTGTCACTGGAAGTGTAGATTTAGTAAAAATGTGTTGCACTTTCTCGTTCGGCAGAGAGAGGATGATAACGTGGCACACGGTTTGAACACAGATTTCATGGCACTGTCAGGTGAAGGCCTGATAACGAGGACGGGCTTTACCTTTCAAGTGGCCGCGTCCGAGTGTCACAAACCCGGAGGAGACGAAGTTGTGGAGGTCTTGGCCTCCGTGTCTTGGCAGGGTGTCTTTGCCATAGTGCCCTGGGAAGACAAAAACAAAATGTCAACAACATATTTTGAGGGCTGGAAATGAAATTTACTCTTCATTTCATTCTTAGGAAAGGCTCATTTTTAGACATTTTCTTTCTCCCCTCAGCTTGGTACCTCTTAACTACATTAACTATTAGATTGTCCTGTTAGATGGAACCAACAGCGTCAAACTTGGCTGCTATGTAAGAGCCCTTCCCTGGAGTTAACTAACTGTTATTTAGCTGACTCTTTGCGGGCAAGTTGTTACCTGTTGGCTGTTTGCTAGCACGAAGGTTGGACCTAAAATACAACAAATCTACATTTATTTCAGACAGTTTGTACCATCGACTGTGTCTCAGTTGTCAAAGGTACAAGACTCCGCACATACTAAGTTTAGAGGATGATTTTTAAGGAGCAAACAAACATCTTGTTGCTAAAGATGGCGGTTAAGATAAATTCTCCTGTTCTGGGTCAATATGAAGAAATGCTGGTCGGTCTTCGCACCAACTGATGACAGTCTCGTTGCAATAAACAGATTTCTGCAGCATTTTAAATACTGGTGTGACTGGACCTTCATACCGAGAAGCATCTGAACTCAACTCCCACATCGTTTGTGCCATTTCATAAAAGAGCAGCCGCAGATGACGAGAATACTAAGCAGGGCGAAAATGGCATAACTGACGAAACTGGCTCTCAGGTGGGATCATCAGCTTGTCAATATGTAATGTTTAAGGATGCCGAAGAGGCCGTCTGCAGGTTTTGGGCCCATTTATCAAACATTCCTTTTTTTCTTCACAGTGAGTGAAATATTGGATTTAAGTGGACAGTGAAATTGCGGTGCTTTCGGCTCCTCAAGGGGAAGATGATTGGTT
The DNA here is from genome assembly GCA_034769265.1 of Remorina albescens. Classification (NCBI taxonomy): domain Eukaryota; kingdom Metazoa; phylum Chordata; class Actinopteri; order Carangiformes; family Echeneidae; genus Remorina; species Remorina albescens. Next base: position 1,693,614 of record CM068493.1, read on the forward strand.
TTTGGTACACTTGATTTTACAATCGATTCAGCCCCTGTTTAAGATTTTGGAGCATTGTGCGTTACACCCCAGGTAGACGCCCTTTTGGCTTTCCCTCGTGCTAACAGATCGCTCTGTAAAGCTTTTTAAACCACATCACCGGTAAATCTTTGCTATAATCGACAGTACAGCACGAACACGAGGTGCCTGCCGACAACCTGTCAACAGTCAATTGCCCTGCCGATCAGAAATAAAGCAACAAAGTGTCAACGAACTGAGAGAAAAAGAGCAAAAATCTAGAGAGTCATCCCACCAAACGGCATGTCCGTCTTCTCTGCTCTCTCTTTCCTCTCTCCGTCTTTGTCTGCTTTAACTGGCGAACAGTTAAATGCCTCCTTCTCAGAGGAACCACTTCAAAGTCAATAGCATCACTCAGACCTCTGGGCCTTAGGAAGCCGAGATCGAACAGCATTTCAAATTATCATAATGAGGAAGAGCACCTGGGACCATTATGCCTGGTCTTCATCTCTGAGGCTTCAGCTCCATAGCTTGTTTGTTTCTTTTTAATCAAACCCAGTGGATGACTATAAACTCATTGCTGACGCGCTCGTCGCTGTTAATTTGAGAGTTTGGAAGAAGGCGGTAAACAGCCAGTGAATAACTTGACATATTTTTATGTATCTGGGGATTTTTTATTATATTTTTTTTTAACGTTAACTGTGATATATCTATGCAGATGGTAGAAGAAGAGTATCAGTGATGTCTCCAAGGGTGAAATGCTGATGAATCATAACCTCTGCGTGCTGCCAAGGACGCCACTGTGGAGCTGAAATCAGGTAGCCAGAGATGCTGACTGTTATATAAATTGCTCCCATGTGCCAGTTACAAACCTATAGACCCTTATTATCCCTGGAAATGCTCCTCAAAATTGCCTTATCTACTTTCTATAATGACTAACCATACTTCTCATCTAACGGACATGAATGAAGGTTGAAGTGTTTTATTTCTGAGGTAAAAACTCAAGTATCCTGAAAACAGTACAGTATAATGTGCGGAGTAATGTTTGAATTGGCCTTCGGGGAAAAGTAAACAGTCGTGAAATTACGGAGTTGCGTCGGCACATTTCTGCTCTCCGTCACGGAGGTGGGTGGGGGGGCTAAAGGGGGTCATGTATTAAACAGACAAGGCTTATCCTAAATGACTGTTGCCGTTAGCGGGGTTGTCATCCTTCGGGGAATCTTTACCTCGGGCTTGGAAATAACCTGACAGAACAAATTTAACTCAAGGTCTGCTGGCTACGCCTTTTTAGACAGCTTTCAACAACACCTCATGGTCTTCTGCTTTGGGGAATAAATTTAAAACCTAAATTGATACGCATTTATCTATTTGCTGTTGTTGTTTTCGTCCTTGAGGAAGTCTAATAGGAGTAATTCGGAGATGTTTCAGTTTTTGGGAAATGCTCATTTTAAATTGGATGCTGCAGTCAGCAATCAATGAAGTTAGCTTAGCATAAAGAGTGGAAATAGAGGGGAAGCAGATCAGTCCAGCAGAGGCAAAATTTACCTTTCTGATTGTTGAATTTCGGTCTTTACTTTTATAGTAAACAACACCTTTGTTGAGTCACACTGCCTTAAAATTTGCTTCACATTCTGTAAAACTCAAATTAAGATGTTTCATGATTGTTCAATCCATAGAAAAAGTGTTAACCTGATCATTTGTGGGTCTGTTTCTGGTTTTTCTCAGTTTGGTGCATTGTTGTGGAGTCCTGACCTGAACCCCACCCAATCCTTTGTAATGATCTGGAACAGGTCTGCTCTCACTTCTTCTCTTGTGGATGGATGGGAACCAAGGCCCTGAGGCTACTTTCCAAAATCTGTTGGAAAGCCCGGAGCCAGAGTGGTGGGGGCTGTGACAGCAGCAGATTAATGTCCACGGTTTTGGCCTTGCTCATGGGGAGAATTTCGACTCTCTGTAAATAACATTATAAATAGTGGAGCTCCTCTATAAAAGTGCCTTGAGAACATTGGCGCTGTATAAATAACTTGAGTAACTTCCTTTGCTGCCACATTTGGGCGTGACATTACGCCGCCTTGCCAATTAGTATTGACACTAAATTTACCCGACCATTGGTTGGAAGTTTGAACTGCTGAAAAAAAGCTTGTTCAGGGCTTCCTCCATCATTTACCATTTCTGATACGGTCTGTCGATCACAGAAGCCACTTCAAATGCTCATGCTGTATTGGGTGTATGTAAAGTCTGTCATTTGTCACGTCAGCTCTCAGAAAACTTCATCCCAAAGTTCGGTCTTGTATCATTTCAGCCGGCTTCTGGAGGGTTTCAAAACTCTAAATGAACTCAGCTGCTGCGAGAGTCCAGCCGAGATGATTCCATTGTCTGCGCCGCGACATGTGGAAGACATTTTTTGCCCATTTTCACAGCATCATAGAAACTTTAGGGCACAAAATGAGATGAAAACAGAACTCTGGGAAATTGAAAGTGATAATGCTCACTCTAGGACCATTGTGGAGGACACCGGAAGACATATTCTATCGGCGTTACATCCAAGTATAATATCTCTTCTGGAACACCATGTGGGAGGAGTTCACATCACGCACTCCTCTTGTTTTGACTTCAAACCCAAGAACCAACTGCTGCTGCATGTCATCAGCCTATTTTTATTTATTTTATTTTATTTTTTTTTATTGTTTCTCCCCTCTTGTGTTTGAAATGCTATAAAATTGCCCTCCTTGGCTTATTTTTAATTATTATCTGAAGAAGAGTTCAATAGAGATGTGACTGAAAAAAGGAACTGAACTATATAAGACTGAGCAGAAAAGAAGCGTCATCTAATGCAGTGTCCCGCAAATATCTGTAATCTTTATTCTGTCCACCTATTAATTCTGATCTACTGCTGTGACGCTGAGATATCGCCCCACACCGGGGGGGAGAGCTGGAGCTGCCAGCTGCCCTCTGAAGGACAATCTCATAAACCTGAAGTGGAGCTGTACATTCCAAGCATTTTCAAAATCTGTTCTCCATCTCCCAACCACTTAAATTTGGCCTTGATAGTGAATGAAATAAAAGGGTCAAAGAAAGGTGGAGAGGAGAATTTGTCAAAAAAAAACAAAAAACAGCCACTACGGTTACCACGGAGGGCGAGTTCATCCGAGCAACGCAAATAAACTTTTGTAAATACTCAAGACCTTGAATTAGCGTTGAGAAACATAGATAGAAGTATGAACGATTCCAGAGATCAAGTGGTCAGCTATGTATTAATTTAAATAAATCCTAATAACATAGGAAGGTCTTTAAAATAACACGGGACATCGTTTTTAATGGCATGAAAACAACTCTAAATCAAAGGTCATTTGCATATCGTGAGTTCGTACATTAAACCGAAGTATGTTAAGATGGATGACGTGACGCCACCAAGTAGGAAATATGACTTTGCTGTGCTTTGAAGCTTTGACTTTGTAAATTTGCTGTCGCCATATTTGGAGAAGATGAAGGAGTGAGGGGTGAAGCTGACCTGCTCTGTGCTCTTCTAAATGAGACCATCATTTCAAAAAACTGAGATGTTTTCTTCACATTAGGGGAGTTTGTTGACAGCAGTTGTCATAAACCAAAATTTAACCCTTAAACATCTCTCTGAAGAAGCTGCGTGTCTAAAAGTTTCCTTGCTTTCAAATGCACAACGTTGACACAAATAAAATAATGTACTTGCTGGCAGATGAATGTGCTCAACCAGAGACAAACATCCAGCCATTCAGAGTTTGTATTAAAAATTATATAACAAGCTTTGACTGTTCCAAAAAATCTTCTTCTTCTTTTTTTTTTTTTTTTTTAAATTCACATCACTGTTCGTCATAAAACCTGAGTCATGTCTTCCTGGCTTGGACACCCACCCTCTGCTCTGATGACTTCACAACACCATTCACCGTTTTAACTTTATGTGGTGCACATTACTGAGTGGGGTGAGACATTTTACGTGTTGCTTGCTTGTTTTCTCAAAAGTCCTTTAAGGTAAGGTATATGTGTGTATAGATCTATGAGCTTTGTCCAAAAATGGACGGACTAGATATGTACTGAAGTTAGCACGCTAAAAAGAAGCAATGAGTCACAGTGAGAAAAAAAAAATTCTTAAGTTTTAAACTAAACTTTTAACATTTTCACAAGTCTGGGAATAAAAAAAATAACCTGCTGACACATTCCTGCTCTCATACTGATTAAAAAAAATAAAACATAACATTTGTTGGTCATAAATTTTCCATAATGTCATTTCCTTTTTGCCTGATCTGTGGACGGGGGTGTTCGGTCACCGTCTGTGTTGTCATTGGATGGAGATTAAGTTGCTTTCATTTGGGCTCAGCCTTATTAAAACACTGCAGGGCCTCGGGACAGAGTGGGCCTTCTGCACAAAGTCATTTGGTTTGTTGTTTATTCAGTAAAACACGCAAGTAAGCACCATATATCCCTCCAAAATAAAGCCGTTTTATTCGGGGGCCATCTACTGCCTTAACAGCAAGTAACGATGCAGGTGGTGCCGATCATTTTAGGTGATGATGTGCTTTAGCGGTGCGTGCAGAGTTATCAAACAGATTTGCAATAAATTTAATTACCACCAACTTATAGCCAAAGTGCTCGGGGGGCCTGGAGCTGTTGCCAATTTAGCCTGGCTGAGTGTCATTATTTTCTGTTTGTTCAGCCTCAGTGGCTTTCCCTTTTCTGACTTCTGCTTTTGTTCATTGCACAAAAAATACAAAATAAAAGTTTTAATAATGGATTTTTTTCAGTGCTGGACTTTTTGAGCTGCGTATTTATAGGCTTAATAGCTAAATAAAGAACTAACCTTAGATTAGATGAATATATTGCTAACTGAGTACAGAGCAGGTCAGATCTAGACCTCCAGCCTTCTCCTCCAAATGTGCTTTCTTCTCTTTAAGAAACCAAGATGGCCGCCGGCTAAATTACAAACCGGAGGCTTGAAGACGGTGGCTCACAAACAAACGGGTGACGTCACGGTTGGTTGACACTTGAGAGAGATGTATAGATAGAAAGATGGGGGATTTTCAGGAAATAAGCAAAGATTTTTTTGTTTCAGTTTGTCAAGAAGCTTTTTGTCTGCTAAGAGTCTGTCTCAACTTTCCCGTCCATCTCACCACATCGATAATAAAAGCTAAAAATTACACTCAGTGACTTGATATTTTCCAGTTACAGCCAAAGCTCTCCCCCAGCTCAAATTTAGTATTTGAAAGTGCAGTCAAAACTGTAAATTATTACTGATTTGAAAATGATGATACTCCAAATGTGGCAGACACAAGATGTTGTTCGACCATCTGGATTGGTGACCAACCGGCTAACTGCCTAGTGTGTCCATTTCCCTCCAAAGTTCTGCTAAAATAGCGTCGCCCTGCTGCAGAGGAGTCAGAAAAGCAGCACAGATCCTGCAGTTCAGCTCTCCTGATACGTTCCCTCCATTGTGGGGATGGTGGTGGAGGAGGGTGGAGGCAGGGTGACACCAGAGTGAAACATTACACTGTTGAATCTGGGACACCATACTGGGGCACTTAGCAAACGAGCTGATCCCTGGAGCAGGGATCTGGAGACCGACCGGATAAAAGTAGGAGGAACAGCGTTGCACGACGGAATTATCTCCGGACAAAAAAACCTCGCGTCTCTGGCAGAAGATGATAATTTGCATCTCAATTTTGAGCCAGTGCTGAGTAGGCTTATGGGACTGGAGCGTGAGGGAGAGGAGAACTCATCCAGGGCCTCGCTCTTAATTCTCTTAAAGTATATTTCCTTATGTTTCCTCTTAATAAACATTGAGGGGGACGCTTCAGATTTATTCATCTATTTAAGGGGGTGTCAATCAAAGGATTTTCAAGACTGCTGCCACAACATACAGCTGAATTAATGACAACGACATTTTCCGTTGAGCTTCGTGAAAGCAGCGTTGCCTACCGTGGTTGGTGTGAACTGGTGTGTAATGATTCTTCGAGGTCCTCACTGGCGTCTCGTCTTTGGGTGACCCATCTATGGCGGCGATGTCTTCATGTTCGTACTGAGATGCTTGAACTGGTCCTTGTTGCCTCAAAATATCTGCCAGGGCTCTGAAAGGAAGACACAAATAGGGGAGGGAAAAAAAAAGATGTAATTAAAGTGAAATGTTTCCTGTTTCCATTTACAAGAGTTTTCTTTTTTTCCTCCCTTCAACAATCCCTCCCCAAAGGTCCTCATTTATTCAGCTACACCTCCAATTTGAATCATTGAGGTTTGGAGGGAGGCAAATCCTAATTACAACCAAAGTCATGAGGGAGGTTTAATTTCAATAGCGAAGAACAGACACGTTCTATTATTTCTGCCGGACGGGAGCTTAAGGCCAGTTTATCAAGAGGTAACTTGGTGTCTCTTCTTTCAAGCCAAAAAATAGAAGCAATGTTTCACCAAAATCGTTTCCAACTTTTGGTGACTCTAACGCGTCAAGTATGTCTGAGCGGGCGCTGCATTTTCTTAAAGGAAAGGAAAGGGCCATTTAACTGTGTCAATGTCAACCTAAAGCAACCACACAGTCCACTTTTGTATAACTCTGTGACTTTGGGAAATATCCGGTATATTAATAGCATTTCCCTTCCAGGATGAGCACATTTAAGCCGTTTCTTTTTCACAGACAGAGGCGACCTGATTTTACATTGTCCTAGTTGGCTGCTACGTCGTGTGCAGCGGGCCCGACTTTTGTAAGTTGCTTTAATAAGATGGGACGACTTTGGCAAAGGAAATGAAACCACAGAAGTGCTTCTGTTAAAATATATGGAAACTGCAAGAGAGTGTTTGTCGCAAATGATTATAATCCTACTTGAGCCAGAAAAATCCAGTTTTTTGTGTTATTTGATATGAGTATTGGAAAAAAAAAATCATTAAAAGGAAGCTGTTAAGTCTTGGCATATTTTACACAATGTATCGCCTCGAGTGACGGCGAGAACATTTCAAAATTGATCCAAAGCCTGAATCAAATGTTTGGATACTTGTAGACTGAAAAATAATCAGTGGGCCAAGAACTGAACCCTGGAGAGTCCCTCATTTAAACCAGAGTCTATAAAACTGGAGGTGGACTGAAAAGTGGAGCCAATTCTGATGAGACCTGAATTGGTAAACATTTTGCGTTCTCCCTGTTTATGGTCTCGGTCTCCAGTTTCAAGTCTGCTGACGATACGACATGAAGTTAAATTTTGAAATATTTGGAGCAAAATAGACCATAAAGCAGAGAAGGACAGAAGAACAGCTTAAAGGACCTTTCTAAAAGGAGAAATCTGGTAGTATTCTCTATTCTTCTTTCAAATCCTGTCGATAAGGATAAACCAAACAACAAATTCTTTCTCCAAATAAATATTGTGTGTGAAAAGCCAAAGTCTGGTATGATGCTGTGTGGCTTTCTGCACAACAGACATCCCTAACTGTCCAAAAACTGTTGCACAGGTTAACATCGTTTTTCACTCAATCCCTAACAGAGCTGCTCATTCCAGAAGCACAATGGTCCATGAATCCAAGGCCAGCAATAGTTTCCAACAATTGTAGACTTTTCTCCTGTGTGAGCTAAAAAGCGCAGCATCCAGCTGCTAAAGGAAATAAAACTTAAATGAAATTGAGCTTGACAGTCACAGAGAGGCTGGCAGAGTTATAAAGTACTGAGAGATGAACCAACACGTTGTAATTTTTTATTGTGCATCTGATAATATTGGCCCTACAGACTTTTGCCTTCCTCTCTCTCCTTTTTGCAATTAACTTATTCTGCTGCTGTTTTTGCCAACTCGCAGTCGTCTTGCCTTTCAACTCAATATCTTGGTCCTGCGATTAGAGACCAAAGCATCACTCTCACCACCTCGCTGGCATAAATTGCATCTCTGTTTGCTCTGGAGAAGGGGATCGATATGGCCTGTTCAAATCATTGGCTTCAGCTCTCACTCGGCCTTTCTTGTGTTTTGGTGAAGGTCACGGACCGAACAGCAAAGATCTGCCAACAGCTCGGTATTCTGCTCACACCGCCTCACTCAGCTGCAGAGGTAAGAGTCAAAATCACTTAAGAGAGGCGCCGGAAATTAACAAAGAAGCTCCACACTTTCAAGGAGCAGGCCATTTTGCCATTATAACGCTAATCCCATGTTCCACTACTTCTTTTTGGTCACGGCTGTCACTGCGAATGTCTGCCGCCAACCTCTGAGGTCTATTCCAGCAGACATCATTATGACTGCTCAATCCGCCAAATGGCTGGTGAGAATAAACAAATCATAAAAAGAGAGAAAAGAAATAACATTATTGAGTGGCCAGGAAGGCTGCGGCTCTTCAATTTAATCGCCCCCTCACTCTAAACTCTCATGGCCACTCATATTGAAAAGATGGCGTGGGGCAGATCCACTCGAAAGGACACCCCATGGCGAGAACATAAACTTCACCATCTTGTCATTTTCCAGAGCATAGAGGGGGAAATAAAAGTGCTGCGTCATGAAATTGGTTGTTCTTTACTAACGCTGCATTCTGGAAATCAGAAGCTGACGGAGCCAACTTCTGCAAAGACACTTACAGAGATCCCTGCAGCTTAAATCTGAATATAACTGATTTACTGAAAGCACTCGTTTTGTGTCGTCATCAGGACTTGAACTCTTAATTTTTATCGAGACCTTGTCACTGTGTTTCTCAGAAAATGTCAAGGGAGATTACTCTGCTTTCTCTAAGTTTCATGACCGAGATGTAACAATGATAAATTATCTTCATATCATGAAATCAACCATCCGAGCTGTGGCTGAGAAGCTGGATAATCAGAGGCCGCTGTTGTGATGTTTTTCTTTCCTTTGGGGGGAGAACATGTGATTTAAGTCGGTCCTAACCCCGATTAAAACCCCGTTGATCCCTTTCTACACTTCTCATCCTGTACTGAAGCAGGTGATGAGAGAATCCCAGAGTGCATTGCACCAAAGGCAGGAAGCCTTTATGCAGATATTGTGGAGGTTATCATTAAAATCTCATGTTTTTGGCCTCCACTTCTCCTGCATTGGATGATAGATGACTGGATAAAACAAGCAATCCAATCCAAAGTTTAATTGAAATCACAACATGGCCGAGTGTGACAAGACAAAATGTGATGCAATATTGTTGTGCACTCTTCAGGTTGACAAATCATCATCTCCAGACACAAGCGAGCTCCAGCATACAGAGAAAAACAACCATTCACACCCGTGAGCCTGCAGGCCTTTGGACTGTAGGAGGAACGGGGAGAACCTGGAGGAACCCAACACGGGAATTTAACAGCAAATGAAAACAACCACTCTCCAGCTGAAACCACAGTTTTTGAATATCATCCGCAGTGCTGGAAGAGAAAATCGTTTTCGCACCAACAAAACAATTTCATGTATTTTTCAAATCTTAAACCTGCAATCATGATGAATGTTTTCCATCACAACAGGCTGTGAACACAACTTCTCAAATATCACCCTTGAAGATGATGATGATCATCTAGCGTTATGGATCAGCTGATGGACCTGGTCTTCTATAAGCAACAGACAATCTCTTTTATCACTGATTTTGGTCTCTACCAACTGCTGGAGGTATTTTCACCACAGCCTTTTTACCAGGTGGTCTCTGACTGGTTTTAGGAATAATGTGTACAACAGATATTTGGAGCTTTTCCACTCAAACCAGCTGCTGAAAAAGACAACATGAGAATATCTGAGAACCAAAACACAGCTGTGGGAGAACAAACCAAGTTAGATGACGACTCTCCAACGACCCTTTTCACATCCAAAGAGTCACGTCACCCTTCTGAGATACTGATTATGCTGCTTTAACTTTGTGGCAGAAGTATTAAATATGCAGTTACTGATTAACTGGCTGACTATTGTCTTTTCTATTTTTAGAAAATCACAGAGAATATTGAAGAAATACGCTTAATTCTCTCTTTTTTTTTAAATAATTAAAAGCAAAGGAAGCCATTAAATTATCTTTTGGAGAAGCAGAACCGTCCAATTATTGGCATTTTTTTGGTTGAGGTATGACAAACAGCAAATCAGTTATCAAAATTCTTGTGGATTAATTTGGTGTCAATCAAGTAGTTGATGAATTCACCCAATAATTTCACCCCCAGTTGAACAATTTATCCGCCTTTTTAAAGGCTCTGATGACATCACGCTTCTTTCTACGGGTTCAACATGAACATCATTTTCTCATCAAACTGTATTGAATTTGTTCACATGGGAGATTCGTGTCCTGCATTCACATTCCTCTCTCTATCTCTCTCTCTCTCTCTCTTTCTGTGGGCGGGTCTTGTTGGTAAAATGCACCAATCAGAGTTTAACAGCATTAAAACTGAAGTCTTGGGGCTGTTTGGCTTCTGTCAATCAAATCTGGTTAAAGCACACACACAGAAAGAATCCATCATTTTCGGCTCACGTTTGACTTTGACTGTCAGCTCTGAGTTCTAAAAGAAGATTTTTCTGCCCGCACTTGATTGGAGCTGCTCCTGCACCATGTGTGGGGTAAAACAAACTCTCCACCATCACGCAGCTCATCAGGACACCAACACTCTGTAATCCCCAATCTGATCGCTTCAGGCAGAAAAAGGGAGTGAGTGACTGTATCGAAGGTGCGTGCTTCAGGACGCAGAAAATAGAAAAAACAGCAGTTTGTTGCGTAAAATAATACGACACGAAAATAACTGGCAACATTAACAAGTCATCTGGTGTTGTGATGGTGGAAAGGAAAAAAAAAAATTACCTGAGGACACCATACAGCCGTTTGCTCAGCTGGTGGCTGAATTGGCTGCAGGATGTGTGGGTATGTGTGTGTGTGTGTGTGTGTGTGGTGTGTATTTTCTTTTTTTTCTTTAATGTTCATTGAGCAATTGGATAACCATTACTGCTGCCTGGAGGATTTCAACAATATTGTCATTGTTGAGGACACAACTCCCATCAGTGTGAACGTGATCACTCATAATGGCTTTCATTGGCATTTGCTTTATCCCCCGAGGTTGAACTGACGTAAAATACCACCTACTGCCCCCCCCCCCCCAACACCCCACCACCCTCCTCCTCCATCCAGGGACTGACACAGAGCAGTGGATAGCAGAGAAAGGTATACAGTCTTGGCGTTTTTTGACAGGGAAGCTCTGGGGTTAGGTGGTTGGGGGGTTGGGGGGGTTGGGGGGCGGGGGGTTGTGTTAAAGGCCACCGGCTGGATCTGGATGTCTGATATTGAGGCTGTAAGTTCTGTAAACCTCAATGAATCAGCTGAGTCACCAGCAGGGCCCGATCTATGTACATGGATATCCTCTTTAAAGCTGCTGGATTGAGCTGACAGGCTGAGGAAGTCTCATTATGTGGGGGGGGGGGGTGTCAGACTGTAGATACATCAAGATTTTCCCTCCATTTCAGTACAGTCTGACTACTATACATCACTGAAATGATAAGACAGCATTACAATGAGCTGGGAGATTTGGGGGGGGGGGGAGGGGGGGGGCACATGGGTGGAGATACACGCCCAGTTCAACCTTTTACAGTGTAAATTCAAATAAGGAATCATATTTTTCTACTTTTTCATCATCGCTCCGTCTTACCTGTGCACGTTCATTTCCTGAGGAGGCTTGGTGGCTTTATCATAGGCAACTTTAGCAGAAATCCCAATGGCAATGATGAGCGCTATGACCCCGCAGGTGATGTACACCGTGGTGTTGGTCCGGTCCAGCTCCGGGTCATAGGTGTCCCCGGTGGGCGCCGGTGAGGGGGGCTGGGTTTTGATCCAGTCCGGGGTGTTGTAGTTGTTGCAGCTCTTCTGCTCCAGCCGCTTCCCCCGGTCCGCGCAGCAGAAGCGCAGGAAGCAGCTGCCGCAGCAGAACCGGTGGTCGGTGTTGTTGCAGGCGAACTCTTTGTCGTACTGGCCGCTCACGTCGTAGTAGCCCAGGCAGGTGTCGTGCTGCACGACGCCGATCGAGGGAGCCTGGAGCTGGGTGATCTTCCCCGGGACGGCCGCCACCGCCGGGACCGCAGTGGTGCTGCCGTTGACCTCCTTCACCTTTGGGTGCCTCCTCTGCGGGGTTTTGCTCTTTTTGTTGGCGGTGGCGGCGCACAGGACATTCAGCGGGTCTAAGTAAATCAAAAGAAGCAGAAGGTGCTTTATCCCCATCATTTGAGGACGCGCTGGTGTTTGTTCTTTGGCCCCCACACTCTTCACGTCTGCTTTCTCTCTCTCTGAATATCACTCTCCCACTTCTTACCGAGTGGAGCTTCTTGCGGGTTTCTTCATCGCGGGGACTCCTTTACGTGCCAAGCTCTCATTCACTCTGGACGCGGACTCTTGGCAGCTCTTGCGCTCCCCGGACACTCGGCGCATCTTCACACTTTGTTGTCATCCAGTAAAGAGCCTGAATTGGCTTCGGACCCCCTTTTTTTGTGATTTCGGCGGCGGGAGAGGCTGATAAAGACTCCGGGGGAAAAATCTGCCTGTTCTTCAGCATGAGCGGCCGATTGTCGGGTGGAAGGTCGAGTCTCGTGGATGCACTGTGAGAAAAGAGACGTGTTCAGGTGGCTTCAGTGTGGAAATCAGACTTAAGCTTCGCGCCAACAACCAACAATTAACTTCAAAAACAATCTGGACGAGCGATAATTGGACTTTCAGCACCACGGACAGCGCCCAAGTTTCCAATTAATTTCGGCGTCAGAAAAAGTGAACGAATTTGATCTCATATTATTTATAAGAGTTATATCTTCACTTAAAACATGAAAAGGGGCTCATTTAACTTAGAAAAACAATTCTGTCTGTCCTCATTAGCCTTCATTTGACTCATAAACTTTCTTGAACAGAAAAGGAGCATTAAGTTATGTTGGTTTTGTTTTTTTTATCTGTTGGGCGATAAAAGATGAGATGATGATGATGATGATGGAGACTTACCGGGTAAACGGTGGACAGTAACGGGGTTGTTTCAGCCACTGCCACTGAATCAAATATCCTCAGCAACACAAGAGGCAAGACCTCTCTCTCCCTCTCTCTCTCCTCTCCGGCCCGCCTCCCGCCACCTCTCCCTCTCTCTCTCTCCCTCTCTTTCGTCGACCCCCCCTCCCCCCCAGCCATCCTCCACCCACGTCACCCATTCAGGTACCTCAGTTCATTATCAATCGGTACCCCCCCCCCCATGTTGCCTCCAGGCTTCAGGAAGGAGAGAAAACGTTAAGATTACAGAGTATTAGAAGTTTGTCTGCAGGAGGAGAAGCTGCTGGAGGTGGATGTTCACGCATCAGCGCGCGCACAAGCTGCATCCACTCACAAGACACCAAGTCACCAATCACGTCCTGTGTTTGCAGTGTGCAGTCTGCCTTGTGTAATTGCCTCAGTGTGTGTGTGTGTGTGTTCAGGGAAATGTGAAAACATGCCTCTGCTGGTTTACTCTAGAATAAATCAAATGCCATGTCAGTGCAGCAGGAAGGGGGGAGGGGGTGGGGGGGTGGGGTTGCAGTGAAATTAAATAAAAAGTGAGAATTCCAAGTAAAAGTGTAATCCAGTTTTAACAAAGACAAAAAACTGTTTTAATTACATACTCAGGAATCTAACTGATTATTATTTCTTCTAAACGACCAGAATCAGGATCTGGTTTATTCCCCTGGAGGTTTTTCAAAGTAAAAGGAATTAGTTATCATCTAGAAAACCTTTTTTTTGTTGTTGTTGTTGTTGTTGTTTCTGTACCCCCAAATAGTAAATTTAAGACAATTTGAAATAAAAGTCAAATATTTACAAGTGAAAAATTATTATAGAGAATTAAATAAATGGCGTACAAATATGAGCAAAAGTTCTATAAGTGGATTTCATATTTAGAGAATCAAATCAGATTGCAGATTTTGAACACTGTCAACAATTCTTTTCACGTTTAGTAGTTTCTAATTGAAGTCAGGTTGTATTGAAGTCTATGGGAAAATGTCCCTCCTCCTCCTCAGTAAACGTTTTCCTGATGAGTTTATGGTCTTAGTCTCTAGTTTACAGTCTTCAATATAACATGATTTTCATCTTTTAGATGAAGCTCCATTTAGAGGGAAACAGACCAGGAAGGAGGGGAGGGGTTAGGGGGTGGGGCTACCGTGTGACTGATAGACTGTACCATCCAATCAGGAGGGAGTACAGATCAGGTCGGATCCGCCTTCCCCTCCAATGGTGGTTTCTTCTGATTTCAGTAAAACAAGATGGTTGACAGATGCAGTACAACCTGAAACGCCATCGTGCATTGACGTTTACAAGGTTATTACAAGGAGAAATATCTGTGGCACCGGCACTTAAGGGGATTTATAATGCTTTTTTTTTTTTTTTTAACTATTATTTTTTGATTGGTGCTTTAATTGTATTCATAAATGTGATTTAATCTGGTTAAATCTGGCCACACCAGATGGTGTAAATCACCACATTAAAACACCCAGACAGGTAAATTGACAGCAAGAGGAAGCCACATCAAATTGACTTTCAAATACTTTGCTGTCATTGCTGAACTCCACCGTCCTCATCCACTCGGTTATTATCCGGTGCGTCAAAGCTCATCCATCTGGTGTCCGGACTAAACCCAATGCCAAGATTTATTTGTTTTAGCCAGCTTGAGGGCTATTTGATCAAGGTGAATGCAGTTTGACCAAGCTCTGCTGTTATTACTTTTATAGCAGAGATGTTTAACGAAGCCCCCGCCAGGCTAAGGTGCTCATATTTATTGGGATCCTCTGCAACGTTTAACTACAATGAAGTTATTGCATCGATCCTAAACATCCACAAACTGCCTTTGTTTATTACAACACAAGACTTGTTAGGCTCAATTAAAATTCAAACCCAAGATCCACAACACTAGTTTTACTGCTTGTTTTATATATTATGACAACATGTAGTGGAGGCAGTTCCCCTTTCATCCACTAAATATGGCCCAAAAAAAATCACGACAGTAACATATATACGTTCTCTCTCAGCTTGTTGCAGGTCTTCATCAGGCTGCCTTACGTCAAATATTCCAACTTTTGACTTGGTGTGTTAAAAGGCTGAAACATTTCCCAGAATCGTCGTGTTAGATATTTCCTAAAAATATGGTTTGGGGTCTCTGGAAGCTCTGAGTCTGAATCACCATTTTAAAAAAGAACACTGTGCTGTTCAGTGTGAACTCTTCCAGGCTTGGCAACGGACAATTTGCCCGTTCAGGTGTTTCATCTTGCTTCAACAAACGAGGTAGATATTGTGCCATCCTCTTACTGTCAGTGCTCATCCGGCTTTTTTCCTTCGTCCTTTTTCTCTCTCCATCACCATCCGCCCTTTTACAGGTTGTGTGCTGCCTCAACAGGAATTATACTCAGAGCACTGCGGGACTGCACAACTCCTAGAAAATATTCCAACAAGGTGCAAGATGATACACAAAGACGTTTTTACTCCCCCAAATTACATTTGTAATTGTTTGCTTTGCTAAATTGTTGTGAAATGTGGGCTAGTTTTACACCCACAAGCCCTAAAAATGATTAATTTCAGTCTTGGAAAGCGAAAATTTGATTTTGCTTCCTTGAATTAGTTCTATTAAACATACAAGTTAGCTGTAAGCTGAGTTTGTCATTTAAAAACAAGCCCACAGGTCTCTCTATTAGCAAGTTATTACGACAGCACTGTCAGGTTTTGTTGCTAGGTGACACCTGGTGGTTGTAGTGATGACAATGGGAGCGATAGGAAAAAATACAGGTGACAAAGGTGACAAAATCCACATCAGGAGGAGGTCAGAGGTTGGAGATGATTTCCTTTCCCCCGTGAAAGCAGCAGTTTGTTGTTGTTATTGTTGTTGTAACCATGGCAACGAAGGTTCTCTAGTTTTGAGGAAGTTTTTCCATTAAACATACTGAAAAGGTTCCAGAGTCCTCTCCAGGTAACACTGCGGTTTTCCACTCTGTGTGCTGGATAATGGCAATGCATCTGTCCTGACTCATTAGTCGCCCGAATCTCTTCATCTCTGCTGATTTTATCCCCCAAACAGAAAGAAAGGAAGTAGTGGCCTTTAATTGCCCACCCTCACTTTATACCAGTCATGTAGTCCCCCCCCCCCCATTGAAAGGAAAAGTGGGATCAGCTCTACAGCGCCCCTGACAGATAATACGATGAGGAGATGAGAAAAAAGTTGCACGGAGCTTTTGATTAATGTCTTTCCACGCTGGATGATCTGGAAGACAGCATTTGCAAATTGGCCTTCCATTCCTCTGCCAGTCAGAATGGCACATCACATGGCATGTTGAGCACAAAGGGAAGAGGGATTGTTAAACAGCTCCGAGTGCACCAGCCTCAGCAAAAGGCAATGAAAGGTAACGGCGGGGTCGACATTGGCCGAAGAATAATGAGACCAAATTTCCAGAGAAGAATGAAATAATGAAAGAGATCCTGAAGTCAGAGTCAGATTTTTTTTTTTTTATATACCAAACAGTGCAAAAACATTCCACTGGGAAAGTAATGCAGCTCTCTGCACAACAGGCAGAAAGCTCTTGAAAGCACTCGCTTTGAAATTGTCACGTTGACTAGTATCACGGATGTTTGCCCCACATTCTCGCTCGAGTATCACGTTGGTCTATATTTTGTCTTTCAATCAGGGATTTTTTATGTGGGTCTTGATTTGGCTTAGCTCAGAGCACCAACCAAAATGTCTGCCCCAGTTCTGGCACTGAGGGGAATTGCTCTCCTCTGACATCGGCCCCGTTCAAGGGTCCGTTCTGTCGCCTTTGTTAAGGAGCCAGGCAGCTTCAACACGTTTCAAAGGCTCGACACGCCGCCTCTTGCCTCCGAGCGGCGCCACATAACATCCAGCATGTAGACCTGCAGAGACATCCGAGTCAGCGACACGCAGAACTGCTTGGCTGGCTAGAAAATGAAAAGGTATCAGCACCTGACAAAGAAGATGAAAAATTCTGATTTAAAGTCCCAAACTTCAATGCTAAATAAATAAAATGTTGATTTCTATTTAACTGGATGGAGAATTTAATTTCGGCTGGTTGAGAAAAATTGAGCTACTTTATCTTCCAACTCTTTGTTCCAAGAAAATGATTATTTAATAATAAATCAGTCCTTTGTCTCCCATCAAAGCCAAATTCTTATTCCAAAAAGAGTGAGAGCTTTCCAGATTTTGAAGTGATATATATATAAAAACAATTAAATTTACAAACCCTAAAACAACAATATTAAAGAATTTCGATAAATGATGAACGAGCTCAAATTCCATTTATTAAAATCAGACATATAATGATAAGAAAGTATTTTTGAAGTGGTCATTCGAACCTCATCGACACAAATCACATGTTCCAAAAAACAAGTTGCATGCTTTAGGGTTGCTAGGCAACAGTGGCCACTCTTTGGGACGCCATAAGGGCGGGAACGGAGGGACACACCTTCAGCTTCCCCTCGTTTGTTGCTGTTATTGTCCACCATCTTCCCTACACCCAACCGAGCCTAACCGACGGTTACTATAGTAACCATGGCGAAGGGAGGAAGGAAGTTACGGAGCTCTCAGCTGAGTCTGCACTTTTATTATTATTGTTGTAGATCGTCTCATGTCAGGGAACTAATTACTTATTTTAAACTAAACCACCAACATTTCCTGAACCGAACCGAGACACAGCTCTGATTGGCCGTTATGGTCACATGTTCCTGCCGTGGGACGACGCCACCTACCTTTGGGTAAACATGGCGAGCCGCCGGTGTGTCGATTCATCCTTTTGTTGGGCTTTTTTAATTTGCTTCTCAGTGACGCTCCTCAATGCTCTGTGACGCATATAAAGAGATTATAAACTGCTCTGAAACTTTTCACTTGGACCTCAGTGACCGGCTGAGTCGCACCTTGAAGAATACCTAATGAATACCTAAAGAAGTTAAAGCGGGGTCGAGGGAAATTAAAACTATTTTGCACATTTTTGTTGGTCTTAAATGTGAGTTTCTGAGATGTTGCAGTAAAAGCAGGGTATGAACTCAGAGTGCAGAAGCACAGTGTGAGAGGGAAGGAGAGAAAATTGCTGAGATTTTCTCAGAGGAGGATCAGTGATTGCACAGTAAATATCAAGACAGAAAGTGGAGGAGCCAACTGTGTGTGTGTGTGTGTCTGTGTCATACCATCACAGGTGTTTTGTGACAAGCAAACACACTTTTCTGAGGAGACATCTGGCCGTCAGACTTTTTACAGAGTGAGCTCTCCAAGTTTTAAGAGGAACGTTGTAACACGTTGATTTATTCCTGACTGTGAGGAAACTGAGCTGAGCTGGATGACTGTTTCCTCCTCATCACTAACATGGGGGTGTTAGGAGGACTAGATTAGAGAGAGCAAACTCCAGATTACGGTGCATTTGTCTTATTTAGTTGAGATTGTGGTTGCTAAACTCATTCCACCTTCTGCTCCAGACTAACTTTAAATTGAGTGCTGGGGCGATTGTTTGTCTTCAACAGGAGCCTCAGTTTGATGTAATGAATAAAATGAACGACAACGACTCCTGTCGGTTTTGTTTTATTCTTTTTTTTTTTTTTTTATGCCAATAACACCTTTCATAATAAGTGACTGCCTTTATCATGCTGAAGGGGAATGCACAGTAAGGACAAGAAGACAATGGCCCCGCTGGCAGTTTGCTGGAGGTCACATTATACGGCCAATCATTGCTTCATTTGTTCTCGTTAAGCGTGCTGTAATTGTAACGGCGGCTCAGGGACGGTGTTCATGAATGACACCCATGTGTGGCCGGTGTGGTGGATTATTTCTGATCAGCAGGCCTGACAGTGCAGGGAGGATTACTGCTGCTCGTCTCCTAGTTGTTGTTGTTGTTGCTATTGTTGTCGTAGCCTTTGTTGCCGCTGCTGTTGTTGTCTTCGTTGTCAGTTGACTCCATTTTGCAGGTGAGACGCACCAGTAAGCACAGCCTGCAGGGTGAGCGGAGAGTTGTGCCTTTGACAAAGTCCATTCTGTCGGTGGCCTCCAATCAATAAACAACCTCGGCAGCATCCAACTGCACAAACTGCACGAGTGCGTGTGTGTGTGTGTGTGTGTGTGTGTGTGTGTGTGTGTGTGTGTGTGTGTGTGTGTGTGTGTGAGTGCGCGCGCGCGTTGTGTTGAGCTGAGAAGGAAGGAAAAAAACAAACAAACAAACAAAAAAAAAACGTGTAAAACAAGCCACATCTTTTTCCAATCTGATTTCACTGTCTTGAGGAGGAGCAGATGGGAGGGGGTTCGGGTGGAAGGGGCTTAAAAATGAAAAAAAAAAAAAAAAACGGCACAGAATTCTGTCTCTTCTTTCCAGGGCTTGATCCCCCCCCCACCCCACCCAAGAGGGAAGTTGTTAAATTGTAGCTGCATACTAACAACCTCCTCTGAATCAATTACCATTTGGATATAAATGTCACAGCTTTGGAAACTGTCACCGGGCAAAGACTGAGAGAGAAGCCGAGGTTTATTAAGGATGGCAGAGATGCTGATGGTTTCAGAAACACACTGTTTTAAAAAAGAAGAAAAGAAGAATTCAACGTTTTTAAATAAAACCATCATCTTACACATGGATATATGCTGCGGAGGCAAACCCGTGTTTGGGGAGTTCCAGCCAGAGGTTTTAACTGCATTGGTGGAGAAATCGAGCACACCAGAGACACCAAAGTCCGCTTTGTGTAAAAGGAAAAAAATAAAAATCACAGAAACACAATTATAAAACTTTAAGCAAGGCTGCACAAACATCCACAGACTCTACAGACGACCTTCGAACCTTGAACGTTCTACTTTGCATGAAACCGAAACAGGGAAAATTTTCATGTCAGCTGCAGCTTCAAGGAAAGCAATAAGGCCGATTGATTGAAATGTCAATATTGCATTTACTTTTAATAACCTGTAGGCAATAAGGACTTGACGTTTATTATGAGGAGAGGAATCTGTTAAGCCGCTTGCCTCACATGGTAGGCGGATGGTGTTTGTTCGAAGAAGAAGAAGGATGGTATTCACCTCGAGAGAAGCCGGAATCATCGCTTTGAATCATCTACACAACCTCAGACCTTTTATTAAAGGTCGCGTGTTCATCTCTCCTGTCTTTCATTTTGAAGTATTGTGATCCAGCAGAACACAGAGTTGTGTTTTTAAGAGTCAAGTACCAGCTCAATGTATTTTTATACCTCCTCCCTCGGGCTTCCCCTCCGGAGCTTCAGTAACAACAAGTCAGTCAGCCAATCAGAAAAAGGGATCTCCGTATGTCGTCTGATTGGCTGCTTCATAAATGTTAAAAGATATTTAGAAACTGCTGATCCAACAATAGAGATGAGCGAAAGGAATTCAAGCTAAGGAGCCAAACCAAGGCTAAGGGAGTGGCTAAGGGGTGGTGACTGTGACATCACAACGTTATATAAATCCTGAGTCAGAACTGATTTATGATCAAAGACAACAACGTAAACCTTTAGAGCGTATGGACCTTTAATATCTAGATTTAGACTGCAGGGGACCTTTAAAGAGCCTTTAGAGCCAAACTGTGGAGGATTTCAGATTATTTGTTTGACCATTCAGGCATCAGATTTCTCCACTAACTTATGTTTTAATGCTGTTATTTTAATTACAAGTGTTTGTGTGTGGACCTGAAATAAGACAGATGTGTCTCCAGGTGAATCCTCGGTTGACGTATCTAAACTCTGAGCTGTCTGATATGGCGAAGGAATCGCCTCTCGTAGCATCTGAAGTCGGGACCCGTGGCGTGGCGAGCTGGATGCTCAGTAAATCCCTCTGCCTGCTCATTAAACTGCAGAGTCTCTCATTTTGTGCTTCTGCTTCTAAAAGACCGATGGAGGATCTGGTGACAGCAGAGTGAAGAAAGTGATGTAACCGATAAGATAATGCGTCAACTTAATAGCACAATAGCGCAAATACACACGCACACACAGACTCACAGGGTGAAACCAACACCATCCCTGCTGGTTTGGTAACGAGCAGCTCAGGACTGAAGAAACTCATCTCAGAGGTTCGACTCGTGAGATGGAGATGACTACGACCTGACTTCGCCGTTTGCCGCTCAGCCGCACTGCATGTCTTAATGTACATTTTGGATATGATCTATCACTGTCACTGCCCCAACACAGTCGCCTCTGCCACCTCCGCCGCCACCATGTGGGATTTTCAGAAGCCCTGACTCCATCGGGGCATTTATTTATCAGTGAGCTCGCCATCCTCTGCTGCTGCAGTTCAGAGCTCAGTCCACAAATATCACTCGTCTCCTCAACAACTGGGGTCTGAAGCTGTGTCTCGATTCATCCTTCAGAAGATTGTGATGCAACTCAGGTGGCAGATTCCCAAAGCACCTGGGAGATAAAAGATCCACCTGCTGGATTGGTCAATGGTTGGAGGAGAAGTGGATCTGACCTGCTCTCTAAACGGGACTATCTTTAAAAAAAAAAATAATAATAATAACATCATGGAAAACGTTTATTGAGCTGATAAATAAGGGAGGAGGAGGAAACATGTCAAAGAGAAGAGGCGGACTGACGTGATCACATTCTTTACAACACAAAAATTTCACATCTTTTAGTGACTTCGTCCGTCCAATTGGCTGCTAAAGTGCGTCGTTTTTGTTTGTCAGCATTGGTAGATCCAGTTTTAAATGTGACAGTTGGGTCGCTCGGCTACAATAATGGGAATTTCTTCTCCAGGGCTCCTCTTCATTAACAGAAACACACCCATGGCATCGAAAGGTACGCACTTGTGTGCTTCTTTGGCATTTTGAAAGAAAGCAGCATCAACCCTCTACAGTACACAACAGAAGCTCAAAGTGAACTTTGAACATGTCTCAACACTGAAAAAAAAAACCAAGAGCTCTTTTCTCCAAACTCAGTTACAGCTCACGCCCTGCAGAGCTACGAGTGTTTCTGCTCTCTCCCTTCCTCTCTTATTGTTTTTAAACTGAATTTAACTTGTGTGTGTCTCCAAGGGCAATTGAAACCCAATCTGCTTATTTTAAGCACACACACACACACACACACACAGACACACAGTAAGTACAAATATTGAATTGCGCATATTGCAGAAGGTGGAGGGGAAAAAAAGCATGAAAGCAAAAGAATGAAAAAGAACAAGGCTGAACTTTTGGTGTAGAAAACGTCCCCGCCTCTGCTGAGCATGTGTCAGTCAGCCGGCGGCCGTGGCGGGAAGCACAAAGACGATGCCCGCCATAAGATAATGACTGATTGGGTCACAACTGGCTGCCCGTGGCGGAGGGTGAGATATAAGACAGGATCGCCGGCCCCGGCTTGCAGTGAACTTTGCTTCATTTTGCCCACTTAACGGTCCAACGCCACCTGCCAATCAGCCTTTATCACCTCCATCACATCCACTTAATCAGAAGTGCTGGTGTAGGACTCCCTCTAATCAGTCCAATTACACTTTAAGGCCTCGTCTTCCAGCCGGATGTCTTCTCAGTTCAGGAAACTCTTTTGGCGGCGGCCCAGGGAAAGATTTCAGGGGACGACCTTGAGCGATTTTTTATATTCTGCGTCACCTTTATTTAACAATGGAGGTCAATTAAGAACAAATTGTGACTCATGATGACAGCTGAGATAAATGCATCATAAAAAACACACATGCAGCAGAAAAGGGCGCTTGGTGATACTTTGATATTTCCTTCTGCCATGCTGACTGAAGACTCATCGCCGGCTGTGTCATCCCATCTATAAAGCCTCCATCACGGGCTTCAGTCAGAGAGACAGGCCTGTGAAATCCATCTGACTACACATCAGATGTGTTTGTGTGTGTGTGTTTTAACACACTGCAATGTGACAACTCTGCAAAAACATTAAAATTTTGTTATAAACAGTTTGTGCTGATTTAAGATCTCAGAAGACGCAGAGCGGTGATTACCTCAAACATCTGGATTGACTTTAGTACGTTTATGAGTTTCTATTTTTGCTGCATGGACAAAAAAATAAACACAAAAGTGGACCCCCCCTCCCTCCCCCAAAAAAAAGAGAGAACTTCACATCTTTATACACAACTGTAGCCACAAGTTCCACACTGGACCTACCGGAAGGGATCCAGGGAAGGAAAACCACTGGACCGCAGGGTCAGGGGTCAGGGGTCAGGGGTCAGGGATTACTGAAATCCTGACCGTCCAATTTCAGACAAATTATAATCCAAAGAAGACAGAATCAACTCGTCCCATGACCTTGTAATAGTTTTTGACATTCGGGATTTCTGAAACATGTTCAATCTCAGGATCATCACGGCAAATCTGACGGCGCTATCCATCACAGCCAGCTGTAATTACCTGCATATAGATCACTGTCACATGAAAAGGGCCATTTAGGGGAGTCCTGCGTGTGAATGGAAAACATTCAATCAAAATGCCACAGGCGACACGGAGCCGCCGCCAACAGGGGTGATTGAACAAGAACCCTGAACCAGGACATCCCGCGCTGCAGGCGCCGATCCCATGTGGGCCGGCGATCACAAACAGGTCTATTTCCTTTTTTCTCCCTTCCTGTATTGGAGAAGTTTGCTTCTGCTAACGTCCCCAGTGGGAGGTCAAGAGGCCAAAAACAAACATCCCTCGGGTAGAGGCAAAAACTTAATTTTAATATGACAAATTGCATTGCCCCCTACAGGTGGAGGACAGTTTTGAGTTTGCTCTGGAGCTATTATTAGCAGTTTTCAAAACAAGAGGTTATAACACGTCTACAATGAAGTTTGATACTGAACGTAACTTTCAAAACCGACCAACAAGTCCAGGTACAGATTAAACACGCAATCAATGGGACATTTGTCTTATTGAACACAGACAGGAGGAATCTAATCACTGACCCATCAGAAGAAATGCTACTGTCCCCCCTGAGCCACAGCCAGTGTGCGTGAATCTATAAAATTTACTGAAAAGTTGAATGGATCTGCGGTTGAGATAAGATTGAGTCATGATTCCAAAGTCTGAGTAAAAAGGATCAACCTTCATTTTGGAGAGAATAGAAAAAGGTTTATTTTTTTAAAAGCAGCTGTTTTCTTTGGTCTGGACCAAATGACCTGAACTGTAGTGAAGCTTTTCTGGTTACCTGACGATTAATAACAATTAAAACAATCTGATGTCGAGAGGAAGATGAGTCGCAGATCAACGTCTTTTAGATACCATAATTTGAGACCAAATGATTAAAACCGAGGTTTTCATAAAACAATTCAAACTGCTGATGTCGCCGACTGTCGTGGACTCACAACATTTTTTTTTTAAACACACAATCGCAGCAGCAGGAAGATAAAAGGACTACACGACTGAAATACAGAGAGGACGTATAATATAAACAGTCAGGTGAGGCGGGGAGGAAAGATTGAAAGTTATTGTGCAGGTCGAATATAAAATGAATTAATAAAAAGCCATTTCACAGACTAACACTGCAGACAATGAATTAGTGAAGGAAAAGCCCCCCCCCCTCTATGAGAACAGAGAAAAAAGTCCAGGGAAGTGAAACGACCCGCCACTTCGTTTAGAGATAATTGATTTAGATCTTCAGATACTGACGGACAGAGATCACAATCAGCTGCAACGCAATCCTGGATTTTAAGACACTCAGCGGCGAAAATCAAGCAGAAAGTCTGGCTTCTTTTATGCTTTTTCTGTGAACCTTTTTTTCAGTGATTTTGTTGAAATTCAGGAGCTATTTTTTTTTAACTGGCTTCATGGTGCATAACTGCCCCACTGATTTCAGGAATAATTCCAACAAATAGGAATTAGGCGATCAACAAGGAGAGTGAATATTTTTAAGAGTTTTCAGTTTGGGGGTTTTCAATCAAATTGTAAAATATTCTTAAACACAATTCTCTGTTTTATTGCTACTAAAATGTTTACTTAATCTTTAGTAGAAAATGTTTATCTGTCTTCTTATGCGGCTGCTAAAATGGTTACAAAATACAATAAAATGTATTTATGTCAGTGCAGGCGATGAAAGTGAGAGGTGTCAATTTATTGGGATGTTGGTGGTGTAATGACGAACAGCATGTTTGTTTTTACGATGAAAGACGAGCCCGGCCTTAATCTGCGTTTGTATTGGGTTATTTTGTAATTGGCAAAAATGGTAATTTCATCTTTTTACGACGATACTACAACACGATAAATTGCACAAGAAAATATAAAAGGTCTGAATTCGCTCTGCTGCAGTTTTCTGTACTTGACAGGGACTTTGCATCCTCTAATAAACCGACACCTTATCCAGCTTCCTTTCCCAGATACAGTGAGATAGAAGGCAAAATAAATTTCACGTGTGTAAAAAGTCCTCCAACAGATTACACTCAAGCATGAACACAGCACGTTTGCTCAGAGATATATTTTCACCGTATCTGGAAGTAGATGCATCCACTTTTTTTTCCCTTATATTAGCACCTCTCAGGCAAATAAATGCTGTAAACTCAAACCGTATTGACTATACGTTTGTTATTGCCCCTGAGCAAAAATACCCAGGAGGGTGTTCTTCCCCGGGATTATGGCTATGATGTCGGTGCAGCACCAAAGCACCCATAATCACAGAGAACATCCTGAAGGTTACAGCAGCTTTAGTACAATGGCTGCCTGCAAAAAGTCTATGAGCAAGTTTGCTCCCAAGTCATAAACATAAAAATTAAATAAATAAAATAAAGTGGAAAGTGAACATGATTAAAAAATATATATATATATATAAAAATAAAGGCGAGCTAGCAGGAGGTCAGAGAGCACATCCCAGAGGGGGCATAATTCTTTAAATGTGTTGTTTAAATCAGCATAATGACAACGGGGGTGATTTTTTTTAAAAACCTAAATCGTGTGAATAAATTTATAACAGGATGGATTTTGCTAATTATCAGGCAGAGTGGAGTCAAGCCACTCGGCTCTGACATTTTGAATTCATAATTAACCTTGATGTCGTGTTGCTATTTAATTTTCTGAAATTGAACAGCAAAAAAGAAATGGATTTGAAATATTAAACAAAAACAAAAACAAAAAAAAATACCAAACAAAGAGGAGCAAAGGTGGACGCAACAACAACAACAACAACAACAACAACAGATGGATCTTTTGGATCTTTTGAACAACCAATAGAGCTTTTATGAAAAAAATTACCTGCCATTAAGAGACAACAGAGAGACACCTCTTGGAGAAAAACTTAGACTCTCAGTTTATTGAGAACAGAAGTGATTTAATTAATGAGGTAGAAGCTGGAAGGGCAGAGGAACAGGCTGGACCATGATTTGATTTGGAGGAACTGCGTGGTGAGGAAAACCCTGCAGGAGATGAACCAGGACAGACGGAGGGAAGAGGAGGAGGACGTACAAATCCAAACACTAAACAGAAGTCAGTCATATCAGTGAATGAGCTCCAGGGAGTCCAAGAAACCTGGACTTTGATGGAGATCTGATCATTGGACGCGCTGGAGTCCCAAAATATTACAAATAACTTCCCGAGCAAACATCTTTACATTCCTGTCAGACAAACACGAGCTGGATGGGGCCTTTGAATTTTTAACTGGCTGCTGAAACATTTGACTGAAGACTTCACAACTCAATCACAACTGCTGAGTTTGTGTTACTTCAGAGTCCCCTTTCCTAATGTTGTTTTTAGCCTGCGGTGAAGATGGCAGAGCAGCATGGAGAAGAGCTTTTGTTGTAGTGCACGTAGGAGCTGCTGTGTATCAGGTTTGTTTTAAAAAACAAACAAACAAACAAAACAACAACAACAACAAAAAAACCCTTTTTGATGCTGGATTTCTTTGCCTCCCGCTGAGGCTGCTCTGGTGAAAAAGTGTCTGAACTGGGTCACAGCTGTGCTGCTCACTGTGGCTCCACAGCACATTTCGCTTTGAGTGAGAACAATCTGAAGGCTGGGGGAGAAAACGAGCGTGCTTGTTAAACTGCCCCCCCTCCAAGTAAGATGAGAGGAGTGAGAAGCCAGAGCAATAAATCATTAATCCACCATAAAAGGGCTGAGGGAGGAAAAGCAGCATCTCTCCGTCTTCTAATGCGAGGCGGATCTATGTGGCATTGCGGCTCGTATCTTTGCCACCTCCTACGGCCCCCTGGAGATGGAGCAAACTGGAAAACAGTCTGAAGATGGGAAATTTTAAAAAAAGACACCTAAAAGAGTCTTTGAAATGTCCTACACGGCTCTCCAGGTCCCGACCCTGCTGTCTTCAGTCGTCACCACATCAGCTCAGCTCTCCTCCATTTCGACGCAGAAAAGATCAAAAACACTGAAACTTCACAAATTTTCAGTATGCAACAGATTTAATTCCCTCCCAGCCTTCACTCGGTGGAGTTAAAGGTCAGGCATTAAGTGACTTTTCCCCTCCTTAATTACAGCAGGAAATAAAAGATCACCCAATCTGAGGCAGAGTGATGCAGACGCCCAGGTTATAAATTTGTATAATCTCCAGCTCGGTTGGGCCACATTGTCATTAGGACGTGCTCTTATGCCCTCCTTGTATTAATGGCTAAATTGAAAGCGTGACGAGTTACCTGAAGGGGATTTTTAAGCAATCTTCATGATCGGCATTAACACAGGGGTCTAAAGGGGGGTCAGGTCCAAAAGGTCCCTCAAAGGCAAACTTGCAGATTTGAGTGGAGGGGAATCAGTTTCGCTCCCCGCTGACAGGAAGCAGCCGCCTGCTGTGGCGACCTTCTGCACCGCAGCTTTGATCCACAAAGAAAGGAGAAATATTCCTCCAAAAACAGATGGTGCCTTTTCTTTTTTTAATGTTCTCTCCTTTTTACCTGCTCCGCATTTCTTATCCCGTTTTCATAAAACCTTTCTGGCCGTGATTTGATTAATGTGTTTTTATATTTTCTGTGGAACCAAAGCAGGGAGGAAGGTTTTACTGGCCACTGGGGTTCTACCTAGTAAATGAATGAACAAACGCATGCAACCTCACAGGAGAACAATAAAACTCCCATCACCACCAAGGAAAAGGAATATGGTCCATTTAACTATTTTTATTTTTTCGTTATTTTGGATTTGACATATTTTTTATTGTATTATAAGTCCTAACTCTGCACATATTTCTATAATGTTGGAGCGCCTGTAACAAATCATATTTCCCCTGGAGATTAATAAAGTCTGATGACTCCGATTTGGCTTCTTCATCTCTAAATGAGGGATCTTCCCTGTTAGCTCTAACTCGGATTTAAATGCTGGAGACGCGGCTGCAAACAATTACAGTTTAAATGACATGATGAGGACGAGGAGGTAATAACAATCAGAGCATGCCGACGTTAACATGTTCATCAGTTGTTGTTTGTACTGCCCCCCCCCACAAAATGTGACACTAAAAGTAAAATCATTACATTTGAGGAATGGAGAAGTTAAAATTTGAGTCTTTGGAGGCAGATTTTTCAACCAAACGACAAACTTCCTCTCACAATCCTGTTTGCTTGAAAGTCAGGGGACCAGAGAAAATGTTCGGGATTCATCCTCTAAGGATCACGAATGTCAGTGGAAGTTGGCTTAAAGTGAACTTAAAGAAGTTGCAAAGAAGTTGCAAATCTCTACACAGCACCTACAGCTATTTACTTAGCAGTTGGTAAGTAAAGGGATGAAGTTAAAGGCTGAACAAGCTGCTAAAGCCAATTTTACCGATGTTATCATTAGCAACAAAAGCTAATTTAACCAAACAAAAGGCATCTGATAAAACAGGACAGTGTCTATCTGCTTTCATCAGGTGTAGAAAACAGCTCTGAAGTTCTTTATAAGTGTTTTTTAATCCAACTACATTCATCACTTTTATTCTTCTTCTCCGTCAGTCGCCAGCTACATCTTGTCAAAGTGGAGAAATGTTGGAGAGCTGAGGACTAAAAAAAAAAGAAAGAAAGAAAGAAACTCCTAAACCAGGAGGCTGCTATTTTTACACGCCGTTCTATTGCGAGGGCTTACATGATGTCCTTATGAATGGAGGTCAGGTCCTCTGCTCACAGTCAGGCTCTTCATTTAACTGCTGTATTAAAAGGGCCGCACCGGCTAGAATTATGTGGCAGGTCTGGAAATGAACGGCTTTCACTTTATTGCTAAACACACAAAACAAACTCGAGATCAAGGAGCACTTGTATGTGCAGCCTTTGTTGTTCAGACCGGCGAGGATTCTGGGATATTGTTTTCATTTATTACCGTTTTTTTTTTTTTTTTTTTTTTATATCAGAGATCGCACATGCACCATCTGCAACTTGTATCTTGAGCTTCAGTTTGCTTACAAATTGGGGAGGAAAAAAAGAAGTTTACACAAAACAATTCTTAAAAATGGTTTCTCATTAAGGAGAAAACTAACATCTGAGCTGTTGCCCGCAATCACCAGCTAATTGTAGCACCACCTCGCCGCTATTAGGCCTCCGTGGCCGAACTCGCCATTAGCTGATTACTGCACACCCACTATCTTATTAATGTAAATCCCTGAAAGAAAATATGGCTGAGGCACAATATTTATTTAGCAGGCAATTTGCATGGTACACAGTCTCAGTTGGCTTCAATGCTTTATAGAGATTTTTAATGAGGCTTAACCAATCACCAAAGAAGACGATATTCCATCCTGCTGCCTGTTTGAATGAATGAATAAATAAATAACTAAATGACCAAATAAATTACAAGAAGAAAAAGTTTTTCCGCTGCAGGAAGAGGCACCTGCTGAGGTGAACACGCTGCATTTTAATTTAGTGTTTGGGAGCAGAGGTAATCCATCTATGTTTGTATCTCAAGAAATATAATTTAGATCCGGCACTTATCTTGTCTACACCGGGTGATATACAATACTCCTCTCTTTGTTGACTCTTCTGTTATAAATTAATTAGCGAGCTTGTCTCATTTCTCATCTTGTGGCCTCTGCGGTTTGGTTGGAGTGCACCTTAGCAAAACAACAACAACAAAAAAAAAAAGACAGAATCATAATTGATAACAAGGCAGCTTTATTGATTTATCCAGTGAAAACAATGTCTCGTTCTCAAGCAGCCTGGGAATATGTCGACATGATGGTTCTTGTTTATCATACTGTATCTCTATGTTGTCTTGTCTTTCAAGGCCTGCAAATATCTACGAACACAGTGCACATTTCCCGACTTCTGTTCCTCCCCATTAAGGCCTGGAGAAGACGACCGCCATCACCTCAGCAGCTCTTGGCTCACCGAGCCCTCATCCCGTCTCATGCTGCCTGGGCAGCTGCCAATATGTCCTCATTTAAGAAATCGCCCGGGCTGACAAATGGCTGCGCTCTCTGTCACGGCGGCTAACATAGTGCCGGGCTGCCCTGCGGGGTCGACGGAGAGGTGCTCAATCTGGTGTGACAAAAATCACATCTTGAGTCGCCCGGCGGCGGGACAAGAGCACAGGGGGCTCGTGCTGATGACAGACCGCCAAATCAGAGGGATCGCCTCTGCAAATCCCTTCCTGCTGCATCCTAACTGGGTTATCTCCCCGTCTCATTCTGTAGCTGCGTTATCTGATTTTCTACAATTCTCTTCCAAGGAAAAAAACAAAAAGAAGTGTGCAACTAAGGGGCGGACGTCTTTCCAAATCAATACCAAATCAATACAGCGAAGTTCCTTTTGATTCCTTGTGTGGAAGGAAGCAGTTTTCGACTGAGGTGGCTGCGCCTCGTCTACCTGAAGCCATCCAACCAGGAGCCGTAATAGATTGATGTCTGTTTAATTAGCTTGTCATGATAAATTAATTTGACCTTCTTAAAATAGTGCATGCTCAGCAAAATGTTCAGTGTTCGACTGAAGCCATACACTTATTTTTATATGACTTTAACCTCCGCTGAAGGATTTCTTCACTCCTTCAGAGGGACAGTGGGGTTATCTGGGGCAGGGTATTCCTGTGGAGGGGGTAGTAACCTCTCTGTCGTCAAAATGAGCTAAATTTGGTGGCGTGTTAATTTTGGACTCCCCTCTTATCTCGTGGATGGGGCAGATTAATGTGGTTCCTTGTCACAGTGAGCTGGCAGATCCAGGACAGTCTGCCCCCGTCCCCAAGGCGACTGCGGGCTTTTGGTTTCTCACTTGTCACGAAAACAGCGACATATATATGAATGGCAACATCTGGGCTGTGTGTAACACAACTCGGCCTCACACAGCGGGGACTGGCTTTCTTTTTAACTCCATTGAAGCTTTCTGTGAACGTGAAGCCGGCACGACTGAACAGAAAGTTCTAAATTTGGACTTTCCCCTCGAAGCACCGCGGCTTGTCAAGATGCATTTTCAGCAAACACCAGTCGGTTTCTTTTTCAAACATGCTGCTTCTTCCTGTGTTGCTTCGGCGTGGAGGAACGTCAGGTGGGGTCTGTTTGTAGAAACCTTAAACTTAACACCATCCTTGGAAAAAAATATTCTTCCTTATCTCCTCAGGCGGGCCTCAGCATTTTCATTTAACACGCATTTTGTGTTCGCGGCCTCGTCTGCACAACCCCAGTTTTGGAAACACTGCTGTCCCTCCCACTGTGACATCCCTCATTAGCTTGGGAGCTGTCGTTTTGTAAACTGTAAATTTGTCATCTTCAGAAGAAACCAAAATCGAAAACTCTATTGTGGTTGGGTGGTACAGTCTGTCAGTCAGACAGTAGCCCCACCCTCTAATCATCTCCTCCTTTCTAGTCTATATTCCTCTAAATGGAGCATCGTTTAAAAAATTTAACATCATGTTGTATGGAAGATTGTAAACTACAGAATGACACCATAAACTCATCAGGAAAACGTTTACTGAGCTGATAAATCAGGTAAGAGGAGGGACACCTTCTTTTTACAGCCCCTGATGGTCATTAGACAGACCGAAGGTTTAAACCTCTTCAGTGTTCATTCTCTTATTTTTGGCACAGAAAAAAACAAAAAAAACTAAGCATCAAGATTACACAACTATTCGTTACCAGAATAAAAACTTGCTTACTGCAAGTTGACAAGATCACAATTTTCCCATCATATATAAGAAATGAACAAAGGCCCCCTTTTTCGTATCTGCATTAAATCGGTGTGTTCTAACGGGTTAAGAAACCTCTGAGCAACATTTCCCCATTACCTATTATTTCTCTCTTCGTCTGTCTCAAATCCTGGTCTGCAGCTCGGCTCAGCCCAGAGCTCCACAGCTCTGCTTACTCTGTGTATTATGTGAGGAGAATAAACAACAACGGCGCCCCAAGACAGCAGTTAGATGACGAGCACAATGCCAACAAACCGAATGTAAACACAAGCCTGCCTGTGTGAACACCTGCTCATAGAGATTAATGTGGGCACGGGGGCCAGTAAAAAGCATCATTATCATTCAGTCGGCTCTGTAATACAAGGTCAGGCCAGATGTTCTGTGGATAGACGACGGCTTATCAATACTGTTGCTTTCTCATTATTAGACGGGACCGTGCTGACGTAAACTATAACAAAAAAAGAATTCCAGAGAACAATTATTAACTCGTACGAGGGATTAATATCGCCAAAAGGTAGCTTTGATAAATTGCTTGATTCCGATTATTCCTCTTCATTTCGGGGGAAACAGCTGCTCAGGTCAACGACGACGACGCGACTGTCACAGCAAGGTTAGAAAACAAAACAATCAAAACAGGATCATTTTTGGGACATCTGTTGGCCCAAGACTCGTGATCTGTCTGGAGGTAACTCGTCCTCATTACTGCTGCTGCGGTGCCCTCGAGCTAAACCGTTTTAACCTTTTTTTTTTTTTCTTTTTTTTTTTCCTGTACGGAGAAGAAGCTTCAAGATATGTTTAAATAAAGGTCACATGAAATTTCATCTGTTTTTGAATTTCATCTGCACAAATGGACGCTCGGGCTTCTTACAGGTTCAAATTGGTTTGTTTTATGATTCAACCGCAGGCTGTTTCGCATGCGAACAAAATTAGGCCGGAGTCGAACACGACTGACGCCTAGCGAAGGCAGAGTCATTCACGGACAGTAAACTCCACACAGGAAGACGCAGATTTATCCCAATCAAAAAAAATTAAAACAACACTTTGTGACTTGTCTCTATTGATTTGCAATCAATTGAACACATTTAAATTCCTCTGTGACGTCAACAACAGGTTTCTCCACAACGGCCATCTTGGCAGTGACATGAATTGGCAAGTTGAGCGAGCGTGATGCCACAGTTTGTGGCAAAGGTATGTAAAAATCTGAAAGTGTCTCCCCACATTCAGGAAATTACTCAAGACTCATCTCAATGCTGCTTCAAACATTGTCACCGATTTGTCCTTTTATTAATTATTACCAGAGATATGAAAGAATGTATTATTATTATTATTATTATGGTGAAGCTGAGCAGATGCTGAACTTCTCTATCGATCTTGTACGCTATGTTAACTCTCAGACATAACGAAGACAGCCTCCGACTCTCACGCTCACACTGATGGTGAGCAAACAAAAAGATTTCACCTTCGACTTTGCCGACTTCGCCTATATTCAGCCTTTCTTTCTACTCCTACACAAAGTAAGAAGAACAAAAGATAAACATGGAGGTACAGATGGCTGGGAAACGAAGCTCTGTCTGCAAATTTCATTCAAGGCCACATTTTCTGACAAGCCAGATTATTGGTCATTCAGGAAATCAATCATGCATTGACCGTTGCCTCAAAGCAGCAATGATCTGGCAGAAATTCAACCTGTGATTCTGAGTTAAACAAGCCATTTTTGGAGGCAAGTCAGACTGAATCCATCGTGTCTGCCTGGCAGTTATAACTAAAGATCTATGCTCCTTAACCATGGGGTAATAATTAAGACCACCCTTGTTCCTGTTCGGTGTGATAGATTATCTGTTTCAACTGAGCATCTGGTCTGTCAAACACTGAAAGCCAAAAGCTGATTTGGGAGGAAGGAAACTTTCTGAAAATAGATTGTTATGCCTCAAATTAACACTTCAACTGAGACGTGCATCTCATTTCTTTCTTTTAAAATGGGATTGTGCACTCGTGAGTGACGTCTAAAATACATGACTGCACTGGAACTTGTTCTGGTAACGTGGCCTCTCCACATACCACAATAAGACCCAAGACCTTCTGCACTAAAGAGCAGCTCCGAGGTCCCTGCAGTAAAGGATCTATGTGGAGAACAAGGGGAGTAACCACACCTTTCAGAAGACAGACTGCACTCCTATCTTCTTCAACAAGCCCTCCATCAGCGTCGCTCTGACGTGTGATTTGGCTGGCTGGGATCCTGAGTGGCAACCTCATCCATCTTTATCGCCGCTTTGGGAAGCACGCAGCGATGGGCGTCGGATGACAGGCGCAATAGAGCTGGCGGCTTTATCTGTCGCCGCGCCTCCTCGGCTTTCACCCTCAGAGAGCTCTGAAAAACGGCTTCTTCAGACTGATAGCAGAGTGATGAATCAGGGATGAGGGCCCAGAGGCCGCTCCCCTCCACCTACACCATTATTCCATTCCCAACTTCATTCATAGTATTCATGTAAGGACGCCGCCGCCGTGATGTTGAGTGTGACTTTGCAAGTTGATGCAGAAAGAAGACGGGAAACATTTATAATCAGGGGAGAATAAAAAGGGGGGACTTTTTATTTACCTTGATTTATTCCAACAGATGGAAGATTTTAGGATTTATTCATTCTGTTCCAACGTGAACATTGTACGTTATTTTTGTCCCTCTGTCGTCCTTTCTCTTTTAAGCTTTGACATTTTGTTAACTGCCTCCTTTTTCAGCCACAGTCAAGCTACTACGAGTTGTCAAACACACTAATGCTCATAAAACATAAAGGAAGACACACTCAACCTCCACCGCGCTCTTTTTAAAATATATTTATATATTTAAATCCACACAGTAAAGTGAGACAGTTCAACTGCAGCTATTAAGATATGCCGCTTAATAATGAATGAGCTGTGTGTAGGCGTAATAAGCGCGGCTAATACAATGGGTCTTTGCACAATATGTTCCTCAGCGTATAAATTAGTGCCATTTTAAAAAAGAAAAGGGGGGGAAACACTGCTCACACTTTAATAATGAAGAAATAATTACGTTATATTGCTGCAGGTCACGGGTTGTTCTTTGGTTGGTTTTAGCAATAAAAGCTCATGTGGAGTTGACTGACTTGCCACTGAAGGTTTGGAACTGGGATTCATTAACACTGGATCTGTAAGGATTTATTTTTACTACCAGTAAAAAAAAAAAAATCAATATGATCAGAATTTTTTTAGAGCCATCGAAGCTCCAATATTGTCTTGGTGACCTTTCTTTTCTTTTTTTTTAACGACTGAAGCGTTGTCTGGCTTTAGTTAATTATAAAGATAAATTTTATTACCAAACATTAAGTTTAAAAAAAAAAAAAAAAATACAGCACTTCTTATACCTGACAAAAGCAGATCATTATTTAACATTCAGCCACACAGTGAGCTGATCAAATCCTACACAGCTACCAGCTGTAACTTAACATTTGCTCTAAAGTGTTTGTGATGCCTGAGAGGGGGAAAAAACTGCACAGCAGTAATGTTCCATTAACTTGCAATATCTTTACATGCTAGCCGCCTATTAAGAAATTCACCGGTTTCATTTTCTGAGCCATTTCTCGCCAGCTATCTGTACACTTGTCAGCAAGTATTAATGTGCAAATTAAGCTTTGAGATGTAGCTGAAGGCTTTATTCCCACATCTTATGCATAATGGTCCTGGGTGCACTGCAACAGCCACTCATGTGTCCAGAAGGAGCACAATCCCTCAGCAGCTGATGATGACGTGGTCCGTTTCAAAATAAATGGTTTAAGTCCTGGTTTAGGTTTATACAGATGTGCTTTCCATTCCCATTAGAAGATGGAAGACATACTGTGACTTTTATAGGTACCCTCTGCTTCTGCTGCACTGTATTTCAGACATTTATTACTCCACTACATTTATTTAACAGCTGTAGTTAATGTTACGTATTAGATTATAAGATTTTACATTAAAAAAAAAAAAAAAAAAATCTAAACACCCATAACATGCCACGCAAAGATTAAAGCTGCGGTTCTCAATGAGAGAAACGGGGTGATTTCCTCTCTAGGTGTCTCAGTTTCATTTTAACAATTTGAGGGATAATTTTGACATTTTTCACAGAATAAACTCGGATAAATGCCCCAAAATAAATTATTTGGAGTTTCCTCCATCAAACTTTTGTTGTCAGATTTTTCTTGTGGCCCATTAGAAGAGCCCAACCCCGACATTGGAAGGCTAAAAATTAAAATACCTAATTGCACATTATGTAAATTGGATTATCTCCACTTCAACCATCTACCGGAGTCAAAAGCTACTTCCTAAATGCTAAAAATCTATCATGTATATCAAGTATGTTCTTTCAGAGGGGCCAAAACAAGCACTTTTTATACTTGAAAAGGAATCTGCTGATGACTGTGCTTTTATTTAAGTGGTAATATGAATGCAATACCTCGTGCTGTGTTGGTACTTGTACTAAAGTAAAAGGTTTGAACCCCCCCCACCCACCCACAACGCACAACACACTGTTAGACGGATACTTTTAAAAGTAGCCCTCTCTGTGGATCCTCTTCAAGTGAAGTATGAAGATAAAATGTCCTACGCAGCCAGAAAATAAAACAGCTCAGTAGGAAATCCAAAGAATCCCCAGCACTCTGTGATATTCAACACTCTGGATGGCTTTAGTCATCATTTCTCTCCCGCGCCTTACTGAGACATCCATCCCTGTCAAAACTCAGAACAATGAGGAAAACAAAACTTGTGGGCCATGATAAGCTGTCAGCCGTGCTCATCTGGAGGCAGAGCGCTGTCTAACCCTTCCATGGAGGGAGAGGACTTACTGGCCCTGAAACAAATCGAAACAAGAGTCCAGGCAGAACATTTGGGAAGCAATTAGTCCCGTAACATCAAGGAGAATTGCACCGCGACGGCTCTGTGTGTGAAAATCAACCCGGAAACCTGCCGTATGATACAAACAGGCTGCTGGTGAACATATGAAACTCAAAGCCTCAGACTTCTTCGGCGGCGGCCGACACATGACACAATGACAGCCCGAGTGTGAATGCTGGTGACCTCCGATCGTCTGCAATCTCCCATCAGGAAAAGTAAAACTTTCCTTGTAAACTTTCCTTTTTTCACAACATCCTGGTCAAGCAGAGAAGAAAGCCGTCTCCTTGCAGCTTTTATTTGCCCTTTATGAAATTAGGAGAGTGGGGAGAACAATTCCATCAGTGATTCCATTTTCCCCTTCGCAAACTGCATATTGCTCATTAAATATTGAATGACAGGCCTGAGCTTCCTTGCATTTTGATTGTTTTTTTTTTTCCATATAAAATTGTTTATGGCTGACGGGTTAATACCGTCAGTAGAATGTCAATGGGAGTGTTTTAAATGATGCAAATTTGCAAAAATTTGGCATTTTTCTGCATTATATTCACTTTATAATTCGTCAGAAATGACGACGTAACATCCAGATGCTGTGGAGGTAATCATGATGCTGCATTTTATTAAAAACGCTCAGTTTTCCTGATGTTTTGACCTAAATTAAAAACACTCCATGGTCCAACAGAGCTATCAGGAGAACTGGACATCAGATACATCCTGATTTGACTTTTCATTGTTAGACCAATTCATCCACACCTGAACTTTAGACTGTCTTAATCTAAAGGATGCTGCATGTAGCTACGTGAAGGCCTTCTGAGAAGAATTTTTTTGGTTTGTTTGTTTGCTTACATATATTTATCTTTTATTCAGGTGTACTTTTGAAACAACTTACAACAAGTGGATCCTTTAAAGTCCTCTGATTAGGCTCCATCCTGCTCACTACCACATCGAACTGGTCTACAAGCCATTTCTGAGACATCCTGACCCCCTGATGTCCGGCTGCAAAGATTTCTGCATGCCCTTTCTCTGCGATCATTATATTTCATCTTCCAGTATATCCTTTAATCTAGTAAGTCATCAGATGACTCTGACACATTTATCAAACACTTTTATCAAACCATGTCGTTGTCTGTTTGAAAAGCAACCTCGTCAACTTGTTTTGAAGCTTTCAGATCAAGGTGGCTGTTAGCTAATGACGAATCATAGAGAGCCACCGCATGAACAAGAGAGACGGTGACAAATACTAGGAAGGAAGTTGTGTGTGAGTGTGTGTGTGTTTTTATAAACACTTTGAATTATTAAACTGACTGCATTACTTATT
Source organism: Remorina albescens (assembly GCA_034769265.1). Taxonomy (NCBI): domain Eukaryota; kingdom Metazoa; phylum Chordata; class Actinopteri; order Carangiformes; family Echeneidae; genus Remorina; species Remorina albescens. The sequence goes on from CM068493.1 coordinate 1,731,705, forward strand.
TAGGGATTCAATTAAAATTTTGTCTGCTCATTAGTGACATTTGTTGCCTCTGGGGTTGGATGTGACAACATCACACTCAGAGTTTGTGGAGTTTACTCGGGTTTTCTCTGACTGCAGCGTTAGCGTCGCTGCCTTTTCTGCTCTGTAGTCCCGGAACGCTGACGTTCGCTGTGATCATAATGTACCACAAGACAAGCACACTGGCAAGATTTGATTATCAATAAACTCGGCTGAATTGAGAAAGTACTTGCCACAGCTTGCTTGACAAGCTCTGACTACCACCCGTCCACTTGGCTGGTGAATTATGAAAACCATTGATGGATGAAATATGAACATCAATCTTTCTCAGCCCCTGTCGGCTGAATAAATTACTTTTTAAAGTTCGTTGCCATGTTTGCAGACATGTGCTTTAGAGAATGCTCATGCCTCCCTGTCTTCCCCTCCCTGCACATTTTATCTCCAGAGTTGGAGGGAAATAATCTTTGAGGCGGAAAGTGAGTTACAACGAAAGAACGAGGATATTTCGTGGAGGCTGTCTGGATTGACGAGAGGTTTTTCCTATTGAGTGCACGGGGCATGAAGGCAGCAGAGAGGCAGGTTGATTGTCTAATGATTTGTCTTATTTTAAAATCGATAAAATATGATACAGTGCTCAGAAAATGTCTGGCGTCAGGAGCCATTCATTCTGATACTGTTCACACTCCATGGCGTTCCCTTTAAGTAATGCTGCTCCATGGCAAGGGCATTTCTATATTTTTAAAAGGTAAAAAATTGGGATGTATTTCTTGTCCCTTCCCCCAAGTGAACATAAATAATACACTTCAACACAAAAGAGAAAAAAAAAAAAAAAACCCGACAAAGTGGAGTGTGACATTTACTGGATCAGTTCCAAAGACATTTTTCCTGCTTGCGAATTCCCCAATTCCAATTTGTGTCTGAGACCTTACCCCTGTAAGTGTCTGAGTCCTCCTGAATTCTTTGTGAATAGTCTGTCTGGACTCATGAATTTTTTATGGCATAAGCGCATCTTAAAATGCAAATACATGTCTGTCCACAGAGTGAGGAGGCACAGTTAGAGACAGGTAACAGTGCCTCGGGTAAGAGAGGGATGTATATCAGGACATATGTATGTTATCTTTTAATATTTGCAATACACCTTTTAAAACAAAAATACAATAAAGCCATAATATTTGACCTTTTCATATGAAATAGTCTAAAAACGACCAACCTGTGGTAGATATTTGTTGAAGATTCGAAGTAATTCAAAGGTTTCCTTTTTTTAAACCAAGTCTTGCTATTTTTTTAATATACATGAACTTTCTTTCATATTTATATTACTTGTATTATTTGAGAGAGGAAGCCACATTTAGTTTAACTGAACATGGTATAATGACAATAAAGATAATTCTGATTTATCTGTTCTAGTATTTGGCTCTCTTGGAGTTCCATGGCATCATATTATGTGCTCAGATTCTGGGATGCACAGTTTGCCCTGCAGCCCGCAGCGTTTTAGCCTGAAGCTTCAGTGTCAACGTGGTTCTGGATCTGAATGTGTAAGAGTTCACCCTGAGATATGATCATTTTGGAAAGTTATTGTTTCATGCAAAAAAATAATAATAACTGGAAAAAATATCAACCAGTGATTTGAAAAAGTAATTAGCTCAATGTGCGTCAACATATCACTTCTTGTTTTATTGTGACAAGTCCTACTTTTCCCTCTCACTTCAGGTATACGCTTCCTTCTAGATCTGCGGGGATCAATCCCAGAATATTAATACTACAGATTCTACGTCTCATGATGTTGATGTTGGACTCCTTTCAGATTAAAGCGACAAGCTTTGTTCCAAAAAGTCGGAGAAACACTCTTTTCATGTGTTATTGATCAGTTTGGATCAGCTTCTCTGAGCTTCCTGTTTGTATTTAAGGCCCTGCCTCTGATTCCCGGCAATCAATCGTGATATTACTCCTCAGAAAAGTTTGAATATTTGCATCATTGAGGGGAGACCCCTGAAGTGCACAGGATCGCTTCAGGCTTCAGTCGTCCTCGTTACAAATTCAGAGGCGGACCACAGAGTACGGACTGACCGCGATGCTCTCTGACATGTTGCGTGAACAGAGTAAATTCTAAACAAACTTTGGCCGAACGAATAACAAACAGCTCGTCTCTGTTTTGATATGTGGTGCATTAAAGGTCTTTATGATCCTCCATTAAATACTCCCCCTCTTCTCGTAGTATACCTGCTAATGGATTTTATTTCCAGGCACGTGCTGTGTGAATTATATCCATAGTCATTAATCCCATCAGTGCTTCTGCTTAAAAACTGAGGAACAACAACCAGATCCAATCCTGGATCTGTGGGATCCAGATCCCAACCACAGAGGCCCTAGAGTAGTCCAGATGTCCAGAGTCAGATGGTCATATTGACAGAGCAGCACAGTCAGAAAAGTGAAAGGACGGTGACGTTGACAAAGTGTTGAAAGTCTAATTTGCACAAACCACTTTGTCTGCATGCTGTTTCATCTCGCACTTTTAATGCACTAATTAAAATTTGACCTGCTGAATGGTGCTAAATATGCCCACTCTGGGGAAAAAAAAAGAGCTCCATTAGCAAAATAACACACCGCATCTCTGACTGGTTCTTCACAATAAAAGCCTCTGGACAAGAGCCAGTGGACAACTTTCAGTATAAATGACCAAATAATGAAAGCTTGCATTTTGCTTTTTCTTGTGCTGCAGTGTTTTGAACTCTCAGGGCCACCGTAACAACAGGACGTTTTTGGTATTTCCCACATTAGCAGTAAAGACAGTTGTGGCATTTTACGACAACACAAAACGACTTACCTGTAAATGTTAATATATTTTATGACCACATGATCGTGGCTGAAATGACTACGTAATAAATGAAGACATGAAGTCGTAAATGGGGAACAAACTTAATCTGTCTTTGGAATTTGTTGCTCATCTGCTGTTTTTTGTCCAAAAAAAGATAAATGAGGTTTCAAAATATTCTCTTAACGCTATCAAAGAAAAATCAGCTGCAACATTTTCGCACTTACATTCCAAGCACGCGCATAATTTTTACAAATCTTAAAAGCTTGTTCCATCGCACTTTTATCCAATTCACAGGCTGCACTTTGGAGCAGTTATTACCTCAGAGCGACTGATTTTGAAGACAAATAAGAAAATGTATCATAAATATATCCCATTACTGCTGCCCACAAATTATGGATTACTTTTAGAGTCACTTTTGTGCTACCTGGTTTTTGGATAGATAACAAAGAACAAAACAACAAAAAAAAGCCATAGTGTATGACTGTTGTCTCCTGACTCTGAAAGCACAGCTTTTGTCTCCATAATAACGTCTCTCTCTGGGTTCAGAAGCAGTAAATATGGAGCTGTGGGCTCTCAGCGTGATCAATAATTCCTTCAGCCCCAGATTCCACACTGATAAAGCACTTTGATGTGGACCGAAGTGCCAGAGAGAAGGGCCGTCCTAGGGGGACAAAATGTGAGGAAAAGAGGCTTCATTATTTCAGGCAGCTGTCAGCGGGTCATATTCAATTAGCTCTAATACGTTTGTCAGTTTGGGGGGAACAAAGCAACAGTATGGAAGAAGGGGCAGATAGATGGGTAAATAAATAAAAGCTCTGGTAATTTCAGGAGCCTCTCTCTCTCTTTCTCTCTCTGTTCTCCCAGAGACACCAAATCAGAGCGGGATGCTCCGCAGGCGGTTCGACACCCATCAGAGCAGGAGCATGTTGTGAGACCGAAAAAACAGCAGTGCAATCAGCTGAATGGTGGCAAAACCCAAATACCTCTGACGCCAACCGACCATTTCAGTGCCACTGAAACATGTTTCTGGGCATGAATGGCGACGGAACCCACCAAAGACACGTTTTCAAAACATAGTTTAGGTTCGGAGCCCTGATGTGCTAAATTCCTGACTTGTTTTGTGCACATTTATGAGCCTTTTTACTAGTCTGTGGAATTAATTTCCCTGGATTCAATCATTTGATAATAAAAAGTACACAAGCCGTTCTGTACAAAGTGACAGCGGATGCAATGTTTGCTAATTAATTCTGAGATGAATTGCTATTCAAAGAAGCTAATTTAGTTTGATTATTAGAGGTTTGGTTTTTCTTTTTTTTAATTCGGTTCATGCCTATTTGAGTTGGAAATTTACAGTAAACCATGAACCTTGAGTGGTTCAGCTATTGAAATTACATTAACTTAATTGCCCTGTGCAGCATGGTGGCATAGTGGTTAGCACTGTTGCCTCACAACAAGAAGGTTACGGGTTCAGTTCCCGGCCTGGGGCCTTTCTGTGTGGAGTCTCCATGTACTCATGTTTCCTCCCACCATCCTAAGACATGGATGTCTACGTTAATTGGTGACTCTAAATTGTCCGTAGGTTTGAGTGTGAGTGGTTGTTGGTCTCTGTCTGTCCCTGTGTGTTGGCCCTGTGATGGACTGGAGACCTGTCCAGGGTGACCCTGCCCTTGTCCAATGTGAGCTGGGATTGGCTCCAGCACCCCTCTTTCCTATTTGAATTAGGTCATCAGTGTTTACTGACACTTTGATTTACTCCACAAACAGCTGCTTCAGTCTCAGTGTGTGTAAACAAACACCTTTTTTCCTCCGCTTCTCTCTGAACTGCTCCTTAAAGGCTGCTGCTAAATTAAATATTTGGCTGCTGCCGAGATGAACCCGCAGACTTCAAGAGGGAAACGTGACGTAAAACCACGATGAGGGCTGAATTCATAATGAAAAGATCGGAGGAAATAATCAAGCAATTTGTCAAATTTAAAATAAATAAATAAAAATAAAACATTCATCACCATCTACATGCGGCAGCTTCAATGTAAGTTATTATTGTTTGTTTCTAATGTGTGTCAAAAGAGCCTATTAAAGCTAGAGAGGCGGTCTGCCCCGGAGCAGTCATTATTCCTCGGACCTCACGGAGCAATTAGCTCTCCAAATTTAGTTTTGAGTTTTGGAACATATATTGGAAAAAAAAGAAAGAAAAAAAGACACTCTTCATCTTCACCGCTGCTGCTGTGTGGAAGTCAATGTGATAAGTGCGCTTAACAAACTTTGCTGATACAACAATTGTGTTTCTTTGTTTGACACTCCAAAAAGTGGAGCCACGTTTGAACCGAATCTGGCTCCGCTCAAGGTCGAGCACGGACCCGGTGTTTGGTTTGGACTAGAGAGGAAAATAACAAGTGAACAAACCTGAACAGGTGGATGTCACAAGACAGTAAAGTTATTGCACAAAGAGCGCATTTTAAAATTAGCCCAACAAACGCATCAGTTGCATTTCACTGTGATGAAAAGGTTATGGGAATAAACATAGGCACCATGTTTGTTTACCAGTCTACAGGATTAATATGACGAGTGGATGAGTGAGTCACCCAAAAATCACGTTTGTTGGGGTAAATTTACTTAATTCAACCGCCCCTGAGTGACACAATGAACAACGCAGCAAACACAACTTTATATTGATTTTCATTAAGAAAGAGAAAAAACCTTAAAAACATTACAAATAACGTGCAAGTAAAAAGAGCGACATTATAAAATATAACCAGTCTGAGTCTGAAAAGGAAAGAGTGCATCACATCTTATAACCATTAGGGGGTGACTCCACTGGTCTTAAAAAGAAGTCAGACTGAAATGAAGGGTATGGGAAAATGGCCCGACTTCTCTCTTGAGTTATTAGCTCAGAAAAGAAACAATCAAAATCAGTGACGCCCCCCCAAACCTTAACAATAAACTAACTTTGTAAGAAAAAGGAATCAACTCTTCAGAGGAGTTTTGGACTTTCTCTTTTGCCTCTTGCTGCCTTCTCTTTTAACCAATCCCACCATCCTCTGCCTGATTTGTATGCACCACCCGTGCATTCGGTAGCTTTCAATCCATCTAAGTTCTGCAGTGCACCTCTGATTCAAATGACTTTCAATCTCTTTGTTCTGGGCAGCGGTCCAGGCCAGAGGGCCGGAGAATGATGCATCAAGGTGGTTTATTAATATGATATGCTGCACAACCACCAACGACGACATTCATATTTCTGCCCTGCCGCCTCTGAGCCCAAGAACAAGATCACCCCGAGGTACCGCTCCTGTTATACTGCACCGGTCGACCCCCCCCAACAGACCCCATAAAAGCTGCATCTCTGCCACCAAATCATCTCCTGAAACGCCATCCATCACTCCGAGTCCTGGGTTCCTGCCATATTTGTCACTGACTGTGACAGACAACCTCTAATTGAAAGGTAGCATTTTCAGTTGGTCAAAAAGATGTTTGAAAACAGGAAGCAATGGGCGGGGTCAAATTCTTTTAACAAGGCAGACGACTTTTCCATTGAACTTGTGCCGCTGAATACGATGTCAAAGAATCAGCAGTTATAATGAAGTGATTTCATCGAGGAAAAATAACAAGCAGCACATTCAGTCTGCACTGAAGAAATCTATAAAAAGGGCAGAAACTGCACAATCTAGATACTCATTTTATTGATGGTTGGGTTGCCAAAGGCATGTTAGCATCTTCGGACCAAAATCTTTTCCTGGAACACAACACCAAATAAAATACTGTTTACTATCCTCAATTGCAGAAGCACATCATATCCCAGCATCAAATTTATTCAGTTAAATCAGATATAAAAAAAGAGCCTATCATTGAGGAGGGATGGAGCAGAATGTGAAACATGCTGGTTTCACTTCACCACTAAAGTAAAGTAAATTTCAAATCACAAACATTGTGCAGCATCCATCATTTAGCTCTTTTCTTCAGATAAGGAAAAACTCCATCGAAAGATGTTTTAACTGGGAAATAAAATTGAAGAAACTCAGGAGGAGCAACAAAGGAGCGACTTCTCTTCAGGAAGGGGGAAGAAATAATCCAGCTCTGAGATCTGTTCCCACGGGGCTTTATGGCCAAAGATGACTGCAAAACAGTATTGGTAATTTGTTTGAACTTTTAAAGGTCTGTTATGGTTTTTGCAAAAAGCAAACTGTTGTGTCTGTATGAAAAATTAAGCTTTTGTGTAATATTAATTATGCGAAATCTCATTAGGAGATCTCATACTCAACAAAAGGTCGTCGAAATTAAAAGAATTTTGTTTGCCCGTACCCTCTATATGGACGTGAACGTTTTCTGAATTTATGTTTTAATGTCACACATCACTATGAGTTAAAGGACATTAGCAGTAAAGTTATTTTTAACTTTTAATGTTTACTCATTATTGTAGATGGGGGGTTAAGCTTCTGTTGCGTTTACAAGAGCGGACCATACGCTGTCTGATGGGACGCAACACTGATTCGGTTTCGGAAAGGAATGAGACACACCAGGTGGGTTGAAGCTAGATAAGTGTTAACATTGGTTGTTTTATTTCCACTGCTGGTGCAAGTACTACTTGTTCAGTATATTTAGGAGATTTTTAAAACATGAGGAACATGTTCTCCTGGGTGATGGTCCACTGTCAGATCAGTCTGCTGGTCTGCGGCTGTTCGACATCAGGAGACATGAGGACGTGGTTAACGGCAGAAGTGGAGGCCATTAGCGGGCCGTGGACGTTCAATTAGCAGTGAGACTCACACAGGTGTGTTGATCACAGTGTCCAAGGTGGAATGGGGTCCAGGGCATCTGTCGACTCCGGCGGTTCCTGCCAGGGAAGCTGCTCGTGGACATCTGTTCATCACAGAATCTCCTCCCCACTTAACACCAATGGCTCCTGACACTGCCTTAATCACTGCCATTGAATATTTTATCCTCTGGCATGTTCCCCCCGTCTGGCTTCACATCTGCAGGCTCTCGCACACGTGTGTGCACACTCGCCGATGAAGTGTACTGTCGCCAGGCAGCGCCACCGCCGGATAGAACTGGGCTAGAGTACAGTATGTGGCTGCGAGTGCGATCCTCGGCGGAGGAAACCTAGATACACCAGTGATAACCTGTATATCAAGCTCTCAATCTGCCACGCGCTGAAGGGGGAAAATAAATAGCCTTCATCTCGGTGAAAGTGTAGTCTCTCCTCGTCTGCAAAATGGTAACTCTTGCCCTATTGTGAAAGTGGGACACGCCGAAGCGCCGAGGGAGAAGAGACGACAACAACGACAAGGGCACTGGAGCAGGACGGCAAAGAGGGCTTGTGGAATGATGATGGGGGGGGCATTATAGGTTCCCTCACTCCCTACGTACATCAGCATTGTCGCATCTCACTTATATCATCTGCATTACTCAGACTCCCCAGGGCCATCGCGTTTGGACGACCTCCCCCTCACCGTGCCACACTGAGATTACATGTTGACAAAGCAATCAATGGAAACCGGCCCCAGCCCACAAATATCATCTTTGTCCTCATCTCCACCGAGTTGGTGGTTTTTCTGTTTTGTGCCCTCATCCTGAAAGGAATCAGTCATCCAGACCAATTCAGAAGTGTCCCATAATTATAGACTTGTCAGTACTGATTTTCATCAACAACTGTGCATGTGATGATCCAGCAGGAATGTTAATGAGCCCTCGATTGGAGTTAATCAGCTGCAGGCGCCGCAGTGGCCGCCTCAGCATTCCCCCCATGGTCCTCGGCGAGGCTGTCAAACGTGCACTCCTGCACTCTGCATTTTGTGACGGGGGGGCAGTGGATGATAAGACGTTACATGAGATGATTTTCCTGTTCTCTTCCACACCTGGGTTTCATAAAGGAAAGTGCTTCCCCTGCAAAATCTTTATATATTTTTTTGTCAAAGTTTATGTCCACTCGCTTCGCCACTCTTGACTCGGTGTACAATCCCTTCACTTAATTAGGAGAGCTATTTCTTCTTCAGACAGGGCCTCCCCAAGGGGTTATGGATTCAAAGAAATTCTACAGCTAATGGGAGTTGGTGAGCACTTTGTTCATTTTAATGTAACTTGGTTGGGAAATCTCTGACACTCTGTGAAGGGGGTGCTTCTAACAGAAAGGTCTGAATGTGCAAAGTCCACAGCGAGACACGGCAGCACAACCAACCTTAAAAGTCACTCCTCTCCATCGGCCCGCATGCCGCCGTAATTAACTGTACGGTGATGCAGGTTGAAAAAGCTCGGCGTTAAATGTCATGTGATTATTGTGTTGGAAATGTACAACTAATCAGTTGAAAGGTGAGTGGGGGCTTTAGATTCGGCCGAAGCAGCCTGGACGTTGCTGGACGTGTCTCCCATCTCTTCTTTTACTTAATTGGTCAGTAGTTTTACTTATAAGTAAAAAGCATAAATGTCCAATATAAAGACTGAGGATTATAATATTAGGTAAATTAATTGATGAACTTGCTCATTTTTTCACACTTTATTTTATTATATTTCAAATGCACATTGTTTTTACAGCAGCAGCATCAACTTCAAACATTTTTGTCCCAGTTGATCATTTCCACCCCAAAACACAAGAAATGTTATGGTTAAGTTTAAATTTTTATCTGTTTTTCTCCGTAGACGTACAGCTGAATGACGTGTTCAGTTCAGGACGCATTGGTATGTAGAAATGTTCAATTGTGTGCGCCACAATAACTAAATTTCTTTGTTAACAAAGTTAAAAGTAATGAAAACGATAGCTCGCTATGTTAGCCACCTTCAGTCACAGCAATAAACTTTTTGAATAGTCCTCTTTTTCTGTCCAATAAATTAGCGAGCAGGTTTTCACTTTAGGTTCTGTTAGTTTATTAAAGCTGACGTCTCCTACAGGAATAAAAACTTCTTTTATCTTCCTTGCTCAACATACAAATTATGTATGTATACATTTATATAAATTGTACTATATACATATGAATACAGCATGCTTTGGTCATTTGCATTTACCAGGGAAAATATATCCTTGGTCCACAGCTTGATAATATTCATGAAATGTTTTCAAGGCAACAACATTGTCGCACACTTGTTGAATCAAAAAGAATAGTTTCTGCAGTGAAGCGGGAGAAACACATTTATGGTATTTCAAAAAAAAAAAAAAAAAAAAATCCACATCTCATAGTCACAAATCACCTTGGCCGTGTTTGACATTAATCAGGGAAGCGGTTTAATTACCTTTTGGACGTTTAAGGCCTCAAACAGAGCCCTGCTCTCTGTCTAATCAAGAAGCGGGGGGGAAAAAAAAAAAAAAAAAAACGCTTCTCTGCTCTCTTGCTTGTAGAAATTCCTTTGAAAAGCGTATCTCGCCTTAATCATCAGACCCGGCCGTTGTTCCACTAATGACTAGCACAGTGTGTGTTTGACGCACCAGCAGCAGATCAGCAGCAGCTGACTGCACACGGAGCCCAGGCACCAGAGATACTGACAGCAAATTCTAAGTAGGACACCAGAGCCGGAAGAACGAGCCTCTTTTCTTTTTTTCTTGGTTTCACAGCAAAGAAAGGAAGTGAGGGCAAGCAATGAATCACAATCTACACTTTGTCCTTCACCTGATTTCTCAGCACCACTGAGACTCAGGTGATTTAACCTGTTGAACACACACATCCCCACTTCTGGGTGACTCTCCTGGACATCTGTATTATGGGAGAGTTATTATATTTAGAAGAATAATGAAAAAGGGATCGGATAATGTTTCTGCAGCAGATCTTAAGGGGCTGGTTTACTTATAATACAAATAAATCAAGTCCTTCCTCTGGTGGTATCAAGCACTTTGGAGCATTTTTGTGATATCCATCCCTTAGATTTCTGCCTCCATGTGGCCTTTTGTTGACTACGTTGCATCCCAGTAACTCCAATCCGACTGTTTTCCCGGCAAAATGGATGGTTTGTGTTGATAAAGCCACAACTACACACCGTGCAGTAACAGCGATCTTACACATTTACGGCTTGTCAGACTTTGTGCGATGGATCTAATAAAACCTCAATCGTAATCTGACCGTCAGCAAGTTTTGAGGATGCTGGATGACTCTGATTTATACTTCACCCATGTAAATCTGTATTTATATACAGTATCAGAGACATGTTATCCACCTGCATCAATGCGCGTCACTGGTTTGAAAGTGTGGAATAAAACAAGTTTTGGAGTTTGTGCTTGAATACAAAAGTGTCTTTGGTCTCCAAAGCTTGAATTCCAACACATTTTCTCTCCAAAGTCGTTGCATTCGGTCATATACAACTTTATATATAAATATTTTACTACATATGTTCAGTATTAACAAATCTCTGACCTGACAGGTACAACAAATGAACATCTCCTCACCATTATATTAAAAAAAAAAACACAATTAGGTTTTGTGCACACAGTTTCATCTGCTGCTGCAGTTTTGTTAAACATAATTTGTGGGACACTGCGACTATCTGACAACCCAGCGTGTTGAAAAATGAGCACGTGTCGAACGAGCTGACAGTGTGAAGATTTACAACGAAAGAATTAAATATGTTTCTCACGAGAGTCTTGAACTTTTATCTGCAACTGTATAGAAAATATATGGGACCTTTAAGAAGAATGCAATTTATTACGAGAAGACTTTCAACAGCAAGAAGAACCTTGACAGGGAAACTTTGGTCATAAAGAAAAGCGTCAAAAAGGAACCTCCTTTTTCTCATCTTTATTATAAATTTTAACTTCTATATGATTTGTTGTATAATACAAAATAAAATTAAGTAAATATCTGAACCAAAAAAAATGTTTCCCTTGTCAGTCTAAGGATGTGCTCACCTTGAAACAACCCAGATCTTCAGTTCCTCAGTCCAGATCTGGGCCACACACAGCATGACAGTCAGATACTTCTTCCACATCTGGTCCAGATCTGGTGGCAGTCTGCACACATGGAGGTATATGGGTCAAACTCAGAGGGGGAAAGAGTGCTGAAATATTCTATTCAAATTAAAGTACCACTATTATGATTAAATTTTATTGAGTGAAAGTACTTGTCTAAAAATGCATATGCAAGTAAAAGTAAAAAGTAACTTGTTTAAAATTCACTGAGAGTAAAAGTTCTTTCTTGTGTAGTTCAAAAAGGACAAGGGGATGCAAATCTCAAACTAAATGTTTTTGATTAAAGACAAACCTTTACTAACTAAACTCCAAACATGTCAAATGAACCGCATGGCAGCTGCTATAAAACGTATATGCCCTTGTATATCCATCTTCAGAATACTACTCTCTGAACCTTTTGTTAAGTTTGAGCAGCGGTTGGTTTTCAAAATTATTGGAGTTCGTCTTTGTTTGATTAGCAGTGAAAATCTGTTTTTTAGATGTGTGTTAAAGAGTTCAGCAGATTAATCTGGTCCACAAAAGGCTTTCCACACACAACACATCTTTTACATTTTATCATTACATATCTTAAAGATGCCTTAAGAAATAACTATGGCTATTAAAATAGTGGAAGGTATGCCTATACTATAGACAACATCATATTCCGATTAAATGGATAGTTCAGGCAAACTGGAGTAGTGCTGGGGAATTGGTGTTAATATTGCAGACTGTATATTAAGTTGTATTCCTGTTTACATTCAAACAGGTGCTAATTTTAATGGGACATAATTTTCCCAACATAATATCCAAAGACTAATTACAGACCTGCCATGGAGCCAATTATTAAATGATGTGAATTACTTTGCCCAGCCTAGAAGACCCTAAACATACTGCAACTGCAGTCCAATTGAAATCAATATTATTTCTGTTTCCCCTCAATAAATCCATGTTCAGCATTATTTTCTAATCGGCTTTTTTTTTTTTTTGGAAGCTAACAGAGTTCTAGCATAACTAATAACTCAATAGCTAGTTATCAGCAAGTTGTTAGCAATTTACACACCAATGTCTTTTTGCATACTTTGAGCAAGGCTGTTATACACTGAACTGTAAAAACCAACTAACCATGATACGGTAACTTACCTCTACATGTCAGATTTGATGTTGATAGAGTTTTTAATCAGCTGCTAGTTCGGTCGCTCCGGGCTAACATAGCTAACACTGCTAACATAGCTAACACAGCTAACATAGCTAACATAGCTAACACAGCTAAAACAGCTAACACAGCTAACACTGCTAAAACTGCTAAAACTGCTAACAGCGCAGAATAAAGCCGTTTCCTTTCTTGCACTTTAAGCCGAAAATGTCATTTAAATATGCTTAATATTGAATAATAGTGATTAAATTCGCTTCAGCTCAACTGACCCTCGTCGTCGTTCTCTGACGTATTTCCGGTGCGCCAATTTTACGCTTTTTATTTATTTATTAATTAGTTTATTTATTTTTAATTTTTATTTTTTTTACTCAGTAACAGACGTGATTTCCAATAAAAAAAACATACTTAATTAAAAGTATTACTGAAATTTTTTAAAATTACTTTAAAAAGTACAATGCACAAAAGTTACAGTAACGTTGTAATAGATGTTTTGCACTGTATTTTTTTACTGACTTTGGTAAATGGTACTGTCCCTTTACAGGCTACTTTAGCCCATTGGAGCCCTCCCAACCTTTGCCCTAAATTTTTATTCTATAATTTATATTCTATTATGGCTTTATAATTTTTTATGTGGGTTGTGAGTCTGTTGTTATATGTGGGTGCTATGTAGGTTGTGTATTTCTTGATTAAGCTACTAGATACCTTCTATTTCCTTTGGGATTAATAAAGTAACTATTGCTATCATTCGTCTTCTACCTCTTATCCGTTTCCTGGTCACGGGGGGCTGCAGGAGCCAATCCCAGCTCACACTGGGCGAGGGCGGGGTCACCCTGGACAGGTCTCCAGTCCATCACAGGGCCAACACACAGAGACAGACAGAGACCAACAACCACTCACACTCACACTTTAGAGTCACCAATTAACCCAAACATGATGTCTTTGGACGGAGGAAACATGGAGGCTCCACACATAAAGGCCCCAGGCCGGGAACCAAACCCACAACTTTCTTGCTGTGAGGCAACAGCCCTAAGCAGTATGCTGTCGTGCTGCCAGTAACTGGAGAAAATGTAATTCTTTACTTTCCACCTGGGTTTTTAGAAGGCAGAAACATCAGCACTGGGTGAAGTCATCACTGAATCTAACCAAAAGCTCTACTTGTAACATCTGGCTTATATTACAATAATTTGTTCAAATGAGGCGAAAAACAACCCTTCCCTTCCATGATGGGGCTTTTGTCCGTCATCTGTGGGAGCAATTATATGTTACAGCATGCCAAAGTTTTTGCAAGAACAAGAGAAAGCGGCTTTATCATCCTCGTCCACATTTTCTCCTTCTATGGCTGAAAGCGCCGTCACATGGCAGCCGTCCCTCTCTGCTTCAGATATAATCATCCCCAGCAGAATTCGAGGCCTCAATCAAAGAGCCGACCGTAATGCGCGATATATGCCGTCAGAGGAGCACTATACGAGACGGATCTTCATGAAACATCTGGGGACGGCCATTAAAGCCCCGCAGCTTATCAGGCTCTGGATCCACGATGGACCCCCAGATGAGGGAGCGGTCCCTCTCAAGGCTTGCTGAGGCTGCAGCTTCCTGGAAGAAGGAAGACGGAGAGGATTGATGCCTTCTGGATGTTTGCTGAACTAAGATGGTACGTTTTTATTTTTAGAAACACCGCAGCTCCACTTCATTCTGTGCAAATAACAGCTGTTTTATTAAGTCTATAATGGAGTCTTAAATGTGTAAAACAAAATGAAAATGTATATAAATGTACATATCTGCCAGTCTAAGAGGAGCATTTAAATCAGAGAAAATTAACTTCTCTGACAATTAACAAGTTTCCAACCTCCCAGAGGAATATTAATAAACGGATGGAGCCATTCTGTCACATTGTGTCGCTCCTCCCCCTGATTTATGGAGTTCATGTTCAAGTCTTCAATACAACATGAAGTTCATTTTTTAGACGATGCTCCGATTTAGAGGAAAATAGACTAGAAACCAAACTTTATGCATCTCCACCTCAGCTCCACCTCTCCTCCAAATAGTTTCTTATGGTTTAAAAAATGTTGAAAGCTAAAAAAAAAAAAAAAAACGACCTCAAACTAAAGAACATCATCGCAGACAAAATGAACTCTATCCGATCCAGCTCCAACTCCACCTGCAATACAGTTTAAATAATCAGTTATTGTCTCCAGGTTCTTTCTTACTTAAAATTTTAAAAAAAGTAAGACACGTCCTGATTTTTCAAATTTATCAGCTTTACGGAGAGTTTGGGATAATAATGAAGCTGGTTGCTTTTTCAGTTGAGTTTTCTGCTCCTTTATGGCCACAAGATTCAATACTCAAAGTTCTTGCTACATTTCAAAATGTCCAGACAAGCTTAACAGGATGTAAACATCTAAACCTCCCAGCAGGAGCCCTGATCAAGGTGTGTGAGACACAGCTTTAGTTAGAGAAGTTAGTTTTTCTCACCTGTCGGTCACCAAATAGAGTGTGTAACCTGATAAAGACTGAGGTGAGGCTGAGGTGAGGCTGAGGTGAGGCTGAGTAACAGCGGCAGGGTTAAGTAGAAATAAGACCGTTCCCTCTTGTCTGAAATCGGAGCCCAGAAACACAGCCTGACTCTCAATTAACATTCCTGCACCCTTCCCATCGCTACACATTTGCATCACTGCACTCACCTCACCAGAGACGGCCTCACACACACACACACACACACTTGTTTACGCGGATGGAAATTGGAAACTGAAGTGTGACTTGACTTTGGGGAGGACATCCTGTTAGGGAAATGATCAACCCACCACATCAGCCATCACTCCAAAAACAACCTCGCCCTCCTCTCTCGCCTCTGGAGGCCCAGGGCAAGGCAGATGTCACCGCTCACAGAGGGGGGGCTCAAACAGGGGTCAAAATTATGAGAAGGACTCCGATCGAGGACACATATGTACTAGAAATACAGTCTGATATTCTACAAACGTCTGAGCTGTTCTGTTGGGTCGTTAGTTTCCATTGTTTATTAATCATTAACAATTTTTTGCATCAATTACACAATTTTTCGCCCAAATTATTCATTAAAAACAAATAAAGGTGCTCAGCAAAATTCATTTAACTCCAATAGGATTTTTAAAAAAAAGTAATACAGAGATTTTATCTTACAAAAGGTTCATCCTCTGGGGAACTTTTTTAGATCTTTAGTAAATCTTTAGTTGGCTTGTGCAGATTTTGCTCAAGATAGTAAAAGGAAAACTGATCAAAAACATTCATACATCATCTGGGGATTGGCTTGACTTGAAGGCTTTTTCATCTTTGGAAGTTAAATAAAACACCACAGTTGTACATATCACCAACTCTTTACCTCTCTGTAGCGTTTAAATGCATATTATTTCGCTGAAACGGGACACTCTGACCATTTGATCTGCTCTGTTCTCCCGATGCCTCCACCAGCAGGTCAGGTCAATATCAATTTCAATGGTAGCTTCTCATCAACCAATATGTTTCGAGCCCAGACTGGATTCAGAATCCAGGATATCGAATTTAGCAGATAGAAAAGGTCAAAGGTTAACCAGAGTCATTAGTAATCATCCTTTGGGGATGATGATGAATTTACATATAAAAACCAGCATTGATATCCTTGTCAGGTCAGTAATAGTGTCATTTACAACTCACTGATGGTTCAATTTACAGCTATTCTTCTTGAGTTTCTGCAATTTTTGGTTATTTGAATGTCCTTCAGCTGTTCACACGTGGGAGCGCTCAATGCGATTGACCAATTGATGTTTTCCCAGAGGACACGGCAGCTGGTGGTCAGGAAGAGCTGGACGATCCGCTCCACCACCTGAAGCTCACAAAATGTCAACTGCAATGTTTTACAACCACACAGTCTAAATTTGAGGGAAAATATAACCACATCTGCATGTCTGTCTGTTATTTGGTCCAGGGTCAGGCTACTGGAGCCAGTTCCTGTTAAAGAGGACTGAGGACTTTACTGGGACTCCAAAGTGCAGAAGAATGAGAATTTATTACTCAAAAAAAGAAATCAAGTGCGGCACTGCAGGCTGGGAGTTGCTCATCTCCTGCAGGAAACCAGAGCGGCCTGGAGCTCAGTGATGAAGACCTCGTTTAACCAAAGATTGATCAGCTGATTGAAAGTGTGGAGGAAGAGCTGGAGGATATTTAGCTTTTTCTCCTTCTGGTTCTACCTAACAGACTGAGTTATATACTGAACTGCCGATCATCATCACTCCTCCTTCAGCTCCTTTTTAGTTCATTCTTAAACCTTCTGTGGTAACATCCAGCACCATTCAGCTTCTGTAGAGAACTCCTGATGCCTTCCTGTTAGATAATCCATTCCTGGGTCCAACTCTAATCACCATCTCCTTGTTCTGGTCCCAGCTCTTTCTGGGACTCACCTGGTCCCGGTCCCAGCTCTGGTCTCCTCTTGTTTCCATGCCTTTATCAGCTATACTCAGAAACTCGATGACCAAACCAGCTCCAGACATTACCGGTCTGCTGCTCAGCCATTATTCTTATCTGTTCAATCGACTGTTACACTTTATTCCCGCCTCCAGAGTTAATCAAAGACTTAAGACAGAGATGGACCAGGGACAGCACAATGGGCGGGTGAGGGATGGATCTGTCCAGCTCTGGTCTGCGGTCTTTCACAGGCCTGCCCATTAGCCGATCTTTAGACAGTCTTTGCAAACTGTTGCTTTAAATAAAGCTTCATATAGGGGGCTCCAGATTCAGGGTCTTAGTCCAGGAAACTAAAGTGCCCTGTGTGTTGTTTCATGGCTGCAGACACACAAACAATCACAAAAAAAACACAATTGTCGGAGCCTTGCGAGGCCTTAAAGGTAGTAATTACCAGACGGAGGGAAATCAACTGGATAACCTGATTGTATATTGATTGTGTACGTCCTGCCACAGCCAGATATAACATCGCCGGGGGGCAGAAAATGGATGGGGAAGGGATAACGGCGTGCAGTCAGGTTCAGTAAAAGCTATTGCCAAGATATTATATTTGTTGTGTGTCTAAGTTGCACTAAAGCCAAATAAATCCCTTGTTGTCCAATAAAACGATCCTGCACCCTCACATAAGGAGATGTGTTTTCCCTCCAAAGACAGATGCGACTTACTCCTGCATCAGTACGACTTTGATGTGACGGCCGGGTCATAATTTCAAAAGAATTTTTTTTTTTTTTTTTTTGGAGCATTTTTCAGAAGATGAAGCATAAACGCAGCTATTAATGCTCGATTATTTAATGGTGCATGAGACGAGTACAGAAGGAACAACATTTGTCTTGGCTGCAGCAGTTTCTTAGTATCTGCTATTGATCTAAATCCTCATTTCAGCCTTTGGAGGGGAAGATCAGTGTCTCTGTTTACTTACCAAACAGGCAGACTTTGTTTAAAAATCAGATTGATCACTTGAATTTTTTATTTTTTATTTTTTTGGGGGGGGGCATCTTACTTTTTTTCCAAACAGAAAGCAGCTTGTAAATTTTAAACACAGAGGGAAGACACAGAGCTCAGCAATATCTCCCCCTCCGTCCCCCGACCTAAACAGGAGCCGGCGACGCAGATTGATTTTGTTTTGTTGTGAGGCTGCGTGATAAGCAGAGGGAAAATAATGAGCATTGTCTCATTAATGGATGGAGAATGCATTATGGGTCATACATTCAAAATGAATTATGCATAAGGAATAAACAGCCTCTGTGGCAGCTGGCTGCATATCATCAGAGAGGCCAAATCACTTGGCGGCGAATGTTTGATCGCGTCGACGGCACCTGAATGATACTTAGGGACACGGCATCCGCTGACGGGAATGAAGTGGGCAGGTGTCAAAAGCGTAAAAGGCCTCCTGTAATGAGCAAACGTTTTGCCCCGACAATACAACAATGAACTTCGTTCTCTGGCAATCAGCTGGAGATAACTTTTTATGGCTTCGATCCATTACTCAGCTCCTTTCTTCTTCTGCCGCTTTAAGTAAAAACCTCTGTATTGTCATTCGCGGCAGGGCCTCGCCTTCAAAAAGAGCTTTTTGTTATTGATGACAGATTTCAGTCAAAAAGAGATAAGCAGGTTTTATACCTTTGCTTATTGTTTCTTTGAACCGCGTGACTTCGGCTCTTTGCTTTTCCACGCTCCTCCTGCTTTGTCCTCGACACCGTGTGCGTTTCTGTCAATGATTTTGTCCATACTAATGCTCACATTTCCTCCTGTGTGTGATTTGTCATTGATTTCCACAGTGAGTACATGTGGGGGGAGAACTACGGGTGCCTGGAGGGCACACTTATTGTGTCCCGGAATACAAATGTGTTGAATTGAATGGACACACACACACACACACAAAATCCCAGACTGCTTGTAAAAGCAGACAAATGTGAAGGTCAAAGCTGAGGAGGCTTAAACCTGGTTTCTGTATACTGACCATCAGGGGGTGACTCTACTGGGTCTAAAATAAGTCAGATTGTGTTGAAGTCTATGGGAAAATGTCCCTCCTCCTCCCTTATATTGAAGTCTATGGGAAAATATCCCTCCTCCTCCCTGATTTATCAGCTCAGTAGACGTTTTCCTGATGAGTTTATGGTCTCAGTCTCTAGTTTCAAGTCTTTAATACAACATAAAGCAGGGGATGGATTGGGGGGGGCGTGGCTACTGTTTGACTGATGGACTGTACCACCCACTCCTCCAAATATGGAGGAGTGGGTGGTACAGTTTAAATTTTGGATTTAAAACCCCAAATGGCTGACTGGCCTCGAGCTGCTAACATCTGGTTATCAACACAAAGCAATGAGTTCATCACTGCGAGGAAATACAGCTTCCGATTATAAAAGGAAAGATAAAATAAAGTAAAATAAAGTTAATTTTAGATAGTCATCTTCTCTCTGTTTAAATTGACCAAAGATGTCACCCTCATTTTCCAGCCGTCATCTGTCAAACACTGCCTGCACACACTCTCTCTCTGCCGAGGGCCAGAGACGGGTGGTGATGTTGGCCGAAGTGAGGCTCTTGGTGTTTGGGGGGATATTTTGTTTGTGTATTGTGAAATCAAACTGACACCATCATGTGCTGTTGATCTTCTTGGGTCTGCATCTGTTGGGATCCATGTAGCTGCAGAAAATGTGACCAGATGTTGTGTTGTCATATAAAAAAGCTTTATCTCCTTTATTCCGTATATTAAAAAAAAAAAATTCAAATCTACAGTTTATTCTTTTGTGTTTTGTTTTTTCTGGAGGACTTTGTTGAGCAGCCCCGTCAAATCCTGCCCCCTTCCCAACTCCCCTACCCCCAGAGGACACTCGGGCGCTGGCGTGTTGACAAGAGCAGCTGCCTCAGTCAACCCTGCGTGCTGATAAGAAGCAGCACATCTAAAGACTGAATAATGGCCTGCTGTCCTCACGCCTGCAGATCACTCCCGTGCTGCAGGACAGCGGGGGACAGGCAATCAGAGCTCAATCTCCAGCCATCAGCGAGAAGAAGAGGAGGGGGAAAAAAAACGAAAACGTGGTCAGCAGGAGACGGGAGGATGACGTGTTTACACTGACATCTGCGCACACAGCATCTCAGATAGTTTCCTCATAAGATCTGACGAGCCGCCACACGTTTTGTCTTGTTGCACTCGCGCACGTTTTGGCGAGCCAAGTGTTACTTTCCCTCCTCCTTGGGGCAAGAAAGTGTAAATCCCTTATCTCTGTCCTTCAAATGTCTTGTAAACAGGATTTGATGGAGTCTGCAGATTTATAGTATGTTGCTCTATTTTTACACACAATTGCACGATGTTAGTCAGACTGAGGTGGCTGCCCGTTGATACGAGACATCAGTCTCACTGGTGATAACTTTCGAACACAAACTTTAACTATCAGTGCTGTCAAAAACAATCCCCATCTTCTTTATATCTTTGTTTCAATTTCCTAAATGGTCCCGTCTTAAAACAGGCGGCCATCTTGGTCCTTAATTCATAGATTGATCTTCAGTCCGAAGGTTTTAAAGAATTGGGTGATGCGTCTCAAAGGGTTGATCCCGATCTATGAAATCTAACTTTTTTCTTGTTGATTGTCTGAAGCTCCCGGTCCACTCGGCTACTGTTTTGTCTGTAAATTATCAGAGGATGACAGTTTTATAAATCCGCAGGGATGATGAGATTATGCCTTCCAATGTGGTGTGAATATGTCTGTATCTCAGTTTCTCTCTGCTGCAGTGTTTCACTTTTCTGCAATGTGAAGATCAACTTTTGTGTGACATTATGTGAGTCACAGAAGGCAACAGTTGTGCTTTTGTTGTGCATTTTTGATATTAAAACATATAAAGTGTGAAACCAAATTTAACCCTGCAGGTGTTATTTTTTACTCTGAGCTGTAATCCCTGAGGATTAACACACTGTAGTTTTTTACATTTATACAAAGCTCAGTGGTTTCCATTCTGTTAGATAATGCAGACAGATAGGAAGGTTTGTCCAAACACAACCGAAGGACAATAACAGCTGGAGCCAAAAGAAACACACAAACTAACGCTCATAATCAAAGTCTGGTCAAAAGGAAGAAAGGATGGGAATCCACTAGCCCGACTCAAGAATCTGGTTTCTGTCCTCTAATGTAAACCAAAAGAATCCAAACAGAACCAGATGAGAGGAATCAGTGAGACCGCTCATCTCAAACCGGGCAGCAGCTTATTTTAATTTTTAGTATTGATACAGCCAGTGAGAGCCAGCTGTCCACAATTTACTATCAAAATATCTGATTCCACCTAACCAGCCAGGACTTCATTCAGTTTTCTCTCCTGTTTGAGTTTCTCTGAGATCCCAAAGTCCCCAGGACTGCCGTCGTTTATATAAACATAAAAGTGCGTGTTCCTGTGTTGCCGCTGAATCATCCAGTGGGTAAAAAAATTAAAAACTCATGTGCACACCAAGACTAATCCCTCTACGGGCCGTCTGAATGCAGATGTGCTGAACTCTGTTTTACCTGAGGACTGAATAAGGAGATGAGGGGAGGCCACTGCACAGTCCTGTCAGCGGAGGCTTTCAGAGCTGTTTTGTGGTTTGAGCAAAATTAAACCGCAGGGATTCAACCGTGGGTTCTCATTTTCTTTTCTCTGCTTAGCCAGAAGATCATAAATAAGTCAAGTCTACGGCGTGCATGGAAGTGTAAAAATTCAGAGTTACGCAGCTGAGAGTGGTGGGATGTTCTGCTCTGACGGAGGGTCTCCGTTTCCTGATGACACTCAGACACTCATTTAGAAACAAGAAAACACTCGTCTCATCTCGTGCTCTCAACAAGGGTGTGTTTTAAAGAAACAGATGATTGCAGTAGAGTCTCTTTATAACTCTTCCCAGATACAGACAGTACGCCTTCTTAGAACCTGCTCTGTTGAATCAATGTTTTCTCATTTAAACATAAAACTGACTATTTCCTCGCCCTCCAGTGTTTTCTTTACTACAGAGAACTCAGTGAATCAGTGGTGCTCATACAGTTTTCTCCCCGCTCTGAAAACCTGCCTGAATTTATGGCCAGACATCAACTTGCAATATCCTCTTTCTGCTGAGCAACTTTCAGTCGAGGTGAACTCAAAGGAAAACATCAAACTCTCACCCACCTAAATAAAAAATGACAGCTGACGGACAAAATCCTAAAAGGAGAAATTGCATCAGTAGCGATTAAATGAAAGGTTAACAAGGGCGTTCATTTCTACAACACCTGCTCCACGTTGAGCGCAGCTCTGATCGATACCTCTGGTGACGTCCAACATTTTAATCTCTCCAGTACCTACCACAGTCTCCTCCTCATCATGTCTTTTACTGAACTGACATGAATATTTTAACGTGCCGAGGGTTGGATCGATCTCCTCTCCTGCAGCTCAGTCCTTGTTCCTCCTACATGAGCCGCCCCACTTAAGGCCACCGTGCAGAGTGCATATTAACCACGTCATTCACCGGCCGTCCCTGAATTGTACCAACAGCAGCTTCCTCTCTGTCATACAAAACTGAATTTCAAAAGAGAGGCAGCTGAATAATAATCCATACAGCAAATGCAAATTATCTCCCTCCTTTTTTAATCCTCTCAGCTAACCCAGAATTCAGCAGCAGCTTCGGCCCAACACCGTCACCGTCTTACTTTCTGCAGCTCACGGCGTGTTGGAACATGTAAGTCCGTCGCTCCTTCACCCAAAGAAGTGTTTTCTCAATTTAAACAGACAAGTTGGATCTGAACAGCTTCTCAAAAAGTCACTTACACAACAGGAGGGAACGCTGCAGGCTGCGATTATTCCTCGTTTTGTTTTGGGTTTTTTTTGTCTTCAGTCTGTTCCATGACTGGGAAAATATAATTTATTCTGTAGTATGTCTGTAGGGTGGGATGTGCACGAGGGGGCCTTGGAAATTCAGTTTCAGTTCAACTCAGCAACTGCAGATCCCGAAGAAGCAAGGATGGGGCGGAATAAGGCATGGAAAGGTGTTGTTCTATTAAAAATCCCCTCCACACGTCAGTCTGTAAAATGAACCGACCAGATGGAGACTGAAGCTTCAGTCCAGTCAAATAAACATCAACTGGCCAGCAGGGGATCCTGACAGCTTCAATTAGACCGTCGATGTATGAAAGTTTGGTGTTTTCACAATAGTTCCCAGTCCTGTTGGAGACGGCTGTGGACCGGATATCCGGAGTGTGTCCGCCTTGGGAAGCTCAGGATCCCATCTTTTCTCTTTGATGATGTGGTTTTGGTGGCGTCAGTTCACAGTTCTCAGCTGGAAAAATCATGGACAACTCCCTCTGGGAGGGGGGACAAGCTTCTCAGCGTCTCAGTGTCTTATTCACAACCTCGTGGCAGACAGTCACGGTGAAGGAGGTGAGCCAGAAAGCAAAGCTCTCGATTCACCAGTCGATCTTTGTTCCGTCCCTCCATTACGGCCGTGATCTTTGGGAAGTGACCGAAAGAATGAGATCGAGGATACAAGCAGCTGAAATGGGTTTCCTCCACAGTGAGGCCGGGCTTAGCCTCAGAGGTAAGGTCGGCTCGAGTCAAGTCAATTTATTTTTATATAGCGCCGGCTCACAACAGAACTTTTCTCAAATACACCCAACAATTCCAAGAATTCCCAAAAGAAGAGTTTGGACATCTGGAATCAGACAGGAGTGAAGGCGGCAGTCCTTCACGTCCAGAAGATGAAGGGTTAAAAGAAAAACACGAGGTCAACTCACTTGTCCCAGATTTAGTAAAACAAATAAAAATTATTATTACTCTGCTACTTTGCTGTAACATGCATGACTCTAAATGAAGTGTGAATGTTTGTGTGAACAGGTTGATGTTGAACCTGCGACAGACTGGAGACCTGGCCAGGATGGATGGATGGATACCTCAACATGAAAGTAAAAGTTCTGTCCAGGTTTGTGGAATTTAATTACTCATCCTGTCGCCCAAACGTCGGTGTGCTCCTGCAGAGTCCTGCCAATCCAGCAGTCCTTGCTGGTCCACTGTTTGGTGGTTAGGCACGCACACACACGCACACACACACACACACACACACACACACACAGTGTGCAGCAGGACTTGTCTGCGGCTCTCCGGCTGGCCGTCTGACAGCAACATCTGTGAGGGTCTGAACGCAGCAGTTGACGACATTCTGCTCTGAATTGCCACGGGAGCAGATGGTTTATCAATTCAAAGCAAAAAAATAAAAATAAAAAACAGAGAGTTGGGCATCAGAGAAGCAAACAAACAAACTAACAAACCACTGAATGATCAAAGTATCACCGGCCTTTGGATTCTTTTCCTCTCCTCCAAAATCCATGAAAGAAAGATGGTGTTGTTGAAATTTATACATAAAGCTCTCTTGGAAATATACTTGGAGAGGGAACCATGTGCAGCAGGCACATGTTTTATTCTCTTTCAGATTGATGGTTGGAATATTGCAATTCAGACTATCTGGAGAGAAAGCCTTTTTTCCCCCTTATGCTATATAGTGTTAGAAACTGCCCTAATGGAGGAACTATTGAACAATAAAATCCACATCGACACGGCCGGGGTTTTTATGGGACGAAACAAGAGCAGTTTTCGATGTAAAAACACTCAGATGAGTCTAACTTAAGTGCTGAGTTTGTTTTCATGGATATATTTTGAAAGGGGGCGTAATTTATGGGAACGTAGTAGATGAGTTTCTGCGACCGGATCGATGTTCAAAGGCCTAAACACAAATGACAGCGCTGCTTCAGTCGTGCAGATATTCTGCTGGTGTGAGTCACCATGCGGGACCAAAAGGTTCATTTCATTTGCCTCGATCTACATCTGAGTAATGAGTTTACAATCGGTCTGACGTAATGCGGCGCGTCTCTCGTGGCTTTTAGTGGTAAATTGAGTTTTTATGGAAGCGACCGGATGAAGAGGAGAACGGACAATGGACGGCCTCACAAAAAGTCTCTCATATCTGACATTTCACCCTCGGCCCTCCCATGAGTTTTCGGAGCCGCCACCAAAAGCCCCAAGTTTATCAGTCAGGTGCTAATAAGTGCAGCTAAAGTCCTTCTTAAAGGTCAGCCGTCTATTGAGAGGTGTGAGCTTTCTGAATAATTCATCTTCACTGTTATCCTTTGGAAATTGACAGCGGGAAATCAATTCCACATGCATGAATCCATATCCATATTTACCGCCGCCATGTCGTCCCAACAGTTACTCTCTAATTGGTGGATAATCAACAACCATAATGGATTTTACGAGGCGGAGGAGAGGAGCGGCTGACTTACTTCAGGTGGTGAAGTTGCTTTACTACAGCCTCTGCGTTGAAGGTGAAGGTCGGCGTTTACTTTGTTTTTGCTGCACTCTCCAGAAAAACGCGGACTTTTGTGGCCGCAGGGGGAAGTGTTTTAGGTGACGAGGCACAGCGAATGGTGCGACTGGACTTTAGGAGCTGTTTCTGTTCTGCAGATTCACGGTGGGGCAGCAGTTAGCGACTGAGGCCTGGTGTTTGAACCCCCTACCTGTGTGGCTTCTTGTTTCTCCTCATAAAGTTCAGAATCAGCTCAACCTCAGCTGGTTATAAACAGAACTGGGTGAAAAATAAAGAGAAAAGACTAAAATCTGTTCAGATTTTTCATTAACTTATATATAAAAGCGCTGTTATTTTTAAAACAACCAAAGAAACTTTACATTAGATGAGAAATTTCAACAAATTTACGCTTTAGTTCAAATGAATGAAGAAATTAAAACCATTTCAAGTCATTTCTTTCTGGTATTTATTTGTAAATGATTTCAAATTTGAAACTGAAAGAAATAATATTAAAGATATAAATGAGAGGGAGTAAATGTAAGTAAAGTTTTTTAAAATGAGGATTTCTTTTATCTTTAAATTATTTTCTCATTTCTGGTTACGGTTAAATTGAAACTGTCCGGGTCAGACTTGCTCTTACTAAGCTAACCTCTCCCGATTGATTTTTGTACGTTAGCAGAAGACGAGGCCTGTTTTGTCATAACATCCTATTTTATGACTATTTGCAGCTGAAGTGACCCATCTCCTTCACAGCCATCATTAAAAGTCATTAAACTTTAATCTGATCGGCTTCTAATTTAAGAGCCATATGACAAATCACCCCCCGCCCGTCCATCCATATAGGCGTCACTCAATCCTTTTTTTTTTTTTTTTTTAAACCAAGCCTTTTCCACAGCAACCAGACATTCCCAGCAGACCAATCGCATCCCAGCTCTCATCGTCGGCGGTACTTTAAAGCGTCTGTCGTCACAATGGAAGAAGGATGGTGATGTGGGGGGGGGGGGCTCTAATGTGGCCTTCAGCAGATGGAAGAGTGTGCTCCTCCTGAGTTCACCTCCAAGTCGTCCTTCATCGTTTCACTCCCACGTAGCAAAAATGACACTTTGAGTCCAATTTACACAACAGACCCACAAAAGTGTGGAAATTCATTCTGTTGCTAAGTCGACTTTTTTCTCAAAGCCAGTCACTTACATTTCTAAATTTAATGAAAATTATATTTGAGCCCACCAGAATATTTTAAAATTCACACAAAAGGACTTGTTCCTGAGTTTATATGAAAGGAGTAATTATTTAGTTTAAGATCACCTACCGTTGATCGTTATCGATCAATTTTATGTTTATTTATTTATTTCTTACCATAAAACCAGCGCTCTGTTTGCTGTCAGCTCCAAATGTTATATTTTGTTCATGTGGTTTGGCTCATATCCGTGAAATTAATAGCTGAACCTGCTGCCGGTGGTTCCACCGGCGCTCGACCGCCCTCCCCTTGTCCCCTCGTGCTCGACAGCCCTCCTGATGGACTTAACATGAGAATCTGGGTAATAAATCACGGCACCTCGGTTGTCCGGTTGATAACAGCTCATATTCGGCAATTATCTGCTGAATCAGGTTGGTCACCGCAAGTCTAGGCAGCCATAAATCTGCCATACTTTCAGATCCCTCAGATACGTCGAGGGAGCTGGATACATTCAGGAGGGAGCGAAAGGAGGTCAGATAGGATTGATGCTGTTTAAAATTCATGCCAAATGTTGGATTTCAGCGTCAACTCAATGTTCTGTTGCTTCGATAAACTGAGCAGATTACGACAGAAGCTCATTTTATGTCGTTGGCCACAGTGGAAATTAGTTTCCATACTGATGAGCTCCGAGAAATGACTTTAACACCTTCGGCAGCCTTAATTGAAGCCAATTCCACCGTGTGACCGCTCACCGCCGCAAATTTGTCTCATTTAGGAGGCGCTAATGGTGCCACTAAGGTGTTAACTGGGACTAATGATTATTTTTGCTCCACAAGGCGAGTACAGAAAGTGTTTTGATTAACTAACAACCAGGTCTTTAAATCACAGTGACAGCTCAGCTCCTCTTCACCCACACGAACCTTCATCATCCCCACGCCCGACTCATAATCTTCACTTGAATTGCAGCTCACGGTTTTGGTAAAGTATCAGTCCGGCGCCGATAGACTGGGGTTGTTTTGTGACTCGTTGACAAAGCGCTCCTGGGGCCCACCTCCTCTATTTCACTGGTGCACGGTTCAGTGGTGCAGTTAGGTGATAAATGATTTATTTTCCTCAGCGTTCACCACAGTTGCTCAACTTTGCCCGAGCTGCTTCCACTCGTAACGCTGTATGATTTATGTGGGAACATTCGATTCTCTAACTTTGGTGTTTTTCTTTAATGTTCAGCTGCCTGGAAACGGCTGTGTGATACAGTACGAGTCCTCCACTTCAGCTCCACAAAACAAGGAAATGGTGAATGGTTTTTTTTTGTTTGTTTGTTTGTTTTTTTTCAGGAATAATGCAACTCTTCTCCGGGTGAATCCGTCAGGAGCTGCTTCTTGAGTTCCCGCTGCATCCCCTCCAGACAATCGGTGTGATTATAACAGTAGTTGGTTGCAGTGGAGAATTATTGGGGGATAGAAGCTCATAAAACAAGAAATAAAAAATTTAAAAACACACGTTGAATGTGTACAGTAGAACAACCAAAGAAAAGTTCCTCTCATGTGTTTGTGTTGTTCTAGAGCTGATCTGAAGTTTCTATCTTTATCTGATCAGGAGTTCTGCTCATTAATGATGAAAAATCAGCTCCAAAGCCTCTAATGCTCTAAATATCTGACTCAGAAACATACAGGACTGATCCAGAGACACTCTAATTGGCTGTGACATCACCCACCGGAGCCAATAGGAGCGTCCGACGTAGAGACGTGACTCTAGACGTCACTATCAGAGATGGAGGATGAGAATGGACGGATAAACACACAGAAGGAGTCAGAGAGTCAGACTGATCCAGATCTGAACTAACTTCAGTGAAGTGATAAAGAAGATAAAGAGCTGATTCTCCAGTTTAAGGAGTCTCTGCCTCAAACTGTGTTGGAGCAATAACACTCTGAAGACAAAGTGACGTTTGGAGGCGTACTCGCCTCGCTCCCGTGGGTTTGATATGGTCCAACTGAAGTGTTGTTGCTTCACTCTGCTTCTGCGACACATCAAAAAGCAGCCGCCTTCATTTTCCTGCTCTGTGATGTCAGCTCGCGCTCTCTGATGTCGCCGGCGGCTCCGCGGGAAATTATTTTGTTTTGTTTTGTTTTTGCCTGAACTGCCCGGATCTTGTTCCCGTCAGCGCTGAGGTCCTCTTTGGCAGGAGGACAGCCCACTCCTCATTATGCGTGACCTCCTCCCTGTTTGTCTGCAGCTGCCCTTGCATCCTGCCCTCCGCTGTCTGTCACAGCGTAATCATATTCACACAGTGGAAATCACATTACATATGAAGTGCCACTGCGGAAGGGTTCAGGGCAGCGGCTGGACGGGCCTAATGAATGTCCAACCGTCACAACGACAGTCAGAACGGCATGAAAAAAGTGTCCAGAAATATCCCCAGCGCTCCTCCACCTGTCCTCCTTCTCCTCGTTGTCTTCAGAGCTGCAGCTAATTCACACACACACCTCTACCTGTCCCACATCCAGTCAACAGAGCTGCTGTAAAGGCCGCCATGCTGCGTCAGTATGATGGTCATAACAAAACTCCGACCTCTGAAGCTAAAAGATGAAGCCAAAACCTGCAGTTTCTCCAACGATAACTCTCAGTTTGCTCGTTCGCCCTCCCACTCCGCCCCGCTGCGGTTTAAAACATGAAACCAACTCTGAAGAGTCTAAAACTGCAGTTCGACTGCAGACTGTCATGTTAAAATATCCAAATTTACGCTACAAATAAACTGCAAAGCTTGCAAAAAAAAACCCCAAAACCTGTCAAAACACTTTTGGCCTCTGTCACTCTGTAATTTCCTTTGAGTTTTAATAGAACCCTTTTAGATTTTATTTAAATTTGAACCTCTGACTGTAAATAAAAGTGGTAATTCACAATCACAGGTAACTATGATATTCCTACGGAGTCTCAGTTTAATCAGGAGTTTGCAGACCAGGCGTGAATGTCACTAAAAAGGTGACGTATCTTTTAACCCAATTGCATGAGGTTGGATGAAGAATCATCTGATGCCACGTCTGCGGTTAAATTTGCTTCCTTCGAGGCAGCTAAGCCTGTTTGGTTGAGATAAGAATGTTGTTGTCGTGGTTTAAAAGGACCCAACTCCCTGTGTTGGTGCAGCATCATGTGACTGCCTTTATGGCTTTGGTCAACTATTCTGCTTTATTTTTATTTTTTTTTCATTTTTCCAAATCTTGCATCACATGAAAATTCAATATAAATCATTTCCAGCTTTGGAGCAAAAGTTGCAGCATGGCCACATTAGTCAAAACTAAAGTGTCGCCCCAATGCAGATCAATTAAGTCAAAAGGTCTTCAGAGTGCGCCAAGCTGATGAGCAAAGGGAAGGCTGAAGTCTGATGGGGTCAGCCTGATAGCTAAAGCAAAGCTCACATCACCCAGACGATCCGAAGCCTGGTGAATATTCATTAAAAGCTCCACAATAAGAGAGAGTTTAATCTGCCAATTTAATTATGTAGCCGGCACACAGGAAGGCTTTGGTCTAGATTCTGTTTCCCCAGGAGATTCGCCCTCTATCCCCGACTCCCACGATGAGGAAGAGGTGGAGAGGAAGAGGGAGCAGCCATTTGACCTGCAATGAAGTGAGGCCTGGCCTCGGCGCTGCTGCTGCTCATACCAGAGAAGGAGTAATGAGCGAAGGATGAGAAGAGAAAGAGTGCGACTACACAGCAGCCCGGCCATCCCTCCTCTGCGTGGCCTATTAGGCTGAGAAAACAAGCAATATCCCCACACCACAAATTAGGACACCAGAGAAACAGGGACTTACTCAGGATGGGAAATGATATTCCTGAGCGGGATGCAGTGTCAGTAATAGCTCTCAAATAGACTTTGCTGCACAGATTAACTGCTCTTCCCGGCTCCTCGCTGTATAATGTGGAGTGAGTCATCCTCAAATAAGAGGTCTGAAGGGAGCGAAATACAGCGTTGTCTCTGATTTGGGAGTATAAACACACGCACATATGTGATAAACAAATTAGAGCGCGTCAGTCAGCCCTGAGTGTTGTATAGATCAACACGAAGGAGCAATATTTCACCTGTTTGCTTGTTTGCTGTTTTGTGAGTGGAAGATTGATGCCAGTCTGGAGTCTTTACCGTAAATATGAAGCTTCGGAGGCGGAGAGGAAACGCCCTCCAGCCCGACTCCATCCAGGGGTAACAACGTCGTATGTCATTTGTTTTATCCGCACAAAAGCCGGCAGGATTTATTCCAGCTACTCTGATGAAAGCTGGGAGGATGTTTGACTGATGTGGGAGAACATCTTCAGTCTGGATGCTGCGTGAAACTCAACTGCTTGAAAAATGCGACGAGCCGTTTTAACAGTTATAATAACACAAATAATTTATTCATGCCTTCAAAAGGGTTTTAAATAAGACGTCACAGCTTGGAAAAGTTGAGTCTTACCAGGTACCTCCTGTGTGATCAGTGCAGCTTCCAGGAAATAGTCCAAACCATTTAAAGTGTGTCAGTTTATATTTACTGTAGTCACGTGGCTCTGCATCTAAACATCAACGGGAAAGTGAATAAATGTTGAGTTATTCCTTTAGCTTCCTCCCTCACCACAGCCATGTTAAACCCTTGTTCCTGTCAGGTGTGTTTAAAAGCCGTATCAGAGAAAAACCTCAAACGCTCGAAGCTTTGCGTTCATCCTATAAGACCACGAGCAGCCATGGCAACGGCAGCAACGCTGCTCTCTTCTCTCTGATAAGTCGTTTTATACGTACAGTAATTCAGAAGAGGCCAAAACCGTTTCCTGTTAAGTTCTTTTTTGTTTGTTTGGTGGGAACTTTATTTCTTTATGAGGCAGCAGAAGAAAAAGAGAGATGAAACAGAATGAGGAGAGATGCATCGAAGATCCCCGGCCAGTCGGCATCTTGACCTCTGACGGCACCTTGGGGCCGATTCAGACCCTTCCAACTTTGAATTCATTGCCGAGTTCAAGCTGCATCTATGAAAGCGGAAAGGAATTACTTAGTGAAAGCGCATCGCTGAAGGTTTTTTAAAGGGCTGGATCCTGCAAGAGTTCTCCAGACTGACACCCGGACCCACAGTTCACACCCAGTGTGAGCTCACGCTGTGCAGCCAGACTTTGTTCACACCGCCAAAAGTTTCAGTGCAGATCCTCCAGAAGTTTCTGAGGATAACAAATGTGTCCGGCGTGATTGTACAGGGAGCGTGAAAAGATGCACATTTACAATAACTGGAAAGGTGCAGCCGTACAAGACAGTCGGTCTGGAGTCTGTAGTTTAAATATTTTTCAGCATGAATCATCACCTCAGGACCAAACGTGACGCTCAAAGTTGAAATCCTTTTTTTTTTGTTTTGTTTTGGTTTTTTTTCTCCTCTTCTGTTGAAACTCTGCTGCAATTTATCTGGAATGTGTCTGTCTGTCATATTCAGCCTCCAGTGCACATCCAGGCTTCCTGCGCTTTGAGACAGCTCTGTGATTGCACTGGACAGGCAATACTGTGCGTGTGCCGAGCTGTTGATTGTGAGAGGCGAGGAGAAGAGATTTGTAGCAGGGCTGATTTACCTCACTTCTCTGTCTCTGTGGATTTCTGTGGAAGTTCTGCTTTCGCCTGTTCGTCCTGCTCTGCTCCGCACGAGCCAAAGCAGCGATGTCAATCAAGTTCTTTGAAGCATCACATGACCTGGCTATTCAGTCACATGACATCATTTGTGACATTAAAAGTTATTTAGATCCAAACATCTTTTGGTGTCTTTGGGGAAAAAAAGGCATTTACAAGACATGGCTCTGTATTTGAAATGATGTTTTATCAGTTAAATGTGTGAAAGACGTTAAACGTTGATTGCATCAGATCAGTGCTGTGTGTCAGAGGCTCCAGTATTTGAGACTAAAAACGAAGAAGCGCTAACGAGAAGAAAGGAGTTCAGATCCCAAATTAACGTCAACCTGCATCACGATCAACCGCAATCAAACATCTCATCTCGTCTCATGATGCGTCGAACGTCTTCTGCGGCGCTGGTGGATCTGGACAACCTTCTGTCCACCGTACTGCTGCCACATCAGATTTAAAGATCTCATCCGGTTATCTGCACAGAAGTATAAATAGAGCGACTGCGGGCTAAGTAGGCCTACTGGAGGGAAATTAATGTCTCCGCTCGGACAAGCTCCACTTCCCACAGGTCTCCCACCACAGTGGAAAGGAACGGAAATAATTCACAATAAAAAGGAAGCTGTATCAGAGCGGCAGATATCCGGATTTCACACCGATCAGAGTCCCTTCACTTTAACAGCAGGAGTCAGTCGGTCCATCCATCTCGTGTCCCTCGTCTCCGATTATTTTGGTTGTATTATTTTTAATGTGCAACAAGAACAACAATAAGAGGGAACACACGAAGCAGAAGGACCGCATTCACTCTGTGACGGAGGACATGAAGGGTTTTAATCAAATGCAATGAAACTGTTTTTATGGCCTCTGCTGAGAAGAACCAACCGACGGAAAAGGTTAGAGAGCGCTTCTTATTTGATCTTCTCCTGACATTGAACTGATGAAAACTCATCTCTGAGGTCAACCTCTTTTTTGGGGGGGAGGATAAGATTTAGAGAAGCTACTGACAACACACACTGCACATAAACCGGCTGATGTTAGCCCAAACGAGATCAAATCAGCCTAAACAAGCTAATGTTAGCAGTTCTGAGTTAGCCTTGTATGCGGAGCTTTAGTAACGGATTTGACCGGATGTGAACATGTCGACATTGAATCCAGTGAAAGTTTCTGAACCCGGACCTGGATCTGATCCGTCTTCCTTCTGCCGAGCACTTTAAATTCTGCAGTTTGGTCCCCGAGGCACTAAAGTACTGATTTTTTTGTTGTTGTTGTTTTTTTTTATAGCTGGAGGAGATTTTATTTTATGGAACTGAAGAAATGTTCCCAAATTGATTTGTTGGATTTTATTGTCAATAAAATGAACTTTACATCTTTTTTTGAACTGATGAATTCCTACAAAAATGTCACTAAACACCGAGAAACTTGTTAACCCAACTGCACAAGGCAGTAAAGCATTTCCTCCATTTCCCCCGGTTATCCATTTCATACATATGGATTTGTTCACGGGGGTCAGACAGAGCACGGAGGGGTTTTTTGGACTTCGTCATTTTGCTCCAGGGCACTTAGAAATACTGCAGGTCAGTGTAATAACCAGCCGCCCTGCAGCAGTCTGCCACTGGAGGAGGCCCATTGGAGCCCAGTCAACCAATTCACACAATCCCAACGCCTAAAGATAATATAAATCCTCATAGCTGCGGTAAAACCAGCACACATGATGGGCTTGTGTCGCTGCATTTCATTTAAACATGCAGAAAGCCCTCTGAGAAGTTAAAGGAATTAGCAGAGGAAGCTCATCTTCCCTGCACAGCCTTCGCAGCCTAAAGTCAGTCGACACCCAGCTACAGTTACTTCATGCCCCACACCCTCCTGCTCATCTGGTTCCCGTTCCCCAATCAGCCCTGCAGCACTCCAACCGCCCCAGTTTCCCCTCAGTCTGCAAAGATTTTAGGGCGGGACCTTTTCCTTGACGCGAGGCAGACACCTTTGCTTTCATCCGAGAGGGCAGCGCTCCGGCTACGCTTCCAGACTGCTGATTGAAACACGTTGGTGCTCGAACAAAATAGTTCCTCTATTAATTCCCAGCGTTTCTGCAGTTTTGACCTCTTTGTGTTGTTTTCCTGGACTTTAGTCAGCCTGTTCTCTTCAGCCCGCCCACGGACCTCGACCTTTGACCCTTTCCCCATCTGCTTGGCTCCTCATCTTGAAATGAACCATCTCGTGGTACCATCTGTGTGATCATCAGAAACCTCAGAGGGTGAAATCTCCAAATCCAGAATTTCCTGTAGTGATTATATGTGTTTGGTCCTGTCTGTGCTCTAATATCTTTAAGGGGCAAGAAGACCATCGGCGGAGGAGCTGAACGCTGTACCTTAGAGGCCAGACACCGTCTCACCTGAGGAACCTGGATTTGGTCTGACGTCAGGTTTAACCCTGAATTTGCAGGGTTCGGATTGCCGCGGTGGGTTTGTTCTAACGTACAACAGATAGACCAGCATTAAGGCACCGCCGGTGTGCAGATAGCAGGAAGGTCTCGTCGGAGGGCCGGAGTGTTCAGAGACCAAAGGCAAACAGTCTTTGGCTTTCTGCAACACTTTTTTATGAGCAGTCCCCTCATTCATATTCTGCAGGCACTTCCCGTTTTATGGGGACACGCTGAGGGAAAACCTGGGTTGACTTATTAGGTTTATAATTGTGAGTGCGGTTGTCGGGCTCAGTGAAGCCAGAAAACGAAAAGATATCCTGGATATATTAATCTCGCTCCTCGGCTGTGTGAGTGAGTGTGTGTTTGGTCGTCTTGGTCGGGTTTCGACTTCAATTACTTTTTTTTTTTTCCGTCTCACTCACGCATCCAATTCACTGCGCTGACTCTTACTTCACACGGTTAATTTCCTTTTTTTTTTTTTTTTTTTTTTGTCAAATTTTTCAGTTAATCTGGTCCAGTTCCTGACAAACACAATATCTCATATTGTTCTGCAAGAAAATGCTCAGTCACTGAGAAATTATTGGTAATTTTCCAAAAGTCCGTCGTGTGAATAGAAACAGGCTGAACTTTGCTCTCTCCACTCAGCTCAATATGAACAGAAACACAAGAGGAGGAGAAGACGAATGCTTTTTTTTTTTTTTTTTTTTTTTTTAAATAAAGTGAATACAACAGCTCAGCTTGCTGTTTGCGTCTCCTGAATGAGACACGAGAATGTCTCCGAATAAAATGAATGAAACCAGTCAAATGTTTCTGAAAAGACAACGAATCCACGGGGAAGACAATTGTTTCTGAGGCGGGGAAGTTTTCATTTATCATGAGGAAGA
This sequence comes from Remorina albescens, assembly GCA_034769265.1. Classification (NCBI taxonomy): domain Eukaryota; kingdom Metazoa; phylum Chordata; class Actinopteri; order Carangiformes; family Echeneidae; genus Remorina; species Remorina albescens. The sequence continues at coordinate 1,767,400 of CM068493.1, forward strand.
ATCATAAAGGGGGGGGGGGGGTGAGTGTTTCTATTGAGGGGGAATGAATGGAGACTTTAGCTGAGGTAAGGCTTCCTGGCTGTGGTGATGAATTGGTGGAGGGTTATTATCATCGTACGGTGTGGTGATATAATCTCAGCCTTTCCATAAATCCCCGACTGTGTCCTTGGTGTAAATTTACTATGTGCTACAAAACTTTGGGTGTATGCGTATGTGTGCGTTTATACACATAAATACGATTGTGTGGTTGTTTACGAAGTGAGCGTTGATTCAAAACAACCTGTGGTTCTTTTTCTTTCCATGTCAGAAAATAAAACAGAACAACAAATATCATTGTTTTCCCATAGACTTCAATACAAGCTGTATTCTTTATTAGGCCTCATAGTGATGAACTGATTAGATTTTGTTGTCATGGTGACCTCACGAAACACTTTCAGCCGCCACTCAAGATGTCACGCAGCAGTTACAAAAAAAAAATTTGACACAAATTGTTGAAGTTTCATATTAAAGCGCGTAAACGGGGATCGGTCAGCAGTTAGGCGTGTGACATCACAGAGGCCACGCCCATTTTTTTCTCATCATTCCTCTTCGGAAAACTGAATGCAAATGATGAAATGAGAAAAAAAAACAAAAAACAAAGAAACTTTCACAGTCAACTTCCTCAGTTAGTTAAAGAAAACACGTTACTGAGATAAAACATCAGAAACTTCCGTATCTGCACCGTGAAACAGGAACTATAATTTATCATCCCGCTCTTCGGTCGTTTTTTTGGGTCTGACAACAGAACCAAATCGCTGCCGTTTCATTTTGAAACGGTGTGTCAAATCAGATTTGCCAACACCTTTCAGCACAGTTTTGTCTGTGCAGCTGATCACACCGTGAATGAAGTCAATTATTTGTAGTATGACGGTTCAATTTTTTTCTGAAGGTCTTAATTATCTCAGGACTCGTTCGTAGTTCAAGCCGTTTCCACACATATGTCTCTGGTTTAAAGAGATAAAACAAATCCGTCTTTGTCTGCCTACCTTTCCCTGGGGGGGGGGGTGTTTATCTGCTCACAGCATCTCCACACTGAAGCCACTGCAGAGCGTGATTATCCTTTTTTCTTCACTGCTCAGCAGTAAAGAAATGTTGTCACTCTCTCTCCCCGGCTTTACGGGCTGCTCACTTCAACGCTGATTAGCATTTGTGAGACGTGGAGAGGAAGAAACGGGGAAACTCTCCCGTTCCTCATCTGCAGAGCTTTTCATTGTGATTCATCAAAAACGGAGGAAGTGGAGATCACAGGCCGCTTATTCCAGAGACAACAATGATGAAGAACGGGTGTTTTTTTGTTTTTGTTCTTTTCCTCTCTTCTCCTCGTTTCTGGTGCGAGGCGGCGTGGGCAGCGAAGGGGGAAGACTTCACGCTGGCCTGCAGGGAAATCAAAGCTTCTGAGATGGACGAGGAAGCTCAGAAATGTTCAGATTTGACGCGAGAAGACGGACCAGCGGGAGCAACCGGAGCTCCTCAGCAACATGCTGAGGCAAACATGGTTACTTTAGCACCAGCAGGGGTTCCCTTTGTCATTTGGATTAATTCCACTTATTATACAGCTAACTGATTGGATGGAGGGGCCTTATTATAATTTTATTAGGACGGGACTCACTCAGTCAGATCACAAGTCACAAAACAGGAGAAGGAAGTATAAAAGGATATATGATGAAATAAAATCTTAGATATAAAAACATCACACGACTGACCTGTCCAAAAGGCAGCAACACAAAATAACAGCGGGAGTAAAGATGAACGCAAAAAACAACGAGAACTTTCCCTTCAACTTCAACATACAACTTTTATATCTAAAATCAGTCCGACCTGCAGTAGGTTTAGTCTTATTTAACTTATTTTAAACAGATTCATAATTGGCCAAAGGAAGAAAAAACAAACTGTTCACTAATTAAAACGCTAATTTCAATATTTTTAGCATATTTAGCATATTACGTCACTGTTTGGAACCTGTCGGCCGCCATCTTGGTTTCCTTAAACAAGAAGAGGAAGGATTCACATTTGGAGGAGAAATAGTAGTTTGAAAAGATAAATCAGTGAAAATAAAATATTCAACATAAAGTGAGCTGACAATACGCTCACCTCAAACAGGCCAAGCCATCACTTCAACTTTTGGACCAGAACGGAGTACGAGTGGGCCAAGTCCTGATCAAACAGTCGCACACACACACACACACACTTTAAATAACCCCATATGGCCTGTGATTGGCTGCGATTAACAAGCCAACAGCATACACGCAACGTCCGTCCAACAGCACAAATGTCCCAACCTGTCTCCCAAAGCACTGTTGGTGTTGTTGTTGTGGCTGATAAATGAGCGCGGAGCCTCAGGTGATCCACCCGCTGTTTCTGTGCCGCCTGGACAAAAAGAAACAAAAAATCCGTTTTTATTTATTCAGCATGCAGAAACAGAGAGTTCCTCCCGCCTGACTCATTACCGTTCCAGACGACACAAAACTCCCTTGTTTCTGTAATGAGTACAGCAACAAAACCGGCTCGGCTATTTGTCAAGATAATAACGCACAACGAACGAGCAGACGCTGCCTCCGACGAATCTGTCACCAAGGTAACGCCGAGTTATTGTAGATGGACTTCAGTCCTGGATTATCTGAATTAAGATTCAGGAAGTCCCCGCCACCTCCAAATAATCCAGTTGACAAATCTGGTTCACTTTCTAATTTCCTCCTTCATGACATAACTGAAGTGGGGGGGTCTCCTCAGTTTTAGGATTATTTCCTGCTGCCAAGATGGCGACGGCGGAGCCGCTCTCTCTGAGCTTCAAGGAAAGCCTGTTGAAGTCTACTTTTACAGTTTGTGTATAATTTACTAAAAACACGAGCAGAGCAGCAGTCAGCGGCTCCTCCTGGGGGAGCGAAGACCTTCGCCCGGGATACGCAGCCTCTCACGGTGGCTGCTGGGAATTAGCTCCTCTGTCGAGGTTGGAAGAGGTCAACGGTTTCTTTCGGCGGCCGCTCTCTCCGTGCTTTCTGTCGTCTCTCCCTGTTCTCGCTGTTGGTCCAGGTTTCAAAGCGTAGAAAGACCTTTTTGTGTGCCGTTGCCTCCCGGGGTTCTGCCTTCTGAAGGATGAGCTCGCTTTGGAGCCGCGCAACGAAAACACGAAGAACGACTAAAGCAACTTTGCGGACCGCTGCTGTTTTGCCATCAGCCGTGAAGCAGAGCAGCACCTTGTAGATGAAACACAGTCACTGTTAAGCTTATCATTTACACCTGTGCTCCTCCAGATGTGCCAAGTCAGCGCATCTGCTGCTCCGTTATCACGCGGCGCGATTCCTCTCTGCAGGTAAAAGGCGCCGGCTCCGTTCACGGCACCTGGACCCGCCGCAGGTTGGCTGGATGTTTCTGATGAGCAATTTGCCGTTCTTCTTCTCCTGTCTGATTTCATTTCACGGACACACATCTACACTGCTCCCAGTTAATTGCTACAAGCCGGGCGGCGGCAGATGCTTTTGTTGCAGCCGGCAACGCAAGCTCATATTTGTAGGAATCTTTTAAATTAAGCGTTAAAATTTTCACACAAACACATTCAGATCTCCTGAAGTCCCTTCAAACAAAGTTCAGCTTAAAACGCACATTTAAAGACACTGCAGTGATGTGAGACTAAAATCCTGCTTCATTATATTTAAGGGCCATGAGATTTATTTGATTTAGTTTAATGGAATAAAATATAACCAACAATGTCCATGTTTAAAGGTCGAAAGAAGATTCTTATTGACCCAGGCAGTAAATTTTAGAAGCTGGAGCTGTAATTAAAATAAGTAAAGCAACAGCTGCAACATTAAATCAAATCAATAAATGATATACTAATGGGCCTCTTTGGATAATCTGTGCTTTTACTTTTGGGCTCCTTAAATAACGTTGAATTATTTCTACAATGTTTGTCCTTTTTGGTAAATTGAAGTCTGTTTACTTCAGAAAAGCACTAAAGTTTGTGTTATAATAATTTATTCATTTGCACATTTTTATGAAATAGTTGAAATCAAACAGTCAAACTGGGATATTTTACTATTTCATGAAAGATATTAGCTATTTTCTAACTTGCTGGCAGCAGCAATGTCTCCAATGAAGTCAGAGAGGGGCGACAAAAGGCTGGAAAAGTGAGAACAAGAAACAGCTGGAGGGATTTTTGCAGCTAATCAGGTTAATTGGCAACAGGTCGGCATGTTTGGGTATAAAAGGAGCATGTTGGCGTGGCGGCGTCTTAGAGGGAAAGTTGGAGGAAGGAGAGGTTTCCCTTTTTACAGACGCAACTCTGCCGTCAAATTCAAACGGTGCATATTCTCAGTTAACGAATCTTTGCGTTCTGTTTTTGGTTTCATTTTACTCGGCGTCCCAACTTTTTAAGAACTGCTGCTGCACCTGAATGTTTGTTGGGTGCTGTTTAAAGTTACTTCACCACAGTTAGGGTGCAGGGTTTTCCTGCTTCAGCAGCCTCGCTGTGGCCTGAATGGCATTTTAAATGACATTTCACATTATTTTTTATGAGTTACTTCAGAGCTGTGAACAAGAGGTTTTAAAACGGGCGTCATCACCGTGTCCCTGGTCGGAGAGATGAATGTCCCTGTGTGTGATATTTGTTGTAATGTAATTTTAATTTTATATCGATAATGTGTTTGAAAAGGATGAAAATGTCAGAGCTGTAATACTTGCAGTGGATCTAACAGCAGAAATAAAAGTCTGACTTAATGGGGGAATCTGTTGTAAATGGAGTTTTCAACAGCTCAGCTCCAAAAATATGATGTAGTTTAATATAATATAATCTAATGATCACTTGTATCCAGTTAAGTTATTCGTGTCCTGACAGGAGAGGCCTCTTCTCCTCTGTCTGCAGAGCAGGAGAGCTCTGTTCAAAGAAGTTAAAGTGCACCTTTTGAATTAAAAGTTGTTTTAAAAGCAGCAGCACCTCCTGACACTCAAAGCACAAAAGCATCACTTCACCTTCATGTCGCCTCAGCTGAGATTCATCAGTATTCCCCCGCAGGATCTGTGTCAGTCACTAAACTGAGTCTGGAGCTGAAGCTATGACGTTTTCCTCCACGAACAAAGCATCGAAAAGCTTGACCCCCCCCCCAAAAAAGCTGCTTCATAATCTGCAGCTCGAGTGATATTTTGAGGAGAGTCTCCCTGATCCAAAGACTGAGCTCCAAACTCTCATGGGAACTTTATTCCACAAGTTTGTTGTTTTGTTTTTTTTTTTTCTGTGGCTGTTTTCAAAGGGCTCCTCAGTGATTCTTTATCGGAGTCATCAAAAAAATCCCAAAAAACAAACAGAAGAAAAGTGAAAAATCAATGTTAGTTTACTGAGACTTTCAGCGACCGGCGGTGAATGTGAGAGCAGCTGATTTGTTTTCTCGGCTGAGGGACGACCTTTGCTTTATTCACATGCGGGGCCAGGTGAGTGCCAAAGCGTTCCTGCAAACCTCCCGAGGTTTCGCTCTCAGACGGAGTTTTAATGCAGAGCAGCCATGCTGAGTTTGGAGGAGGGGGGGGGCGCTAACCAGGCAGAGCCACATGGAATATTAATGCGCAGAGGCAGCTTTTTTTTCAGAAAGACTTGTTTGGTTTTCAGACATCCAGTTGGAGGATGAATGTGATGTGAGGTGACAGCTGACGGACAGTAATGCAGGAATAGACCATCAGCTCAGCGGGGGGGGGGGGGGGGGGGGGTCAGATCGTCTGACCACAGTTACTGACCTGTCCCCTGACCGCCAATCTGAGCAGCTCCGGGCCCCTGGTGCCTTTTTTTCTCCTTTTTTTTTGTGGAGGGGGGGTCTCTGAGTCAGCAGCCAGGCAGAGAATGTGAAGAGAGGCGAGCCGGCTGCATAATTGACTTTGGATTGAAGCGGAGGATTCAGGTGTGTCTGATTAGTGGCGTCCTGCTCCGTTCAGATCTGTCTCCCTTCATTCCACGCCGAATAAACGACAAACATGAATAATGAAGAGCCTGTTAGCCTGACGATGTTTTATTTTAATGGCTTCCCTCTTTCATCTGCAGTTTGTTGTTTTTTTTTATTCTCCGGTCTGACGACGACAGCATGAACTTCTCTTCTTCACTTCATTTTAAAACGACTCCTTCAGACGTCAACAGCAGATGTTGGGAATCACCGGCTGCTGAAGCGGTACGGTGGCTGATGAGGGTCACAACGTGGAAACCAAGTTACCTTTCAGCACCCTGACAAACCAAATGTCACTTCCTCCTTCCAGCGCAAAATGTTCATTCATGGTTTTAAAAACTTCCTGGACAAAAACTTTGTCCACACAAATGATCATGATGCAACACGTCTGCAAACTGGTGGCTGCTGAAGCATCCGGTCCGATCTTTTACTGACTTGAACGGTTTGTGCTGTCAGTGGAAGGTTGATGGTTGGATTCCCCTCTCCTCCTGTTTTTTAATGATTATCTGATGTGACTGGGACATTTTTTTTGCTGACATTTAAAAATCTGCAGAAACGTTTGGAAACATATTTTGGCAGTCAGCCATCCTGAGCTGCAGTTTGAAAACAAGCTTCACACATTCTGCAGAAAGTCCGGCTCATTGTTGATACAGAAAGTTCTGACCGGGAGACGTCGATGACAAATGAGCCGGAGAAGAAGGACCTGATGGCACTTCTCTCCCAATCTGAGTCCTGGTCTCACATGGCCGCCTAAGCACTGGGGGGGGGCCTTTCACGCCAAAAGGCTTCATTAGTCGCCATCAGACTCGACTCTAACAAGAGTGGTGGAGAAAAGCAAAACCCTCTCCATTTGACGATAATGAAGTGGAGTGTTAAAGTCTGTGAAGGGCGACAGTTTTAAAGGAAGCCTGATGACGGAAGAGAAAACCCAGACGGACGCTTCACTAATCAGAGTCGGAGAACTTTCTGCTTGAACTTTTCTCGTCAGTTCGTGTTGTTGAACTTGTTGTTGAACTTCTGACATAATGACGTTGGTACAGGATGCTCTTCACTCAGCTGACGCAAAAATGTAATCATATACGACTTGTTTTTATTGGGGAGAGGAAGCCAAGAGTAGTTCCATCGTTTATGGTATTATGACAACAAAGCTGATTCTGAAATTGTGGTAACGTCTACTGACTTCATCTGCACAGTTGTGGTGCTGATGGAATAAATATCTGCCCGAGTTCTGTGGTCACACACATCTTCACTTTAAGTCGGAACATGCTTGACCCTAAAAGCGGGCCCTCGGGTGGCTTTTCTTGAATGCAGCGTGATAAATACATTTGAATTGTGCCTTCAATATTCATTTGTGGTGATCCACCGCTGGTCAAGTGATGATTAGGTCTATCAGTCCACCATTCTGACTCCGCAGAGCGTATGTCAAAACCCATTTCTGCTCCCTTCCCGCTTATCAGCCACACCTTCTTTGATGGGAGGGGCCCTCGGTGGCGGCGAAGGCCCCTAAATGAACTCTGGGCCCAAGAGCAATGCATCTTCATCTCGCCGCTTCACACTCCAGAAAAAAGACTAATTGCCCACTAATCTCTGAAAACTCACATTTACCTCTTGTTTTATCTGAGCAGAGAGAGGAGGGATCCTCTCAGTCCGCTCTACCTTTGGCCTTGAATTAGAGTCGAGACTTTGCTGCCCACCGAGGAGGGAGCCGAGTCCTGGACAACGAGGCCCTGAAATATACTTCCTCTCCTTAATGTAAAGGCCACTCCTGAAGTCAAAGAGCGCTCATTCCTGCAGACGGCGCGTGGATGACGTGAACAAACCCAAACCGCGTCGAAGATGTTTCCCATCCTGAACACACGACGCAGAATCTTCACCGCCTGACTCTCCTGCAGAGCAAAAGGAGATTCCTGCAGCCACCACTCCCTCCAGCGGCAGCAGATAATAAATGAGCTTATTGCCATGTTGGCTGACTTCTACCCTCCTTTAGACCTCAGTAACTGGTCCACATCAGCGCCGACGGCCCACTGAAGCCCCCATGTGGACTGAAGGGGAAAGTCCTGCTGCAGTTCTCAGATGAACTGAGACCTCCAGCTGAGAGGCATGAAAACTGTTGACCAATTAAAGCTGTAAATCTACTTTAAACAGTTTATTTCCACAACATAAACAATTCCTTCATGCCTTGCGGCTGTACAAAGATGTGGATGAAGATGCGTTTGTGATTACTCATTTTTAATCAAACTCTCCCGTGAAAACATTTTATACTAGTTTGGTTCTATATCATCTAATTATTCACTATTTTTATCCAGCAACCTCCAAATAAATATGTCTACAGGATATTTAAGTTAAGTTATATATATATTGAATATACTGTATTATAAACGCACACTAACATTTCCAAGTTGATTTAATACACAACTCTGGTGAATGTAAATTGGTTTTTTTTCCAATGCAAATATTATTTTAGTTCTTTTTTTTTTTTTTCCACCTGATAATAGATCAATAAACTCCAGTTGATCCTCTGGTGACTACGATTGTCTGTCTGAGCCAAATTTCATGGCAGCATCATAACAGCTGGGACGGCCCAAAGGCTCAACTAGTGGACGGCAAACCGCCGAGGCTTCATCCTAATCAGGTTCAAATCCAGTTTGAGGCCTTTAGCTGCAGCTCATCTGTCTCTCTCTGAGTCCGTCACAGAAGATGTGAAAAATGTCTGATAAAACAAAACAAAAACTGACGTTTTGATCCACGTCCAGTTCGTGTGACAGAGAGATAGATAATTATCTTTTTTAATTGTCATCTTCTGGTTCAGAAGCTCCAGTTTCACTTCAGCTCAGTATTGAAAACCGGATTAGAAGTAACCGACACGACAGACTGATGGATTTCTTTATTGTGTTTAATGAAAAACAGAAATTCATATCCACTCGTGGTTTAGCATCGTCTCTCCGGTGCTACAAATATAAATCATTCTCATCAAACCCCAAGAGCCAAATAAACTCATGTTCACTTAAATAAAATAACTCAAGCTTCTTCAGTTAAAGTCTTTTTTTTTTCTCTGAGCTCACCGTTTCATGCTGGAGGTTTTTTGTCTCTTTGTTTCTACGTTGTGCGTCGCTGCCTCCTCCTGTTCTCGTTTGGCGGCTCGGCCCGTCACGTTTGTCTCAGAGCTGCTTCCTCTCGGATGTTTCAGCTCCCTCTTCTCTCTTCTCTCCTCCATCTCTTCGATCTCCTCGGCAAAAAGGGTTTTCAGTGCGGGAACGAGTCTGGGGAGGATCTTCAGGTCGCCCGGGCGAATCTGAGACGAGAGGAAATGGAAAAAAATTGGTGAAGAGTGGGCACCAAGTCTGGATTTAAACTCCTGAAGGACTGAGGCTCATTGATGAGTCTCATTTTTCAACCGTCTGCTTTTCATCCTTCAGTCTGGAAGCAAAAGAATCACTCTGTAATTCAACAAACAGTGAGCTGAAACAACATTAAGCTCTTGAAATCAGCTTTTTGGGTAAACGTGGACCAGATGCAGAGAAATGAAAACATTACAACTGTTAGTCTCTCCTCAAATAAAATCTTAATCAATAATCATCAAAGATATATTTAGAAAAGTTCTCACACCGCTTAATAAAAATGATGTTGTGAAACGGCAAACAAAGTTCGTCCCAGGAGGATAAAAATGAAATGAATGAAGGGATTTGTATCTTAGGGACAGAAACTATTTGATTAAACAATAAACAAAACAAACTTTTAAGAACGGTGAAGCAGTTAAACTGGACTGTCAGATTCTTAAACTCATTTCAGGCTCCCAGCTGAAGTGAAGAAAGAACCTCCCCTACAAGCCTTCTTCATGTCGCAGCAGTACATCATCTATAGAATGTCAATGCTGCGTTCAGGAGCACTCGTTCACTTACATGACTTCCTACTCACCCTCATGTGGTCGAACGATATGCCGACTCTGTCGCTGAAGTCCTCGCTGAAGAGCGGGATCTTGGCGTAGCGCTGGCTGAAGTGGTTCAGCATGATGAAGCCGGCGTTCATCTCCATGCCGATGCCGATGGCTTGGGAGGTCGTGCTGTCAGGAAACAGGCGGCGTGAAGTCGGAGAGGGTTACATTACACTGATCCGAGTTTCACTGGGAATATTGTTTTTCTACGGGCCTAAAAGATGCTTTTGTGAAGACGGTTTCTCACTCTGCTGCCAGAAAACAGGAGCAGAAATCAATAGCAATCGTCTGGAGAGGTAAGAAACTAAACAAGCTACTCAACATACCTGCAATCTCCAACAGCCAATGAAACTTTTCTTTGGTGGACACTCAGGCTTAAGTGCTGCAATCTTTTTTTTCTCAGCCGTTTTATTCATTTACCTAAAATCACATTAAAGCCCTGCAGAACAACTTGGTGTCAGTTTGTTTTACTCACCTGTGTCTCTTCTCCGCGGCCTCCTCCTCCATCCCGTCCTCCAGCGTGGCCTCGTGTATTAGCAAGGTGGCGTCCTTTCCTGCAGAAGAAAGAGGCCCGGGTCACAGAC